>OZ005737.1:12034043-12699043 GCA_963930755.1 Eudasyphora cyanicolor
TCAGATTTGCTTTTGAAATTTATATGTCAATAGAAGTTCTAAATATTGCACTATATTTCAATTTAATACAAACCAATTGAAATTAAAAAATTATATATATTTCAAATTCAATGCACTTTGAATTTTAAGTAATTTATTTTGAAATTATCATATTCAGAATTTTGAATTTGAAACTCGAAATATGTCAATTGAAATTCGAAACAAGCCATTTAAATTCAAAACAAGTCAACTGAAGTAGAAGAATATGATTGAAATTCAATTTCAAGTAACTCAACTTCTGTATTTTTTATATTTTATAGACACCTATCGGAATGTACCATAGCTTCAATGCTATATTAGCCGAAATTTCAGATTCGTAATATCAACACGCTAAGGAAGAAGATAATATACCCACTAAAGAAAAAGATATATAGCCATGTCCAATTTCAAACGACCTGGGTAAAATTTAGTAGCTTGTGTTGTATTAATATTAACTTCCAAAAGGGGACGGAATACACTAATAATTGTTATTCGGATCAGGGTCTTTCCCTATTAAAAATCAACAACATTTTAAGACGTTGGCCGTTGGCAATATAAATATTCTGTAAAAATATAACAAACGAATGGAATATGGCATAATAACTTTTGCAGTAAATATAATACAGTTGTCTTCCCCAGGAACTAATCAAGTTATGGGGTAATTGACATGCTTTGAAGTGTGGGACTTTTTTCTACCATCAGCTAATAATGTTTAAATGCATTAAACATGCATGTTTAAATACATAACATTATTAAATAAAATAAAAATCCATTTGTAAGAACTAGTCATAATTAATTTTGTTAATTTTTTAACTAGTTCATCATCACTAGCTAGTCATATATTAATATTATATAATTATATGTATATAATATAATTATATATGTACTGGCGACATATTCATTAATCAGTTTAATTTATTTCATTTCGTAAATTTTTTATTCACCAGAGTAGTCATAAATTCATAATTAAAAATTCAAATTCTCATCATTTCATGTTATTTAATACAACAGAGTAGTCTTCAAATCCATATTATTAAATGTTTAGAGTACGTTTTTTTTTTATCCCAGAATGTTTGTTTATCCCATGTGATGTTAGTTGTTTATATTCCGTTTACATTTTTAATTTATAAGTTTATTGTTAGTTACATTAAGGTAGTAGCCTCATATTATTTTTTTACCTTTTAGTTACTTTATACATACGCTTTAATATTTCTTCGTTTTTGTAGTATTTATAACCATATATGGCCAACGGCTCGGTTTTATATTGAATAATAATAATAATAATAATAAATGAATGATATTAAAGAGGACTACAGTTTAAACAGAACAAACTTGACCCTTTTTAAGGACAGCTTCTACACATTTGGGGGCCATACCCTCCGTGATCCGTCTGGAAGTAGAAGATAGGACCGACCAAAAATCACATGGCTTCCAACCAATTAGGGATCCTCCTTGATTACAAGAATTCATTTACGGACAGATGTGAAATTGAATTGCAAAAACTTATTGTAACGATAGAAGTGATTGCAATAATTTTGTAGAAGCCTTGTGCTCCCTAGAGGAATGAATAAAGGAGAAAAATATAAATCTGAACAAATTTGGGATCTTCCTTGATTACAAGAATTCATTTACGGACAGATAGATGGAGGGACTGCAATATCCACTTAGAAAGTGATACCATGCCATAGATATAATAAGGGATTGATCTGTCTTGTTTACTTTAAGTATTATGCACAAATGAAGAGAATATATACTTAGGAATTAAGGAATTATTTCTCTTAAACCAGTCGTCAAAGCTTTTCTCCCACCCTTTTCTAAAACATTGCATTCAAATCTTATCATGCCAAAAGTCATACAAATCGTCAATATTTTTAGTTAGGGTCTTTGACAAAAACATTCCTTGCGAAACAATACTATGGGTCCTCTCACAACGTTTCTAAGAAAAATAGGCCGATTTGGAGTTAGTACATAATTTATGTATTATTTTACTCAGCAGAAAATATTTATTGATATTAGTTTTTGGTTATTAAAATTATTTTTCGGCTTGTGTTGTCTATGGAAATTACCAAACTAACAGACGAAACCGGCGAAATTTTGAAAACTGGATTTTTATAAAAATACTGAAAGGGAACCATAGCGAGGATCATTTTTCTCAGATACCAACTAAAAATGCTGGCGATTTGTACATTTGATATGATTTGGTTGCAATTCTTTAGGTATAAGGGGATGAGAAGCGTGGACGACTAATTTAAGAGAAATAATTCTCGAAGGTTTCCCTTTACTTCGCTCCTTTTAATCACGCATGTATTTCGAAGTCTTCCACCTGAAAATCGCCATCGAGATAACTAACCTCTCTGATTTCCCAGAACATTTTGTGGTTGAATATCTCGAAATCAAAAGCTAACTTAGAAAAACTGCTACCACCACTGGATTCAGCATGTTCGAAATATGGATATACCTATTTCTCTTTTCTGTTCAATTTTTAAAATTTTTATTTCGTGCACAGTGTAGTTGTCTACCCTAGAAACCAGTCTAATCCTCGGTTAGTAAGTATATATTAAAGTGCGAACATTAATGGTGAATTCTTTTCTGCAAAAAAGTGCAACACTTGCATTGCCCTTTTACCGAAAACAGCGCTATTATATCGTTTTTTGAAATTTTAGTTGTGCTAAATTCGAGTAACTTAATTACCAAATTTCAAAAAAGTATCACAAAAGTGCCGTTTTCGGAAAAAGGGCAATGAACATGTTGCACTTTTTTGCAGAAAAGAATTCGCCATAACTTTTAATGCGAATCGTCCGAAATTTGGTCCCATTTCTCAATATTACGACCGCCAATTCGTTCACCCGATGTGTTACTGTTACAATTACAGATACGAAAAATCGATCCGAGAATGTTTGGGGTACCACAACTGTTGTTCGGAGAAACATTTTTTCCGGGTAACAAACATTTATTAACGATAATTCAATGATTTCACTTTTGAATTTCAAGTAGTTTTCCTCCGTATGTATAATGGAAGAAACATATTTTATATAAGTTATTTTACGGTTTTCTCACTGTGGAGTTGAGCTGAAGATCAGAGAGTTCCTTCAAAGTGAAGGAAGGTATTTTGAATAGTCAAGTAAAAAAACGACCTTAAAATCAAACATCAACCAATGCATGACGCGTTTCGTTGGGGGTTAGCCAACTAAAGTTCGTTTTTCACTTGACTACTCATACTAGAGTCCGACCGAAGTCGGATTTTAAGGCCGGAGCCGTAGCCGAACTTCGGCTAAATTTACAACCTTCGGCCGAAGCCGTAGCCGAATGTTTTATTTTTGTAAAAGAATTGTTTACTTTGCACCAAAAAACTGTGTTTTTAATCAGTTTATGTCTACTGCTTACGTATTTATTTACTTAGCACATAAAATTAAAAACCTTAATGTTATAATGGCAAAGAAAGTATTTTTTCTGCATTAAGACCTTGTATATTATTTCCTTAATTTGAATACAGCTGCCCAGCAGCATAAACAAATGCTCTCTAGCACACAAGTACTTTTCTGCCACTATTTCCAAATTTTTGAAACATCTCGAGTTACAGTATTAAAAATTTTAACGATTCTTGGACTCAATGGCTCATTATTATCTGTTCGTACTACTTTTACAATGCTTTCACTAGTTGGAGAGCTTTTAGGTGAGGTGTCCTTCCTTCCTTTGGTGTCCTTTCTCAAATTATTTTTGTAGTATTGTTCACTTCTTTACACTTCTATGAAGATTTACATAATATAATTTTCTTTAAAGTCATATATGTAATTCTAATTTTTTGTACTTTTTGAACAAAAAATCGGCCTTCGGCCAACTTCGGCTGATTTTGTGGCCGAATGCCGAATATTGGCCGAATGTCGAGTTTTGGCCGTAGCCGAACATTCGGTCGGGCTCTACAAAATACCTTCCTTCACTTTGAAGGAACTCTTTGAGATCTTCAGCCCAACTCCACAGTGAGAAACCCACAAAATAACATCAATAACAGATCAACCCCGCATAGGGAAACATCAACATATGCAAATGAAATTTGAAAATGTATTCCATCACAAAACCACATTTCCTATGTTCTATTTTTGTAGTATTGTTCACTTCTTTACGCTTCTATGAAGATTTACATAATAGAATTTTCTTTAAATTGTTTGTTGATTGTTGATTTCAGCATAACTGCTTATAAATACTGTGAAAGTTAGGAGGAATTTAGTTACGCTTTTTTAAAACTCTTGTTTTTTGTATTATTTTATAATTAAGTCTATTGATACATTATATATATTTGAGATTTTCGAGTAGAATATTTATTGTCGTATTTTGTAATCATATATGGCCTTATAGGCTCGGTTACTCTGATGAAAACAAATAAATTAAAAATTAAAGTCATATATCGTCGGTGCGCCGACGAAAACTCCTATGTGTTTTTTTACTAGTTTTCAGGAGAGACAAAAAATGTTGCTACTTCGTCAAATCGCGATATTTTTAATATCTCAGATTTTTGAATTTTTCTTTTAATTATTTACCACCAATATATCATAACAAAAATCGTATACATATGTGAAAAGCCCATGACGTGGTAAATGGTTTTCATGAAAATCGACACATAGGATTTTTTGTTTGGAGCATTTTAAATATTTATAAAACAAAAAATTACACATAGGAGTTTTAATATTTGAATGTTCACAGCGTACCTCAAGCAAACGAAAGTTGGCCTCGATTGTGGTTAAAAACGGCTAATGAGGTTTTGTACAGAATCATCCCCTCTACTCAGATAAGAAGAAATCAAAATCTTATCTGCTTCCTTTCGCGAGTTATCGCAATAAAAACAATTATTAACCAAAAAATCGAACTTAATTACATTGAATCGCGGAAATTTAAAACTATAACATCAATTCTCATAAATATGAACATTTGTAAGACGCTTTGTAATGTCCGCGATATTTGCTATATTATTCTATAGCAAAATTTTTTTAATCCAAAAATTCGACTTACACCGCTTAATTTTTACAAAAATATTATTGCGAATTTATTAAAATTAATATATTTACATTCTATGATTTCTGAGGGATAGATTGGCACTAGCATTTCCGCCATAAACATCCCGCGACGAATACATTTCGAACAAAAAACATTTAAGTTCAGAATTATTTAACTATATAATGCTGGTATTACGCGAACGGCCAGTCCTAGGAAACAGTGGTCAAAGAAAGTTTGGGAGATATTAAAAACGACTACAAGTCTTTCTTTAACAAAAAAAAAATATAATAATTTGGTAGGGATTTACAATGTGTCAAATCAAAATATGCCTCATATAAAGGGAAAAGCATACAAAAGTTTTAACACACTGTAAATCCTTACCAAATTACTATAAATTTAGTTTGTTAAAGAAAGAGTTGTAGGCCTTTAGCTTATCTCCTAAACTTCCTATGACTACTTTTCCCTAGAACTGTTCATTCGCGAGATAATAGCATTATATAGTAAAATAATTCCGAACTAATTTTTTTTGTACAAAATTTATTCGTCGAGGGTATTTTTCGCGAAGATGCTGATATTAATTTATTCCTCAGAGATTATAGAATGCAAGTATATTAATCTTATTAAATTCGGTATAGTAATTTTGGAAAAATTTGGCGGTGTAAGTCAATTTTATGGATTACACAAAATTCGCAATATAAAAATATGGCAAATGTCGCGGACGTTACAAAGCGTGTTACAAATAATCATATTTAAAGGAAATTGTGTTACAGTTCTAAATTTCCGCGTTTTTCTTTACAAATCAAAGCTATTAAGTTTGTTTTGAGTAAAAGTACCGTTTTCGCGATAACTCGCGAATGGAAGCAGATCCAATTTTGATCTATTCATTGTCGAATAGAGGGGATGATTCTGAACAAAACCTCATTAGCCGTTTTTTGGCGTGAATCTAAGCAAACCTTCTATCCCTTGGGACAGGCTATGCCTACAACACATAGGAGTTTTTGTCGGAGCATTGCTATAGAGGGATACACATAGGAGTTTTTGGTAACTTCGGAACCGGTCAAGATAGCGCAAAATGCTTTGGTGGGTAGTCGTTTGACCGCTAGGACGTTCTAATTCGACAATAAAAAAAATTCGAAAAATTACACATAGGAGTTTTTGTCGGCGCACCGACGATATGTAATTCTAATTTTTTGTACTTTTTGAACAAAAAATCGGCCTTCGGCCAACTTCGGCTGATTTTGTGGCCGAATATTGGCCGAATGTCGAGTTTTGGCCGTAGCCGAACATTCGGTCGGGCTCTACAAAATACCTTCCTTCACTTTGAAGGAACTCTTTGAGATCTTCAGCTCAACTCCACAGTGAGAAACCCACAAAATAACATCAATAACAGATCAACCCCGCATAGGGAAACATCAACATATGCAAATGAAATTTGAAAATGTATTCCATCACAAAACCACATTTCCTATGTTCTTCTTTAAAAGTTTACACTTCTTGTAATTTTATATTTTTAAAACCTCAGTTGTTATGATCTCCAATTATGTTAAAAACGGCACAAAACTTTTCCTTTTTAAAGTTTATTTTTCACGCTTAAAAAATGTGAAATCATACGAATACGTTGATTTCCGGGTTTAGTACATAGAAATTCCGAAATAATAATTGTATAATGCAAGAGATTAGTGTGTCTTATATTTAACATACATATATAAAATATAATACGGACTCCTTTTTCCAAAAAGAGCCGCCTTTGAAACATAACAAATATCGTAGATAGAATTTAGATGGTTGCTTGTGGTTGTAATAGAGAGTGCAGGTATACAAAGAATGTTGGTTGGTGTGTGCAGATGTGTGTGATAGAAGAAAACGTAATCAATCGTCACCGACTTGAGAGCGTCGACTACTGCAAGTTTAGCTTTCATCGTCTTCAATTTTAGGCGCCAAATAATAACGTATGTGACCCAATTCCTGTATGCGATATTCAACCACCAAGGGAACATCTGCCGACATGGACAACTGTACTTGTCCCGACAAGGGGCTGGCCTTTGTGAATGCATTCAGGTAGCGACAAGCAAATGTGAGCGTGACGGGCTCTTGCATTTCAATGACCACAGCCTCATCTTCCTTGTCCACACTGGAAGTCTGCGCTAATTTCACATTGGCCGAACCCACATCGCCGGAAGCGGAGAATTTTACACCTTCCTTGGTGCAACAGATGAGCATGGATTCACTGAATTGAGCCAAATCACGGCAGATGCGTGCAAATTCCATTGAAGGCATGCGTACAACACAGGAATAGTCTGTCTCGGGGATGCCCAAATGTTCTTGGTCGAGATTCATCAGTTTCATTTCATAGTCGGAGACTTTTTCATGATTTGCTGATTCAAACATAAATGTGACCGTGTCGGCATTGTCTTGGGCCTTAATGGTTACTGTATCGTCATTGTTGGCACACTTCAAAATCTTTGCCATACTACCCAAATTCATGCCCATGGAAATGTTGCGATCACAGCGGAATTTGTCGAAACCATCTGAGCGTAAAGTCAATGAGACCAGTGACACATGGGAGTTGTCCATAGCTTGTAACTGAAGGGGTGGGGAGAAAAGAATGCAAAATTTTAATATTTGTATGCATGAAAAGTGCACAAATTGTATCCCTTACCTGAATTCCCGAATCACTGCAATCAAAGGTGCCCTCATTGAGCAAATCTTTGATGGCATCCAAGATCTTCTTGAGGATGGTGGCACTGATTAAACGAGCTTCAAACATTTTGCAATACTGTTGTTATTTTATTATTATTTACACTGTAAACACACTTGGTATTAGTTTCTATCGTTTTTTCTTTTTCGGATTTCTTTGAACCGCTCCTGTCGGCTTTTGCTTTTTAAATGTGCTACTGCGTTTGGTGTGTATTGGCAATAATTGCGTTTGTGAAATTTATCATGTTGCAAAAAAATGACAGTAGAACGCTTGTTTTGGCGCCAACTGTCAAAATATAATTTCGCAATTGTTTTAGTTGTTGGGCGACATCTGGTGGTGGGTAGGACTATAATTCCAGGTATTGACATATTTTTGGGGGTATTTCGGGAGTTTTTGTGAATTGAAAGGAGCAAAGTTTTTGTTTCTGTGCGTCCTTTAGTCGATAATAGTGTGTACGGACAGGGAGCGTATGTATTCAACAGTTTTTTTTAAGTTAATCAAGATTTTGTTACAGATTTATTAATCTTGGTTATTATATAAGTTAATACGTAGAGATTTACACTAGGCAAGTTTTTTTTCTTTTGAACTTGCACGAATAACTCAAAACGTTCAGGAAGAGTTCCCCCCCCCCCCCCCCCCCTCTTGCCGATTGCCTCCCACACCTACAAAACGACAACAATCTGCTGAACATTCAGCCAGTGTAAAACGGGACTATAGGATATTTCATTAGTCCTGAACCACACGAGGCAATTTTTTCAAAGCAAGTGTCAACGATTGTAGGAGAGAGTGCTCTTTACGCCCAAAGACATTTGAACAAGAAAGTTGTGAAATTTCTCTCTTTTGGCTCTCTTAAGCAGAAATGCCATCGAAGACTGTCAATAGGGCGCTTTGCAGGCAGCCTATTTTGAGCGTATAGCAGACTTTTTTACATAATTTTTTTTGTAGATCTTTTACAAATCAATAAATTTTTGGATTTACATTTATTAAAATTGTTAAAAATATTACGTTACAGTCAAAAAAACAAAGCCAAAATCTTTGCAGACTATCGAAACCCTACTCGCAGCTCTTTTCATAAAAACAAAGAGAGAAATTTCACGTCTTTGTCTTTAAAAGTCTATGTTTACGCCTGCCTCTCTCCTACAAATTTTGACTTGGTGCCTATTTACACGATACTTTTTTAAGTAACTTCTCGACTTATTCTCTTGTGAATTGTTGTTGTATCCAAGTGCGAATGAAAATCACAAAACGTTGAGTACGTTAAACAGTGTTGCCGCTGGAAAATTTATTTCGGCCCAAAATCGACTTCATCTGCCCAAATAAAAACCATGCGTTATGAAGTCAAATCTAGAGGGACATGTGTATGGGGGCTATATCAAAACATGGACCTGCGACTATCGTTGTTCGTGTGAAGAATTCCGGGTATAAATAATTTCAGCCTGATAAGTTGGCATTTGTTGTCTCTATGACGTTAAGAAGTCAAATCGGGGAGATGCTATATTTGGGGGATATTCCACATTTTTAATTCCAAATTACCCGCAGCTATAAGAAGTAACTATACCAAATTTCATTCTAGCTCAATTATTGTAGACTGTAGCTTGATTACAACAGACGGACGGACATGGCTATATGGTCTTAGAATTTGACGACGATTAAGAATATAAATATTTTGTGGTCTCAGATCAATATTTAGTTTGTGCTTCTTTTATAAAATAGAAATTCTATGTTCAATTTATTCTATTCAGGAAAAAAAGGAAATTATAGTTATTTATGAAAATGTTCACAGTTTTTATATAGGGACAAATGTTCCCCAAAAATAGGAGGGTTTAGTGTCGCTAAGACAAGGTAAATTCGGGGTCACATTCAACAAGGTTAGGGAATTTGTTACCAAGTGGCAAAATTGAGAAATCTTACTTAGAAAGCACGTTTTCGGAGGTTATCATATTTAACAGCTTTAAACTTTTATTTTTAAAATCGATTCCCTTTTCAATTTACTTAAGCTGACTATAGACGATTGCCAGATCGGCAAACGTTATCAACCCTGTTAAAGTGCTGCAAATATACGGACAATGACAGATTGTTAGGCAAAGGTGAATTGGCAGTTCAGACGATTGCAAGAAAACATTACAATTTCATATATTTACAATATATTTTGTAAATATTTATATGCAGGATTGCCAATAAAAATATATTATAGACAGTGTTGCAAATAAAATGTATGTTCACACGGTTGTAAATCCACAGGGTTGCATTTTTCCGCCATTTTTCTGGCAATGTTGTTTGATCTGCAAATCGTCTGTACTTACCTTAAGCTTTAGTCGAGATTCACACAAGGCAATTTTATCCAAGCAAGTGTCAAAGTTTGTAGGAGAGAGAGGCAGGCGGAACGATCTCTCTGCCTCTCTCCTACAAACGTTGACACTTGCTTGTACAAAATTGCATCGTGTGTAGCACGGCTTAATACTTAAAAAAAGTATCATGTAAATGGGGACTTGCTTGGAAAGAAATGGATCGCACGATCCCGAGATCAGTGCTGTCAGACGTGACGATTTTACGTCATTTTGATGTTTTTTAACCAAAATTTAGCAAAACGACGCCTGACGTTATTCGGTTCAGAATCCCCTTTATTGTGACGCTTTTTGGTATTTGTCGAATTATTCAATTTAAATTGTATCGCTTAGGGATGAAATCTACCTTGGTGTATAAGTAAAAGAAAAGTTATCACATATAACAATTGACTGTGAATCTTACAATACATTTGTTGATAATTGTATATCTTTTTAAATTGAGTTGTGTCTTAGTTTAAACGATGACATGACAAAATTAACAGTCATATATATATTAAATGATATTGCACTATAAATTTTAATACTAGTACAAGAATTATACTCATAATTAGCCATTACGCGTACATCAGTTTTGGAAGATTACTTTAAATTGTGAAAACGATGTAATTTTTTTTTAAAAATCATTTTTGTATGCTGTACTGAGAGAACTCGAGCAATGAGAGAAAGTCGAGCATAATGTAATTTTTTTAACCAATCATGCTGAAATTTAAGCATTTATGATTTATGTTGTAGTGAAAATGGAGTATATCGGTCCATGTTTCTATATAACACCAAAATTGGCCAAAATTTTGAATTTCCTTAGCTAAACTTAAAATGGATATATCTCGTTAACTAAGCGTCCTAGAGGAAAAAGGACAGCATTTTGTTATCACTTATTTTTTGGGCAAAGCGTGGAGGAAAACGGAGTTAAGAGAGAAGAGTAGAATATTTTGTTTTATTTTGGCAATATCTCGTTAACTTAGCGTCCTAGAGGGGAAAGGAGAATAATTTGTTATAACTTATTTTATGGCCACCATTTTGAATTTCCTTATCAAAACTTAAAATGGGAATAACTAAGCGTCTTAGAGGGAATACTTATTTGAAAAAATATTTTCAAGTTGGTATTGTTTTCTCAGTTAGGATGCTGGCTGTTAAATAATGAAATAAAAAGCCAGTAAAAAATTGTTTCTATTTTTTAACGACTGTTCCTATATAAAAAATTATAGTCAAATTACTAAAGGCAATCTCCAGGAAAATTGGAATATAACAAATGACAAGATATATGATTTGTGTTCGGTTTTTTAAAGGAACTTAGATTTTATGATCTGTAGTTAACTTTTTGTTTACGCATACATTTATTATTTCTAACCTGACAACAAATTGGTGCTAATTCAGCAGTTTAATAATTGAATTGTATTACATCTCTCCATTACCAAGCTGGTGAAAATGATGCATTATAATTTAGGTTTAGGTTAGGGTGGCAGCCGTATTTTTTTTATACAAGCTCACATAGACCAGTTTAGGTCCCTAGTGTTACCACGGGCTGAAATGCCCCTCATCGAAAACAACCTGTTTGATATACAAATTTATCGATAGTACGAATATCGGTACTGGAAAGATCTGTTAGGCTGCCTAGAAAGGCCGACCACAGTATGTCCAGTCGTCGTTTACTCAGAGCGGGGCAGTCGCATAGCAAGTGCTCAATGCTCTCCACTTCTTCCTCATCTCCACAGCTTCTGCAGAAGTCATTAGAGTCAATACCCAATCTTTTGGCGTGTTCGCCGATCAAGCAGTGTCCCGTCAGAACTGATACTAACATAGACAATCTTTGCCTCTCTAGTGCGAGGAGATATTTTGATCTTCTCAGGTCATACCTTGGCCAGATTGGTCTAGCTACCCTGCAGGTGCCGATTTCCGTCCATCATTCGTTGGACTGCCTGATTGCCCCTTGCCTAAGCTTAAACATGCACGTGGATAGTGGCGCACCAATATATGCAAATTCTTTGGGAATTTGTAATGTCGTCCCTTTCCTAGCAAGTTCATCGGCTTTGCAGTTCCCCGGGATATCCCTATGCCCAGGCACTCATATGAGGTGTATACTAAACTACTCAGCCATCTCGTTAAGAGATCTGCGGCAGTCGAGGGCTGTTTGTGAATTTAGGGATGTTGCCTCCAGAGAATTGATGGCAGCCTGGCTGTCCGAGTAAATGACAACGCTTGGTTACTATGTTGCTACTCAGCCACTTGGCTACTTCCCATATTGCCATTATTTCGGCTTGATAGACACTGCAGGTATCTGGTAGTCTGTGAGCTATATCCAAACTAAGCTCTGCACAGTGTACTCCGAAGCCAACCTTTTCGTCGAGCTTCGAACCATCCGTGTAAAAGTGGAGATGGTTTTTATTACCTGGTACCAAGACATGCTGTTATACGTCTTCTGTTGAGCAGACTTTGAATTAGTCTAATAAAACTAGAGTTAACTTTTAGATGTGACAGTGCCGCAATTACTGCATCTGAGTGAACGTTGTTAAAATACCCTTCTATGTCAAGAAATGCCACCATGGTGAATTCCTTGAAATGCAGGGACGATTCGATAGTGCTCAAAAGTTCGTGCAGGGCTGATTCTGTAGACTTCCCCTTATTGTAAGCATGTTGGTTCACCGACAGGAGTTTTGTATCCAGGTTTTCCCCAATGCAATAATCAAAAAGTCTTTCCAGACCTTTCAATAGGAAGGAGGATAGGCAAATTGGTCTGAAGTCTTTTGGCCTAGTGTGTGATATCTTCCCCGCTGTAGGTATGAATACCACTTTGGTATCCCTCCATCGATTTGGGATGTATGAAAGCTTGATACACCCAACATAAGTTTTGTCCAGCCAGGGGATAATGTACGTCAACATTTTCTGCATTTCTGCTGGAGTGATGCCTTGAAGGGCTCAAAGCTATTAATAGCCCAGCTTATTCTGGATCTCTCAGTCAACAAGCTAGCGACGCTCGCAGTCCACTTGCACTCTTGTTGGTCCTGCTGATCCTCTTGTTCTGTTAGAGAGTTCCCCGGGAAATGTGTGTCGAGCAGTACATTGAGCGACTGCTCGCTGTTTTTGGTCCAGGGTGAAGCTGATAGTATTTTCCTCAGCCTTGCGGCGTCGGTGACCTTTTCCACTTCGCCACAGAAGGTATACCAAGAGCGTCTTTGCGCCTTTTAAGCTCCTTCTTATAGATCTTGAGTTGCTCTTTATAGGCATCCCAAACATTAGCGACACCAGTATATTTATCCTTGTTGAATAGCTTGTTGCAGGTCTTTTCATAGCCGTTAGCTCAGAAGTCCACCATTGGGGTTTAGTTTTACCCTTGTACCTTCACGCTGAAAAAAAATCGCTTCTGTAGTATATTGTCCCAAACATATTCGGCTTGAAACATATATATGTTTGGGTAGACTCTAAGCATGTAATATTTGGTACACACAAAAATTGTGTATTTGGGAAGATGTTGTTCTAAACAAATATTTGTTTACATTCCAATATGTTTTTATTTGGGACCATTATTTGTTTACATTCCAATATGTTTTTATTTGGGATCATTATTTCCGAAACAAATATTTATTTGCATTTAAGTATTCATAAAATACATAAATTGTGTCAAATTTTTCAGTAATTCAAAGTAAAATTTTTAGAAATTTTTAATGTTCGTAAAAAATAATAATTGAAATCATATAATCTTGGATCAATATAAAGTACTTAGAGGAATGACAACTAATGATGGCTTGAAATACTCAGAAATTTGAAATGATTGATTTAAAACAGAAGGTAATGCTGCATATGGTATCATAACTGGGAGGTACAATTCGAAACCCAAGAAAAATTTAAACTGAAATATGAAAAACTCAGCATAAGTTTTGGAAATATTTTTTAAATAAAATATATTTGGAAAAATTCCTAAATAATAATTTTATTTGTTTTTAAACACATATTTTATTTGAGAAATTTAGTTTGCAAATATAATTTGTTGTAATATATTAATATATGCGTTCCAAATATATTTTATTGATTTTCAAATAAAATTTATTTGCTAAGAAATATATAATATTTAAAAATTTGTGTTCCAAATATATTTTCTTTCGATTCAAACATATCAAAAAAGGCGATTTTGCCCCGTGTTGTTTTTGGACAGGCTTCTTCAATGGATCTATTCCAGATTATCCAGACCGGCTTTGTCATTCGGTTCGTACAGAAGATTGGAGTTGAGGACTTTCTTGAAGTTCTTCTCATACAGGTGCCACTTTGTCTTTCTCACATTTCTGTGGACGGCAGGTTCAGGCGCTTTTTCAGCGAGTTTGAACTCAATATAATGGTGATCTGAGAATGAGTGGTCGTCCAGTACATTCCACCCAATAATTTTGTCCGACAGCCTGTCAGTATCAAACGTTACGTCTAGTACTTCTTGTCTGTCTTTAATTGTAAAGGTCGGTTTATTACCTATGTTACAAATACTTAGGTTGGTAGTTAGAATAAAGTCAAGAAGCGAATCACCCCTATTGTTTATGATGCATTATAACTCTTAAGACTTAAAATCATTTGACTTTTCATTATACTTCGAACTATAGTTGGTAAATAATGTTCAAATTTGTTTACCTAATGAAAGACACCCTTAAGTAGTTCCAAATAGGCTACAACTGTTCAAACATAAACCGGGAGTCTTGGATTGCTACCAAAACAAAGAATCCTAAATTAATACCACAAAAACAACCACAAACAAACTCAGATTAAATAAAGTAAATAAAAAGCATAAATGACAGCTTCAATAAATTGAACCAGAAACTTAGTTAAATAAACATTAACAATGGGAACACAACGAATATTATATAAAAATTATTACAACAGTACTCGTATAATATGTAATCAATCCCTTAATCTCGTGGTCATTTCTGGACCAACAACAACACCAGCGTCGAGAAAGCGGGTCATTTACTTGCCACAACCATTTATTGGTCCTTAAACAGATGTCATTGTTTGTTTTTAATAGATTTCCATTTGTACTCGTATTCAGTAATATCCAATAACACATAATATCACATAACTTTTTAAGTGATTTTTAACGTTTAAATTTCCATTGAAACTGGAGTAAAAGTAAATAGTTAAGCCATTATTGTGTGGGTGAAAATATGAGCCCATCATCGCTCGTTTTTGTATTCATTGCCTTTAGCTGAAGATTTAAATGATATTCAAAAAATTGATTGAAATGACTTAATATGCTCGTAAGGGATATTTTGAAATACCATATATTGCAAAGGAATTTAAACGAGGGTGGAGGGGAAATTTATAGTTGTGCAAAAAATTAAAATTTCTGGAAGAGAGTTTGAAAAAAATAAATAACAAGAAAAGATTTTTTAAAAATGTTTTTTAGAAACTGTTTTTTCCAAATTAAAACTAAATTAATCGATGTGGCATTCCAAGAGAAATAGCAAGGACAACATTTTAATAAATTCTATAAAAAACTAGTAAGGAAAGAGTAAAGTCGGATAGGGCTATTATTTGTGAAGCAATACTTGCAATATGTGTCACACGGAGCGTAAAAAGTGATATCAACAGAAATCTACTCGTTATTACTAAACGGGGGAAAATCGCCATTTTTGATATGTTTGAATTGAAAGAAGATATATTTAGAAACACATTTTTTAAATATAATATATTTGTTAACAAATAAATTTTATTTGAAATTTTGTTTGGGACGCATATATTAATATATTAGAACAAAATATATTTGCGAACTAACTTTCACAAATAAAAAATGTGTTTACACACAAACAAAGTTATTGTTTAAGAATGTTTCCAAATATATTTTATTAAAAAAAAATTTAAAATTTTTTAGAATTTTAGTTTTATTTTTTCCTGGATATCGTAATTTATATTTAAAAATGTCATAAGCAGCATTAGCCTTTCATTAACAGCACTAATTATACCCTCACTTTAGTGATACGAGGGTATATATCATTTGCTACGGAAAAAAGTGTAACACGTCGATGGAGTGACCTAAGACCCCAAGTATGTTCGGAGGAAATCCGTTTTGGGTAATTTTAAGTCGAATGAGCAATGTCCGTCCGTCTGTCTGTCTGTCTGTCTGTGTGTCTGCTGGCTGGTGCGCACGATAACTCTCGAAAGGAGTAACCGATTGACCTCAAATTTGGTATGTGATAATATTTTTTTCTATCTCTGGCTAAGTTCGAAGATGGGCCATATTGGTCCACTCCTTCTAGTACCTCCCCCACAAATGGTTAAAATGTTGTGAAATATTGATTCTTTAATAACTGCTATACTACTTATTCGAATCTTTTGAAATTCCACACATAGTATTAGCTTATTAGTCGCTATCAACTCGAGAAAAATGGGCGAAGTCGCCACGCCCCTTTTGGTACCTCCCACACAAAGGCACCATTTTGCACAAAAAGTCAACAGTTTATAACATTAATAACAGTGTATAAAAATACTTGAAATTGTGTACAGTATTATGCTTTTATATTGCCTACAGTCCAGGGAAAAATGGGTGTTGTTGCCACGCCCCTTTTGGTACCTCCCACACAAAGGTACCTTTTTGCACCAAAAGTTAACAGCTTATAACATTAAAACCAGTGTATAAAAATACTTGAAATTTTGTACAGTGTAATGTTTTTATAGTGTCTATAGCCCTGTGAAAAATGGGCGTTATCGCCACACCCCTTTTTGTACCTCCCCCACAAAATGCCCAAATCATACCACAATTTAATATCTCATAACGTTTTTACCAGTGCACATAAATGCTTATAATTCGGCACAGTGCAATGAATTTAAAGTATCTAATGTTCAGCGAAAAATAGGTGTATTTGATAAACCCCTTCTGGTACCTCCCACACAAATTGACAGAATAATTCGAGTAATATTCAATATTACATTACTCACAAAGTGAGGGTATACCTTAGTCGGTTTACCCGACTGAAATTTTCTTACTCGTTTTTAATTTATAAATATTCCAATTCATCACCCATTGAGCATCCATCAATGTAATTTATAGTTTTGGAAGATTATAGGATTTAAATTTTAATAGATTTTTACAAACATATAAAATTTCTAATAAAATTCCACATTGAACAGAAAACTGACTTTTAATTAACGCATACTTAAATACAAATTAATCTTTGTTTCGTTAATATTAGTTCCAAATAAAAAATATTAGGATGAGGATAATTTTGTTTAGAACAATATCCTCCAAAACATATAATATTTGTATATGTGAAATATTTTTTTTTGGAGAGTACCCTAAACATATGAATATTTCAAGCAGAATATGTTTGGGACAATATACTACAGAAGCTTTTTTTTCAGCGTGTAGGAACTGTTAAATGTCAAAAAGAGTACTCATCTCTAGATTTCAGGCAGATCGGATAAAAAATGGCAAGCAGTCTGTTTAAGTTCATAACGTTATCGCACAACTTCCCTAGCTTGTACAATACCATCGTTATTTGGCAACCCTTGCTGGTTGAAGTAAGTCCAGATTTAGACTAGTATATTTTTTCAGCAGCTTATCCGCTAATTCTCTTTTAAACTTGCCTCTGCGTTTAGACACGTAATTTTGTTTCGTATATTTCTGTGTGAATTGCTGTTGTTTCAAAGTCTGAGTAAAAAACACAAAACGTTCAGTCCGATAAGCCCGGGTACGGGAGAGTTTTTCCCCCTCTTGCCGACTGTCTCTCTCTCCCACAAAACGACGATAATCTGCTGAACATTCAGCCAATGTAATTAGGGACTAAGAGAAGTCCCTGCCAGGGATGGGAAATCAAAATTTCTAATTCAACAGAGTTCAAAAATTGTACTTTCTGAACCTCCATTGTACCAATAACTTATTTCCTTATTTAAGATATGGATCAACGTTTGCAGTGTCAACCTAAGCCATTTTTTTGGTAAAAATGTTTGTAGTTCGTTTTTTGGATCGGTATATATTTTTATAAAAATTTTCATTGGCCATTTTCACAGACCAAAAAGTAAAAAAAAATGTGTTTTTTAATTTTGTCATTATCTTACAACTATATTTGATCGTTACACCATAGGTGCTTAATTTGCATTATTAGTTCCCGATGAAGTTTGGTGCTTGTGTTCCTGTGTTAATCGAGTATGGTGTTGCCAGATTGGGCATCCCATATTTCGCAGAATGACATCTCATTTTTGGAGAGATTGTTGTCAATTATTGTGAATTATCGGGAAGAAGAAGAACAAAAATGGAAAATTATATTTAATATAATATTATTCATATTTGCAAAAAGAGTGTAAACAATTGAACATAGAATAGTAAATGTATGTTTTATTAATACATTTCACGAATTTTTTGTCTGTTTCACACTGTTCTTTCTTCGCAACTCATGACACCATTGCTACCATATAGTGTTGTTTTCGTTGCAAACTGCCAGACTAAAATAGATAGATTGAAAACAGGCCTAATGTAGTTTTCAGATTGGGCCAAGTGCTTATATATATGAAACCCAAAAAACCGCATACATATTCCAGATTCTTAGGGTCAGTACTAGGGTCTAGGCAAGTATTTTCACATTAGTTTATATTCGCAGAAAATAGAGAAACCACAAAAAAAAAACAGACTGTAGTCAGTATTTCACGATGTTCAGATTCCAGAGACAGTTTTGTATTCGTAAGTACTCCGTTAATAGTATTGTGAACAAGAGCTTTTTTATTACACTGTGCAACAGTGAAAAAATACACGGACTTACAGTATATGTTCGATTCTACTACCAAAGGGTAGTACAACCATATACTCCGTTTGGCGAAATCGGTGACCAATTTTTTTATGGGCCTCCAAAGCTTCTGAAAATCAGTGGGCCGCTCGAAAATGGTGTCATCAGCTTTCGTCCAACAACAAATTCAGACTTCGTGATCTCACTTAACTGAATTAGCAAATAATGTAGCTAAGAATATGCTGAACAAACCCTCTTAACATTTTATGCGAAAAAAAATTTTCTCCTGCACTTTTTTTCAAAAAAAAATCTGAAATTTATGCTGTTCAGCATATTCTTAGCTACATTATTGCCAAATATAGTTATGCGGTATCATCAAGTCCAAATTAGTTGCTGTACAAAAGCTGACACCTTTTTCGAGGGGATTTTAAGAAATTTGGATGACCATAAAAAATAATTCGCCACCAATTTCGCCAAACCGAGTATAGGGTTATAATAGCGTAGAATCCTAGAATCAAATCTTTACCGTCAAGTCCGTGTATTTTTCAAAAAGTGTTCATTTGTTGCATAGTGTTATAAATGAAATTCTGTAATTTTATTTTTAAACATTAAAAAGTATATTTTTATTTATGAACTAAAGTTTCATCTCATATCTTCTTAAAAATGCCACACATTTCGCTATAACGCTCCAGAACAACAAATTTATCCGTGAAATAAAAAGGCACTTTTAAAAATTAAAAAAAAATAAAATTGAAAAAATAAAAGTTTCAGGTAAGAATATTAAAAAGAAGATAAACGATCTCTAAATATCTACAGTAAAAAACTGTCTCATTAATATGCAAAATATTAATCTGAATCACATGTTTTGTATGAAAGAACTACCCGAGTTCTAGCTTTGAAATTCCACACATTTTTCACGAACGAAAACGATCCATTTTGTAATTTTATGGCAACTTTTAACACAATTTTTTCCGGAATCTGCTGTCAAAACTGAAAGTTATCGTAATTATTTTATTTTGCAATTTATTTTATCAAGTACGTTTATTCTAATTACACTAGGCAAAACATTTTTTAGGCATTCTAAACCAAAATCAATTTTTTTATGGTAAAGTTTTTTTAATTTTTTTCTAAAATTCCAATTTTCATATTAATAAGTATTTGGACCATTTATTTTAAAGTATAAGCTCGATAAAACTCGGGATTCAATTTAAATTAAAAGAATTTATGAGGGCTAGAAATGCGGAAAACATCGTTATCACGTAAAAAAGAAGTTTAGTAACTGTCGTTAAAACAATTAGAAAAATAGACAGTCGGACGGACATTGCCCAAAAGACTTCTAATTACCCAAAATTGATTTCCCCCAAACATTCTTGGCGAGTGGTATGTCACTTATTTGATGTGTTCTGGGGCGCAGCAACTGGTATATACCCTCGTTCACAATTGTGGGGATATAAAAACAAGATTTTCTTAAAGTATAGTATTTTCACTTCTACTAAAAGGGCTATTATTTTACATTTATCCATAGTTTTTTTAAGTTGTCATTGTTTCCTACTTTAAGATTCTGGCAAAGAGAAAATAAAATATTTTTGAAATTTTGTTTCTATTTTAATGGTCTTTTTCGTGCCAGCAAAAACAAGCTTTTTTTTGAAAAATCAAAAGGGTTACCAATTTCCTAACGACTGTTACTACGTAAACATTTTCGAAATTGTTAGCCCTTATTATTATCGCACATTTAAAACGTATCCTGGCTCTATCGTGCTTATATAATATAGCCAAAATACTTAAGGCGCATTTCTTAAAAAATTTAATTAAAAAAACTATTAAAAAAAGAACTTCACCATAAAATTTTTGCTTTCTCTGTTTGCCTCAACCTACACAAAAAAAATTTTGTTGCATATTGTTATTGATTAATAAAGTATAATTTCCTAAATACGAGGTATGTTCGCGAATTTTTAATTTCCGCGGGCTACGTGTATTTGATTTTTGATATTTTTGTAGCGTTATGTTGTTACTCATGTCCCTTATTTATGCTGATAAGGTCGGCCATTTTGATTGTTTATTTAATTTTTGACAGCTGTTGTGCTTGGATGTGTTTTAACTTGTCTTCGATTTTTATCAATTTCAGAAAATGGATCAAAGAATCTGCATCAAATTTTGTGTGAAAAACAAAATAAAGTGCGCTGACGCATTCCGAATGTTGACTGTGGCATATGGTGTAGCTACCTTGGACCAAAGCAACGTTTATCGGTGGTACAAAATGTTCTTAGAGGGCCGAGAAGATGCGAAGGACGAACAGCGTGCCGGACGCCCGGTTTTCACAGTTTTCTTTGATTGCACGGGCGTGGTGCATTATGAGTTCTTGCCACAGGGTAGTACGGTCAATAAAGAATATTATAATTGTACGCTAATTGCGCGAAGCAATCCGCCAAAAACCCCCGGATTTGTGGAAGAACAAAAACTGGCTTTTGCACCATGATAACGCCCCCGCACACACATCGTTGCTTGTGCGCGAATATTTGGCCAAAAACAACACAGTAATGGTGCCGCAGCCACCGTATTCCCCTGACGTAGCCCCTGTGACTATTTTTTGTTCAAAAAATAGATATTCATGAATAAATAAATACTTTTTGAAAAAATACAAAATTCGCGATATTTTTTGAACATACCTCGTATATGGCATAAAATATAAATGCCTTAACTTCAGCCAAACATAGCAAATTTGACATACTTGTAGAAGAGGCATTGGAGAATTTAAGTTTTAAATAGGGGCTCCCTATACTGTACAGGGGGTGGAACTACTAGACCACAAAGTGGGCCACCTTGAGTATTATTTTTGGCGTTAAGTATCAAAGCTAAAATGTTATAAATACGAAGTAAGTACGAAGTACAATACATGTCAAATCTACGTGCGAAAAATAATTTTGAATTCTCGGACTTTGGTCAGTGTAGCAGTTACCAAAACTATTTTCATTATTTCACTATTTCATGATTTTAAAAATGAGAGTCAGTTCTGAAGTAGTTTTGATATATTCCTGAAGAACTATATCAGAGCTAGTTCCCTAGATCTAATTCTAAACTATTCCATTCTGAACTATATCAGAACTGTTCCAAACGAATGCAGCTGGAGACAACTGATTCTTCCCAGGATAAGCCCATGTAAAAAGAAACAGTTGCTTGCTGGACAAAGGATAATATTTGGAACAAGTTCATACATTCTCGTGGAGCAGTCTAGAACTATTTATAAACTGGTCCGCTACGCTGCAGGGTTATTATAGACTGTATTTGATTGTTACGGTTACAAGGTTATATGATTTTTTTAGGTTTTCTTAAAAAATCCCTAAATCTATACCCCTGTGTTTAAAGCAAAAACTCCCAGAAAGCTGCAATGCTTTTCGGGGAATTTTATAATTACCCCAATTCTGCCTTAAGAGCGTAATAGAACAATACTTTGCATATTTTTCTAAAAAAAACCTTTTCTATTATAAGGCGAGTGCTTTAATTGACAAGCTAATATATGTGATATTCGCTTAGACTTCAGGTTGTGGACTTTTGTCTAATTCGTTGCCAATACGTTTGAGCTTGCCAAAAATAGGTGTGTTTTATTACCTTTTCTTATTGTTTGTCTCAGCTTTAAAATCACTTTATGAGAGTTTATCGAATATGTATGTGGTATTAATATTTCTACATTTTGAAGGTCAGTTTGGTATTTTTTAAAACTACTACGAAGTAATTTAAACAAAATCAAACATTGATGTGATTATGTCAGATTAACAAAGACTTCTAGTGAAATGAGACCGATATTTAGACTTTAATATTTATTTCTTAAAAAATCCCTAAAACTATACCCTACTGTTTGAAACAAAAGCTAAACAGTTTTCCAACAAGAGGTGTTATTTTGAATCCCCTGGTATTACGGTAGCTGTCACTTTTGAAGCTTTTATTCTTTGACATTTGACAAGTAAAGGGAGGTGTCATTTTGGTATTCCAAGAAAAATGACAGTTTTTGAGATAAATGACCGCATTTTTATTTCATAATAAAGAGGGAGGTATGCCGTTAATAATGAAAAACAACATCAGCCAAATGGCCACCACGACCACGCTTACAGGAACATATCCTGTTCATGAAATTGTCCATAACCAAATCGCAAAGTGGCTGCCCTATGACCTCGATAGCCTCACGAATTTTATCTTTGAGGTCTTGAATCGACGCTGGGCTGTTGGCGTAGACCTTATCTTTCACGTGGCCCCAAAGGAAGAAGTCGCAAGGTATTAAATCACAAGATCTCGGTGGCCAATTGTGATCACCACTTCGAGAGATAACACGGTCCGGAAACTTTTCCCGTAACAGAGCAATGGTTTCGTTGCTTGTGTGGCACGTAGCGCCGTCTTGTTGAAAGTAAACGTTTTTTAGAACAATACCATCCAACTCCGACCATAAAAAATCATTAATCATCTCTCGATAGCGCAATCCATTCACCGTAACTGTTGATCCAACCTCATTTTCGAAAAAGTAAGGTCCAATGACCCCGCCGGACCATAAACCGCACCAAACAGTCACACGTTGAGGATGGAGAGGCTTCTCAACAATAACTCTTAGGTTTTCCGAGCCCCAGATGCGACAATTTTGCTTGTTGACGTAGCCACCGAGGTGAAAATGGGCCTCATCAGTCAAGATGATTTTTCGAATTTTAATAATTTCAATGCGTTGTTGAATCGTATATCAATCCATTTTTAGTAATGGCGTAGTTTCTACTTGTCAAATGTCAAATAATAAAAGCTTCAAAAGTGACAGCTACCGAAATACCGGGTGATTCAAAATAACACCTCTTGTTGGAAAACCCTGTACTTGACAAGGTATCATTTCCAAGTATTTTTTATTAAACTTTAAGCAAAGTATATTTGTAAAATTTGGTCATTTTATACAAAACTGAAACTGCCAAAAAGCATGCATCATTAAAAATTGAGAAATTGAATTTTTGGGGAATTTTATAAAAGGCTGAAACTACCTAGAACTATTCTTTTGTTATAAATAATTTCATAAATAATCAATACATATACACGCTGAAAAAAAATCGCTTCTGTAGTATATTGTCCCAAACATATTCGGCTTGAAATAAACATATGTTTAGGATACACTCCAAATATATAATATTATACACACACAAATATTATATGTTTGTGAGGATATTGTTCTAAACAAAAATATGCTCCCATTCAAATATTTTTTATTTGGAACTAGTATTTCCGAAACAAGGCTTCATTTGTAATTATTTATTTTGGTAATGTATTAAATGCCTTAACTTAAAGACAAGTTTTCTGTTTTTCAGATTTTCAAAGAGCAATTTTTTTATAAATTTTATATGTTTGTAAAATTTAATCAAAACTTAAATCGAACAATCTTTTGTAAATATAAACAACATTGATGGATTGACAAAAAGTGATGAATAGGAATATTTATAAATAAGGACATTGTTAGCTATAAAGTTTAACACGAAAACTAGGAAAAACTAACTAAAATTCGAATAAGTCAGTAATGCTTTAAAAATCTTTTTAAATAAAACATATTTGGAAATCTTCTTAAACAATAATTTTGTTTGTGTGTAAACACATATTTTATTTGTGAAATTCAGTTTGCAAATAAATTATGTTCTAATATATTAATATATGCGTTCCAAACAAAATTTCTTGATTTTCAAATAAAATTCATTTGTTAACAAATATATAATATTTAAAAAAATCGTTTCCAAGTATATTTTCTTTCGTTTCAAACATATCAAAAATGACGATTTTCCTCCGTGTATTAAAATACATGTACATTTCTTCTTTCATTTGGAATATTTTGTAAAAATTCTTACTTATTGTAGGTGTGAGATATTTGCCAATAAAAAATATTAAAATTTCTTTTTTCATTTGGAATTTATTATTTTCTTATTCTTATTTATTATTTTTTTTTTTTTGCATTCAACTTGGCGACATTTGTTTCCACTTTGACATCATCCTAAAACCTTTTTGAAAATTCTGTAATAAATTCGGGGAAGAGAGTGAAATTATACTAAACTGACTGTTTAGACCTTTTAACTAGCTTTATCAGACCCCCTTCTTACTATTGGGAAATTATTATTATTATTTCCAGATATTAAAAAACAAATCAAATCACCACATTTGACTAACGACAACGACGTCAATGATGATGGACGCATGATGTCATACAATATGGCCAGGTCAGAGATGCATAGGTTCAGCTGTTGGCAATAAATCATGTATGAAATGTTATAAACGGATAAACAGAAGAAAAATACAAAAAAGATTTAGAAAAGCTAAAAAAGTGGCATTTAAAATTC
Source organism: Eudasyphora cyanicolor (assembly GCA_963930755.1). Lineage (NCBI taxonomy): Eukaryota > Metazoa > Arthropoda > Insecta > Diptera > Muscidae > Eudasyphora > Eudasyphora cyanicolor. The sequence continues at coordinate 12,059,125 of OZ005737.1, forward strand.
ATAAAGGAAAAAAATGAGGAAAAAACTCTGAAGAACTTGCCACTTCTTTATTTGACGATAAGATGGGAAAAAAACTCAAAAGGTTGTTACCTTCTTAAAGGAAGGAATGAAATGCAGTAGCAACAATAACAACACGGAAAACCTACCCCGAGTTATGAAAACCTTAAGGAAATTGCTGCGAGGGAAGACAGGACGAATGTTTAGAAGAATAATGTATCACATACTTTAAGGAGACGAAGAGGAGCGCATATCCATCCATCCAGCCAGCCATTCATTCATGTGAACATGAACAGCTTAAGCACCGCCTACCATACGCACACACACACGTATCACACATACAGTCTGGACAGACATACACATGTAGCTAACGAAGGACGCATGAGAAATATTGATGGGTATGAGTGTTGAAAGAAGAAGTCCTGTACGAATATCCTGTACTTAAGAGCTTTGGTGTAGGTGTTGCAAAAAATAAACAATAACAACAACAGCAACAGGACTATGAAAACTATGACGAGCACATATATTTAGGTGAAGACAAAACAACACACCAGGACACCAGGACACCAGGACACCAAACCACCAATCCACCAACCCACAACTCAGTAATCCACCACACACACAGCACATAAAATAACACCCATATTAATAAGGCGGAAAAATAAGCTTTAAGTATCAATGACGTCATCAACGAAAGGAAACCATCATCAATAACCATTCACATGTGCATAAATACAACACCCACAACCCACCACCACCACTAGACTCACCTCAAACTCAACCGGAATTTAACCCCACCTAAAATACAGTTTAAAACCTTTGAGTTAAGACACAAACCAGCAAAGCTTTCATTCAATGCACTTCGAAGCTTGTTTTTGTTTTTGCTCAATGAAATACAACAAACACGCATACCCTCCTCCTCTTTACTACACACAGTACAGTGGTAAAGCAACAGGATGTTAGCCGAACGGCTCTCGTCGGCTGAGCCCGAGTGCAGACACGACGACCACGATGGCATTCCTTCACTGCACATGCTGTCGTTGTCGTTGTAGTATATAAATGTACAGCGATTGCTTTGGAAGAACATTCGTTGCTAACGCGTTGCCGCTAACGTTTGTTAACAACACTCAACGCCGAAAGAAACCAAGAGAAATTTTGGTCGATACTCTCAGTAGTGATTTTGTGCTCATACAAGTGTGTATTTGAATTTTGATAACTGTAACGTTTATTTAAAAACAAGAAAAGTAAGGAATATTCAAAAAATAAGTGACAAAAAATCTCTGAAAGATTTCAACAAATAAATTGCAAATAAAGTCAATTTAGTTTGGAAAAATTGTGAAATTTAAGAAAAACGATTAGAATTTACATTTGAAAAATTAAAAACCGAGCGTAGTGAAAGTTAAAGAAAAAACACTTGGATTCAATTAAATCGAATTCTCCAAAAAGGTAAGTAATTGGCAAATTAATAAAAATAAAATTATAAATGCGAATAGACGAAAAAACTATAAACTATTAATAATGAAGTATCTTAAAATAAGGCACAGAATATACATTTTAAAAGTGCCAAAAAGTAAACCCCGGGGGAGAGTGTTAAACATAGGGATCAGAGACTACAAAAAATCAAGTTAGAAATCAGTAAAGTTTTTTCTTTAAAATGGGAGGTGAAAATCTAAAATTCTAGTTTTTCGTGGACAATTATAAATATAAATTTTTTCCAATTCATGTAAATAATAGTCAAGCTCGAGGTCTGGTCTTTTTTCTAGAAATATTGGATATAATAAATAGAAATATTTAGAAATATTGAGAATATAAAAGCGATTTTGTTTCTGGAAAAATTTCAGCATTTTCATTGTCCTTTCCCGGAAAACTACATTTTCTAATACATTTTGAAAATTTTTAAATTGCAGTAAAGTTAAATTCGTGGGACTACATTTTTTCGACTTAAAAGGTGCAAATGTTTTCTAGTATTTTATATCGACTGGGCAAATTTTTTTTTAAACAAAATTCCCAATTTATCAAAAAAAAACATCCTTATGCTGCAATTCAATGGGAGATTTTTTAAAAAAGAAATCAGTTGCTACAAAAAAATATATTTAGAAACAAAGTTTCCCCAAAAGGAATGTGGAAATCTAAAATCATAACTAAAAGTCGGAAAAATTGTTCATAGTAACTCATAAATATAGAATTTTTTACAATCCACCTAAAGAAATATTAGGATTGCCTACACTATATGCAATAAAATTATGCATTTTAAAATCACAGTGCTAAAATCTAAGTGATGCAGAAAATATACATTGTAAAACTGCCCAAAAGTATACCCCATTTTTAACAAAAAATTTATTGTTTACACAATCCTTGGGGGATTTTTTAAATGTTGCAGAAAATATAAATTTTAAAACTGCCCAAAAGTATACCTTATTTTTTTAACACAAAAATCTTTCTTATGCCGCAATTCATGGGAGCATTTTTAAAATTAGAAATCACATGCTTTAAACACAAATTATATCGTATTTGGTAACCTGTAAAATTAGTCTCAAAAGAAATGTGAAAATCTAGAAGAATTCTGAGTAATTTTTCGATACGATCCCGTTGTAGAAATATTGAAAATCGCCTAAAATATATGCTTTAAAAAGATAAGTTTTAAAATAAAAATGCTAAAATCAAAACATATAAACCTTTAAAACTGTCTAAAGTATACCCCATTTTTTAACAAAATAACTTCGTATGCCGCAATTCATGGAAGATTTTCTGATTTAAGGATCAAATGCTAGTAACTCTTTTTCTAAAAAGAATGTGATTATCGTTTTATCTTTGCGACAAATTTCATGAATCAGGTGTCACAAAAAAAAGTCCAGTTATATTTTAAAAACTCATTAAAATCCTCCATTAGATAAATATTATAAATACAGGGACTTTATGAAGTACGAGTATTTCATGAAAATTTTATATAAAACATGTAAAAAACATTTTCAGATATTTTTTTCTCATAATATACGTTTTAAAAGTGCCCAAAAATATACCCGATAAAATATCCTAAAGAACTTTTAATTTAGAGCTCAGTTGCTACACGCAATATATGGGAGATTTTTTTTAAATGTTCCAGAAAACATCAATTTTAAAACTGCCTAAAAGTATACCTTATTTTTTAACAAAAAACTTCCTAATGCCGCAATCCATTGAAGAACTTTTAATTAAGCAATCACATGCTTCAAACTAAAATTATGTTTAGAAACCTGTACAATTTTTTTAAAAAATAATGTGAAAAGTTATTCCAAAATTTCCGAATAACTTTTCGTAGACAACTACAAAATTATTATTATTGAGAATCGCCTACAATAATATAGGTTTTAAAATCACAATGCTAAAATCAAAGTACTGCAGAAAATATACATTTTAATATTGTCCAAAAGAATACCCCATTTTTCATGGGAGATTTTATAATTTAAAGACCATATCCTAAAAATTTAATAATTTTTTTTTTAGATATCAGTAATGCATTCTTTAAAAAGAAATATGAATTTCATTTTAGCTTTGCGACCTTTTTAACTAAAACTCCATAATTTTTCTAAAACCTTCGCTTTGAGAAGTACTTAAAATTTTCTTTTATTGTCTTTAGATGTTGCCAGACGATTATGCCATTCATATGCCATATAAAGATAATGTTTCGCGGAAAACCTTAAAGTGGAGTTTAAAAGAAGCTTGAAAGGATAAATAGTTGTTCGGTACCACAAATACTAAAACCTCTACAATTCCCTTGACTTTATGCAAAATCAATATTTTTAAAAACCAGTTTTTTCCCAAAAGAGATAGGCAAATATAAAATTGTAACTAAATCCAAGGACAAATTTTTCCTAATCACTTTTTTACTGTAGAAGTATTAAGAATTGCCTTCAATTTATGCAAAAATATTTTTTTAAATGCTGAAAACAAAGTGAAGTATTTTAAAACTGCCTAAAAGTGTATACAATATTTTAATAAGAGCAACTTAAAAACTATTGCCACAGTTCATGACATTAGAAAGCTTTCCGATTAAAAGATAAAATGTAATCAAAAATAAACCATAACTCGGATTCAGAAACGCTTTTTCGAAAGAAATTTGAGCAATTTTCCTAAGCTCATCGTTTTGAAAAATATATAAAATTCTCTATCATTGTTTTTAGTCTTCTATGCATTTGAACGGTGAACGTTTCTAGGAGAGCCTTATAGCAGCAAGCATAAATAGTTTTTCTATATAAAAATTCCTAAAGTCTTTACAATTTCCCCATGATATCTATACGATTTTATTAAAAAGAAAAAATTCTAGGATAAAAATAAAATATATTTTTGAGAATCCTGGAAAAATTTGAATATTTAAATTCCTGGAAATAAATTGTATAATTCCTATGCGGTATTTCATAAAAATTTTGATACCATATATATATAAATGTATTGATGGAGCACCTTAAGATATGAACATAATATACATACATTTTAAAAATTCCCAAAAAGTATACCTCATTTTTTAACAAAAAATTTTTTTGGTTCCGCAATTCCAAATTCTTAATGCCGACCGTAATTCATAGGGGAATTTTATATTTCAACAAAAAATCAGAATATTGCAGAAATTATGCATTATAAAATTGCATAAAAATATGTATATAAAAAAAACACAAAAATAAATTAACGTTCAAAAAGGAATACGAACATAAACCAATAAACTATAAGTAGAAGTCTGTAAAGCAAAGGCATGAAATATTTTCTGTACTAACTATTTCCGGGCTTTCCTATAATACAGGACGAATTATTGAGTCATGTGGCTTATACGAGTATATTTCCCGTGGCTTATACGTGTATATTTCGCGTATCAATTGAGTGATTTTAGATTATTCGTTGTAAACGAACGAAAATGTTTTACAAAACTGGGGGTTAAAAGCATAACTAAAATTCGGAGTAATATTTCGTGTTGCAGAAAATATACATTTTAAAACTGCCAAAGAGTATACCCCATTTTTTAACAAAAACTTATTGCTACCGCAATCCATGGCAGATTTTTTAAATGTTGCAGAAAATATAAATTTTAAAACTGCCCAAAAGTAGATCTTATTTTTTAACCAAAAACTTTCAAATGTCGCAATTCAAGGTAGAATTTTTAAATTAGAGATCAGTCGCTTCAAACACAAATTATATTTAGAAACCTGTAAAATTTCTCTAAAAAAAATGTGAAAATCTAAAAGAATAACTAAAAATTTGCAATAATTTTTTTTCTACAATCCCATTGTAGCAATATTGATAATCGCCTACAATATATACTAATAAAATATAGATTTTAAAATCTCAATTCTGCAAATTATTGCAGAAAATAAAGACTTTAGGAACTATCCATAAGTATACCCCATTTTTAACAAAATAACTTGCAATGTCGAAATTCATGAGATACCAGTAAAGCAATTTCTAAAAAGACTTTTTCCCGACCTTTTAAATAACTAACTCTTTTAACTAAAACTCCATAATTTTTCTAAAATCCCCATTTTGAGAAGTATGTAAAATTCTCATTTATTGTCCTTAGAAGTTGCCAGCCGTTTTTGCCATTTATAATGGAATGGAGAATGTTACGCGAAAAACCTCAAAGTGGAGTTTTAAAGAAGCTTGAACGGATAAATAGTTTTTCTGTACAACAAATCCTAAAACCTCTGCAATTCCCTTGACTTTATGCAGTTTTTTTTATTGAAATCCTGATAAAAAATTGTTATAAAATGTTTGCTTATAACGGGGAAAATTTTCTAAGAAACAGAGTAAAATATGTTTGAGTACAGTTATATTTTAAAAAGTCAATCTCCGTTTGATAAGTATTTTATATAAATAAAATAGATAAAGGGACTTTATGCAGTATTTCATGAAAATCTTTATATTTTATGCAAAATACGTATTGATGGGGCATCTTAAGATACGTTAATTCTGCCCAAAAGTATACCCCATGAAAAAGCATAAAAAATTTTTAATTTAGAGATCACTTGCAGCATAACTAAAATTCTAGATAATTTTTTAAATATAGAAATTGCCTACAATCCGACAATGGAATTTTGAAAAATGCCTACATGTTAAAAAATGAATATATTTTTAAAAATCACAATGATAAAATCATAGTGATGCAGAAAATATACATTTTAAGAATGCCCAAAGGTATACCTCATTTTTTAACAAAAAACTGCCGGATGCCGCAATTCATGGAAGATTTTCTGATTTTTAAAAAGAACAAATATTTTGAAGCCAGTAATGCATTTTAAAAATGGAAGCTAAAAACCTAAAAGCATAACAAAAGAAGCAAATTTTTCGACCTTATTAACTAAAAATTCATAATTTTGCTAAAATCCTCTTTATCGTATGTAAAAAAGTATGTAAAATTCTCTATTATTGTCTTTAGAATTTCCTAATCTTCTATGCAGTTAAAAACACTGTGGAACACAAAAATAATAACATGGTTCTGTCAACGGATTCTGATAGAGGGGGTAAAAAAAGAATATACGTGTATTGGCGTTTTGAAAGTTTACTTATGGAGGTCATTTTAGAGAGGGATCAATATTTCCACCTTTTGTACTTTCTTATGATGAATCAGCATAGGAATCCGTGTGATCCTTACATTTTAGGTTTAGGATGCCTTGAGCAATATTACTAAGAACACTGCGAGGACAATTTTTGTTGAAGGTTTTAACCCTTTACCTCCTCAATGTAGAGGTCTTTTTGGTTCCTTTTCTGGAAAAGGCTAAAATTCACCCCTAAAACAGGTGTTTAGCAAGTCAAAATATTCTACAAAAATATTTGGCATAAAATTCTATTATAAGTCTCTGTATATATCAAAACTGAAAACTCAACCTAAATGCCAGAAGTAGGTCAAAACTTAAAATCCTTCTTTAGGTTTAGCACCAATCCGAAAAAGTACAAAATTAACTTTAAAATTGAGTTTAAGTTTTGACTTATTTCTGGCATTTAAGTTGAGTTTAGTGTTTTGGTATATTCAGAGACTTATAGTAGAATTTTATGGCAAATATTTGTGTTGAACATTTTAACCCTCTATATCTTCAACCTAGGGATCTTTTTGGTCCACAGAGTAATGGATTAGGTAAATGTTTCACGGATAAGCTTAACGAAGAATTTTAAAAGAACCCCGAAAAATCTGCTGAATTTATGCAGTATTTAATTAAAATCCTGGTAAAAAATTGCATGTAAGAACATTTTGTATGTTTGGCTTCTAAAGGAAAAAGAAATTTTCATGAATTACAATAAAACATGTTTGGGAATCCTGTGCAAATTTGTATATTTCTATTTCTGGGGAATTGGAATATTTTATCAAGAAATGATCCTACTAAAAAATGTTTTCCTATGTTCCCAGTCGGAACACAACATCAGAAGATAGTCAGGATGCCGTAAGAAACAAGACTACAAACGTGATCCTGATTTAATTCAAAATTGCCTACGTTTACTTATGGCAACATTTTAAACTCATAAAATCATACCACATTACTTGAGACAAAAACTCCTTCAAAGCCGCAATATTTTCCGGCTAATTTAATATATATTATTCAATCACAAAAAATACAATATCGATTTTAACAAGTTAATAATTTGCATATTTTGCATTGTAAATGCTTCCAAATTAAAATTTTATAAATTATTGTACAATGTAATATTTTTTGGATATTATAAAAATCGTTATTGTTTGTAACGCATGTTCTCCAAAACCATAAGAGCGAATTGGCTAAAAATTGCACACAACTTGACCATTCCGCGATAAATGGCGGAGTGGTCACAAACCACAACACCCATGACATTTCGAAGGATAAAAAATTTTTCAAATGAAAAATATTGCTGTCCTGGAACAGATAAATAGTTTTTAATGATATTTGCATTATTTCTGAAAATATTACAGGTCTTCAATTTTCTCCATATTCACAGTTTTCAATATTATAAATATCTTAAGAGATGTAATTTTTTATGCTTTTAATTCAAATGTTTACCATTTTTTATAGTCTTCGATTTTCTGGAAATTCACCATTTTCAATTCCGTACAAAATTAAATTATTTTTCGAATTGGTTTATTGGTATGACAATTTTGTTGTTTATTTTAATAAAACTTGTTTATCTACGGCATTTTTTTATTTTTGCTTTCCACCTGTGTTTCTATTGATACGGCAGTGGTGCTTTATTGATTTGTTGCAGTTGATATCAATAAACATCAGAGTAAATTTAATTGAAACTGACCTTACAAAATATGCACCCGTATAATTCTATCAATATTTTTTTTTTCAAATGTACGCTCACATTTATTTATTTACAACGAATTCGAAAGCAGTTAAATGTTATTTTCTAATGGAATTGAATCGTTTCGTTTGAAAAAATACCCATTAGCTGTGCGGGGGAAATTTAACAAGATACATTTTCGGAGTAACTATGCACTAAATTACACTATGCAAATATCAAAAAATTGGTATTAAAAATAACTTTTAGTAAATTGCATAGAATTTATGTTAAATAAAAGCAATATGTATATACCCTTTAAAAATTGGATATGTTAAATGGAATGATATTCAAATATTTACTGGGAAATCAAAAATAGTTATTTACTGCAGCGATGGATTTGATGGGGAATAGTCTGGAACACCTTTTTCATGTCTGAGAAATAAATGTAAAGAACCCTAGGGCATATATTTTTCTCAAAGAACTTGACTCACTACCTCGTCCCATTATCCCTAAGAAATGTCATTAAAGTCGGGGAAATTAGAAAAAATTAATAAAAAAAATGTTAGTTACTGCAGCGATGGCTTTGAAAGTGAATACCCAGGAATACACTTTTCATGTCTGAGAAAGAAATGCTAAGAAACCTAGGGCTGGACTCCTTCATTTATACCTAAAAAAATCACTCAAAAATTAAGATGTATGAAAAGTCATTTAAATCGTGAGAATTAAAAAAAATATAAAAAAATGCCAGTTACTCCAGCGAAGGATTTGAAGGGCAAAACTCTGGAATACACTTTCATTGTATGTGAACGACATTTAAAGAACCCTAGAGCAAATATTTTTCTCAAAGAACTTGACCCTCTAACTCTTTCCGTTGTCCCTAAAAAATCGCTCCGAACAATGAAATATTTTTCAAGAGTCACTAAAATCGTGGGAAATAACAAACTTATAAAAAAATTTATGTTACTCCAACGAAGGATTTGAAGGGGAAAACTCTGCAATACACTATTCATGTCTGTGAACGAAAATTAAAGAACTCCAGGGCAAATATTTTTCTAAAACAACTTAACCCTCTAGCGCGTTCCGTTATCCCTAAAAAATCACTCTCAAAAATGAAGATGTTTGAAGAGTCATTAAAATCGGGGGAATTAAAAAAATAATAAAAAATTTCAGTTAATCCAGCAATGGATTTGAAAGAGAAAACTGTGGAATACCCTTCTCATGTCAAAGAAAGAAGTGTAAAGAACCCTAGGGCAAATATTTTTCGCAAAAAACTTGAACCTCTAACTCTTTCTGTTATCCCTAAAAAATCATTCGGAAAAATGAAGATGTTTGAAAAGTCATTGAAATCTGGGAAATTAAAAAAAATAATAAAAAATTATAGTTACTCCAGCAATGGATTTGAAAGGGGAAATTCTGGAATATGCATTTCATGTCCAAATATTTTTCTCAAAGAACTTAACCCTCTGGCGCGTTCCGTTATCCCTAAAAAATCTGTCGCAAAAGTAGAGACGTATCAAAAGTTATTGATATCGTGCAAATTTAAAAGTGAATACAATAACTTTTAAGCGCAAGCTAAGTCAAAAACCAAAACAAATACATTTCCAAAGGATTTCACACAAATTATACAATAATACGAAATTTTTAAATTTTTCATAAAAAAGGGTGAAATACCACCTATAGTAATTTTTCCATACACAATTTTGTAATCTGAACACCAAAAGACAGCAAAAAATTTAGTTTTTATTGTATCCTGAAAAATCTATAAAATTTTATTAAAATTTTTGTGGAAATAAATAGTTAACAAATTAAGTAAAAAAGGGCAATTTTTAATTTTAACTGGAAATTTCATTTTGCCCATTATAAGATAAACAGAAAAAGTGTTAAAGTGGGAGTTCCACGTAATTGTTGCTTGTGTTTAAATACTTTTAATTGGTGTTGACAAAAATTATAATGTTCGAATGTTGTTCGCGACAGAGAACATTTTCTCTGTTCAAATAACACACTAAAATGACCCTTGAGTCTCATTACGTCGAGCACTCTGCATAGAATCCTTTTTTTTTCTCCTGTTAATGAAGTACTTAGCAATTTTCATTCACTCTCCTTTTCTGTCTCACTTCTACTCTTCTCGTTGATTTTTTTCTATTTAATTGGCATTTGGTGGTCAAATCACGTCAGGAAAATAAAATACGCAGAGCAGCTAAAATTTCAAAACAATGTTGAAAAGTTTTGGGACCTATTCAACAATTGGTTAGGTTGTTAGATGGCCACACATAAAACTAAAGGTTGTTGAGGAAAAAAAAACAAACAACACAATATATACTGACCACCAGAGACCATTTCAAAATCCCATTATTTGGGTTAGCAGAAAAAGATGGAAAAATTAAACTTTATTTTGCCAATAGAGTTTTATTTACATTGAAAACTTTAAAGAAAGAAAAAAAGAGTGAGATAAAAATCCCTAAAAACACTAAAAGTCAAAAAGCTTAAAAAATGTAATAACACTATATAATGCTAAAATGCCATAGAAAAATTAACAAAATACAAATCAAATAAATTTTGATGTGTAACTAAAACAACAATGTCATGGCAATGTCCTTGGACTCAAACATTTACAATACACCTACCCTGAGCAGAAATTGTTCTTACTTCAAAAATTCATTCATATTCTGGAAAATCAAGGACAGTACATACCTAAAATGAGGACATATTTCTTAATATTAAAGAAATTTTATTAATGTTATGTATGAAATATTCTTATTTTAAAGGTTAATACGTCTTGTTCTTACTTCAAAGATTGTGCTCCAATGGAGTCCTATTCTGTAAAATCAAGGACAGTATATACCTAAAATGACAACATATTTCTTAATACTAAAGAAGTTGCCTTAATGTTAGGTATGAAATGTGCTTATTTTAAAGGTTAATACGTCTTTAGAGCAAACTCTTTAAAATTATGATTTTTTCTCATTTCACACCTATACTAAAGTGTATGTACTAACTACTAATTAAAATATCTTAAATTTAAGTCCATTCAATTTTAAAGATTTCCGGATCATTATCATTTTGTTAAAGTTTTTATACAAAAACTGTTCTTACCTTAAATTTTGTGCTCCAAAAATGTGATAATATTTAAATTAACGACATGTCATACCTAAAATCAAAAGAACAAATTAATAATAATCTCATTTAAAAGATTAGGACGTCTTTGGAATAACATCTTTAAAATTAGGAAAATTGTCTTTTCATTTCATACTTAAACTAAAGTAAATTTAATTAAGACTAATTAAATGTAAGTACCAAATGGACATGTTTTAATGATTTATTGGCTTTGACTAAAAAAAAAGACTCATAATCTTTAAAGAAAGAACACTTTTCAATTAAAAACGTTTTTAAACATTTTCGTAATATTAAAGAAATTGTCTTATGAAATATTCTTATTTCAAAATCTAGGGTACCTTTCTCTTTAAAATGATGATATTTTTGTCTTCTCATTTCATACCGAAACTAAAGTATTTTTATTACTGCTAATTAAATGATCTTAAATTTATGTCTAAAATTGACTTATTTTAAAGATTTCCTTCGCCAGTTCAATGCCAGATTAATAAAAAAAACTGTTCTTACCTTAAATACTGTGCTTAAACAATGTGATAATATTTAAATTAAGGACATGTCATACTTAAAGTGAAAATAATTTATTTATTAATAACGATATTGTCTTAATTTAAAGTATGAAATAATCTCATGTAAATGATTAGGACGCCTGTGGAGCAAAAATCTTTAAAATTGGGCAATTTTTCTCATTGCGTACTTAAACTAGGGTAAGTTTACTTAATATTAAATAGATGATCATAAATATAAGTACATGTGTTAATGATTTATTGGCTATGCAGTCTCCTATTGTATATTGTAGTCTCCTAAACTTTAAAGTAAAATCTTATCGTAAATAAAATGATGATGATTTACTTAATATAAAAGAAATTGTCATAATGTTAAGTGTCAAATGTTAGTTCAAAGATAAGGAAGTTTTTGGAATCAAATCTTTATATATACGACAATTGTAAGTAATTTCTAGTGAAATTACTTACGTATTTTCTTTAAATACGTATTATGCTCCAAAGACTTCACAATCTTTAAATTAAGTACACTTCACACATAAAATAAAGACGGTTTATTTAATATTAAAGAAATGTGTTTTATTTTATAAAAATTTGGAATATTTTCAGAATTTCTTAGAGATTTATATTCATACACTGAGACAAAAATGGTCCTTACTATAAAGATTGTCCCAAAAACTCCATAATCTGTAAAATCAAGAAATTGTCGTAATGTTAAGTATTAAATTTGCATATTTTAAATATTTTTTCTCAATTCGTACCTAAACTAAAGTGAATGTACTTAATATTATTCGTAATGTAAGTACAAAATTGACATATTTTAATGATTTGTTGTCCTTTATTGTAGGTGTAGACATTTATATGCATACACTAAAATAAAATGTTGTTACCTTAAAAGAACGTGACCAAAGATGTCACAATTTTTAAATTAAAGACATTTCATACATAAAATGAAGACAATTTCTTTAATGCTAAAGACAGTGTCTTAAGTTTAACTATGAAATGTTTTTATTTTACGGATTAAGATGGATGTATTTGAGGGCGACGAACAAATTCATCAATAGGATTATCCGTACGTTAGCTGACTTTTGACGAATGACGAAGCCTTTTCTATCAGTTTATAATTAATAATTTCATATGAAATATATTACCTAAAAGTAAAGTATGAGATGTCATTTTTTAAAGATGATGATTTTTTGGAGGAATTCTTTAAAATAAAGACAAGAAATACCTGCAGACTTGCAGAATATAAATACACTGAGACAAAAAATTGTCCTTACAGTAAAGATAGTTCTTCAAAACGTCATAATCTTTAAAGTAAGAAACGTTAATACTTAAAATAAAAACAAATTACTTAATATTAAAGAAATTGTTTTCGTTTTAAGTATAAAATGAGAAAATTTTTTCTTTAATAAAACTTTATATTTTTGGAAATTTTCTTAATTCTAAGTGTGAAATTTCACTATTTTAAAGACCAACGACTTGGGAGCAATATTTTTAAAATTAGCATCCTTTTTTCCCTCAGTTTCTGCATATAAATCTCTAGAAATTTCTTATAATTTCTCTTAACTTCATTTTATCTTATCATAAAATTTGCTGCAATCCTTTCAATTTCCTTGACAATTTTAATATCCTGTTTTAATTGCCAACATTTGCCTGTTGTCTTATGGCTGCTATCATGAGACTAGTTTTTATTGCGGTTTTTTTCCCATATAATCCTTTTTTCTCTTACCTCAGAGAGGGAAAGAGGATATCTAACCTCAAGTATTTAAGGCAATCAATGCCATTGAGATTTATTGTCGTTAATGACATTTGTTGCTAGTTTTTGGTTTCGAGCGGATGAGAGAGAGAGAGAGGAAGGACAAAAGTAAATGTTTTTTCTGAAGATAAACTTTAATTTTATTTTGTTGAAAGGAATTAAAATTAATAGAAATTCTTAACATGTAATTGCATTTGGTAAAGAGGAGCAAAAATCGATAAATTATACAATACAAAATATTTCTTTAAATTCTTAGAATGATTTATGTTATGTGCAATATTTAAATTAATGCAGAACGCAATACAAGTAATATTTAATAATATATTTAGACACTCGAAAAAACAAAATTTACATAAACGACTACCCGGTTTTTACAACTATACGGTTTAAACAAGAGTGTTTGGGAGCGACATCTATAGTGGGACTATAGCAAAATAAGAACTTATTTAAAAAATGTTACTGTGATAAATTCTGCTCTTAATAAATAGTTTAGAAAATGTGGTGGTTATGGCTTGAACAAGTGCATTTTGGGGCGACCTCTATGGAGTGACTATAACAAAATATGAAAAGATTTGAAAGATTTTTGCTGTGATTAATTCTTGTCAAAATGTAATACAAACGGCAAAGTTTCTGCTAAATTGCTTAATAAATGTGGTATTTATGGTTCGAACGGCGTATTTGAGAGCTACCTCTATAGGGGAGATACATATATCAAAACATTGACCGATATGGCCCATTCGCAATCCCAAGCGACCTGCAAATAAAGTGTGTCTCACAAAAAAGTTGGGGTTTAAAATTGAAAAAAAAGGATAAATATCTGTCAATGATTTTGCGTTTATTGGACTGCCTCAACATTCCGATTAATGATAGACAGCAGAATTAAATGCAATTTAAGGATATTTGCGGAAACCAATTTCGGCTGTATATTTGAAATATGTGCTTTTCATTCAAAACATAACAGTAATATGGCAACTGAATAATTCTGTGCATAAAAAGCCCAAAATTTTAATATGCACCCAGATCCAGTGTATGTTAGAAAATCAAAACTTCATATAATTCCGCTGTCTATTAAAGAAGGAACACCACTTCATTCATATGGCTACCATGGCTGGCTTTGCAGATGCCCATTCTTAGTCGACCCAATGTTTTAACACATTTTCGATTGTGTGGCCCTCTATGGCTGTAATTTCGAGTTTCAAATCATGAATCTTCTCTGGATGGCTAGCGTAGCATTTCGAGCCATAACAGCCAAAAAAAACGTAAGCGCCACTCACAAAAATTTAGAGGAGAAGGTTTCTTTTGCGATTATTTTTTGTTTAAATGCATATGTATTGCATACATCTGTTTATATAACTGTGAAATTTAGTATAACGGTACATTTTACAGCTATAAATTTCGGAAAGATGATGCCATTTGTCATAAGTAAACGATTTCCCTCAAAAAATAAAAAGTAAATCATGGTGGCGCTTACGTCTTCTAAATAATAGTCCAACGGAATAAAATCGCAGCTGCAAGGTGGCCGTAGTTTAAAAAGCAACCGTAACAATTACGTATAAGTCACATACTTCAAGGTATATTAAGATAACTCATAACACACCGTGGACTTACCACATTAAAATTACTAATGCGACCCATGGTACTTAATATAATTGTGGGGGATAAAAAATGAACAAGAAAACGATCACAACTATTAAGAATATGCTTCAGCACATCTCTGTAACAAGATCATTACCCGATATGAATTGCGTTTCTAAAGACCCTAAAAGTGTACCACAAAAATCCGTAGATTTTATTATTAAAAAAACGACTATTTATCAATATTATTTGCAGAAAATTAAAAATTAAAGAAGTACATATATGTATTTTGGGGAACATTCTCACACTCCCACACAAAATGGTGATTTGTACCAAGAAAGAATAGTGCTTCAATTCTCACACACTGAAACAATTGACAGTTTTTGTAAAGTGATTTTATTTTATAGTCTCTACAATTCAGTCAATAATTGCGACTTATTATCATGACCTTCTTCCACACAAAGGGGGCTGCAATTTCGTGTTTCAAGCCATGAATCGTCCCTGGATGGTTGGCGTAGCACTTATCCTTAACGGCTCCCCACCGCCCCAAAAAAATAGACCAACGGAGTAAAATTGCAGCTGCGGAGCGGTCGTATTTCAAAAAGCAACTACTAGATGTGCCTCCCATTATAAGAAGTAACGGGCTTTCCAATAGGATTTGTCATTTGCTTTTCATTGTATTCAGTAGTGTTTACAATTTCATCATGGAGAGATAGACGCAAGAACAACGTTTACAAATTATTCAGTTTTATTATCAAAATAATCGTTCTCCAATTCCAACTTTTCGTGCGCTAAGTCAATTTTTTTTAAATAAAACACTTTCAAGTCGACCTACGACTTCGACACCCATGAGCAATATTTTAGCCCTCGTTAAGAGCTATATTTTTGCCATTGATCTATTCCCGATCCGATGCACCGTGCTAGAGCAAAAATAAAATTTCCGTTCACATTTGAAAATGATGCTAAGTCAATTTTTTTAAATCCAAAAACAAAACACTTTCCAGTCGACCTACGACCTTGACACTCATGAGCAATATTTTAGCTCTCGTTAAGAGCTATCTTTTTGCCATTGACCGATAGTGGCTACGCGCCACACAGCAAATGAAACAATTGAATTGTTGCGAGAAAAGTTTGGAGATTCGATTATTTCAAGAAATTGTGATATTGAATGGCCTGCAAGAAATTGTGATTTAACACCATTAGACTATATCTTGTGGGGTTATTTGAAGTCATTGGTCTTTCGAAATAAACCAGACTCCCTTCAAGCTTTACAAGTCAATATTGAACGTGCCATTCATGACATACGTACGACTTGATTTAGTGTAAAAAGTGCTCGAAAAATGGGTTCATCGAATTCGTTCCAGCAGAAGAAGTCGTGGAGGCCATTTGAATGACGTTTACTTTAGAACTTAATTGTATCGATTGTACTTCACATTAAATAAAAAACTTTTGAATTTCCTTAACAATAAGTGTGTTTTTTTCCAAGAAATCATATCACTCTTGTTGGAAAACCCGGTATTTCTGCCAAATTTGGTAAACCTAGCTTTAATATTATGGACTGTAGCGTGATTTCAATAGACAAACAGATGGACATGGCTAAATCGTATTTTTGAAATTTCACGACGACCAAGAATAAATATAATTGATTAAATTGCAGATCCATATTTCAAGGTGTTGCAAACGTAATGACGGTTTGTAATACCTCTAAATATTGGTCGGAGACCCCATAAAGTATATATTCTTAATCGTCGTGAAATTCTAAGACGATTAAGACATGTCCGTCTGACTGTCTGTCTGTTGAAATCACGCTTCAGTCCATAATATTAAAGCTAGGTTTACCAAATTTGGCAGAAATGCCGGGTTTTCCAACCTAGCTCTAGGTTGACCAAATTTGGCAGAAATACTTCTTATAATGGGTGGCCCATCTAGTGGTTGCTTTTTGAACTACGACCGCCCCGCAGCTGCAATTTTACTCCGTTGGACTATTTTTTTTGGGGGGAGCCGTTAAGGATGAAATTTTTCTGCTGCAATTCTAAGACGATTTAGCCATGTCCGCCTGTCCTTCCGTCTGTTGTAATCCCGCTACAGTCCGTAATAGTAGAGCTAAGTTGATCAAATTTTGTAGAAATATTTCTTATAGTTGCAGGTTATTTGGGATTGCACATGGGCCATATCGGTCAATGTTTTGATATAGCTCCCCTATAGAGGTCGCTCCAAAATACGGGTTTTGAGCCATAGATACAACTTTTTTAAAGAAATTTAGCAGAAACTTTGCAGTTTGTATTCAATTTAGACAAGAATTCATCGCAGTAAATATTTTTTAAATTAGTTCATCTTTTGTTATAGTCCACCTATAGATGTCGCTCCAAAAAGGCTTTTTTAAGACAAAAAAACACATTTTCTAAGCAATTTAGCTGATACTTTGCAGTTTATATTCAATTTAGACAAGAATTCATGAAAGAAAAATTTTTTTTTTAATCACCCTATAGAGGTCGCTCCAAAATATACGTGTTTAAGGCATAATTACCACATTTTCGAAGCATTTCAACTGAATCTTTGCAGTTTGTATTTAATTAAGACAAGAATTCATCGCAGTAAATATTTTTTAAATTAGTTCATCTTTTGTTATAGTCAACCTATAGATGTCGCTCCCAAAAAGACTTTTTTAAGACAAAAAAAACACATTTTCTAAGCAATTTAGCTGATACTTTGCAGTTTATATTCAAGAATTCTCCTCAATAAAATTTATACAAATCTAATTTTATTTTGTTGTAGATGTAACTCTCAAAAATGCTATTTTAAGCCATAAATACCAGTATTTATAGGTGAAGAGTTTGGCTAAAGAATTCGCGGCTTAAAATTTAGCTAAAAATTGCAGCGTTCGTTTTTTTATTAATTTACTTAAACAAAAAGGATTATTTCATGATTTGCTCCTTATCCAAAGATTTTTCCAGTAATAAAATTGAAAGCAATCCATGGTGGAGGGTATATAAGATTTGGCATAGCCGATCTTAAGGCTTTTACTTGTTTTTTTACAAAAGAAAAATGATAGCCTTACATTTCCATTTAGAAACTTTTTATAAAATGTTTAGGCAAAAATAAAATTCATATGTAAATATTAAAAATTCGAACCCCTAAATGTTTTCATATTCTATATAAAAATTTCTACCTTACTGGCTGCCACACAAAGTACCTTCTATATATAATATATTCTATTCTATATTACATAAAGCACAAAGTGAGGGTTGACCTTAGGCAGTTTACTCGCCTGAAACGTTCTTAATTACTTTTCAATTATTCGTCCACTGTTCCTAAACCACTATTTTTAATATTAAGTATTTTTCCAAGGAAAAGTGCTCATTCAAGCAGACAATTGTAGAATTATTAACCCTGCTTTTGTTTTTTTTTATTACTTTGCTGAACCTATTTTAATTTCTACAAAATGAGCAATTAGTTTTTCTACCTTTTTTTCAGAATTTTCTAAGTTTAACCCTTTTTGTCCAAGAAAAAAAAAGAATATTTATTTCCCTTAGCTATCATTGGCCTTCCAATTAGCCAATTTTTGCGGCGTTCCTAATTAATAAATTTAAAAATATAAAATAACACGTATAATGAATTATAAATTGTAAAACCCAAAGGCAAAAGGCCATAAATATGCAAAAAAAAAATCTATGAATCTATAAAAGTTCACTACACAATTATCAAACCCAACCAAAATCAATGACCCCTGAAGAGGAGCGGTATCTATAGAGATTTATTTGTCGCGAAGAAGCTCCAAAAACGCCTAAACTTTTCAATAGAATTTTTGTGGCCTTAATCCCTTTTTTGTAGTAAAATAAAAAGAAGAAACAGCAGTGGAGAGAAAAAAAGAAATCATGATTGTCGCCCGGTGTTGGTCATGGCCTCCTTTTAGTCCCTCTTTCACTCTATATCTATCTAGCCTTGTCCCACGGTATGTCCTCGTGGCCATAGCCTCTCTAACAATATACACTAAATTGGCTTATTATGTGGTTGTTTATTAGCAATTGTGTGACAAAATTAACCACTTTGTTTGTGGCAAAAAGAGAAAAAAAAAAACAAAATTCCCCCACAGGACAGACTTTTGCCACACATTGAAGGCACACGCATATAATGAGAGTGAGTCTTGTCGACAAAAAAGGATGCTGCTGTGCGTGCATGTAAGTATCTGAGTGAATGTTAGTGTAGTTTTATTGTTGTTTTCCCAGCAGTATTTTAAGTTTTGAGAATCTCTATCGTCTTTTTTTTCTTCTTTGACTTTTGTTTTTTTTTCATATTGTTTGTCCTACCGCCTGGTGTGGTTTTGTACATCAAGCAAATTGTTTAATGTGCAAATTATGGAACAACAAGACATGCGTTGTTTGTGTGAAAAACGGAAACGGATGTGAGGCAAAGCGCCACCGAGTTTTTGGAATTTATTTTTATTTACATACAGACATACGGAAAATACAATGTAATAAATACCACTTCTTAATGTCGGACGCATAGGACAGTACGTGGGCATAAAAAAAAAAATAATTTCCATCATTCAGTGAAAGGAAGCACAAAGAAGCAATGGAAAGGGGGGGAAAGGAATGAAATGAAAAATATGAAAACGGCACTAACGACGGCTGCTTCAAAGTGGCAAATTATGAGCACGTTTCCTTTTTTTTGTTCAGTTTTTATCCGCCTCGACAAAAGAAGACATATGATGGGTAAAAAAATTAAAAAAATATATATGTATATATTTGGCAACTTGAGTCCTGGATATCATCTGTGAAGTGATGCACCACCACCACCAAAAATCATCGGAGAAAGTAATCATCATTTCTTTTAAAAAATATTCGAAATTTTTTATTTCAATGGAGGGAGGGATATTCATTAATTTAACTCAATTAATAGACTGCATGTTGAGTGGATTACATTCTGCGGAGGATTGTCATGTATTGCGAATTTTTCGCCAATTTTGGCGTGCCTTTATTGTGCATGCAGTTTATACTTCAAGCATTATACATATTAGGCTATACAGAAGAGTTATGTTGAGAAATGTAATTTCTTAAAATGTTTAATTGCAAGGCAAATGGCAAGGGAAATGTATGATTTTCTATTTTAATTAAAGGGATAAAATTAAAAAAAAAAATAGAATATATAAAGGTTTATTTCGAAGAACTTAAAAAATCTAAGTAAATTAATTAAAATAAAAACAAGTAAAAGCGCTAAGTTCGGCCATGCCTAATCTTATATACCCTCCACCATGGATAGCATGTGACCTCACAAAATAACTCAAACCTAAAGAAAATAACACCGAAAACACACAAAAATATAGTAGATGTGAACAGTAGGAATCACAACAAGTTAGATGCTATATATGGGAGCTATATCTAAATATGGACCGATATCGCCCATTTGCAATCCCAAACAAGCTGCAACTATAAGAAATATTTATACCAAATTTTATCAACCTAGCTCTATTTTTACGGACTGTAGCGTGATTACAACAGACGGACGGACAGACGGACATGGCTAAATCGTCTTAGACGACTTTTACGACGATTAAGAATATATATACTTTATGGGGTCTCAGATCAATATTTAGAGGTGTTACAAACGGAGTGACAAAATGAATATACCCCCCATCCTATAGTGGAGGGTATAAAAATAAGGGTAAATAACACTGTATAAGAGTGAAAAATACGCGGACTTGACAGAATAGCTTCGATTCTACTACCGATTCGATTCTACTTTATGAGCCTTAAACGTTTCTAAAAATCAGTGGGCCCCTCAAAAATGTGTCATCAGCTTTTGTGCAACAACTAATGCAGACATGGTGATACCACTTAACTATATTTGGCAACAATTTAGCCAAGAATATGCCGAACAAAGTCTGTTAACATGTTATGACAAACAAAATTTTTCCGCACTGTTTTTTTTGAAAAAGTGAAGGAAAAAATATTTTTTTTTCACGTTTTCCAGCATAACTTACAGGGACTCGTAATTTTTCACCAACAATATTTGGCAAAATTGTAGCCATGGTAAATCTAAACAACTTTTGTGAACCTATCAATACAATCTCAACGTGTCTAGGCACCCTAAATAGCTCAAAAAGACTACATTGTACCTCAAAATTTCACTATTTGTAACAAAAATATTTTTTTGATGTAGGGTATGTTAGGCAACTTTATAGAAAATATTTAGGGCAATATTTTTGTGGAACATATTAACCCTCTAGCTTTCCCACATAACTGTAATTTTTGGCCCTATTTTAACAAATCGTAAAAAACACCACTAAAATGGGGAGGGCGAGGATGAAACATTCTACAGAAAGGTTAGCCATAAAATTTTACTGTATGTATCAGAAACACCAAAGACCAAAACCTAACACAAAAACCAAAAAAGATCAAATTCCAGTCCAAAACGCTCTTTATTGGTATCATTATTGTTTCGACCACTAGGTCGTACGACTAACATTGCTGCACGAACAGGTGAAGATGGGTTTTTATATGTTGTGTTTTATATTTTTTTGTTTTATAACTACTATACGTATACGTATTTTCAATTTTTACTGACAGATATTTTATGACTTTGTGGGCACTTTTGCGATTTTCAAAGGCACTGATGCACTTTTTGCGGGTCTGAATTTCTTTCTACTATTCAATATATACAACTTTGCTTCTGCCACAAAAGAGATATAACGTACGGTATACCGAGAAAAAATATAGAAAAAGTTCTTATTAATTGAGCCTATTTGACTAAACGAATGAAGCAAAAGTTCTTATTTTTGGGGCAACTTTCACGTCCAATTCTCAGAATTGAGTCCCAAATCAATGAGCTGAAAAATTCTGTACTGTATTATTAAGTGAGCCAACTTGACCAAACGAACAATGCAGAAGTTCTTATTTTTGGGGCTAATTTCAAGTCCAGTTCTCAGAATTGAGTCCCAAAATCATGTGTTGTACTTAATTTAATGGCCATACGATTTTTTGCTCAATGTGGATTTTTAGCACTTTTTCTATATTTTTTTCTCGTTATACGGTTCGGAATATCTCATTTGTGTCTGAAGCAAAGTCGTGGATATTGAATAGGAGAAAAAAAATGCGGAACAGACCTACCCGACAAAAGTGCATTCTGTGCCTTAAAAATCATAAATGAACTGATTTAAATAAATTTTCTGAGATAACAAGAATTTGTCAGAATGAAGTACAAACTGCAAAGTTTTGCCTAAATTGCTTAATAATGTGGCACCTACGGCTTAAAACCCATATTTGAGAGCGACCTCTATAGGTGATATATATAAAAACATTGACGGATATGGCACATTTGCAATCCTACACGACCTGCAACTATAAGAAGTATTTCTACTAAATTTTAACAACCTAAATTTATTATTACGGACTGTAGCGTGATTTCAACAGACAGACGGTGATGACTAAATCGTCTTAGAATTTCACAACGATCAAGAATATGGGGGGATTTCGTGTCAAGTGAGTCAATTTTTAAAAACGATGTCTTCTGATCGGCCTGAAACTTGAACCAAGTTAAGTCCTATTGGCTAGTAGTTATGAAACAAAATTTCAACCGGATCGGTTAAAGACTGTCCGAGTTTTAGGGAGTTGAATTTTGAAATTTTGCTCAAACGACTCTTTTTTCCCATCCATATGACTCTAGTGATGTCAAACGGGATATCCCGAAAATCCCAGGAAATCACGATCCCGAATTCCGGGATTTTTTAAAATGAATCCAGGGATATTTTAATAGTAATATATAAAACTGTCTCGTATAAAATATTAAGTGAAATGAAAAGCTACACTCTGTCGAAAATATAAACTAATGAAGCAAATTGTTAACATCAAAAACATTGAATTATTTATATATCATAAGAATTACAGAATATATCATATATTTAATTATAAACAAGAACACAAATGGAGTTTGTGTCCCACAAAACGAAG
Source organism: Eudasyphora cyanicolor (assembly GCA_963930755.1). Classification (NCBI taxonomy): domain Eukaryota; kingdom Metazoa; phylum Arthropoda; class Insecta; order Diptera; family Muscidae; genus Eudasyphora; species Eudasyphora cyanicolor. The sequence goes on from OZ005737.1 coordinate 12,082,227, forward strand.
AAAATTATATTCTATTCTTTCAAATTTATGAAAAAAATCATAATATAAAATCAGATTTGAAACGACACATCGATTTGGTTCTCAAAAAACGGAATTAGTCAAACTGATTTCTCAAGTTGAAAAAAAAATTTCTTGGTTTTATGATAGAAAATTATAACGTCAGTAATAATTCAGAAGACGAACTGAAATTGGACCAAAATTATTCCATAGCTAAGATGTTGTAAAATATTTGATTTGTTTAAGCTGTTTTTATTCATATTTAAATGAATTAAAATTAAAAATAAAACTGAACTAAAATGTTTATATTCCATTTCGAAATATCATATTATTATAAGAATGAAAAAATCCCGATTTATCCCGAAAACCCCGAAATCCCCAGGATATCGAAACATTTCGGGATCCCGAAAAATCCCCGGTCCCGGGATTTGCAATTTAAAAATTCGGAATACCGGGATTTTTAAAAACCAATCCCGCTTCACGTCTCTGCAGGCCTCTCAAAATTTGAAAGTATAAGTACTACATTTAAACATAAATTAAAATAACTCATACCACACAGTGTACTCTGTATATTTAAATTACTTATACGACCTAATACACCACAATAATGAATCTCCTATACCACACACATTTTTTAAAAATAACTATTTTTATAAAACGACAAATATAACAAATAACTGCAGAATTTTGAAAAACCACTACAAAACGTTTGCAAAAATGCCATTGTTCCCAATTTCCTATGCTTCACGTTCTAAGAATTTAATTTAACCCCTCTTACAGGGGAAACAAACCGACTTAATAACCTTTGTCATTTAATATAATCTTTTGAAATGAAAATAAAAATACATACTTAAACAACATAGACCCACATTCTATGGGCGAAGAATATAAATGAGCCTAAGTAATACCAGAAACAACCTTAAATGTGCTGCCAGACATAATCAGATTTGAGTTAAAGCTTAAATCTTTAGGTTTGTTTTCCTGTTTTTTTTTCGTACAGTTTTTACAGAAAAGCACAAGTCTAGAGGCGGCATTTTTGTTAGAATTTAAAGATTCCGATTTAAAATGACATTAAATGAAATTTAGTTTAACAAAATGTGGTTTTGGTGGAGAATTTTCCTGAACATACAAAATATGCGAATGAATTTCATTTCTTTTAGATGAAAGTGAAATTAATTTGAACATAAGCCTTGCGTTAGTTCAACCAAAAGTAGGTTTTTGCTAATTAGTAGATTAATCTATGTGCGTAGGTAGAGGGAGAGAAGGGAAAAGTCAGTCTATCGTAAAAAGTTCAAAATGAACAGGGTGTTTTTTTTGTGAAGGAGTAGGGGATTTAAAAAATATATTTGATATAAATAAAATCTACATCAAGCAGAACTTCGTGTGTTCTTCGTATGTTTAGTAAACATTTAACAAGAATTCTTATCATTTGAGTCTTTAATGAACTCTGCCAGGTCGGGCATGAATATCTTAATGTGTCAACCTTGAAATATTGCTTATAACCTTTAGGAAAATGTTTAAAGGGGACTTTTTTCACTTACCTAAATATTTACTCAAATGCTTGACTAACTATGTGTACTCCAATGTGAAGAATGTGCAGAACATTGACTTCGATTAGTTGTCTTGACGTATGCCTGCTGTTCATTATCTAATTGAAGATCAATCATGCGTATCAACGAAGAAGATGAAGACTGGAAAGAAACATTTTAAGATTAAGAGACTTTAACAGTTGAATGAAAATTAAAAATAAGTTATCCATGAAAAAATATTTTCTTAAGAAGAGTATCGATACGAAATTTGAGACACAATTGTTGAGAAAAAAATAATAACTTTAACAGAACCACCATAAACATGCTCAGAAACTATTTTGCAATATATGATAGTTTGAGAAAAAATAAAATATTTCTTTTGTTGTTATTTCGAACACTGAATTTCAATGCGTCATGAGTAATTTAATAATATTAAAATAACGCATACGTTACCATGTGCCCGAAGTGGTAATTAATATTACTTATACGATATAGTGTATATAATGCAGAAAATATTGAATTTCTCAAATTTATCTCCATTTAAAACAATGAAATATACAAATAATAATTTAGAAGACCTTTTATGCAGTATGAGTAATTTATTTTTTAAAAATAACTCCTTCGCTATGAGGTGCCTGATTAATATTAATTATTTGATTTGTTTAAATCAGGCCTTTTCAACAAGGGAGCCTTGGAGTAATTTATTAATAATATTACTATTTTTGTGAAAGTTATATTTAAAATATTTTGGTTTGGTAATTTTTATGGCGATTTGACATTTGAAAATGTCTACAAATGACTTGAGAAAGTCTTACGAAAAATTAATGAATTAATACATTTTAATGCAGCTTTTAGAGAACTATAAGACATAGTTGTCTAAATTCTTAATTTAAACGAAATATATTAAATCAAAACAAAAATATTAGTGGGTAGGAATGTAGCTTCTTCTCATGGATTTGCCCTTCAGATATCGCAACTGTTTAACAAAAGGAAAATAATTAAAAATAATACAGTAGAGGTCAAAAAATGCTTCCGTTAATATTATTGATATAAAAACAAATACGTATGTCATAAATATATAATAACACAATTTCAAGAGTTTTTGTATATAAATTTAATTATGACAAAATTTTCTACAAAATTGGAATTTTCATTAAATTTTGAAGAATGATTTAATTTCAACGAAATTTTATAGAAAAATGCAATTACAACATATTTTTTAAAGAAATTAATATCAACGACATTTTCTAATAAATAAATTTTGCAGAAAAATGCAAAGATCACGGATTTCTAAAAAATGTATTTCGAAGAAAATTTATGAAAAGATTAAAAAAAAAATCTAGAAAAAATTTTACTTCAAGAAATTTGGTGGAGAAATACAATTTTAACAAAATTTTATAGAGAAATTTACCTTAAGCAATTTCAACAAAATTTTGCAGAAAAATTAAATTTTAAGGAAATTTTGAAGAAAAATACAATTTCAAGGAAATTTTTGTAGAAAAAATAGATATCAACAGAATTTTTTAAATAGAAATTTGAAGAAATTCTTTTGAAAATTGCAAATTTGAAGGAATTTTCTAAAAAAAACACAATTTCAAGAGTTTTTGTATAAAAATTTAAATAAAAAATTAATAAAAAAAAATTTTCTATAAAATTGCAATTTTCATTAAATTTTGTAGAAAAATTTAATTTCAACGAAATTTTATAGAAAAATCCAATTAGAACATAATTTTTTTAAAGAAATGAGTATCAACAAAATTTTCCAAAATAATAAATTTCAACTAAATTTTGCAGAAAAATGCACAGATCCGTGGATTAAAAACGACTGACGGGTCTAAATGGTGTAAACTGGAAATTTTCTATAATTGTGCAAATTCTTCGAATTTTTCGAAAAAACCCAATATCGATGCAATTTTCTAAAAAAAATTAATTTCGAAGAAAATTTAAAAAAATTCCAAAAAAAAAATATCTTCAAGAAATTTGATGGATACATACAATTTTAACAACATTTTAGAGAGAAATTTAACTCAACGTAATTTCAAAAAAAGTTTGAAGAAAAATAGAGTTTTGAGGGAATTTCGAAGAAAAATGCAGTTTCAAGGACATTTTTGTAGAAAAAATCGATATCAACAGCATTTTTTAAGTAGAAATTTAAAGACACTTTTTTTCAAAATTGCAAATTTGAAGGAGTTTTCTAAAAACACAATTTCAAGAGTTTTTGTATAAAAATATAATTATGACGAATTTTCTATAAAATTGCAATTTTCATTAGATTTTGTAGAAAAATTTGATTTCAACGAAATTTTATAGAAAAGTGCATTTAGAACATAATTTTTTAAAAAAAAGTATCAATGAAATTTTCCAAAAAAAATTAATATCAACTAAATTTTGCAGAAAAATGCATAAAACCACGGATTAAGGACAACTGACGGGACTAAATGGTGTAAACCCAAAATTTTCTACAATAGTGCAAATTTTTCAAAATTTTCGAAAAAAAACCGAAATCGGTGCTATTTTCTAAAAAAATTAGTTTCGAAGAAATTTTTATGGAATATTAAAAACAAAATCTAGAAAAAAATGTAACTTCAAGAAATTTGGCGGAGAAATACAATTTTACCAAAATTTTATAGAGAAATTTAACACAACAAAATTTCAAAAAATTCAATTTTAAGGAAGTTTTGAAGAAAAATACAATTTCAAGGAAATTGTGTAGAATAAATAGATATCAACAGCATTTTGGAAATAGAAATTTGAAGAAATTTTTTTTTAAAAAATGCAAGAGTTTATGTATAAAAATTTAATTATAATAAATAAAATTGCAATTTTCATTAAATTTTTTAAAAAAATTGAACTTCAACGAAATTTTATAGAAATATACAATTAGAACATAATTTTTTAAAGAAATGAGTATCAACGAAATTTTCTAAAAAAAATAATTTCAATAGAAAAATTTAATTTTAACAAAATTTTATAGAGAAAGTTAAATTTTGGAGAAAAATTTAGTTTTGAGGAAATTTTGTACAAACATGCATTTCAAGGAAATTTTTGTAGAAAAAATAGATATCAACAGTATTTTTTAAATAGAAATTTGAATAAATTTTTTTTCAAAAAATGGAAATTTGAAGGTGTTTTCTAAAAAAACACTATTTCAAGAGATTTTGTATAAAAATTTAATTATGAAAAATTTTCTATAAAATTGTAATTTTCATTAAATTTTGTAGAAAAATTTAATTTCAACGAAATTGTATAGAAAAATGAAATTAGAACATTATTTTTTAAAGAAAGGGTATCAACAAAATTTTCCAAAAAAAAATTTCAACTAAATTTTGCAGAAAAATGCAAAGACCACGGTTTAAGGACGACTAACGATATTAAATGGTGTAAATGGGAAATTTTCTATAATAGTGCAAACTCTTCGAAATTTTTGAGGAAGACCAAAAATCGGTGCAATTTTCGAAAAAAAATACTTTTGAAGAAAGTTTCATGAAAAATTAAAAATAAAAATAGAAAAATCTTCACTTCAAGAAATTTTGTAGAGAAATGCAATTTTAACACAATTTTATACAGAAAGGTAGTTCAACGATTTTTCTGGAAAAATGCAATTTAAGAAACATTTTGAAGAAAAATGAAATTTCAAGGAAATTGACAAGAAAAATAAAATTTTTTTTAGAAAAAAAATGGATTTCAACAGCATTTTTTTAATGCAAATTTGAAAATCTTTTTCTAGAAAAAATACAAACTGTAAGGAATTTTCTAAAAAACACAACTTAAAGTTTTTGTAATTATAACGAAATTTTCTATAAAATTGCTATTTTCATTAAATATTTTAGAAAATCGTAGTTTCAACGAATTTTGTAGAAAAATGCAATTCCAACATAATTTTTTAGAGAAATTAATATCGACATTTAAAAAAATTAAAAAAAAATATATTTTCAACGAAATTTTGCAGAAAAATTCAACTTCGAGGAAGTTTTTAAGAAAAAAATACAATTTGAACGAAATTGTATTTTATTAAGTATTTTTTTAAGATTTTTTTTATATAACACAAAAATTAAAATAAAATAAACATATTGTTTATTTTTTAGTTTCGATTTTCAATTAAAATAGCGTATACGTCGCCCTGTACCACATACATTACTTTTACTCATACGAACTAGTGTACTTAAACATAAAAAATATAATTTTTTATTGTTGCAAATACAATAAAAATAAAAACAAAATGTAGTGGAATTCATTATAATCGAATTATGTTTGTCCGCAAAACAAGCAAAATTTCTAAAAAATTCCATTCCATTACCTTTTTAACACTTGTGTTGTTGACGATGCTTTACACAATGTTCACGCCAAGTCCTTAATTATATAAATTATACTAATAAAAATCTCATAGAAATTTATTAAATTTGTATAAACCAACAGAGAGAGAGAGAATGCGAAAAAATTCCCACACTTATATTCGTGTAAACAACATGTCAGAATTTACATTTTTTGTGAATACCACGACAATCCTGCCAGAAGGCGTTCGTTTTTTTTTCTTTCTTACTTCTCCTTCACTGCTGCTCTTGCCGAGGCAAAGGAGCTGGGTCGAATTCTTTGGAAGGTTTGATGAAGTGATGATGGCACTTCAACGAATGAATGAATGGCTGGATGGAAGGCTAATGAAAGAGGGGGGTGGAGAAATTGTTCAACAAGGCGCAATCATATCATTTACAATTATGTCTTAATCCTTGGTATGATAATGTTGGTGTAAATAAGAATTTATAGGGAAATTTCCAAATTTTGTGTGAAAACATATAAGTGCAGATTGTGTAAGAGATGGAAAATGGCATACTGAAGTAATATAAAGAAAAAGCAGGAGGATTTTATAACGAAAGCAAAACATAAATAAAAAAGAAACGCAAATGTGGGCTAATATAAATATACATTACAGTGATATGGAGACAATTGTGACAAGGTCATGAGGACTATCTTCTTTCTGATTTAAATTTGCATTTCGAAATTATATTAATCAAGTTGTCTATAAATGTAACAAGTAGGAAGTCGAAATAATGTATTAAAATTAAAATAACGTATACCACACTAGGTACGCGGTGTATTTAAATAACTCATACGTTATGAAGTACTCCATTAGTATAATTAGTAGTGGCGCACTATGGACGAAAATGGGAAATTGTGGCCAAAAAGTTGTAAAATCTACAAAAATGCTTGGAATTTGATGAAATTTGGAATGAAGGCAAATAAAGTACCCATCATAATTTTTTTTTATTTTTTAATAGATTGAAATTGGGAAATTTTCTTGAAATTTTCTTGAAATTTTCAACTTAAATATACAATATTTTTTGTGTGATACCATCATTACTCTTCTCAGGCATTCCACTTGAGAGAACCGAAACTTTCTGACAAATTCCTTGAAAATCGGAGACAAATTACAGCTTCTGGAGCACATTTATTTAAAGTCGACAGATAATCAAATATACCTGTGATATACATGGCCATTGGCCTATGAACTTTCTTACTAACAAATTTCATTAGAATCGCTGACAAAATTAGTTTCAGAAGCACATGTATAATTTCGAGGTTTGTGCAAGAAATTTTGCAATATAATTGAAACATGCGTAAGACATTTCGAATAAATTTAATTAAAAAACAGATTCTTGCAATATTTGTCGAAGAAATCTATCTGAATCCAGCAAAAAAAATGGAAGTTATTAATAAGAAATCATGTTTCAAATACCTAAAAAAGCTATTTTTAATTTTAATTCAAAATTATATCGATCAAGTTGTTGTCTATTAATGTAATAAGAAGGAAGTCGAGATAATATATAGAAATTAAAATAACGTATACCACACCAGGTACGCGATGTATTTAAATAATAAAATAACTCATACGTTATGGAGTACTCTATTAGTATACTAAGTACAGGCGGAACCCAGCGAACTTAAATCTACAATATTTTTTGTGTGAAACCAACGATCCTCTTCTCAGGTATTCCACTTGATCAACACGTTCGGTTCTCTCTGACAAATTCCATGAAAATCGGAGACAAAATACAGTTTCTGGAGCTCATTTATGTCAAATCGGCAGATAATCAAATATGCCTGTGATATACATACATGGCCATTGGCCTATGAACTTTCTTACTAACAAATTTCATTAGAATCGCTGACAAATTTAGTTTCAGAAGCACATGTATGACATACAATTAAATTTATGATAAATGTGAATAATTTCTAAGTTTGTGCAAGAAATTTTGCAATATAATGGAAACATGGGTAAGACATTTCGAATAAATTAAAATAAATTAAATAATTAGATATAATTTTTGCCGAGGTATTTTTACAGATTATTGTAATATTCGTAGAAGTCTATCCGAATCCAGCAAAAAAATATGGAAGTTATTTATAAGAAATCATTTTTGAAATACCTAAAAACGGCAATTTTTAATTTTAATTCGAAATTATATCAATCAAGTTGTCTATTAATGTAATAAGAAGGAAGTTGAGATAATATATTGAAATTAAAATAACGTATACCACACCAGGTACGAGATGTATTTAAATAACTCATACGTTATGGTGTACTCTATTAGTATACTAATAAGTACTGACGCAACCCAGCTTGAAATTTTCAACTTAAATCTACAACATTTTTTGTGTTAAACCAACATCACAAATTCCATGAAGATCGGCGACAAAATGTAGATTCTGTAGTTGATTTATGTCGGCAATCAAATACGATTGTGATATATATGGTCACACTATGCAACAAACTAATTTTCCGGGACCTCAACACTTTTTTTTGTATAGATTGCGGCATAGAATTTTATGAAATTTTATGGTAATTTTTTTTTTTAAATTTGTTTTCCTACAATTTTAATTTGCATGGAGGGTACCTTTAGTATTTGAACCATATTTTAAGTAAAAGCTCTATAAAGCCGACATGCCATTTAAATTAAAGGAAATTATGAGGGCTAAAAATGCTGAAAACATCACTTTCATGTCCAAACTGAAGTTTAGAAACTGTCATTAAAACAATTAGAAAAAATGTGATGTTTTTTCAAAAACATCCTTTTTGCTGGCACGAAAAAACCATAAAAAATAGAAAAAAATTTGTCTTCCATTTTTTGAATGCTAGCAACCTAACGAAGAAAATAAATTATGACCCATATTGTAAAAATAGGGAAATAAATAAAAATTATTTTTTTTATTTTGGAAATTTTGTTTGGGAGGTACCAAAAGCGGTGTGGCAATAACGCTCATTTTTTAATATACATGATAGCGATTAATAAACTAATACTTTGTGTGGAATTGTGAAAGATTCTGGGTAGCATTATATAAGTTATGGGGTAATCAATATTTCATCCACATCTCAGGCGAGGGGCCTCACTGATCTTCAGAAACTTTTGAGGCCCATAAAAAAAAATTGGTCACGAATTTCGCCAAACCGAGTATAGGATTATACTACCCCTTGTTAGTAGAATCGAACCCATACTGTCAAGTCCGTGTATTTTTTCACTATTGCACAGTGTTATAAGAAACGTAGTGAAACAGCTTTTTTAAATGTTTACTATTTCGATACTCCTTTCTAAAACATGCTAAGTGAACTTAGCATAGTTTTAGGGAGATTGCGTTTTTAATTTCTAAATATTCCAAATTATATTCAGCCAAAATTTGGTGTTTACCCGTAAACCCAATCAAAAGTCATTCACAAAACAGTACAGGTCATTCGATTTGCTTTATAAAGGAATTCCACACAAATTTAAAAAAATATCAAATTTTGATCGCCTTTCCTGAAAAACTTCCTTGTTGTACTTAGCATAGTTTAGAATTGAGATATCAATTTATTCCCAATTTGAGAAAAATAATTTCTCTGAACCGCACACAGTGATTAAACTACATATATTCTAAGCATAAGTAATTTAATTTAAATTTATATAACTCATACCACACAATTTACCATGTTTATTTAAATTACTTATACGACATATGGTACCTTTGTTTTATAACACGTTTTATTTTTGTAAATTATTGACCCGGGAATAACAGAGAATATAATTACCCAAAGAAAAGAAATATTTCCCATAATTTCTTCTTAAGAAAAAAACGTTACTTTGAGTTGACATAACATATGCCAACTACAAGGTGGCGCAAAAGTAACCTTTCGATGTTTTGTGCCAAAGTCACCGACCGATTATTGGTCAAATAAATAGTCAGCAATATTCCGCGTTCTGGAGCAGTGTAGCGTAACATTGTTTATTAACGTGTATTTCGCATGTGTTTACTACACAAATGTCAAAACAGAACTGACATTAGGGGCCAATCGCAAAATTTATAGCATTTTCTGATAGGAGGATTACTTTTGCGCCACCTGTTATTATGTCCTATTACTTTTACAACCCATTTATATACCAATTAACTTGTAAGTACTTGTATAAATTGACTTGCGGAAACTTGTGAGACACGTGTATTTGACATATAGAGGATTTTTTTTTGTAAAATGTCCAGAACAAAGCAGACATTTTGCTCCATGAAGAAATTACCCTGATGTTTTTCATTCGTCACTAGCTTACCTTTGCTTTAAAGTTAGCTGAAAATAGGACAAATGATAAAATGTTTGGATTAATATTAATCATAGCCCCCCATGTACTCAATGTGTTTAAATTAATAACATGATGTACTACTCGTATAATTTAGAGGATACAATGCTATGGATTTGCATGTGTAAAATGTCAATGTTATATGGCATCATAAAGAACTTTAACAAGCTCCAAAAAATGCTTTGACAAGCTCCAAAATGTGCTTTTTTAATGCTTACTTCACATAGTCGGTGGCATTCTATACTCGTATTATTTGTGCTATTTTAATGCTTACGTCACATAGTCTTCTACAGATACTTAAATTATTCATATGTTGTAATGTTTTCTGAATATATAACACACTATTAGGCCAACATTGATATGGGAACAACAAAGAACATAAGTATCTATTGATGCAAAATATTTCAGCAAATTTCTTTATAAAGAAAAAGAATTTACTTTGTATTAATATAGCTAATACAACAGCAGGTACGCCTACATGCGATACTAAAGGTTGCCATTACTAAATTGTTGGCAAAAACAAATTATCTTTGGGGCCGGGAAACTATGAGACACATGTACTTAATCTGCACACATATAAGGATTTACATTTCCCACATTTAATGTTGTGTAAACATAAGAAAATGAAATTGTTCTCAATAGAGTATTAAACTCATCCATTGAAATTCCTCAGTTTGGTGAAGTTCAGCACAGTGTGAGAGCTGAGTTTGAAGATTATACAGACTTTGAATATTTTTCCAAATAACCCAAAAAGTTTGACAATAACAAAATTGAATATTTAAAATATTGTTGCCACTAGATTTATTACATACACAGATACAAAGTTAATATTAATTATAGCTTACCTTGTTTTACATTTTTAATGGAAATTATTCATACGCAGCAATGTACTTCATATTAATCATACCATACGGTGTACATCTGATGTACTTAAATGACGCATACGCTCAGATTGTTCGACATTTTTATAGAAAAACATTCTTTATAATCTTTTGACAACAACATTTTTAAAGCCCTGTTATTTATAAATTAAATTTATTTAAATTTCTCATACTCTACGTATAGTATATGTATACCAAAAATTTAAAATCATTTAATTTAGTTCAATAAAGAAATATAATAAAGAAAGTGTTTTTTGTGTCAGAACGGGAAGCAACAATTCGATCATTATTTGTTGGGCTGTAGACATTGAATCTGAAACAAGGAAGATAATTTCAGTCGAGTAAAGCAATTTAAATCGTGCGCACCAACAGGACAGACGGACGGACATTGCTCAATTGACGCAAAATGTCCTTAAACGGATTTCCGCGGAGCATACTTTGGACCTAAGGTCTCTCCTTCAATGTGTAGCAAATTATACATACTCGTACTCTCCTTCATATCGCGAGTACTACTCCAATCTTCAGGAAAATGTATATGTGTAGAGAGTTTTTCTTCTTGTTCGTTCGAAATTGCAATTGGTTTTTGCCATGGAGCTTTTAAAAGCAAATATTGTCTATAAAATACATTACTATCTGTCAGCATAGTTAATAATACCATTATAGTTCCACAAATGTATGGCTATATAAATTATTTATACTCTCCCATCTACTTTATTTATATTATATTAATATTACTCATATGTAATAATGTACCCTTTATTTGAATTACTAATACGCACCCACGTATTTCAACTGTTTACACCTTACACGAATGAATTGTATGCGAGAAATGCATATCGATACCTCCAAAGGTAGTTTTTCAGGAAAGGCGATCAAAGTTGGCTGATTTTTTTTTAATTTGTATGAAATTCCTTTATAATGCAAATCGAATGACCTGTGCTGTTTTGTGAATAACTATTGATTGGGTTGACGGATAGACACTAATTTTTGACTGAATATAATTTGGAATATTTAGAAATTAAAAATGCAATCTCCCTAAAAGTCAAAAGTTCTAAGTCAACTTAGAATGTTTTAGAATGGAAGTATCGATATGATTTCAAAGAAAATCATAAGAAGAAACTAGATATTTTCACAGATTGTACAGGAAGTGGTTACTACAGGGTGCGGGAATTGAAGTGTTACCATTTTCAATGTGTCATATCTGCCAAACTATCAGTGTAATTTGGTATGGCAACACTTTATGACAGTCTTTAAAGGATTATCAAAGAACGCGTCATTCCATTTGACAACATTAATTTTACATGACATGGAATTCACTTTACTCAGCTGAAAAATTTCGTCCAGCGATCGTCCGAGATCTAAAAGCATTAAGTACTAATAAAATGTCGGCTGGTAGTGTTTAAAAATGGCATGTTGGCAGCCGTAAAAATAGCAAATTCGTCCGAAATAGTCAGAAAAGTGAAGGCAAGTATTGAAAGGAGTCCCAGGCCGAGTTCTAGAAAATTGGCTCCGACAAGAGGACAATTTCTCAAAAAATATTGCACAAGCTTTGCAATACACAATTCAGACAAGAGAACAAAATAAAGAGGATATTTCGAGAATTATTACTCTCAAAATAGTCGACTTCCTCGTGAGAAACTAAAATGGCGTCTCTCTCAACGTTGTCATAAATAAATATTTCTTCAGATTAGTTTTTGACTTAAATTTTTGAAATGTTGGGTTAGTGTCATTGGAAATATCGAAGCTTACTGACCAAATCTACAAATTTATTAAACCTATTGATATTTTTTATATAAATATTTTCAAAGGTGCTCCACAGTAATTTTTGGTGAAGAATTTTTGAAAAATATACCTACAATTGTCCTCTTTGTTTCGTTCTCTTTTCTGAAACATGTATTCCAAAGCCTTCCTTCTCAAATTAGTCCACGAAATGACTAACCTTTATGCATAAATATGATTTTCCAGTAATCTTTATTAAAATTAATCATACGATCCCTTGTATTTCAGCTATTTATAAAATATAGTAGTGAATTGTTTTAAAAAATGCACATGATTTCAAAGAAAAGAAAATATCAATTAAATGCACTATTATTTGCCATCCCAATTCAATATTAAATTTATATAGAGTTATCAATATACACTAGAGCCTCGATTTGCGTCGCTAATAGGGACCGGAGAAATGCGACGCAAACCGAAACGGCGCAAATCGAATCTAAATGCAGATTTTAAATGATTTTGTCAAAAATTAAAATATTTAGTAAACAAATATTTTGTATATTTATTTAATATGCGTTTTTAATTATTATAAAGAAATAATAATTTGCATAAAAATATAACAAAAACTAGTTTAATTCATGTATATTCATTGTTACATCAGTTATTAATGTCCCCTCAACGCATGCTGAAGATTAATGGATAATAAACTTTAATTATCAAGCTCCTCTTCGTGAGACAACAACATCAAATTAGCCTTTCTAGTTAAATAAGCCAAGATGTTGACGAAAAGTACTCCGTGGGTAATACGGAACGTTATAGGTTAATAAAACAACGAGTGTTTTTTATGAGCTTTCGGATTTGATTTGATTTAAAAAAACACAAAGTTTAGAGAAATGTATGAAATCTTTATTTGAGTCGATAGAACGGTCTATATAATTTAATTTTTAAAATTCAATTAAAATAAGTAAAATTCAACAGTCGCAAGCGTTGTTCGTTTGTAAGTCGATCTATTGTTAAATTATAGGCCAAAATAAACTAATAGGATCGACGCAAAACGGGGCTCTAGTGTACATATATTTTTTTATTATTCATACGCTCCCTTACACTTGATTTAAATTAAATTAGTATTACTTATACATTATGGTGTACTCTTTATTTTTATTTGTCATACGCTCCCCTGTATTTCAAATATATACGAATGCATTATTTTCGCTCAAAGTTCATCTCATAGAATTCATACGATTTTAAAGAAGCGCAAATATTTTCAATAAAAAAACGTTATTATCTTTCGGTACAATTACAGATAAAACAAGAAAGAAAGTTCAGTCGGGTAAAGGACTTACGAATCCCGAATTAGGGGCATAATTAATACTAGCCATGCCCTTAGTATTTCAAATATATATCTCAATATGTTTTTCAATATATGTTCATTCGCTCTATATGCTTTATTTACAGAAAATTAATATTACTTATACCCTATAGAGTACTCTGTTTTAGAATTACTCATACGCCACCTTGTATTTCAACTATTTATACACTATATGTGTTCGTTGCTGTCCGAAATTGCAAAAAATATAATGCTTCAATAAAAAACATTATCTGTATAACTAAAATAAAATTAACATTAATCATACCCTTAGTTTTCTACATATATCTCTATTTATATTATTTATAATCTCCCATTTACTTAAGTTATACTAATTTATTATGACTACTATAGTTTAAATTAATATTATTTAAAATTTGTAAATTAATATTATTCATACCTTTAGTGTGCCAAATATATCTCTTTGAATGATTCAGTACTGTCCTAAAGTTATTATTAATCATACCATTAGTGTTCCGCATATATATCTGTTTATATTATTCATACGCTCCCATATACATTAATTATAATGATTTAATATTACTCATACGATCCCCTGAATTTCAACTATCCAATGTAAGTGAGTGAATTGTTTTCGTTCAATGTTTATGTCCAATAATGCATATGGTTTAAACTGCAGGAACAATAACAAATTCTATCAATATTAATATTACTTAAATGTCCTTTGTGTTGCAAATACTTATCTTCAAAAAAATACATACGCTCTCCTATACTTTTTTTATATTAAATTAATATTACTTATACCCTATAGTGTATTCTATATTTAAATTACTCATACGCTTCCCAGTATTTCAAATATGTTGACCTACGATCTTGGCACCCATGAGCAATATTTTAGCTCTTGTTAAGGGCTATCTTTTTTGCCATTGACCGATTGTAGCTACATGCCCCACAGCAAATGAAACAATTGAATTGTTGCAAGAAATGTTTGGAGATTCGATTATTTCAAGAAATTGTGATATTGAATGGCCTCCAAGAAGTTGTGATTTAACACCATTAGACTATTTCTTGTGGGGTTATTTGAAGTCATTGGTCTTTCGAAATAAACCAAACTCTATTCAAGCTTTACAAGTCAATATTGAACGTGCCATTCATGACTTACGACTTTTTTAATGGAAAAAGTGCTGGAAAATTGGGTTCATCGAATTAGTTCCTGCAGAAGAAGTCGTAGAGGCCATTTGTATGACGTTTTATTTAGAACTTAATTATATCGATTGTACTTCACATTAAATAAAAAACTTTTGAATTTCCTTAACAATAAGTGTGTGTTTTTCCAAAGAAATCATGTCACTCATTTTGCAAAACCCTGTATATCCCTATTTATATTATTCATACGCTCCCATCTACTTTATTTATACTATTAAATTAATATTACTTATACCTCATAGTGTACTCTTTATTGAAATTATTTATACGCTCCAGTGTATTTCAACTATTTATATACTATAAACCAATGAGTTGTTTACGTTTAATGGTCATGTCAGAAGAATTTATATGATTACATATATTGGCGAATATTTTTAATCAAATACATTGTTATCTGTCTCCGCTATTTCAATATAAACATTGAAGTATTTATATTTATACCATTGGTATTTAATTATAAAACCACTTTTATGAATTATTAATGGGCTGTAGTGTTTATTTATTTATAATTTTTTTGTTTGAAATATTTCCGGAAATTTGAAAACAATATTTATTAACTGTATGCGTGTGTGTGGGCGGCAATGGTCAATTTTAAATTTTGTATAAACAGTGGAGCAAATGTGGAAGAAATGATTTATCGTACTACTACAAGGTGGCGCAAAAGTAATCCTCCTATCAGAAAATGCTATAAATTTTGCGATTGGCCCCTAATGTCAGTTCAGTTTTGACATTTGTGTAGTAAACACATGCGAAATACACGTTAATAAACAATGTTACGCTACACTGCTCCAGAACGCGGAATATTGCTGACTATTTATTTGACCAATAATCGGTCGGTGACTTTGGCACAGATTTCCTGGCCGTCCAACGCCTACTGGTGAAACACTGCGACGTTTAGCCGCTCGCCTCTAAGAGACTGACACAACACGAGATGTTGCCAGGCGTGGCAGACCCCGGAGTAGCCGTTCTGCAGAGAATATTGCTGCTGTAGCCGAAGATGTCATGGAAGCGCCGTCGACATCGACCAGACGACGTGCCACGCAAATGGGTATCAGTCGACGGTCTCTACAGCGAATTTTGGTACAAGATTTGAAGATGTTTCCGTAGAAAGTCCAGACGGTGCATCAGCTGTTAGCTGCTGACCGCCAATCGCGTCTAACATAACATCGAAAGGTTACTTTTGCGCCACCTGTTACAAAAATCGTCGAAATTAATTTCTTTTTATTATGGATATTAAACTTATATGCTGAATGTAAATTTTTTTAGACATTAATTTATTATTATGAATATCTCGATTCGATGTGGAGTGTTATTCCACATCAAAATGTTTTACAAAAATATTTACCATAAAATTCTACTATAAGTCTCTGAATATACCAAAACACAAAACTTAACTGAAATACAAGAAATAAGTCAAAACTAAGATCCATTTTTAGGTTAATTTTTTATTTTATAAAGATGTACAAGTCAGCTAAAATCAAATTAATATTAATCATACGCCATATCATAATCATAGTGTACCAAATATATCTTTATTTAAATTATTCATACGCTCCCATCTACTTTAATTATATTCAAATAATATTACTCATATCTGATGGTGTACCCTATATTTTAATTGATCATACGGTCCCCCGTACTCCATCTATTTGTACACTGTACAAGTAAATTGTTTTAGTAATATATATATCTTAATATCTTTGGCATTAAATTATGAAACCGGCAGTATTCATTAATATTAAATTTCGTACTTTATCGAATTGGTGCTAAACCTAAAAATGGATTTTAAGTTTTGACTTATTTCTGGCATTTAGATTGAGTTTGGTGTATTCAGAGACTTATAGTAGAATTTTATGGCAAATATTTTTGTAAAACATTTTGACCCACTAAACATCTATTTTAGGGGTGATTTTTACCCTTTTCCACCAAAGGGACCAAAAAGACCCTTACATTGAGGAGCTACAGGGTTAAAATGTTCAACAAAAATGTTCCTCTTAGTGTTGTAAGTAATGTTGCTGAAGACATCCTAAACCTAAAATGTAAGGAACATACGGTTTCCTATGCCGATTCATCATTTAAATGCGCAAAAGGGAGAAATACTGATCCCCCTCTAAAATGATCTCCATACATAAACTTTCAAAACGCCGATTTACGTATAATATTTTTTTACCTCTTCTACCAGAATCCGTTGGCAGAACCTTTTTTTTACGAAAAAGTTGAATTTGGTTCCACAGTGTTATCAAAAATCTTTTGAAAAATTAATTATATGTTTTCCAAAATGTCATTTTTGGTCCGTCCCTAACATTATCTATTCGCCAAATCCCTTCCAGACAAATTTTGCACCACACTTGACTTGCCACAATTTCCATATAAATTTCTAAATCCAATATTAAAATCTATAATAAATATGACGTCATAATTTATGTGGTTTTGGCTTAGTTAACCGGAGCAGCTACAGCAGCTGAATATTGAGAGAGAGAGAAACATTAGATTTTCTGGTGAAACATTTGAAATTAATTAACTTTGAAATAAGCCTTTTAGGCAATTTTCTAAATGACTACATATATGTCCGTCCGAGGGTTTGAGTGTGAATGCAAACAGGTGCTGATTTTAAGGTAAACCATAAAAATAATTGAAAACTTATACAGACGGACACACCTAGGAAAATAAATACAATCCTCTAGTTATAGAGTGTCACAGGAAACAGCAGAATCAGCTACATCCAGCATCCATCCAACCCACAGGAACCCACAAATGTTGTTGGTATTTACACAAAAATTGGTGATAATTACGAAATTTTGCTGCAATCAATTTTAAATGAAAAATAAACCATTTTGTGTAATTTTAGTCATATATAATCATAAATTATATTTACCCAAAGGTATGGACATTAAAATTAATCCATTACAACACAACATTACTCAATATAACTCCCAGAGACTCAAGAGAATCGAGCAGAACATAACTGAACAGAGCTTATCGGCATCTGCTTTCGTTACGAGAAATGTATAAAGTTACCAAAGCATACTTTTAGGTGTTAACTACCAAAAGCATACTTTTCGGCTTTGTGGTAGAGGCAAATAGATATACATAGAGAAAGTGTGCGGCTTTGGGGTGTTGCATGATAGAATTTCATTTATAAGTAAAGTGCATTTTACCATTTTATCTCTTTGGAAAATGTGTTTTGCACAATGTTATGACTGCAAAAACATTTGTTTACATATTTGATAACTTCAATTTGTAATGCATGTTGAAACATGCAAACTTTGTTTTTCCTCCCACCACATTTACACAACATGTGTCGATTTTGAATGTTGTGTGATTGCAAGTGTTTGCGTGAGTGCGTGTGTTTTGATGTGGTGTGTACTCAACTCAACTATCAAATATTTGTTTTGGTGAAAATTGTAAAATACACAACACCATGAACACGCATACCAGAGTAGTTTTGTGTTTTTTGGTGAACACAAAAAAAAAACAATCCAAAGTTTTTCTACACTCGGAGCTAATGTGTTGGCTTAAAAGTGTCAGGTTTGTTATAACATATTTACAGTTGGCAAATATGTGGAAGAATAGTTTCTGTTAGATTATCTGAATTTTATGTGGGATTGTTGGGGAATCTGTTGCTTGCCTGTAGAGACATACATTTATTTTATAGGAATTATTTGAAACTTAAAAGCTACTATTGTTCAGAGACAATTAAAATGAACAAGCTATAGTAGTTTTAGAAAATCAAAAATCAGAACATTCTAAAAGACTTTATTTTATAAAGATTAATCATATGCTTAGTGTACCAAATATAACTCTATTTAAATTATTCATACGCTCCCATCTACTTTATTTATATTCAAATAATATTACTCACACGTTATGGTGTACCCTATATTTTAATTGATCATACGATCCCCCGTACTTAATATATTTGTACACTGTACGAGTGAATTGTCTTAAAAATGTGCTTAAGATTTAAAAAAAAGTTTCCCAGTTTCCATAGAAACGCAAATATTTTTTAAAACGATACATTTCTAATGTAGTAATTATGAAAACGGTAATATTCATTAATTTTAAATAGTTCCAGAATTATGAACAAACTATAGCCTTTTTAGAAAATCGCAGCACAGGATCTTTATACTATATGAGAACATTATAAAATACCTTATATAAAGACTTACCCATCTTCAAATAAAACGCAATATTGGAGATAATTGTATAATTATTTCGCCTACCATCATATAATGTGCAATATAGGGGATAATTGTATAATTACTTCTCTCAAAATAGTCGACCGCTATTCACACCTACAAAATGGCCATCAAAGCAGATGATATATCAACTCGAATAGAGTCCAGTACATTATAATATGCTTTGAATAAAAGATTAATATTAATCATACGCTTAGTGTACCAAATATATCTCTATTTATATTATTCATAAAAATATTTAAATTCGAATAAAAAATAAATTAATATTAATCATATGCTTAGTGTACCAAATATATCTCTATTTAAATTATTCATACGATCCCATCTACTTTATTTATATTCAAATAATATTACTCACACGTTATGGTGTACCCTATATTTTAATTGATCATACGATCCCCAGTACTTAATCTATTTGTACACTGTACTAGTGAATTGTTTTAAAAATGGGCTTAAGATTTTAAAAAAAAGTTCCCCAGCTTCCATAGAAACTCAAATATTTTCAAAACAAGACATTGTTAATGTAGTAATATGTGCTTAAGATTTCAAAGAAAACTTTCCCAGTTTTCATAGAAACTCAAATATTTTCAAAACAAGACATTGTTAATTTAGTAATATACCTATCTTAATATCATTGGCTTTTATTTATGAAAGTGGTAGTATTCATTAATTTGAAATAGTTCCAGAGTTATGAACAAACTATAGCTTTTTTAGAAAATCGCACCACAGGATCTGTCTACTATATCATAACACTATAAAATATATTATATATAGGGTGATCTAAGTAGAGTTACTTTTTTCAATAGCTTTTTTTTTGACAGATCGCGTGTGAGTCGTGTTATGCTCTCGTGTTATTTATGTTAGGTATTGTTTGACATTTCATCATGGAAAGACTTACGCCTGAACAACGTTTACAAATTATTCAGTTTTATTATCAAAATAATCGTTCGCCAATTGCGCTAAGTCCATATTTTTAAAATAAAAAAAAAACAACACTTTCCAGTCGACCCACGACCTTGACACCCATGAGCAATATTTTAGCTCTCGGTAAGAGCTATCTTTATGTCTTTGACCGATTCCCGATCCGACGTACCGGAATCATCGGTCCATATTTCTTCAAAAATGATGCCGGAACGTAACCGTCAATGGCGACCGTTATCGTGCCATGATAACTGACTATTTGATGCCTGAAATTGAAGCTCGTGATCTCGGCGACATTTAGTTTCAACATTTCTCAATGGATTTATTGACAGAACACTTCGGTGAGCAGATAATTTCACGTTTTGGGCCGGTCGAGTAGTCTAAAGTTTATGCGGACAAACCCGCTTCGATTCAGGCCATGGAGCAAAACATCACGCGTGTCATTCGCCAGTTACCAGTCGAAATGCTCGAACGAGTCATCGAAAATTGGACTCAACGGATGGACCATCTCAGACGTAGCCGCTGCCAACATTTGATAGACATAATCTTCAAAAAATAAATGCCAATGAATGTTCTTTCAAATAATAATAAACATTCCCCATTAAATTTGAATTTTCTGAGTTTTTTCTTTAAAAAAGTAGGGAACCTTGAAATGGATCAACCTATTTAATTATTTCTCTCGAAATGGTCGACCGCTCTTCACACCTAAAAATTGGCCCTCAAAATATATCATATGCAAAATCATGAATTTTTTCAATTGGCGTCTTTGCCAAAAATACACCTCCGATTGGGTCATATCTCAAAGTTTTTTGTGAGTAATAAATAGTTATTTTAAAAAAAAGTATTTTCTCAGATTGGTTTTTGTCTATTATTTTTTTAATTCTTAGTTCCTTTTGAAATATCGGAACTAACTAAGAAAACCTAGCATGTATTCTGAATTCTTCTTTCTCAGATTAGTCCACGAAATGACTAAACTTTAAGAATGAATATGATTTTCCAGTAATCTTTATTCTGTTTTTCATGTTTCAACAATTTATACTCTATACCAGGGAATGGGTTTAAAGAGAACCATATGATTTGAACTAAAATCAAATATTATCAATAAAATGCATTATTATTATTTTACCAGCACTGTTTAAAATAGTAATGATACTCCTAGTGTTCCCAATAAATCAATCCATGTTATTTAAACGCTCCGATATGCTCATTTTATTTATTTAAATGAAATTAATATTACTCATACCTTACGGTGTACTCTTCATTTGGATTACTCATACGCTCTCCAGCATTTCAACTATTTATACACTATGTACAGGGTTTCCCAATAAGAGTGATATGATTTCTTTGAAAGAAAAACACTTATTGTTAAGGAAATTCAAAAGTTTTTTATTTAATGTGAAGAACAATCGATACAATTAAGTTCTAAAAAAAACATCATTCAAATGGCCTCCACGACTTCTTCTGCAGGAACGAATTCGATGAACCCAATTTTCGAGCACTTTTTCCACTAAATCAAGTCATGAATGGCACGTTCAATACTGACTTGTAAAACACGAAGAGAGCCTGGTTTATTTCAAAAGACTTCAAATAACCCCACAAGAAATAATCTAATGGTGTTAAATCACAACTTCTTGGTGTTCATTCAATATCACAATTTCTTGAAATAATCGAATCTCCAAACTTTTCTCGCAATAATTCAATTGTTTCATTTTCTGTGTGGCACATAGCCACAATCGGTCAATGGCTAAAAGATAGCTCTTAACGAGAGCTAAAATATTGCTCATGGAAGTCAAGGTCGTAGGTCGACTGGAAAGTGTTTTTTTGGATTTAAAAAAATTTGACTTAGCGCACGAAAAGTTGAAATTGGAGAACGATTATTTTGATAATAAAACTGAATAATTTGTGATGAATTTAGAAATTTTGGTAGCCACAATCGGTCAATGGCAAAAATATACCTCTTAACGAGAGATAAAATATTGCTCATGGTTGTCAAGGTCGTAGGTCGACTGGAAAGTGTTTTTTTTTTGATTTAAAAAAAATAGACTTAGCATAATTTTCAAATGTGAACGGAAAGATTATTTTTGCTCTAGCTCCTTAACGGAAAGTCGGATCGGGAATCGGTCAATGGGAAAAAGATAGCGAGAGCTAAAATATTGATCATGAATGTCAAGGTCGTAGGTCGACTTGAAAGTGTTTTTTTAGATTTAAAAAAAATTGACTTAGCGCACGAAAAGTTGCAATTGGAGAACGATTATTTTGATAATAAAACTGAATAATTTGTGATGAATTTAGAAATTTTGGTAGCCACAATCGGCCAATGGCAAAAAGATAGCTCTTAACGAGAGCTAAAATATTGCTCATAGAAGTCAAGGTCGTAGGTCGACTGGAAAAGGTTTTTTTGGGATTTAAAAAACAATGGACTTAGCATGGACTCTACCTCCTTAACGGTAGCGTCGGATCGGGAATCGGTCAATGGCAAAAAGATAGCTCTTAACGAGAGCAAAAATATTGCTCATGGATGTCAAAGTCGTAGGTCGACAGGAAAGTGTTGTTTTTGATTTTAAAAAAATGGACTTAGCGCACGAAAATTTGCAATTGGAGAACGATTATTTTGATAATAAAACTGAATAATTTGTGATGAATTTAGAAATTTTGGTCAAACGGCATCTTTTTTCCCCATCCATATGGCGTATTACCAGTTGTATTTTGAAAATTTTGACCAAAGATCGATTTTTTTTCAATCTTTTCAAGAAAATAAAAAAAAATCGCAAAAATAATTTTTCGCGATTTTTTTTGAAATTTTTGTCAAAACCCAGATTTTTATATCCTACACCACACTGTGGTACAGGGTATTATGACTTTGTGCATTTGTTTGTAACACCTAAAAGGAGAAGAGATAGACCCATTGTATATTATACAGATCGACTCAGAATCACTTTCTGAGTCGATTTAGCCATGTCCGTCTGTCTGTCTGTCCGTCTGTCTGTCCGTATGTCCATGTATTCTTGTAATCAAAGTGCAGGTCGTATTTATGGTCCGATTGTGATGAAATTTAGCATAGTGGTATTTTTTGGCCCAAGGACGATCCCTATTGAAATTGATAAAAATCGGTTCAGATTTAGATATAGCCACCATATATATGTTGCACCCGATTTGACATGTAAGCGCTGTAGAAACCACATTTTACATCCGATCTTTATGAAATTCGGCAGAGAGAGTTTTATTATTATGTGAACGAACACTACCAAATTCGGAGAAATTCCGTTCAGATTTAGATATAGCCCCCATATATATGTTTCACCCGATTTGACATGTAAGCGCTGTAGGAACTGTATTTTAAATCAGATCAGTACGAAATTTGGCAGAGAGAGTTTTCTTATTACATGAATAAACACTGCCAAATTCGGGGAAAATCGGTTCAGATTTAGATATAGTCCCCATATATATGTTTCACCCGATTTAACATATAAGCGCTGTAGAAATCGTGTTTTATATCCGATCAGTACGAAATTTAACAGAGAGAGTTTTCTTATTACATGTATGAACACTGCCAAATTCGGGGAAAATCGGTTCAGGTTTAAACATAGTCCCAATATATATGTTACACCCGATTTGACATGTAAGCGCTGTAGAAACCGTGTTTTATATTCGATCAGTACGAAAATCGGCAGAGAGTTTGCTTATTACATGTATGAACACTGCCAAATTCTTATCGCTATGCCCATTTTCGCATTGGTAGGTAGGTGTAGGGTATTATATAGTCGGCCCCGCCCGACTTTCTGTCTTTCCTTACTGGTTATTTTTGATTTTTTTGGCTCAAAATGCAGCTTAGGTCATTTCCTTTAAGAGCTTTGTGGTATGTTAGTGGGATAGGACTTGTTTATCTATCAACTAATCAATATTAAAGGTTCAACCATATATTTTAGATTAACTGGAGATCCATTTATGGTAATTGGTTCGGGAAAGCTTTAAATATTTCTAGTATAGACTCTTTGCGGTGGAGGTATCAGAAGTCTGAGATAGAAGCAAATATTACCCCATACAAAAATTCGAAGGCTATATGTCAATCATTTCAAGAGTTATCCCCAGGATATTTATTCGGAATATCAATTTCAAACATGTTTATTTGAAACCAAATTTTTAATGGGATTTTAAGATCTTCATTTATTACAAAAAATGTTGAATGTTCCCCAATATACATATATGTTCTTCTTTAATTTTTTTGTGATTTTTTTTCAAATAATATTAGTAATTTAAATGTATAAAATATATTGAATTATCTCTATGGATTTTTGTGGTACACTTTAAGAGTCTTCAGAAAAGTCAAATTGTAATAGAACTTATACTGCGAAAATATGTTTGTCCAAAGATGTGCTGAATCACATTTTTAATAACTGTGCTCGTTTTCTTATTCCTTTTTCTCCCCAACAGCTAATAAAGTACAGTGGGTCGCATGAGTAATTTAAATGTGGCAAGTACACGGTGTGTTATGAGTTATCTTAATGTACTTTCAAATATATGACTTATTGTTATCAATTGATTATAAATTTATAACGGTTGGCCCATCAAACGGTAGCTTTTTGAACTACGGCAGCCTAGCAGCTGCGATTTGACTCCGTTGGACCATTTTTTGTGGTGAGCAGTTAAGGATAAGTGCTACGCCAAACATCCAGAGACAATTCAGGACATGCAACACGAAACTTAAGCCATAGAGTTCTATAGGCTTTTCTTTAATATTTTCGTTGCCGGTAATACTACTGAGTCGCACTAGAAATTTAAAAATATATTGTCAATATATCAGATTTATTGTACGGTTTCTGTTTTATTCAAATAAAATGTTCCGCAAGACAATGAGTCGGGTGGTCATAGCTTAAATGGCTTACAAAGTCGTGAAACGGGTTCCCGCCATAGATACTTAGAATATTAGGTCTCTCCTTTCAGGTGCTAAACTTTTGGTCCACAGCAAATGATATACATATAACAATTGTTTAACAAAAGGGTAACAACTCAAAATGGAAAAAATTCACTTGAGCTCTAACTATGTTCTCATAAATATTAATTTAAAATGTAATAATATTAACGGACATATGGTATTGCAAGAAAATACAATTAAGAAGATATTTTAATAATTATAGACATATTTTTTAAAGGTCAATAATATTAACGGAAGCTGTTTATGGCATCTCCTGAAATTTCATTTTGAGTTAAATGAAGAACTACATGAGGTTTTGTGGTACACTTAGAAGATCTTTATTGTTACCAAATGGCAACAAAATATACAGCAGTTTAAAGATTGTATCCCAAAGATATGTTGAACTGTTTTTTCACTTATTTTTTTATAGTTTGTTATATAATTTTGCTAAATTTAAAATATCCAGAAAGGTTGGATTTAAATATTTTGTTATTACTGTTTGACATACATTTTTGTGGTACACTTTTAGGGTGCTTAATAGCATCGGATAATAAAAAAATGTATAACATTGGAAAGTCCTTAGCCTAACTATGTGCCGAATTTCAGATCTAATATTTTCAGAATGTTGTGCACTTTCTTATTTAATTTTTATAGCTAACAGTGATAAAAATGTACTCTGGGTGGCATGAGTAATTTAAATACTACAAGTACATGATGTGGTATGAGTTACATGCATTTAATTTAAATTAATTACTTATACTCCATTGATTTAGAATTGATCAGTTTGCTCTAGCGTCTTATAAAGCGACCCATTCTAATGTTAACATCCTCAAAAGTTTACAAATATATTTTTGTAAGTGCGTGCGGTAGCATCAAGTACTCCATTATGTAAATTTACACCTGGTGTCAAAATAATGCTGACTGTTTTGGAAGATAATCACCAATTTATGGCCCACTCAGTGGGCACAAAAGCTATTTAATTTATGCAAATTCAAATATTTTTAAACAAATTTAATAAAGGCAATTATCGTTTATGTTGTTGGGCATCTGTTTTAATTTTTACAATTTTCCTGAAATGTATGTTATATGTATCTACTCGTAGTATTGTGTTTAGGATTTACCCAATGTAATTACAATTTGAATGTTTTGTTTTCGTCAAATCTATTTAGATATGTAAATGGGAACATATTTGTGTGTGATGATAATAATGATAATTATCGGTGATAAATGGTATCACATTTGCAGCAACTGACATTTTAAATGAATAGGACTCAGAACTCAGCAGTCCTACTCTCATTTCCCAGGACAATTTATAAAACTGGCCGTGTTATCTTCATTACTGGTCATTTATTGCCTCACCCTTTTCCTTTGTTCATCCGATTTTTACGCAGAGATCTAAGTGTTAATTTTTGGATAATTAGTCACAAATTCAGTGCTTTAGATTGTCATCGAACAGCTGGTGCAGGAGAATGTGATTAAATCCGGACAACCATTACTGAAGTCTGGGAGGCTCAGCTGAGCTGTGTTAATTAGAATTATGTTCGCATTAATAGAGCTAGACAACTACTGCAACAACAAAGGATTGAACGGTTATGTTGTAGGCGTTGCCCTGTTCTCTCTTTTCATATTTTTTATGGATATTATTTATGATGATTATAAATCTTATGACTTGACTACAAACCTGGTCATGGCCTTTTGGAGCAATATTTAAAAGTTTCCTTAACAATGAAACGAAATTCATAATTGATGTCCTTTCCTTGCATAGATTGGAGGATTTTATACACGAGAGAATTCCTAAGCACAAGGTGATAACTATTAAAATAAAAATGGTGAATTTTAAAATTTGAGGAATGATTGCAGTAAATATTAAATTGGACATCTTCAAAAAATTTGAATATAAGCAACTTCAAAAAAATGTTAAAATTTATATGAACTTAGTAGAAGATGTTTTCAAAAATAAGCAAGAAATTTGAACAGAATTAGTAAATTGGTTAATATAATGGAACGGATAATGTGAAGAGGCCTAAGTTAAATTGAATATAAATAATGACCATTGTAAGATTTCTAAAAGCAAAATTTAAAGATAACATTTAAACTAAAATTGAGAAAATCGTTCTGTTTTTACATGCAATTCTAAGAAAAAAGACAAACCAAAAATATCTACGGATTTTTGTGGTACACTTTTAGAATCTTTAGAAATGTCAAATTGTTATAAAATTTATAAAGGAAAAAGATTTTAGTCCAAATATGTGCTTAAACATATTTTAATAGTCGTACTCGCTTTTTTATTTATTTTTTATCCCCAACAGTGCTATATAGTACATTGGGTCGCATTAGTAATTTTAATGTGGCAGGTACACCGTGTGGTATGAGTTGTCTTAAAGTACTTTGAAATACATTACTTATAGGTATAAGGCAAATTTCAATGCAAAAAAATAGATGCATTGCTTGCGGAGGTTTGTTGGTCGAGTTATAAAATTATGCAGTTTGAAGAGGAAAGCACCGAAAATGAAGATGACACTGAAATTAGTGGACATACTGAACAAAACATGCCCTTGAATATTATGTCTAACTCGGATGACGATGCAGACTCAGAACATGAATATGAACAACCAACGAAGAAAACAAGATTCATCAGAACCAAAAGCGTCAACTTCAAAGAGGATAGATATTGACAATAATTAAAAATGTTCTAAATTTTGTTTGGATGTATAGATAACATATAGAAATCTCATATTCTCTGTGCAAGAATAGCTGTAATATTAATCGATTTTTTTATTTTCATGCAAAATAAATTTATAAAGAAGAAAGCAGCATATTTGTGGATTTGTTATCCAGTTTTGGAGCAAACACGATGAAAAATTGACATTTTTGCGATTTTTAAGGCACAGGATGCACTTTTTTCTCCTATTCAATATCTATAAATTTACTTCAGACACAAAAGAGATATTCCGTACGGTATACCGAGATATAACCGTGTTAAAATATAGAATAAGTGCTAAAAATCCACCTTTAACAAAAAATTCGTATGGCCATTAAATTATTAATTGAGCCAACTTGACTAAACGAATGATGTTTTTATTTTTGGGGCTACTTTCATGTCCAATTCTCAGAATTGAGTCCCAAATCAATGAGCTGAAAAGTGCTGTACTGTTTAATCTGAAACTCAACTTCCCACGCAAAGGGACCGTTTTGTACTAAAAGTAAACTCAACCATATACTCTATAGTAGAAGACCAGTTTGGTCATCTACTGTATAGTAGACGACCAGTTTGGTCGTCTACTGTATAGTAGACGACCAGTTTGGTCATCTACTGTATAGTAGACGACCAGTTTGGTCATCTACTGTATAGTAGACGACTAGCTTGTCATCTACAGTATAGTAGACCACCAGATTGTTAATCTACTCTATAGTACACGACCAGTTTGATAATCTACTCTATAGTACACGACCAGTTTGTTCATCTTCTGTATAGTAGACGACCAGTTTGGTCATCTGCTCTATAGTAGACAACCAGTTTGGTCATATACAGTATAGTAGACGACCAGTTTGGTCATCTACATTATATTAGACGGCCAGTTTGGTCATCTACTCTATAGTAGTCGACCAGTTTGGTAATCTACTGTATAGTAGACGACCAGTTTGGTCATCTACTCTATAGAAGACGACCAGTTTGGTCATCTGCTCTATAGTAGACGGCCAGTTTGGTCATCTACTCTATAGTAGTCGACCAAACTGTCACCTACTCTATAGAAGATGAGCAGTAGGTTCATCAACTTCATAATAGATGACCAGTAAGTCAATCAAATTTGTTATGAGTTAATTTTTTTCTATTTCAGGGTTTTCAAATGTGGGCCATATTTATCCAATCCTTCAAGTACTTCCCATACAAAGGGTTGGAATTTAATGAAATATTAAACCTTTAATAACTGCTAGACTTCTTAACGGAATCTTCCCCTATTACATGCATAGTATTAGTACATACATATACAGGGTTTTCCTGTATGAGTGATATGATTTCTTTGAAAAAAACACACTTATTGTTAAGGAAATTCATTTATTTAATGTGAAGTACAATCGATACAATTAAGTTCTAAATAAAACGTCATTCAAATGGACACCACGACTTCTTCTGAAGGAACGAATTCGATGAACCCAATTTTCGAGGACTTTTTCCACTAAGTCAAGTCGTATGTCATGAATGGCACGTTCAATATTCACTTTTAAAGCTTGAACAGAGTCTGATGCTCCATCCATTTAAAAACATGGACGTTTTGCTCCTGCTCCTTAACGGTACGTCGGCTCGGGTATCGGTCTATGGAAAAAACATAGTTTTTAACGAGAGCTAAAATATTGCTCATGGGCAGGGATGGAAAAGTTAGTACTTTAGTACATTTTTCAGTACTTTTCCACTATCAAAAGTACCGAAGTACCCCTGCGACCGTTTCAGTACTATTTTCTTTTATCGATTTATTCTGACAAATGGCATATTTTACACAATCGATGTACGATTTCTATCAAAATTGTACACATACATAAAAATTTCGCTTTCAGAAATAAATCATATATAAAAATAGGGATAAAACCCAATCTGGTCAAGTCATACATATGAATTATTCCCTAGACAAAACGCATATCTATTTGGAAATTCTGTCAAAATTTTCTTAATATGCCTTATTGGCATATTAAGACCACTCCACCAATCTCCAAGTGAACCTATCATGTTTTACCTGGTTCCCTCCTACGGTTTCAGGGATAAGTTTAAAAGCGTTTGGAAAAATATATGTCTACGGTATGTATTAGGTGCGATCTTAAATGGTATTTATTATGGCAAAAGTTTATTTTATAGTTCTAAAATGATATTATTGCTTTTAGCGGAGTGGCATAATCATTTAATAGTTAAGGTTAGTTAGGTTGAAAGAGTACCCGTTTTAATGTATCATGTTCATGGACACATATTTATGGCATCATTTAATATACATATACATAGTTAAAGAATTTTTTATGAAAAATGGATCAATTTTATTCTTTATAATTTTATTTACGTGAAAAAATAGAAAAATTACCTTTCCAGCTTAAAAATACAATTTTAGTACTTTTCAAAAATTGAATTTTCCATCCCTGCTCATGGGTGTCAAGGTCGACTGGAAATTTTTTTTTGTGGATTTAAAAAAAAAGATGGACTTAGCGCACGAATAGTTGCAATTGGAGAACGATTATTTTGATAATAAAACTGAATAATTTGTAAACGTTGTTCTTGCGAATATCTCTCCATCATGAAATTGAGATATCGCTCATTTTTCTACGGATTTTTGCGTAAAAAAGTCAAAGTGCAACCAAAATTAAATAGCTCATAATATTTGAAATTCGGTACAGTGATAATTTCAATACAACTATGACACGTTTACCTATAAATTGTTAAGAAATTAATAGTAATAAAAAAAATTATAGTAATTATCTTTATGTCTTCAAATTCTGTATTATAGATTAATTGTACAATGATTTTAATTAGAGAAATAATCAAGAGTAATTTTCCCATCAATTCTGGCACAAAATACCAAATTTCACTGAAGGTGAGAGTATACTTCGACTGACATTTTTTACCTCTTTAAATGTAGGCTTGTATACTTTCTTTATTTCTGTTTTTTATATCTTTCTAAAATTTGCCCTGATTTATTTCCCTCCTTTACCCGGCAAAATTAGATAATAAGGATTTCCTGTCAGAATTAACCGTTGAGAATGTTAAAAATCCTTTCATAATACTTCACACCACTCACAACAACGAAAATATTCAACAGACACTTAGAGAGATTGTACTTGTGGTGGGTATGTGGTGTGTTCATGGACTTGGTGGTGATAACTGATATCCCGCACTAAGTAATACTCTGAGGTTGCTGTGATGGTGTTAATTTAATTAACAAAAAAATCTTACTCAAATACATATTACCAAAAAGGGTACAAGTGAAGTTAAAACACGCACGCACGTACATACATACACAAATGAATAAACGATGTACAAGTAAATGCATAGCGACCACAGCGAATGTTTGCATTTAACCGAAACATCAACACGAAGCAACAGCAGCCAACAACAATACACGCGGGAATTTTAAATACAAAACATCAGCAGCAGCGAATACAATAAAAACAGCCTCGCCAAGAATGGGCAAAAGTATGCAATGTACTCGCCTAACCACAGAGTCAAGTAACATCACAACAATATAATGAGAGGCAGCATCAGCAAGAAGCAGAAGAAGAAATAGAACAAGAGAAAACAGCATTCATTGTTGGCTGAGCAGAAAAACTGAACCAAAGGGACCTTCAACACTTTTAATATTTTGTTATTTGTTTTTTGGTTTTACTCCTACATCAACCAACAACAACAACAATACAAAAAAACCACAAGCAATGTAAACAAACAAACAAATGGCGCTAAGAATACCCACACCAAAAAACCAAACCAACACCACAGAGCAAGATATGAAATGTACTCTCTTATCGTTATAAGAAAAAACAATAGAATGGACGGAGAGTGTGGGAGATTGAAAGTGTGGTGGGTGTTGGGAGATGTGAGATGGAGGAGCAAAACAACATAGAGCTAGAGAGAATGAGAGGGGCTATGTGTGAAAGTGTTTAATTGAAAAGAGGCGTTAGTTAAGCTTTAACTGACATTAAATTGTCATAATGATGGAGGTCTGCTGTTCCTACTTTGGATTTTACTTAATTTGCCAGAGATACAACCAAGAGAAAAGACTTCTATACATTTGTTAAAAGATATTTTAATAGAAATAAGAGTGGGTGTATGCCGTCTCAACCCTTTTCCGGCTGTCATATTTTAATGAAATTTATAGTTAACATATATTTTTAGTTGTCCGGAATTTATGGTTGAGTAGGTCAGTGGTGTGGTGTGGTGTTTGTTAATTTCATTAAATAACATAGTGCCCATGAATACATTAACGTTAATAACTAAATGCGAATTTTTAAGAAATCAAGAAACATATGGCTTTGTGGGAGACTTTACAAAGATTATTACAAAGATTAGAAACGTAATATTAGCATTAATTTGGGTTTATTATTGTCCAGCTTTCCTGCCTTGTTGTTTGCTTGAATATGTAATATCCAACACTTTTAATATGTCAACAATTGTTCTTTGAAATTGTATATTGAATTTGAAATCTAATACAGCAGCAGAAATTCTCTTAAAAGACTACAGGAAATGTAATAAATTAGTTATACTTTTGTGACTTAGAATTTGTAAAACGGAAATAATACTTTGTTTATTGTCATTAAAAAAATATAGAAATACCGAATTTACCGAAAATTTGGTAATTTCATTTGAATGTAATATTAAATAACCGCAAGTAAACCAATATGACTTAGTATGTTTTAAATAAATTGTATAATACGAAAACAAATATGACAATACGTAACTGGATGAAATATTTCCTGAAGTGTCTCCTTTGTTCTGTTATTTGACGTGGAACATCTATTCCGAAGCCTTCAAGCCACAAGCACAGGGCCTAGCAGCGAATTTTTTTTAAGTTTTAAAAAATTTAAATAAAATATAAATAATTTAAATCACTTCCATAAAAGGTTTTGTGTTACATAATTAATAGAAGTTTAAAATATAAAAAAATTCGCAAAAATCGGGGAGTACAAACAATTTAAAAAATTACATTTAAATTGTAAAACTTATAAATTGCTCACAAAATAAATTTAATATTTTTTTAAATGTCTTTCTGAAAAGTACAGAAAAATAGCAACATTTAAAAAAAAAAGATTTTTCAAATCGGACCATTACTTAAGAGGATATGACCAAAACCCCGATACATAGGGTGATATCTTAATGATTTTTTAAATATCTTCTGAACGAGTTATTGAAAAAATCTCAAAAAATTACACAAAGCGTTTCTTCAGGTGTACTAAAAAATATAAAAAAATGGGAAAAATCAAAAGTGATATTTTTTTGAAACGCTCGATTTGTCAAGGAATTCCACATATATATTTTGGCAATAAAATACAATAATTGGGTTTTTTTTGAAAATATAAATCGATATGGCCATAACTTTTCTGGCCCAAATTTAAAATGTGCCAATAAACCCATAAAAATATATTAAAAAATCCATAATCATTTAATTCTATAATGCTCAAAATAATATTAAAAATGAAAAAGCAATGGCAATTAATTTTTTTTTATAGATTTTCAGATGCCCGGAGAAATTTCCAAAAATACTAAAATGTTTTCTCTCTAACAAAAAATCAAAATTTAATGAACTTCTTGTAACCATAAAAAAGCTACAACTTCCCCCACACCTAAATAAAGTCGCCATAAAAGAGGCAACATAAAATTTCGATTATTTATTTTAGAGTTGTGATGTATACCATACCAAACCATACGTATGCTATACTGGTGTACGTCTAATGTTTATGATTATGACGATTTATGTTTATCACGATGTATTTATTTATAGATTTTTCAATAAATACAGATTTTCTGTTTACATAGAAACATACGTACATACATACTCGTACTTTGGGAGTAACTTAATACTTGGGATGATGAGGATGATGATACTCGTAACCTTTACTCGAGTTTCATCCAAAGCGCAAAAGTGTTTTGTGAATAAGTATTTTTGTCCTTCATCTGTTGAAACATTGAGTTGTGTTGCAGGAATATGTTGATGTTCTACTATATTGTCCATAAAAATATATGTATGTATGTGTATTTTTATATTCATATGTGGGTGGGGGGCGGAGGGGGTGGGGTACAATATATAATTTATATGACTTTGGCAAAGAGCTTTAATAAATGTTTAATAATAAATTCATAATTTTATGTTTTTATTTAAAGTTGTTGGTTTTTACTTTTTTCCTTGAATATTTAAATTGAAATAAAATGTTGCAATCAGAGAAACTGTGAAAAAGCAATCGGCTGTCATTTAATGGGAGCAGTTTGTCGAGGTCAAGGCAGATGGGAGAAGTGGAAGGCACTAGGAGTGACGGCTTAAGGACGCCAGTAGTGTTTCTGACTCATATGAAAAACAATTATGTTTGTGATAAATGATCATTGGGAGCAATGTGCTATGTTTTCAGGGTCTGTGTGTTACATTGCCTACATTGTAGGCTTTACACAGACAACGAAAAAGGTTGCATACTTTCAGGGTTAATTGACCTTAAAGCATATGATAAATGTTTTCTGGGTGGGCTGCGAGTTTAAAGTAATAATATGAAATATAAGCTGGGCGAAATAAATTGATTTCTTTTTCAAAATATGTTTTTAAATTTTTGTGAGTTATTTTAAAGTCTCAGGCCTTATTCTTAATAATTTAAAAAAGGTTTTCATAATGATTTTACATTGAAAATCAGTTTTGTATAACTCGCAATATGAACATGAATATGAGTTTTATGAATAAAGTTCCTTAGGAAAATGTGGTTTCTGACAAATTTTACTTAGAAAAAGGTGGTCTCTGACATCTTTTCTTTGGGAAACGGTGGTGTCTGATAAATTTTCCTTAGAAAAATTTCGTCTCCGGCAACTTTTCCTTAGGAAAAGTCCGTCTCTGACAACTTTTCCTTAAGAAAAGTCCGTCTCTGACAACTTTTTCTTAGAAAAAGGTCGTCTCTGACAACTTTTCCTTAGGAAAAGGCGGTATTTGACAACGGTTGCTTAGGAGAAGGTGCTCTCAGACAACTTTTCCTTAGGAAAAGGTGATCTCTGACAATTTTTCTTTAGGAAAAGGTGGTATCTGACAGCATTTCTTTAGGAAAAGGTGATCTCTGACAATTTTTCTTTAGGAAAAGGTGGTATCTGACAGTTTTTCTCTTCAGGAAAAGGTGGTCTCTGACAACTTTTCTTTTGGAGAAGGTGGTCTCTGACAACTTTTACTTAGGAAAAGGTGGTCTCTGACTACTTTTACCTAGGAAAAGGTGGTCTCTGACAACTTTTTTAGGAAAAGGTGGTCTCTCATAACTTTTCCTTAGGAAAAGGTGGTCTCTCATAACTTTTCCTTAGGAAAAGGTGGTCTCTAACAGCTTTTAATTGTCTTTTACATAGGAAAGGTGATCTCTGACGTCTTTTACTTAGGAAAAGGTGGTTTCTGACAACTTTTTCTTGGGAAAAGGTGGCCCTTTTCCTAAGGCATATTTTCCTTAGGAAAAGGGGGTCTCTGACGAAATTTTTTGGTCTCTGACAACATTTTCATAGGAAAAGGTGCTCTTTGACAACTTTTTCTTAGGAAAACATGGCCCTTGACAATTTTTCCTTAGGAAAAGGTGGTCTCTGACAACTTTTACTCGGGAAAAGGCGGTCTCTGATAACATTTCCTTGGGAAAAGGGGGTCTATGATAACTTTTCCTTGGGAAAAGGGGGTCTATGATAACATTTCCTTGGGAAAAGGTGGTCTCTGACAACTTTTCTTTGGGAAAAGCAGGTCTATGACAACTTTTCCTTAGGAAAAGGGGGCCTCTGATAACTTTTCCTTAAGAAAAGGTGGTCTCTGACAACTTTTCCTTAGGAAAAGGAGGTCTCTGACAACTTTTCCTTAGGAAAAGGTGGTCTCTGACAACTTTTCCTTAGGAAAAGGTGGTCTCTGACAACTTATCCTTAAGAATAGTTGGTCTCTGACAACTTTTCCTTATGAAAAAGTGGTCTCTGACAAATTTTCCTTATAAAAAAGTTCTCTCTGACAACTTTTCCTTATGAAAAAGTGGTCTTTGACAACTTTTCCTTAGGAAAAGGTGGTATCTGACAACCTTTCCTTATGAAAAGGTGGCCTCTGACAACTTTTCCTTAGGAAAAGGTGTCTCTGACAAATTTTCCTTAGGAAAAGGTGGTCTCTGACAACTTTTCCTTAGGAAAAGGTGGCCTCTGACAACTTTTCCTTAGGAAAAGGTGGCCTCTTACAACTTTTCCTTAGGAAAAGGTGGCCTCTTACAACTTTTCCTTAGGAAAAGGTGGCCTCTTACAACTTTTCCTTAGGAAAAGGTGGTCTCTGACAACTTTTCCTTAGAAAAAGGTGGTCTCTGACTACATTTTCTTAGAAAAAGGTGGTCTGGGAAAATGTGGTCTCTGACACTTTTTCCTTAGGAAAAGTTAGTCTCTGACATCTTTTCCTTAGGAAAAGCTTGTCTCTGACATTTTTTCCTTAGGAAAATGTGGTCTCTGACAACTTTTCATTAGGAAAATGGGGTCTCTGACAACTTTTCATTAGGAAAAGGTGGCCTCTTACAACTTTTCCTAAAGAAAAAGTGGTCTCTGACAACTTTTCCTTATTTAAAAGTGGTCTCTGACAAATTTTCCTTAGGAAAAGGTGGTCGCTGACAACATTTCCTTAATAAAAGGTGGTCTCTGACAACATTTCCTTAAGAAAAGGTGGTCTCTGACAACTTTTCCTTATGAAAAAATGGTCTCTGACAACTTTTCCTTGGGAAAAGGCCAACTTTTCCTTAGGAAAAAGGGGTCTCTGACAAATTTTCCTTATGAAAAAGTGGTCTCTGACAACTTTCCCTTAGGAAAAGGTGTCTCTGACAAATTTTCCTTAGGAAAAGGTGCTCTGACAAATTTTCCTTAGCAAAAGGGTTGTCTCTGACAACATTTCCTTAATAAAAGGTGGTCTCTGACAACTTTTCCTTATGAACAAGTGGTCTCTGACAAATTTTCCATATAAAAAAGTTCTCTCTGACAACTTTTCCTTAGGAAAAGATGGTCTCTGACAACTTTTCCTTAGGAAAAGGTGGTGTCTGACAACTTTTCCTTATGAAAAAGTGGTCTCTGACAACTTTTCCTTAGGAAAAGGTGGTATCTGACAACCTTTCCTTATGAAAAGGTGGTCTCTGATAACTTTTCCTTAGGAACATGTGGTCTCTGACAACGTTTTCTTAGTAAAAGATCGTCTCTGATGGGGGGCTTTCCAGCTTAAGTAAAAAAAAAAAACTGATAATCGAATCAGATACGGGTATATATAAAATTTTTTTCAAATTTAAATCTATGGAATTTATAATATTGCTTTCGTTATAATCGAATTCTGTACTCTAATCTATATATTTAATGGAGATTGCGGTTTTAGAACAAAATTACTGTAAACTAGTGTTTACAGAAAGACGAAAAAATGCACTTTTATGGGGTACACCATGTCGTATAATTACTTTTAATTTGTATTACTTTAATTATAATAAATCATACGCCACGGTGTACAGTAAACAACATTTATTTATTTTGATTACAAAGAGCCAAAACATTTTTTAAGATGGAACCATCAAATAACTTATGTTTCGAATTCACATATGGAGCATGAAATTTGAAACTCGTAATATAAAAGCGTTGAATTAATTAAATTTCCTAATATATTTCTAAACGATTTTCTAAAAATCGCAAATTTTACTACAAAGTGAAAAAACATATCCACAAAACCTGCTAAGTCGGCCTAAAATGTTTTTAGGGGAGATTGCATTTTTAATTTCTAAATATTCCAAATTATATTCAGTTAAAATTTGGCGTTTATCCGTCAACCCAATCAAAAGTTACAGTACAGGTCATTTGATTTGCATTATAAAGGAATTCCACACAAATTTAAAAAAATCTTTAAACTTTGATCGCCTCTCCTAAAAAAACTATATTTTTGCACTTTAGTTTAGAATGGAGGTATCGAAGTGTGAACCATTATTGAAATCAGGTATCAGAATGCTTCAACATCTGTCCTCCATTAACTTGTCCATCCATGACCATAAAAACCGCTCCATCAAGGTCCTATAACTTAATAAATTAAAGCGTAGATGACGATAAATCAATTTTATTTAAATTTTATTAACTGCAAAAATTATACCATCATTTCAGGCTTACGAACAAAAACTAAATGACGATATATAATTGTTATTTAAATTCCAATAATTGGAAAAATTAAAGCATACTTTCAGGCTTACAAACAAACAAAAAATCAAAGCAACCTCCCTGCTGGTATGCAAATCAATTAACTATATATTCTCTTTGGAATTTTTATTACATTTTAATAGATTTCTCTAACTAATCTACTCATTTAACCATTTTCCCAGACATCCCATAATGGGTAGACAAGCTTTAATTACCTAGTATTGCCTGGGTGTTTTTGCTCATTATCCCATGTTCGACACCCGTATTATTAGTCATTAAAGGCATTTTCATTAATACCTCCAAAGCATTAATATTCACCCAGATTGTTTGAGTATTACTTAATTGGTTTTTCAAAGAAGAGAGAAATAGAAAAAGGAACAAAACACCAGTACTAGAAGAAAAAAAAAACATTTTTGCATAATTTTGCCAAAGATTTGCAAACAGTTTGCTAATATTCTTTCTCTGCTCGCCCATGTGGTTGGCGGTAAGTGCCCTGGAAATCCCAACTCCGGTACTCATCATCAGCATGCTGAAGCGTGCCAAGAAATTAGAGGCATATTTAAGTGTTTTTTATTAGGGCAAAAGCGAAAACATCAGACAGACGGACGGATGAAAGAAAATGAAAAACATATACAACAACGAAGAATAAAAAAA
Organism: Eudasyphora cyanicolor; assembly: GCA_963930755.1. NCBI lineage: Eukaryota > Metazoa > Arthropoda > Insecta > Diptera > Muscidae > Eudasyphora > Eudasyphora cyanicolor. The sequence continues at coordinate 12,121,028 of OZ005737.1, forward strand.
TAAAAAATGAAAACAAGCACGCACAAGAAAAGCAATCCCTGTCAGACATTAATTGGTGTAAATGTTTTGCTAATATTATGATAATGAGACAGCTGATTATGAAAGCAAAATCATGATGAGTGAGAGTTGGAATAACGATGAAATGGCAAAATATGAAAATATGGCAATGAGTAAACCAACACCAAACATCAAATCAAGGCAAAGAGTATCGAAAACAGTGCTGCAGCGCTTTTAATTTGAAAGGGTATTAAATGCCGTTTTTAGGCATCCTAAAAATATGCTTTTGGTTTTATTTTTAAACAAACCCTTATAATGGGCTTTAATTTTCTTGTGGGGGATAAAGGGATTTCAATGTTAAAAATCATCAATGTAATGAGAAGCAAAGTAAACTTCAAATAGTCTGAAATTCAAATTATTTCTTAGAAATATATTTAATGCTCAATGTTTTGCATAAATTGTTTCAATATTTTTTTTTATTTATCAAAGGATTTCCCCAGACATATGATTTGTTTTATTGGTTTAGATACAAGTTATTTAAAAATGTATTTAAATACATTTCTTTAGTCAAATGTAATTAAAGCATGAAATCATGTCACAGGACAATGTTACTGTAAAGTAATATTTAAAAAGTTTTAATAAGTTCACCCTGTTGTATGATAACTTTAAATGCGTCTGCCATTAATTATAATACATCATACGTCACGGTGACCTGCGGGATAATTTCAATAGTTCTCTAAATTGTAATTCCTTGTGCGATATTCAATATGACGCATCTCATAACATAGCTTGAAGTATGAGAAAATGTTACCATACATAATAAAATATTATTGGGTTTCTTTGTTAAGCTGCAAGCACTATAATTTCTTAGGATAACAGATGTAAAATATTATTTAAAAGATTTAAGAAGTTCACGCCGTTGTACGATTGCTTTAAATTCGTCTGGCATCAATTACGACATCATATGCCACGTTGTACACAAGAGAGGAGTGAATCGACATGGCCCGTCTTCTAGCATAGCTTCATATATCGTTCATTCCATAACAAACCGAAAAATAATACGATGAAGACTACACTTCCCTGAAAATTTCAGGGTGGAGAAATAATGGGTTATATTAAAAAAAACATTTTCTCAATGTTGTCGATCAAAAAAACACACGTAGCTTGTGTCCTTTTGTTTCGAGTTTATAGCGATGAAGAACATATAACATAATATTAAATGACATGGATTTACCCCTTGGGAGGAAACCGGCAGAGGAACGGGACCAATATAGTCCACCTTCTAACATAGTTTGAGATATATTATAAAATAATACCTCATACTATAGTTGAAGTCAATTGATCATTCCTGTCGAGAGATATCGTATCACCAAACAGACAGACGGACGGACACAGCTTCAAATGACTGAAAATGTCCGGAAATGTCACTCATTTGAGCAAAAACAGTGGATTCCATTGATTGACCTGCATTTTTTAGACTTTATTATTTTTCTCCAATTTAAGATCGCCAATTTTCAACTATACTTATATGTAACATAGGAAGGAATATGGGATAGTTGTATCTTTTACGGCCAATTTTACAGTCTTTGGCTATCTTACGTTTAGTTATACCTACTGTTAATGATATCAAGTTGCATGGAATTTATCCAGAGCTGGTGAAATGGCGCTTAGTACCTTAAGTGATCCACTCGTCGTATGATTATTTTAAATTCGTATTGAATTAATTTTAATAAATCATACGCCACGATGTCCGTGGAAAAATATTTGTTTCAGTTCGCAACACTGTCGCGGAACTTCACCAGCTTGTACATTTCCTTCGTTTATTGGCAATCCTGACGGGTTGAAAGAGAAGAGGTCTCTGCGGGACAATATTCGCGTTGTACGGATAGTGAGAGGGGTTTTCAGGGTCTGATGCTCTCATTCGACTCTCTTGCGACGATATTCGCATAGCACGGATTGTAGATGGATTCAAATAGTGGAAATCTCTCTACAACTCTCCCAAGACGAGGCTGTTGAGGATTTTCGACGCCTTGCTTCATCTTTGGCTCTCGTATTAAAACTAGTCGTTGTTAGAGCGACTTCCCGCAGGAAAATGCTGTTGTGGATTTTCGACACCTTGCTTCATCTTCGGCTCTCGTATTGAAACTAGTCGCGCTTATCACTATAAGTCACACTCTCCGAGTGAAGTAGTCAATAATAGTCGTTGTTTGCTCTACTACTCAGCTCATCTCTTGTCTTTTTACTCTCGTGCCGTTTGGAACTCTACGGATCTTGCGCGTCGACACATGGTAATATACGTTATCATAAATACACACTAAAGCTCTGTCTTTATAATTATCGAAAAAACTAAACTCTTGTGCTTTATTTATTTCCTTTCTGTACTTCGCCTTACTGCTTCGCCATCAACACATATACATCGTTTCCCTAGTGAGCTATCGTTGTTATTGTAATTCGTTTGGGAGTTTGTCATCTGAAGGAACATACCTACAAAACCCGCACCCTTTGCTTCGTACGCAAACAATATTTATTTCTTATACTTGGTGAGTTTTGAAAGAGAATAATAATATCACTCATTTAGTAAAAGGCCCTCACATCTCAAAAAAAAAAAAATATAAAAGATGATCATACCAAAATTGTGCTGCGTTTCAATAACTACAAGCTTATTCATGATTGGGCCTTTTCCTCAGGAAGACAACAATATTCGTCTCGCTTTAGAAGTTAAGTCATCCCATTTTGTCAAATAGTTATTTTTATATGTATAGATCTATTAAAACACACTTATGTGTAATGTTCTAACGTGATATTTGACTCTCCTTCACGACATGAGCTATATGTATTTTAGAGAGAAACTCCGAATACGTTTGTTTTCTTGAGAAAATATAAAAAAAAAAAAAATAGTCGTATTAACTGAATATCTATATCATATTACTAATTTCTGACGATTTCAAGTCACTTCTTTATACGATTTTGGGAATCTTTTTACTTTTTTCATATTTGTCAATAATTAAATTAAGATTTGTAATTTTCGAGATAAAAGAAAATAGCTATAAACGAGGTGACAATATCGAAGGGAATTTGGAATAGTTGAATGGTTAAGATGCTAAGAGTTTCCCGGTGTCGTATGTTTATTTAAGTTGAAATTCATGTCCAAAAATAATAATAGTTTGATATAACGGGTTTTCCAACAAGAGGTGTTATTTTGAATCACCCGGTATTTCGGTAGCTGCCACTTTTGAAGCTTTTCTTCTTTGACATTTGACAAGTATGTAGTAACTACGCCATTACTAAAAATGGAACGATACACGATCATCGAACGATACAGAACGATCAAAAAACGATACGAACGATACAAAATCATCTTGACTGATGAGGCCCATTTCCACCTCGGTGGCTACGTCAACAAGCAAAATTGTCGCATCTGGGGCTCGGAAAACCCAAGAGTTATTTTTGAGAAGCCTCTCCATCCTCAACGTGTGACAGTTTGGTGCGGTTTATGGTTCGGCGGAGTCATTGGACCTTACTTTTTCGAAAATGAGGTTGGATCAACAGTTACGGTCAATATCACAATTTTTTGAAATAATCGAATCTCCAAACTTTATTCGTCAAACATGTTGTCAAGATCAACTTCTTCCAATTTCGGTTATAAAAAGTTGGTTATCAGCTTCATTTCGAAAGAAGTACGGACCAATGATTCCACCTGATCAACAACCACACCAAACTGTCAATTTAGGTGAATGTAATGGTTTTTCATGTATAATTTGTGGATTTTCTTTGCATCAGAATCGACAGTTTTGATTATTTACCGCACCATTCAGATGAAAGTGAGCCTCATCGGAGAAGATGATTTTCTTAAAAAAAAATCGTTAACGTTTTCCAGTTAAAACTGAATAATTTGTAAACGTTGTTCTTGCGTATATCTCTCCATGATGAATTTGTAAATACTATGTAAAACAAATGACAAATTATGACATATTACAAATGGCCGAAACTTCATTTTAAAATGATATCATTCCTATTGGAAAACCCGTTATAAGCCCGCTAGAAACTGTGTTTTAGTAACAGTCGTTAAAAAAATCAGAAAAAAGTCGATTTTTTTAAAATATAATTGATGTTTAAAATAAAGAATAGAAAAAAATCCCTAAAGATTATTTTATAAATAACATATTTTTTGTGTATTTTTTTAAGTTTTATCGTGGAAGCAAAAAATTATTTTCAACTTTTTTCTATTTTTTTAACGACCGTTATTAAAGCACGGTTTCAATAAATTTTCCAAAAAATTTTCATGAGCATTTATTTGTTGAATATTTTGACAATTTTACGAAATGAAAATACATAAATGATCTTTTACGTTTTAAAATCCTTAATTTCAATCCATAGATTATTTTAATTTTATAGAAATGATATTATATTGAAAAAAGTTCATCCTAGCGTATGAGTGTTTTTAATTAGTATAACATTAGAAATGTCTGTCGCGGGGCCTATGTCTAGGGGTATGTGATAAAAGTGCTAACAGAATGTCAATAGCTTAAATGCTGCAAAAAAGGAGTAAAGATGTTAAGCGGTTTATATGAACGAGAAACGTATAATTGCTTTTAATTCATATTCCATTAATTATGATGAAGTATACGCTATGATGCTCACCGCGAAAAAAAACTTTGCAGACTTGTTCAGTCTGAAAAACACTTAAAAATGTCTACAAATGTTTTAAATGGAATGATTTATATTCGAAAAAGGGTTTCCATTTAACATATGGAAGAGGTGCGCAAACAGAATGCGGCGATATACAGATTTACTGAGGCATAGAGGTTATTGTAACTTACTTTTAGTAGCAAAATTAATTCAACCCGTCGTATGATTACTTTAAATTGTTGTGGTAGTTATCATAATAAATCATACGTTAAGGCGTATATGGAATATATTTAATTCATATACATATCGATACCTCCATTCTAAACTATGCTAAGTGCAAAACAATAGTTTTTCGGGAGAGACGATCAAAGTTTGAAGATTTTTTTAAATTTGTATTGAATTCCTTTGTAATGGAATGGCCTATACTGTTTTGTCTTGTCTAAAGACTGTAGAGGAAAATAGATAGTTCTTTTAAACGTTTTTAAAATTCATAATTTCACAAAATATGTGAACTATTTTTTGGGACTTTACTTAGCAAAACTATATCCAAAAAAGAAATCCTTGGCGAATGAATATTTTTTGTTCCTAAGGCCACAAAAATATATAATTTAGAGAATATAAAAAATATATGCCATACAGGAATAAATGTTAATCTTCAACTCAACTCTACAGTGAGAAAAGAATAAAATAATAGAAGTAATTTTAATTTATACTCGTACTCACTAAGTACTACTAAATTACATCAACATCATATTTTTTTTGATAAATATCAAAAAATTATTTAATTTTGTAGAAAAAATAAATTTAAACCACAAATTTACTAAAAAACAATGCCATTATTCTCATCTGCATGGAGTATGATTTACAGAATGAATCCTTGACATTCATTATACTGCGCGGGTTCATGGAATTTGCATTTCCTCTCGATTTAACTTCTTAAATTGAAAACCACATTCAATCTGCATGCATACCTTGTCGCAAACAGATAAATGGCATCATAGCAAAAGGACTGCTCCTTCAGCTCCCTAATACGCTATTTTGTGGCATATAACCGTTATTGTACTTCAAAATACAATAGAGGCCACGGATTCTTTACAAATCTGTTGGAGAGTATTTTTTTCTATGAGAAACTACTGTGACTGTGTGTGAGGATAAATGTGTTCAACTGGATATAGTAACTGACATTCGTATAAATACTATGCAAGAGAGGCAGAGAGAGAGCGCGAGACACTAATAAAGCGCAAAAATGCTGGATGCACAAAACAGTTTTACAGAGATGAATGGGAGGGGGAACAGGCAGGCAGGCAGGGGATCTATGGAAGGACAAACTATAGTTACATTGACAAATGAACAAAGTTCTTCTCATGCATAGATTAAGTAGATATTTATGTGTGTGTGTTTCTCTTTATGTCTCTCACTGAGAGTGTGTGGTAAATTAGGTGGGAGTTGTGTTGTTTTATTATGACTAACATTCATAAGCACAACATCGCTATTGTCACTGTCGTGGTCGCCTTCTTCGCCTTTTTCGCCCTCTTCACAAACCTCAACTACAATAACAAAAACCTGGCTAACAAAACAGCCAAAAGGATCTAAGTCGCAGTTCGCGTATGTCCTTACAAGACATCATAACTCAGTGCTGCTGACTGCTGGCGTTGTAGCTGTGTATATAGATTTATGGCTGTATTTGTGTTGTGCATGAACATGAAAAGGATCTTTATTTTAAATGTTACAACGACAATGATAATAAAGCATAAGAGAAGATTTTCGCACAGTGGTTGCAAAGTAGGAAAAATATGGGAATCAATAGTTGATATATAAAATATGAAATTTGTGACATTCATTAGATGAAACGAATGATTTACTTATTTTCTTTATTATTTGACAATATTAGTATATGAGACACTTTTGTCATATTCTAAATAATGTTTTTTAATTTACCAAATAAAAATGTGGACATAATATACGTATGTTTTTGTGGGTATTTTTTTATTCTGTAAATTTTTCTGGAACACGCAGAATTTTTCTCATTAAACATGATTCACTTATTTTGTTATTATTTGAAAATATTGGACAATTTAACCGAAAAAATTAAAAAAGAAATAAAGATATAATACAATTTAAAAAAAAAATTTAAATAATTGCTGTGGAATTTGGAATTTACCAAATACAAATGTGCTCCTTTGGAACTATGTACTTCAAATGTTATGCATTAAGTATTACTTTATTTACATAAATTTTATAAAAAATCTAATTAAAATTTTTTTGAAGACAAAATTCCTCTTAGTTTTTCTCCTATACTAGAGTCGACCTTTGAAGTCTTCTCCTATAGTAGAGTCGCCCTCTAAGGTTCTCCTATACTAGGTTCGACTTTTGAGGTCTTCTCTTATACTAGGTTCGACCATTGAGGTCTTCTCCTATACTAGATTCCTATACTAGAGTCGACCTCCAAGTTTTTCTCCTATACTAGATTCGACCTCTGAGGTCTTCTTCTATGCTAGAGTCGATCTCTAAGGTCTTCTCTTATACTAGATTCGACCTCTGAGGTCTTCTTCTATACTACAGTCGATCTCTAAGGTCTTCTCTTATACTAGGTTCGACCATTGAGGTCTTCTCCTATACTAAGGTCTCTAAGGTCTTTTCCTATACTAGAGTCGACCTCTGAGGTCTTCTCCTTTACTAAAGTCGACCTCCAAGTTCTTCTATACTAGGTTCGACCTTTGAGGTCTTATTATATACTAGAGTGGTCCTCTAAGTTCTTCTCCTATACTAGGTTCAACCTTTGAGGTCTTCTCCTATACTAGAGTCGACCTCTAAGTTCTTCTCCTATACTAGGTTCAACCTCTGAGGTCTTCTCCTATACTAGAGTCCACTTTTAAGGCCTTCTCCTATACTGGGTTCGACCTTTAGGGTCTTCTCCTATACTAGATTCGACGTCTGAGGTCTTCTCATTTACTAGAGTCGACCTCTAAGTTCTTCTCCTATACTAGAGTAAACCTCTTACTTCTACTATACTAGATTTGACCCCGGAGGTCTTCTCCTATACTAGATTTGACCTCTACGGTCTTCTTCTATACTAGAGTCGACCTCTAAGTTCTTCACCTATACTAGTGTCGACCTCTAAGGTCTTATCCTATACTAGAGTCGACCTCTAAGTTCTTCACCTATACTAGTGTCGACCTCTAAGGTCTTCTCCTATACTAGAGTCGACCTCTAAGTTCTTCGCCTATACTAGTGTCGACCTCTAAGGTCTTCTCCTATACTAGAGTCGACCTCTTACTTCTCCTATACTAGAGTCGACCTCTGAGGTCTTCAACTATACTAGATTCGACCTCTGAGGTCTTCACCTATACTAGATTCGACCTCTGAGGTCTTCTCTTATACTAGAGTCGACCTCTGAGGTTTTCTCCTATACTAGAGTCGACCTCTAAGGTCTTCTCCTATACTAGATTTGACCTCTGAGGTCTTCTCCTATAGTAGAGTCGAGTCGACCTCTAAGGTCTTCTCCTTTACTAGGTTCGATTTTTGAGGACTTCTCCTATACTAGGTTCGTCCGTTGAGGTCTTCTCCTATACTATATTCGACCTCCGAGGTCTTCTCCTATAGTAGAGTCGACCTCTAAGGTTTCTCCTTTACTAGGTTCGACCTTTGAGGTCTTCTCCTATACTAGATTCGACCTTTGAGATCTTCTCCTATCTCTTCTCCTATACTAGAGACGACCTCCAAGTTCTTCTCTTATACTAGGTTCGACTTTTGAAGTCTTCTCCTGTACTAGAGATGAGCTCTGAGAAATTCTTCTATACCAGATTCGATCTTTGATGTCTTCTCCTATCTCCTATACTAGATTCGGCCTTTGAGTCTTTCCGTATACTAGAGTCGACCTCTGAGGTCTTCTCCTATACTAGAGTCGACCTCTGAGACCAGATTCGACCTTTGAGGTCTTCTCCTATACAATTTCGACCTTTGAGGTCCTCTCCTATATTAGAGTCGGCCTCTGAAATCTTCTTCTATACTACAGTCGACCTCTGAGGTATTACTCTATATTAGAGTCGACAACTAAGGACTTCTCCTATACTCGAGTAGACCTCTAAGGTGTTCCTCTATACAAGATTCTACCTTTGAGGTCGTTGCCTATACTAGAGTAGACAACTGAGGTCTTCTGCTATACTATATTCGACAAGTGAAGTCTTATCCTATACTACAGTCGATCTCTGAGGTCTTCCTCTAACTAGAGTCGACAATGAAAGACATATTGTCAGGGCTTCTGGCTAAAATGCTTCCTTTAAATATAAGACAAGCAAAATATTGAAATGATTTCAAAGGCTTCTTTAATGGTTCTCCTTTGCATGGACTTTGGGAAAATGTAAAATTTACTTTTCCACGTTTTTATTCCAGTAAAATCCCGCCTTCTCATCATATTCCCATTTGCCTCAACTTGTGTTATTTCCAATTGCTTCTTTTGCAGCCACTGTTTAGCGTTTGATTAAATACCTTGTGTGGTCTACTTAATGTTTACCACATGTATAGTGAGTGGGAAAACAACAGAGATTCTATGCACAACGAGTATGTCTGTCGCTGTGCGTGTGTGTGTGTGCAACGGTGTTGAGCATCTCTTTAGCAGTTGTGGGTAATGACAAAAATTTGTTAAGGTTAGCAAAACATAACAACAACTGTTGCTCTTCTCCTTGGGCTTCTCATCATTCTACATAGTAGAGTGCAAAGGTGAGTGAGTCTCTGTGTGTGTGTATAAACACAGCATCAGTTACTGAGTATCTGAACAGACAAAAAATGGCTTTCACTTTCTCCTCGTCATGAGTGTAGTTATGAGTTATGTTAATACCCCGCTTAAACTTTTCTCCCCTAGCAGTTTTTTAAAAGTGTTGTGTGGGTTATAAAAAATGCCCTCTCGTGTATCTCTGCATGTATGAAGGAAGGTATGTGGGTTTGAAGAGTATTTTTTTAGCTCTGCTTGACATATTCTTTGCTGACACATGTTCATAATACCTAAATGAGCGCCAGTTGACAATACTTCTCATACTAATAATTACGGGTGCTAATCACACAATAGTGATGATGTTGTCAAAGTTCTCAACAACTTTGCGCAAAAGAGAAGAAAAAAGCACAAAAAAAACAAATCTGACGAGAAAACTTTTGACATTTATTCATGCACTCACACACGAGGCGAGGCGAATGAACACCTTGTCGTTTGTGGTTGTTGTCTTTAATATGGAAATCGTATAATTGATGTGAGAAGTTGAGATTTGTTGTGTGACATATGTTTGTGACATATGTTTGTTCTTCTCACAGTATGAGAGATATGGTAATTGTGTGTTGTCGCTGTTGCTGAACTTTGAAAAAGAGAGAGTGACATCAAAGGATATATGAGGGGAAATTAAAAGGTATATATATACGAGTATGGAGGTTAGAACTGGCGGGGTTTTTGTGAAAGAGCCAATTGTTTGTATTTGCAAAGTGTTATACATGTTAAATGCTATATTTTGTAATATAATTACAGAGAATTTTGGAACAGTTGGATTTATTAATAGCATTTATTTGAGTATGGGGTTTGGTGGAGTTCTTCCCAGACACAAACAGGTCTGATAAATCTTTAAATACTAAATGAATAAAAGCTCAAAATATTTTTAAAATTTATAATTACATAGAATTTTGGAACAGATTTATTTATTGATAGTATTTATCTGAGTCTGGTGTTTGGTGGAGTTCTTCCCAGACTCAAACAGGTCTGAGAAATCTTTTTAAATCTTTAAATATTAAATTAATAAAAGCTGAATATATTTTTAAAAGTGTTATCCGATGAATTAGAAAGAGTAAATCTTATTATGATTTATGTTAATGGAAATATATTATTTTTCCGAAATTTCTCAATAGTGTATAAGTTATATTAATTAGTGACATGTATGTTTGAATTATAAAACTTGTATAAAGAAGAAATAATGTATAAAACAAAATGTGAATGAAATTAACCGATGACTCAATACATTTACCGAAATTTCATGTAACCCTTAATTATAACTAGACGTAGTATTTTAGCATATTTTTAATTTTTCATCCAATAGGAACCAAACCTTTCATTAAGACGTTTTATCATTCAAATATAGAAAATTTTGGACCCTATCGAATATATGCAAAAATATATTGTGACAATAAAATGTCTAATTGCAAAATTTGGTTCCAATTGGATGAAAAATATGCCAAAAAACGGAGGTCTAATTATAACATCCTGAGAGATGATACTCAGAAATCATTTGATAGCATCCAAGATGTCAATAAACCTTGTTATGAAGAAGATATTCAAAAAGATTTAAATTTTTGGAACTTAATTTTTTGTCATTCACACTTTAATGCCAAGCGTTTGTTGATTGCCCGCCATAACCCTTGACTCATCTACATATTCCTAATTTTCCCCCCATTCCCGTTTTGAGAATAACCTTTTCCGCAATTCTGGGAATTAATGGTGATGTACAGGTACAGGTACACGTGCTTCCTTTTTTTTCCACGATGTGTAAAGTCTTTATTCTACGAGTATCAACTGCAATGCCATACAGCTCGCGCTAGAGCTTGTGCTGCTCCCGCTTCCTACTATGTCCATTGACAAATATTTAACTAAAATATTTCCACTTTTATTTAATTAAATAAAAGTCACGAGTTGTCACTTGTTTTACAACCACTTTAAATATCCATGGTAGCCATATCGTAGATATGATCCCCCCAACCTCGAGTTGCCCACGATGTGGATGGTCGCTGTCGCTGTCGAGGTTGATGATGAGTGTGACAGTGCATTGATAGTGGTTAACGATGACACCGTAGTGTAGAAAAATTTCGCGGGAAAATGGCAGCCGTCTTGTGACAGCTTTAAAGGTGTCCATTTGCAGTAGGTGGACAGGTCGATGTCAGGTGTTGTTGGATTTAAAACCGAGGACTTGTACAATGCAAAAGGTGTGAATGGTGTCCAAGTGGGGGTGGAGCTAATGGTTCATGGGGATATTTTTAGCAATAAGGGCCTTATCGTTAGACCTTCTGTAAATTAAAAACAATTATCATCATTGAGAGTTGCACTAGGCATATGAGTGAAACTAATAAGGCATTAAATCGTAATAATCATAAGTTAAGCGGTTTAATAGATTTAAAAAATCTGAAATAAAACAATAAGAACTATTTAAATATCAGGTAATAAATAATGTACCATGTGACGCATGATTGATAGTATTTATTTTCATGTTACTGTACACCATAGCGTATGATTGATAATATTTTGTATGATTGTTTGATTTCATAAGAAGTTCTCTGAACTTTTTGCAGTTTACATATGGCAAAGTAATATATCGTAATGCTAAATGGACATAGGCTTTGTCCTTAAAATGTTAAAGTTAAAAAATAAGATTTTCTAAACAAATTCTTTGGTCCACTTTGATCTACAAAATCGATCTCTGAGGGTCTTCCTCTATACTATAGTCGACGACTAAGAAATTCTCCTATAAAAAAACGATCTCTGAGGTTTTCCTCTATACTGGAGTCAACCTCTGAGTTTTTCGTCTATACTAGAGTCGATCTCTAGATCTTCCTCTATACTAGAGTCCACCGCTGAGGTCTTCCACTATACTAGAGTCGACCTCGGAGTACTTCCTCTACACTAGAGTCGACCTCTGAGGTCTTCCTCTATACTAGAGTCGACCTCTGAGGTCTTCCTCTGTACGAGAGTCGACCTATGAGGTCTTCCTCTATACGTGAGTCGACCTATGAGGTCTTCCTCTATACGTGAGTCGACCTCTGAGGTCTTCCTCTATACGAGAGTCGACCTCTGAGGTCTTCCTCTATACGAGAGTCGACCTCTGAGGTCTTCCTCTATACGAGAGTCGACCTCTGAGGTCTTCCTCTATACGAGAGTCGACCTCTGAGGTCTTCCTCTATACGAGAGTCGACCTCTGAAGTCTTCATCTATACGAGAGTCGACCTATGAGGTCTTCCTCTATACGAGAGTCGACGTCTGAGGTCTTCCTCTATACTATAATCGACCTCTATACTGGAATCGACCTCTGAGGCCTTCCTCTTTACTAGAGGTTTTCCTCTAACTAAGGAATTCTCCTATACAAGACAACCTCTGAGGTCTTCCTCTATATTGTAGTCGACCTCTGAGCTCTTCCTCCATACTATAGTCAACTTCTGAGGTCTTCTCCTATACTAGAGTCGACCTCTGAGGTCTTCCTCTATACTAGAGTCGACGTTTGAGGACTTCTCATATACTGGAGTCGATCCCTGAGGTCTTCGTATATGCTATAGTCGACCTCTGAGGTCTTCGCCTGTACTACAGTTGACCTTTGAGGTCTTCGCCTATACTATAGTCGACGTTTGAGGTCTTCTGCTATACGATAGTCGACCTCTGAGGTCTTCCTCTACACCATAGTCGATCTATGAGCTCTTTCTCTATATCAGACTCGACCTCTGAGGTCTTATCCTATAATAGAGTCGACCTCCGAGGTCTTTTTAAATACTATAGTCGAACCTCTGAGGTCTTCTTCTATACTAGAGTCGATCTCTGAAGTCTTCCTCTGTACAGTAGACGACATATGAAGAATTCCTCTATACGATTGTCGACCTCTGAGGTCTTTCTCTTTACTAGAGTAGTCCTCTGAATTCTTCCTCTATACTAGAGACGACCTCTGAGGTCTTCCTCTACAACAGTGTCGATCTCAGATGTCGACAACTGAGATTAATATTAGTCAGACGCATACTTAAAAAGGTTAAGAAGAACATTAATATTACTCATACGCATACATACAAAATCCGTAAAATAGATGAAAATTAGTATTAATCATACGTCAACATACATATAATATATTCCATTTGGCAAATCTGCACAAATTTTATAGGATTTATTGATGATTTCATTACAAGGATGGCCCTTAAAATCAAACCTGCCCTTTTTGCGATTCATGTTCCGACAAACGACAAAAAAAATACCTACATATATATTTTAAATGCCACTATGGTGATAAACAAGTTATGAAAACTTATTGCGAGACATTCATTCCATCCAACTGAAAACGGTGGGAATCAATAAAATAAAAAACATAGTTAAATGAACTGATGGAAAAAAGGCAGTTTTATGACTTAAATCTGTGGATAACTGTGAATGCAATCAAAAAAAAATTCATAATGGAAATTGAGTACTATTGTACAAATGCAATTAACAGTACAGCTGCGAAAAAACTACAGACTAATAACCAATAAGTTTGTAATACTATATATTCATCCGGTTATTCAACAATCGATCACATTTAAATTGTATAAACGACCACCGGCGGCAGCCGGAGTAGCCGGTGCAGCAACAGTGTGACTGGCGGCATTCATCAACGTCGGCTGCCAGAGCAACAGTCTAGAACAGAACGGAACATAGGAAGGGACACCATCAACAGTAACACCAACATCATCATCATAAACTCAAGTGGCCATAACACAGTGGCAGACGTCAAGTGAACATCATTCGTGTTTACAAAAGTGGCACATAATCTGCCATAAGGACATAATATCCTTTTGTGATAGAGGGTATATAGGAGGATACAACAAAGCCAAAGGCAATACAAATAATAATAACCTGCAGCGCTGTGAACAAATCGTTGAAATGTTCACTTTGATTGTTTGTGATGGCTGCAGGTCGAGTGAACAGACGGATGGACGGACGGACGAGCAGCTATTCGTTTGGTTTAGCTGCTAGTCATAAGCTGGATAACAAGATATTGTTTATTATTTTGTTAAATAACCACAAATAATATTGTTAGAGTTGACAAGCAAAGCAATTTGCTGCGTGTGGGGTTGCCAGGACAATTGATATTTTGTGTCCGTCTACCCGTCGTCTCTCGTGGTGATTGTAGTTATTGTAGCTTTGTGATTTTACTGACATTGGTTTTATATAAGTCAAAGAAGCCAATAAGAAAGAGAGATTTAGTGAAACGAGATTTGCGGGAATTCGCTTTAAGAATTCTACACCGTTTGAGATAATAACAGATAATCTGTACAATGTTAGAAAATACAATAGAGGTTGTGCAAGGCGAATGATTGATATTAATTTCTGTATTATGAAATTAATAGTATTAATTATACGACACGTGGACGTTATTTAATCAAGATTAATTTGATACTATTGAGTGTTACTATAAAACAAATATGCTGTTAATAAAAAGAAGAGATTGTAATGATTTACCAGACAGAAAGTGTTGTATAAGGCATATATTAATACGATTTCAGTTAAATGCAATTAATCGTAATCATACGCAATGTGCGCTAAATTCGATTAAAATATCAGTTGATTGGGAATTTGATAGTTAATAAAAGTATCTGAAGAGTGGAGGTGATGAGAAGTGTCCCTGGCGTATGGTTCATATTAATTCTAATTAATGAGAATCACATGTTATGAAATGAATAATGTCAATCATACGACATGTGAACTGAATCCACTTTGAGTCATTCTATAGTTTTGTGTAATAGTTTAGAGTTTTTTTTGTTAAAAAAGCAGATATTGTGGAGATTTTTTAAGAATTGTACGCCGCTTGAGATAAAATCATTATCCACATAATATCAACAGAAGTAGTAAGTTTAGTATATGGCGTATGATTAATATTATTTCAATTAAATGCAAATAATATTAGTTATACGTAAGGTAGGCTAAATTCGATGATGTAGTCCCTCGAGTTGAACATAGATCATATTTAAAAATTACAAAATGTAGTATAGAAGTCCAGTTTTCGGGAAAAGGGCAACAAAAATGTTGCACTTTTTTGCAGAAACGAAAACGCCATAAGATTAATATAAATTTGTGTGTTCCCATAAAGTGAAAAGGTTCTTAATGAAGAGAAAGGAAATTTTGTATAAGGCGTATGATTAATATTATTTAAGTTATATGAAATTAATACTAATCATACGTAACGTGGGCTAAATAAAATAAAATATCATATGATTGTAAATTAAAAAGTTAATACATAGAAGTATATGAATAGAAATTAGAAGTGACTTTTGTATTTTATAAGGCGTATTTTTGATTTTAATCTCAATTAAGTAAAAAATTTCGAGACACAAAGTTATTATAAGTGTATAAATAAGGTGTAGCATTTACATTACTCCAGTGAAATAAAATTAATAATAATAATCATACGCAACGTGGGCGGAAAAGGTATCTTTAAGGCGTATCACAGTGGGAGAAATTAAAAAAGGGGAATAATTCGGCAGTTGCTTAACCAGACAACCGACGACGACTTGTTTGTTGAAGATGTTTTAGACAAGTTAAATTTTAAATTTTGGAACCCCTATGATATACAGGGTCGGAGCTACATACATGGCCTTAAAATTTGGCACCTCGGGTGAACAAAATGTTTAAGCGCGTGTAACTTTGGTCTGATTCATAAATCCTTTTTGTGTGCATTCTACTAAATGAGGTCTACAAACGACATTTTATACCTAAGATTTATCACGTATAGTTACTGAGATATCTCCAATTGAAAATTTGAATTTTCCATTTCTTTCCCGACCCTGTCCTAGTATTTTGTGCATATCGGAGCAGGTATAAAAATGAACTATTACACTGTGGAACACAAAAAATAACAAGGTTCTTATAACTGATTTTGATAGAGGGGGTTAAAAAAGAATATACGTGCAACGGCGATTTGAAATTTTATGTATGGAGCTCATTTTAGATAGGGAATCAACATTTCTCCCTTTTTCCACATTCTAATGATGAATCGGCAAAGGAAACTGTGTGATCCTTTCATTTTAGGTTTAGGACATTACTAAGAACACTATGGGGAACATTTTGTTAAACATTTTAACCCTCTAGCTCCCAAATGTAGGGGTCTTTTTGGTCCCTTTTGTGAAAAATGTTAAAACTCTCTTCTATAACAGGTCTTTAGCGAGCCAAAACATTTTACAACAATTTTTGCCAGAATACAGAAAAACTCAAAACTCAACTTAAATGCCAGAAATAATTCAAAACTTAAAATCCATTTTTAGGTTTAGCCCCAATTCGAAAAATTACGAAATTGACCTAAAAAAGGATCTTACGTTTTGAATTATTTATGCCATTTAGATTGAGTTTTGAGTATTGGTGCATTCGGGGACTTATAGTAGAATTTTATGGCAAATATTTTTGTAGGTCATTTTGGCCCGCTAAAAACCTCTTTTAAGGATGATTTTTACCCTTCTCCACAAAAGGGACCACAAAGGCCCCTAGATTGAGGAGCTTGATTGTTACAATGTTTGCCATACAATTCTACTATAAGTCTCTGAAAAAAGGATAACTCTAAACTCAACCTAAATACCAGAAATAAGTCAAAACTAAGACCCATTTTCAGGTTAATTTCGTGCTTTTTCCAATTGGAGCTAAACCTAAAAATGGATTTTAAGTTTTGAATTATTTCTGGGGGAAATATTGATCCCCCTCTGATGTCTGCTGATCGGTATGAAACCTGCACAAAGTTCAGTCCTATAGGATGGTATGACACAAAATTTCAGCGAGAGCTACAACTTTTTCAATTATGCATGGATTTTCTTTAGAATGTGAATTATAATAGTTGTGAATTTTCGATGTTGGTTTAAGAGGTTTTAATTAATATAAATTTAAATTTTCTCAAAAAATTTAATTTTTTGCAATATCTTGTAAGATATCTTTGAAACCGCTTATGGTATGAAGCAATTATGTTTATTAGAAGAGGATGAAGGCTACTTAATTGAGGATTATTTAAAGCTTTCCTGAACCAATTATGATAAATGGTTCTTCAGTTATGCTGAAATATATGGTTCAACCTCTATTTTTTTATGGGTTTATATTTATTTTTATAGATTAACAGGTCCCATCCCGCTGATAGACCACAAAGCTCTTAAAGTAAATTACCCAAGACTTCTTTTGAGCAAACAAAAAAAATAAGGTTTTTACAAATATATAATTTCGCAAAAAAAAAAATTCACCAAAAAATATTTTTGCGATTTTTTAATTTTTTTATGGGAAGACGTCGGTTTTAAAAATACACTCACTTGACACCGGTATAACATGGAGGTGTATGATACACATTAACTAATTTATAGTAGTTATACGCCACCAGGTCTAATCATTAGTGGTTCGACATTTTGTGAGACATTTAGTAGTTTTCTGAAGAATTGCATTAAATGAAGATTGTTAAGGCAAGTGAAAATCTTGTTAAAGGAGAATCTTGATATTAAATTCCGGAATGTTAAATTATGAATCATTTACAAAATGTGGAGAAAAAATTATTGGATATTTATCTTAGTCATAATACTTAATTGAATTAAAAATTGATATTGAAGGCATTTTAGAACTCTAGCATTTAGAAATAATTAAATAAGATAACAGCTTAAATTTATTAATTTATTTTATTTAATCAATTTAATTAATACATAATTTAATAAATTTATTAATAAATTTTATTAGAAAATCATTAGAGTTTATATTTGCAGAAGTATTATGAATTACTTAATTGAAATGTATGCTTGACTTTAATTAATAAAAAGTGTTTGCTTCACCGTTTTAATAACAAACTTAGCATTCTAAAATAATATAGAGGCAAAAATGATCTAAAGCCAGGAGAATATCCTAGTGAGAAATCAAAAAGTTTTTATACTCTAGCATGAAACTAAAAAACATTCACCCTTACACAGTACAACACATGATTTTGGGACTCAATTCTGAGAATTGGTCGTGAAAATAGCCGCAAAAATAAGAACTTCTGCATCATTCGTTTAGTCATGTTAGCTCAATTAATAATTTAATGGCCATACGATTTTTTGCTCAAGGTGGATTTTTAGCACTTTTTATATATTTTTTTCTCGGTGTACTGTAGGGAATATCTCTTTTGTGTCTGAAGCAAAGTTGTAGATATTGAATAGGAAAAAAATGCAGATCAAACCCACCCGAAAAAGTGCATCCAGTGCCTTAAAAATCGTAAATATGCCCACAAAGTCATAAAATATCTGTCAGTGAAATGTTGAAAAATACGTATATGTAATACGTTTACGTATAAAACAGAACAGAACATTTTTAAGACTGGATGCACTTTTTTCGGGTAGGTTTGTTCCATATTTTTTTTCTCATATTCAATATATACAAATTTGCTTCAGACACAGAAGAGATATTCCAAACGGTATACCGGGGAAATATATAGAAAATCACATGTAAAATATTCATCACATTTCCGTGCAATATGCCGTATGAGCAATTTAAATAAATACATAGAGTACTGGGGTACGTATAAGATATACTATTTTTTATTAAAATAAATTACACGTACATAAGTAGTTAGGAGTAGAAATATAAGGCCAAATGGTTTATTAAACTGATATTTAATGTTAAAATATATTTTAAAAATTTTATAATATTTTTTCGATACGGTTCTTAAATTTTTCTTCATTTCTTAAAGTTGTTTGATACCAAATTAATAATATCAAACATACCACAGAGTTCTCTTGAAGCTTACTATTGCTTACTAAATTGTGACAAATGGATCAGTTTAAAGCATACGAATTGCCTTCTTTGAAACAGCGCTATCTACAAGTCAATTTTATTATAGTTAAAAGAAATTAAATATTTTACGAAATTCTAACTCTTTTTGATGGATGTGGTACCACAATGATTGGACCATTATTATCTACATTTGAAGAAAACATTACCACGTCATCAAGAGATATCGTGTGCACCAACTAGATAGACGGACGGACCTACTTCAAAGGATTTAAAAAAACATATTTAAGGTCTTAGATCACTTCTCCTTTAGTTTGTCAAACTTTTCGACCGCACTAAATGATATATGTTCTCATCCACTCAAGTGAGGGCATTAAAAATTAAGACATCACAACGATTATGAAAATGTTAATACATTTTGTGGATTTTCCCATAACTGTTATGAAGGTATACTCAAATTTAGCAGATGACTGGTTATTGCACTCAAATTTAATATATTGAATTTTTTCTTAAATTTTTGCGTGCCAACTACGCCATATGTTAATCTAAACTGTTGGTACAATCTGACGCATGAGTGTTATTAATTTTCCATACGTAAAACTATTAATCATACGCAAAAGGGGAAAATGCACGCAATGTACGAGCATTTAACGAATTGTAGAATGAAAGAAAGCATTATAAATTCTTAAAGAAATATGTATACAAATCATACAAATTCCAATTTTTATGAAAGGAAAAAAAAAAATTAAAAAAAACTTTGCTTTGTTAAATTTTCAATGAACAAGAAAATAATATTCTTTGATTATGTCGTTTATTGCGACATTTTTGCGACAAATGATTTTGTAATTTCTAGTTAAATATTATAAAGTAATGATATTGATTCCTTTGGAATAATAATATATTAAATTAAATTAAATTAAATGTTTCTCTTTCTTTACAGATTTTTTTGGGCGTAATAAAACTAAAGGTAAGTCATTTTGTTATTGGCTTTTTAGCGGACATATTTCGTAAGAAAAAGAATCGAATTATTGATGAATACAATAATGATAACAAAAGGAATACTGTCCAAGAATATCTGTAATTTATATTTTTGATTTACAAAAAAATTTAATATTTGTAAAGGCAATTTGTCCTGCTTTAATTTTTTCTTGAATTTTACACAAAATTCTTTCTCCTCCAATATTCAGTATTTGAAAACTATTAGATCAGACACTTTTTTCCAAGGATATCATGTTCCCCTTATATTTTGTTCTACCGTTTTCTGCTATCTTTCATCGCTATTTCCCTTGGCTTTGTAAAAGAAGACCTTAAAAAAGCTGTCCATGCAAAAAAACGATGGAAGAATTATTGTTTTTATGACTTAAGCACTCACGCAAATTGAGAACTTGTTGCTATGATATGATGAAGGCAAAAATTTACTATCAACAACACCTTTCAATCATAAATATTGAACATTGAAGAAAGGTTGGAAGAGGGAGAGGAAGAGAGGGGAAAGAGGAGGGGATAAAGAGAACGCGCGCAAGAAATTCAGACAGTTGAGCCAAAGGAATGACGAACAGTCCTTGAACGTATAAAAGAGCTTATAAACTTAAAGTAAAGGCAGACGGTTAAACTACGTAAGGAAGAAAAGCCGAAACAACAATAAACAAAGTATCCATAAGAGAAATATGTGCTTTTTTAATTTTTTGACTAACAAAAAAGAAGTTACGGAACTCGTGGAAGACCTAAGACAGGGTGCATTAAGGAAAAGAAGTTTTGAGGGTCTTATTAAAGAAACAAGAGGAAAAAGGTTACAACTACCAAACGAGCATACCTTTTTTGAAGCGTTGAATGACTCTTAGTTGAAAATTAAGTTCAAATTCAAAGGTGTGTGATGAATATAAATTATTTCAAGAAAATAATATTAATTAAGCGACACCATCGTCTTCTAGGGTGATGCGTATAATTAATATAATTTAGTTTCAACAAAATAACATTATTCAACAATTGTTTTGATGCAGTGTAAATCGTAATTCCCATAAAAATGAACCAAAAACAACATTATAAGTAAAGAATGTAGAAAAAATTCGCAACAATTAATCGTAGGACCAGATAGGCTTTTAGGGCTAATTAAACTGTATGGTGAATAAAAATGAATTCAAAATTTAATAATAATTATACGACTCCATTGTCTTTTTGGGAGAAATTGGGCGTATGATGAATATAAATTACTGTAAGCAAAATTATATTAAACATACGACACCATAGTCCTTTATGGTGACCTAAGGCGTATGACGAATGTAAATCACTTTAAGCTGAATAATATCAATCCGTAGTCTTGTTCAGTGAACTTAAATTCCATTTAAAAATGGTTCAAAGACATTTTTTTTTACGGAAAATCATCTTAAGCATAGGACCCAAGGGTCTGTTAGGGCGACGTAAGGCGTATGATGAATATAAATTACTTTAAGCACAATGATATTAATCATACGACACCCTAGTCTTTTAGAGCGAACACACATTTTTTGTTATAGCCAAATTACCTAATATTTCACACAATTTTTTATTGGCAATTTAAAATATTAGGCTTAACATGAAAGATATTAATAAATAAATTTAAGGTTTTTGTTAATGTTTTTTATTTTTAGATGGCAAATATATCTTAATTTCGCTTCCAAAAATAAAGTTCCTCAATTAAATATCAAAGATTTGCTATATTAAGATTGTGACCTTTAATAAGTGCCCACACTTTTAAATAAACGATAGGATTATCTGAATTTTTAGAAATTTCGAAAAAAATCACAAAACGTTGTATTGTTAATAATATATGATTTTCCTGCCTGTGTTTTTTTTTAGCCGCTCGAAAAACCTACATTTGTTATTTAGAAATTTTTTTTAATTAAATTTCATTGCTATGAATTTTTAAAATTTTATTTTTAGGCAAAACATCCACACTTTCATAAATCGATGGCATTATTTAAAATTTTCAGAAATTCCAAATAAACGCTAAACTTGATTGCAATATTCCAAAATAAAAAATATGTGAATATTTCCTGTTTGTATTTCTTCAAGTATCTCGAAAGTCTTTTTGAACATTTTTTCTCCGGATTCTAAAAGAGAATTTCAAATTTCGCAGAGCGAATAAATACATTCAAAAGCAACAACCTTCACCTGTAAATAAACAATTCCACGAAAGTTGGAAGTGTTGAACAAAAAAAGCAAACAAACTTTGCATGACATAGTCACAGTTATCATCTGTATCATCTGCATCGGCATCATCAACGGCATAGTCATCAATGTGGGGGCTTCATATCTCTGAACTTTATTATTATGGTTCACATGATCATCATCGTTATCGTTTTGCATATTCATCATTATCGGCATCATCCTTTGCAAACACTTTTGTCTGTGTGTGAGTGTGTGTGTCTGTGTGGAGAAAGTCGGTCCTCAACCTTCTGTTCTCACAAATATTAAAGCAGTCAAGTGGAAAGTTCTCATAATCCATAGGTGTATAGACATGCATGGATGTTAGTGAATGGGATATTAGGGTGGGTTATGTTTTCAGGAAGGAAATTGGGCGTAGATATAAAAAATATCCTTTAGTGTATAGTAAAAGTGATTTCAAGAAAGTTTGTGAAATTGCATGTGTGGTGTGATTGATATTAATTCACAAAATCCTCTGAAAAACTTAATTATATACAGTTTTGGTAACTTTGAGATAATTTGACAATTTCAATAACAATTTTAATCTTCTCTAAGAGAAACATGTGATATCTTGAACGTATATCAGAGCGTATGATTGTTATTGTTAATAAAAATAATAAAAAAACTAGACTCTATTTCACGTAGGTTCGTATTAATTTTTTTAAGTACCCATGATTGATAATATTGTCAAAGCAATTCTGAATATAGGCCTTCCTTAAAACTTAATACATTTTTAGATAATTCGTAACTAAACTTTAACTTGATAGAATTTCCTAACAAAACAAATTGCATGTACTTGTTAGCATTTCGAAAATTATCATTTTATTATTCATTCAATTTAATAGTACATTTAAATGCAACTTTGCTTTCGAGTACTTTTGAAAACCAATTGAAGATACATTAGTGCGTATGATTCATATTAATTCTAAATGTATTCCAATTATGCACATTGGTGCGTATTATTACTATTTCTTTAAAAACCACTCGCATTTAATGCTCGATTTCGCATTTCGTCAGAAAAGAAAGCATAAATAATAACAACAACGAAATTGATTAAAAAATTATATAATATTCTGAATTTCTGAAAATGCTCTCAGTAATAATTAAGTATTATTAAAGAGTAACAGGAAATATTTTGATCATACTTCAGAGCGTACGGGTGCTATTAATTATAATAAGTAGCTCAACATGAACTACCTAGTATTTCGTAGTGATTAATAATTATTTTTTTATGTGTGAAAGATTGATACTATGTAATTACAAAGGGTTGAAAAGCCGTCCTTCTTAAAAACTTTATAATTTGAAACTAAAATTTCATTTGACAGAACTTTTCTTTCCAAACAAATTTAATTTATTTTAAAAAGGAAAGTGATTGTTATCGATTCGAAAAATTTTTCTTTTAATATTAAGCTTATTTAAAAAATGCATATTAAATATGACTTTCAAGTCCTTTTTAAATAAAATTTAAAGGACATAAATGCGTATGATTCATATTAATTTCAAAGTTAATCTAATAATGTACAGTGGTTCGTATAATTACTATTAATTAAAAAAATTACTCTTATGGCTTTCAAGTCCTTTTTAAATAAAATTTATAGGACATAAATGCGTATGATTCATATTCATTTCAAAGGTATTCTAATAATTGGTTCGTACAATTACTATTAATTTAAAAAAATCACTCTTATTTAATGCTCTATTTCACATTGCCAGAAAAGAAAGCATAAATAAATAATAATTCCAACGTAATTGATTACAAAAAAATTCTAAAATATTCTGATTTTCTGCAATTTGTTATAACTTTGATTCCAATAAAATGCTCTCTATATTAATTTAGTATAATTTTAGAGTAACATGAAATATTTTGACCATACTTCAGAGCGTATGAGTAATATTAATTCTAAGAAATAACTCAATATGAACTACCCAGTATTTCGTAGTGATTAATAATAATTTTTTGGTGTGTGAAAGATTGATACTATGTAATTATAAAGGGTTGAAAAGCCGTCCTTCTTAAAAACTTTATACAGTTTCTGATAATTTGAAACTAAAATTTCATTTGACAGAACTTTTCTTACCTTACAAATTTCATTTGTTTTATAAAAGCCTGTGATTGTTATCGATTCGAAAAATTATTCTTTAATATTAATCTAATTAAAAAAATGCATATGAAATATGGCTTTAAAGTCCTTTTTAAATAAAATGAAAGGACATAAGTGCGTATGATTCATAATAATTCGAAAGGTATTCCAATAATGATCATTGGTGCGTATAATTACTTATTATTAAAAATCTCTCGTATTTATAGCTCTATTTCACATTGTCAGAAAAGGAAGAATAAATAAATAATAACTTTGATTTGAATGAAATGCTCTCAATAATAACTTTATTATATTATAAAAGATTAACATGATATATTTTGACCGTACATCAGAGTGTATGAGTGTTATTAATTATAATAAATTATTCTTTTAAAATTCACCTTATTTAAAAAATTTATATGATATATGAATGAAATGCTATCAATAATAATTTAGTATTATTAAAGAGTAACAAGAAATATTTTGACATTACTTCAGAGCCTAACAGTGATATTAATTATAATAAATAGCTTAATATGAACTACCCAGTATTTCGTAGCGATTAATAATATTTTTTATTGTAATTGCGAAGGGTTAAAATGCTGTCCTTCTTAAAAACTTTATACAGTTTCTGATAATTTAAAACTAAAATTTCATTTGACAGAACTTTTCTTTCCAAAACAAATTTCATTTTATAAAAGCGTGTGATTGTTATCTATTCCAAAAATTCTTCTTTTAATATTCATTGTATTTTAAAAATGCATATGAAACTCAGCTTATGAGTATTTATTAAATAAAATTTAAAGTACACAAGTGCGTATTATTTATATATATTTTGAAGGTAGCCCAGAAGGTACATAAGTGCGTATAATTACTATTAATTTAATTTAATCTTTCGCCTATAATAGTTTATTTTACGTTATCAGGAAAGAATAACATACAAAAAATGTATATTACAAAAACTGATTAAAAAAAAACATTAAATGTCCTGATAACATTTTTATAAATTTTATATAATTTCAATGAAATACTTTCAATAACAATTGATTATTTTTACTGAAAGTGAAAGTGCGAAAGATTGATACTAATTTCAAAGTGGTTATGAAAATATAAATTTCTAAAATCTTAATACAATTTCAGATAATTCTAAAGTTAAATTTCATTTGAGAGACATTTTCTTTCCCAATATATTGAATTTGATTTATAAAAAGCCTGTGCTTGTCGTAGATTCAATCACATGTACCACTTTTAGTGTTCATTCTATTCAAAAATTAATAAATAAATAAATTGAATAATAATAAATGTGTAGGTACTTCAGTGCGTATGATTCATATTAATTATAAAGATAGATAGAGAATGCCCATTAGTGCTTAAAATTAAAAATACTCTCGCCTTTAGCATTATATTTCACATTGTCAGGAAAAATAAATTAAATTAATAATTGCAATAAAATGTATTAAATAACTACATATCGTATTCCTAATTTTTCTGAAAAGCAAAAAAACTGTATAATTTTATTATTTCGCGATAATTTTAATATTATATGAATTAAGAATTCGAAGGAATGCTTGTATAATAACGTTCAAATTCATATTGCATATTACATTAAAATTATCGCGAAATAATAAAATTACGCAGTTTATTTGCTCTCCTGAAAAATTAGGAAAAAAATTACATAGCTACTTTTGCCACGACGGCGACGATATTCGACATAATTTGAATGATTTTTCGTACAGAGTAACATGACTTTTTTGATCTTACGTATCAAACGTATAATATCTATAAATTGTAATAAATAGCTCAACATGAACTAGCCTCTATTTCGCACTGATACATAAACATTTCTGAATGTTCGAAAAATTGGTTACCAAACGGATCTAAAAATTTGTCCTTTTTAAAAACTTAATAAATTTTTAGATAACTTGAAAGTCAAATTTCATTTGACAGAATTTTTCGTTCCAACAAATTTAATTTATTTAAAAAAAAAACATCTGATTGTCATCGATTCGAAAAATTATTCTTTTAATATTCATCTTTTTTAAAAAATACATATGAAACTAAGCTTCCAAATATAATAGACTTCAAGTACACAAGTGCGTATGATTCATATTAATTATGAAGGTAGTCCAAGAAGGTACATTAGTACAAATGAACAAGCCACTATTTCACACAAGTTCATAAAAATTTTCAAAATTGTAATTTTGAATCATCGTAATTTCATAAATCTTACAGAGTACATCAGAGCGTATGATTCATATTAATTCTGAAAGTAGTCCAAGACTGTACATTAGTGCGTACCACTACTATTGCTAAAAGATCCCTTGCCTTCAACGTTCTATTTCGCATTGTAAGGAAAAATAATTTAAATCAATATATTGCAATAAAATTTGTTAAATAACTATATATTTACTTCACATAACTTTTTTTATTTCACAAGAGTAGCATGAAATATTTTGACCGTAGATCAGAGCGTATGATTGCTATTAATTATAGTAGATAGTAAACCTCTGCATCAAGACATTCATTTCTTCGTCTACAGTAGTGTACACTACTTCACTGCACACTGAAACATTGTATATTTTACTCGATTGACACCACCATAGAATGATCGAAAAAAAAACAACAAACACATCACACTGTTTGATGTTTACAATCTAGTCGTGTACTCTGCTCGTTCGGTTGTTGTATTCTTTATACTCGTTCCAATTCGTCAAACGATGAGTATAATGAAGCGAGTACAGTGCTGTTTTCTGTTTCTTCAGTATGTACACTAGTGTATTTACCCCTCAAAATCAATAAATTTCTAAGGTGGTCCGTCGCTCTTTGTTGTTGCGTCTCTCTTTGCAATGACAGTAGTGCAGTGTACACTGAAATCGAGTATTTCAGTTTTTGTGTACAGTACTTGAATGAGTGTACTTCTCCATTGTCTTGTTACTTATTTGTTTTGAAACCTGTTTGGCGGTTACTGTTCTCTTCACTCATTCATTTGTTTTGTCAAAATAGAGTGTGTGGCAGTAAGTATTTGATAAACAACTGAATGTCTTGAAAATCCATTCAAAACATTCATTGCAGAGGTTTAGTAGATAGCTCTAAATGAACGTGCCTCTATTTCGCACTGATTCATAACAATTTTCGAAAGTGCGAAAGATTGATACTAATTAAAAAACGGATTTGAAATATTAATTATTATTTTTATTTTTAAAAAAATATATTCGAAACATGGCTTTTGAATACTTTTTAAATTAAATTGAAGGCACATAAGTGCGTATGATTCATATTATTTGTAAAGGCAGTCCAAGAATGTACATTATTGCAAATAATTACTATTAATGCAAAATCACTCCGTTTAATGCTTTATTTTACATTATCAGGATAGAGTTACTTTAAAAATTTATATTAAAAAAATATTAAAAAAAACTATAAAATGTCCTTGTTTTGAAAAAATATTCTTTTAATTTTTATCTTTAAAAAAATACATATGAAGCTTGGCTTATGAATACTTTTTAAATAAAATTGATATAATTAATATTAAATCTAATGTTAGTTCAAGAAAGTGCATTAATGCGAATAATTTGCTATTGATGCAAAAATCACTCGCATTTAATGTTCAATTTAACATCGCGAGGAAAAAATAACTCAAAAGAATATATTATAATATAATTTATTGAAAAACTATAAAATTTTCTGATAGATTTTTTTTTTATAAATTTCATACAATTTCAAAGAAATACATTAAATAAAAATTTTTTATTTTAAATAATTATATTAAATATTTTGTTCGTACTTCAGAGCGTATGAATGCTATTAATTATAATAAATAGGTCAAAATGAACTAGCTACTACTCCGCATGGGTTCTTAATAATATTTGAAAGTTTTATCCCAATAAATTAAAAAGGAACGTTCGATTTATTTACATTGAGTGATTATTTACAATATTATTTAATTGCGTCGTGTAGTCCAGTTTTTTATAATAGTATAGGTAATACCCTTAATAACTTAAATTTTTCTTCTTCAAATTTCTCCTGATGAAGATGGAAAAAACGAGCAAGGAAACGTTGAGAGCAAAAAATAAAATGGATCAGTTTTATTTAACAACAAATTCTGACCACAGTAGCCCATACAAACATAAATTAAGCAAAAGATTAATGTTAACTAAAAAAAAGGATCTGAAAATCATAATTAATAAAATATTTATATAGATTCAGATAAAAAAAAGCTGAACTTATGTATGAAGAAACTTCTTCCACCACAAATTTTGTATTAGTGTTATCCTATAAAATGTATATGATAGAATATACTTTTAAGTAATTTCTAAATATCTTTGAAGGTACACCAGTGCGTATGATTAGTATAAATTCTAAAGGTACATAGTGCGTATACTTGCTATTAATTTTAAAAGCACTCGATTTTAATGCTCTATTTGACATTGACAGGAACATTTTTTAAAATAAGGTCATTGTCAGGAAAACATATTAAAATTAAAATTGATAAAAACACCTTGATTTTACAGATAATGTAACTCAAAAATGTCATATTAAAGAGCTCTTCCATCCATTCATATACGAGTATTTTGTTGTTTTTATCAAAGCCTGTAATTAATTCGAAACGTGTGTGTCCTGTTTTTGTCGTTTTCAGGAAAATTTGTTTATCATAAGAATATAATAGAAAATCTGAAAAGAGTATGTCGTCATTGTTTCGCTTATTTTTTTAATCGTCAATAGTGCCTCCGTACGTTCTACTGAAAGCTATTTCTGGAACGTACTTCAGTGCGTATAATTACTATTAATTAAAATAACACTCGCCGTTATGCTATATTTAATAAATAAGTGTTAAACGTGTGTTGCTGAAAATTAAAAAATCCTTTGAGGTAGTTTTTCTTTTGCCATACATGTCATTTATTTCTACAGTGATTGTTATCAATTGTTAATACTGTGTGCATCAGAAATGTCCTTTGCGAAGATAGCTTATCTCTCTTCTTTCATTTAATTATTTTGAGTATTTGATTGTTATTAATTCATGTATTATTCAGTCTGTATTCACTTTTAATATGTTCTAGGAAAATTCTAATATTAAAAAAATACATAATTAAATAATGTTTATGCCACTTTGGTATCTGTTTAATTTTTTATAATACATTGAATGTAAATCGGTGCTAATGATTTATATTATGTAATTTCAAAGCTATTCCTGGAAAGCTCGCAAGTGCGTATGATTGTTACTCATTGCATATCACTCATTTAATATCATCGACAAATGTCTTGCTATAGAATCCGTAGGCGACAGATACTAACGGACGTAGTTGTCGGGTCCGTTTACGGGAATCTTTGTTACTATGAATCAAGTGTGTACTCTTAAAATATAGAATAAAACCAGTTTAAAGGCGTCCTATGTAAATAAGAAATTATGACATTGAATAAATTTTAACCAGTTTGTTTGTTAATTGTTAGTTCTATGAGCTCAAAGTGTAGGGGTATGTCCGATATGGTCCATTTACAATTCTAAGGGACTTACCGAATATCCCAATGTATTGGAAAAGAAATGACACACTTTACGTATTAATTACTTTCTTTTACGTATTTCTATTAATTATTTTCATTTTTGGGATGTTTATCCATGGCATGAGATATTTTACACTAAAATCAGGGCCTCATTCGGACAAGTTGCGCTCTCCGATTTATTCGAAAAATGTAATGGGATCAATAAATTTGTTAGTCGAATTGTTCGTTAGTTGTTTTACTAAATTGTACTTTTCATTATTGTACAGTATCATAAGCGATCTTGACCGTATATCAGAGCGTATGATTACTATTATTAGTCATAAATAGCAAACAAATTAGTTAGCCACTATTTTACACGGATTCATAAGAATTTGAAAGAATTTTATTTCGGTAAAAAAATTGTTTCATTTATTTCCTAAGGTGATTGTCATTGATTTCAAAATGATTATTTCATTATTAATTGTATTTCGATACCTCTATTCTAAAACATGCTATGTCGACTTAGCATGTTTTTAGGGAGATTGCATTTTTAATTTCTAAATATTCCAAATTATACTCAGTCAATATTTGGTGGTTATCCGCCAACCCAATCAAAAGTTATTCACAAAATAGTACAGGTCATTTGATTAGCATTATAAAGAAATTCCAAACAAATTGAAAAAATTCTTCAAACTTTGATCGCCTCTTCTGAAAAACAACCGCATTTAGTAAAGTTTAGAATGGATGTATCCATTTAAATAATGTATATAGCTTTCAAATAAATTTGAAAAACTTTCAAGGAACATCAGTGCGTATGATTTATATTATTTCTCTGGCTAGTTCAATAATGTAATTTTGTGCGTATAAGTACTATTTATTTAAAAATCAGTCGCCTGTAATGCTCTATTTTACACTGTCTGTAATAAAAATAACTTAGATAAATATATTAAAATAAAATTTATCAAAAAACTTTAAAATATTCTGATATATTTAAAATATTCTGATCGCCATTAATGATCTGTTTTATATTGCCAGGAAAAATTTAACTCAAAAGCATGTATTACAATGCAATTGATTCAAAAACAAATATTGTTATCGATTCGAAAATTATTATTTTAGTATTTACCCAATTAAAAGGTAAGTGCTTTTAAAGGTACATCAGTGGGTATGATTCACTTTAATTTTAAATGTAGTTCAAGAATGCACATTACTGCGTATGATTATTATTAATTCAAAGCATCACTCGCCTTTAATGATCTATTTTACATTGCCAGGAAAAACATAACTCAAAAGAATATATTACCATTAGGGTAATCAAAAACCGCCTATCGGTTTTCGGTTTTTCTGCATTTTCGAATAACTCGAACCGTCGGTTTTTTCAACTCGGTTTATTCGACTTTTCGGTTTTTTGAAACCATTATGAAATGATAATGAAAATATTATTTTTGAATCAGGAACCAACCTAAAATTTTGAAAACATCAATATAAAAACCGTTGACATCATTTGTGCCTATCCATCGATTTCAAAATGCAGTTTTGTATGTATTTATACTGTTTACATTGCTAACTTCCCTATAGACTTCGTCTGCATATTTTATCAAGGGTCTAGGTGATTATTGCCGTATAGAAATTAACAATCCTTTCTAATTGAAATGTAGGTATAAATAAAAATACATATGTCCAGTTTCACATTTCGACAAGTTTTCATCTCTATAGTATGCTCAAGTCAGAATCAGCTACTACTGATAATATATGTATATAATCGGTTTGCCATTTGAGCCATTCATATGATGGTAAAAGCTAAGATTTTGCTGATCTTTACTATTAGTCAAGTTTTATAAAAATCATAATCATTTTTTTTTAAAAAAAATTTAAAAATTGAACATATGTATTATAAGTATTGCAGAGATTATAATATTATATCATAAATGAAATCGGAACAATTACATATTATAAATAAAAATAAGAAGTGTTTACAATACAATTTTCAAATAAATCTTAATTTAATTGGAATATGGTTGCAAATTGAATTTGCCCTACGCTTATTTTACGTCATCTAACAAATTTTTAAGCATTATTTATGCATTTTTATTAAAAAACCGAAAACAACCGGTTCACCGGTTTTTTATTTTCGGTTAAACCGAAAACCGGTTTCAGAGTTAACTTAATTTTCGAAGAAACCGAAAACCGTATTTTTAAAATAACCGGTTTTTTGATCACCCTAATTACCATGCAATTGATTAACAAATTATCATATATTCTGATAAAACTATATTCTGATAGATTCTTTTTATAAATTTGATATAAATTCAATGAATTATTTTCAATAACAATTTATTATTTTAAATAATAATAATATTAAAAATTTTGACCGTACCTCAGAGCGTATGATTGGTATTAATTATAATAAATAGCTCAAAATGAACTAGCCACTAGTTCGCACAGGTTCATAATAATTTTTGGAAGTGCGAAAGGTGGATGCTAACATATGAAGGGATCTGAAAATTTTAATTTTTATAAACTTTATATTGATTTTCGACAACTTGTGTATGAAAGAACTTCTTTCACCACAAATTTCTTTTTGTATAAGCGCATGTTATCCAATACAATTTATATGATATGAATACACTTTCGAGTAATTTCCAAAAACCTTTGAAGGTACAATAGTTCGTATGATGCATATTAATTCAAAGGGTAGATAGTGCGTATACTTTCTATTAATTCCAGAATCACTCACCATTAATGCTCTATTTAACATTGGCAGGACTTTATTTTTAAATAATGTCATTGTCAGGAAAACATATTAAAATTTAAATTGATAAAAAACCTTGAATTTTCAGATAATGTAAAACAAAAATGTTCTATTAAAGCAACCTTACATACATTTATATCTTTAGTTGTTTTTATCAAAGCCTGTGCTTGTAATTAATTCGAAACGTGTGTGTCCTGTCTTTGTCGTTGTCAGGAAAATTTGTTTATCGTATAAATATAATAGAAAATATGAAAAGAAATATGTCGACTTTGTTTTGAGTATTTTATTTTTTATCGTTCATAGTGCCACCGTATGAACGATTCAAAACAATTCCTGGAACGTACTTCACTGCGTATAATTACTATTAATTAAAATAATACTCGCAAAATAGTCACCATTTAATAAATATGTGTTAAAAGTGTGTTACAGAAAATTAAAAAAAAATCTGAGGTAGTTTTTCTTTTGCCATAAATGTAATTTATTTTAACAGTGATTGTTATCAATTTTCAATAGTGTGTGTATAAAAATGTCCTTTGAGATAACCTTTCTCTGCACTAAAATGTAATTTATTACATCTGAGTATTTGATAACTATGCAATGTTTATGTAAATTTTTTCAAAATTTTTACAATTCATTGAATGTAAATCGATGCTAATGATTTATATTAATTTCAAAGCTATTCCTGGAAAGCTCGCTAGTGCGTATGATTGTTGCATATCACGTATTTAATATCATCGACAAATCTCTTGCGAGACAGTATCCGTAGGCGGCAGATACTAATGGACGTGGGTGTATGGTCCGTTTACAGGAATCTTTGTAAATATGAGTATTGAATGGGCCTCAATCGTTAACTCTGTTAAGAAAAAATCTATAGTTTATGTTCTAAATTGAATTTCCCTGGAGATGATTGTCGAAGACAATTGAAAGCAATAAAAATTGAAAACTTTTAAAACAACAAAACCCTATTTTTTAAATACATAGTATATAAGCTCAAGCCACACCGTCAATAATTTCATAATACAATAAAGGTCGACAATTAATATAATTTATATAAATATTAAAATTTATAAAAAAAACTTTCATATCTTTAATTGCTTTCATCAAAGCCCACGCTTGTAATTAGTTTGTAACATGTGTGTCCTGTATTCCTTTATTGTCGTTTTCAGGGAAATTTTATTGTCATAAAATGCGTATGAAGCCTTTATTACGTTAATTTTTTAAATCGTTGAAAGTGCTTCGGTGGGTACATATATATATGTCCTTTAGTTATTATAAGTATATCTTTGGTGCGTATAATTCATATCAATACCAAAAATATTGCAGGAATTTACCCTAATGCGTATAATTAATATTAACTAAAAAAATAAAGGCTTTTATGCTCGTGGAAAGATTGTATTATCATTCAGTTTTAATAAATATGTTGTGAAAAATATGAAATCTCAGAAAATTAAAAAATACTTTTAGATAGCTTTTGTTTGGCAATAAGTTCAATTTAAATTATCAGATATGTGATTGTTATCAATTCCAGAATTAGTTAAACGATATGCATCCTACATTTCATATGAGTAAACTTTTTACTGACCACAAATTCCATTAATTTCACTAGTTTTATTAGAATATTCGATCGTTATCAATTCCTGAAATTTTTATTCTATATTCACACTTTGCCGTTTTTAGAAAAATCCTATTATCAAAAAAATACATAATTAAATAGTGTCTATGGCACTTTTATTTTGTTTATTTTTTTACAAATAATTGATTGAGCATCAGTGCGTATGATTAATAGTAATTTCACAGTTATACCAGGAAAGAACACTAATGCGTATGATTGTTATTAATGAAAATATCACTCATTCAAATTCATGGAAAATTGCACTGTATAGAATTTTTCAGCTCATTAATTTGGGACTCAATTCTGTGAATTGGATGTGAAAGTAGCCCCAAAAATTAGATCTTCTGCATCATTCTTTTAGTCAAGTTGGCTCAATTAATAATTTAATGGACATAGGATTTTTTTGCTCAAGGTAGATTTTTAGCACTTTTTCCATATTTTTCTCGGTTTACCGTACGGAATATCTCCTTTGTGCCTGAAGCACAGTTGAAGATTTTGAATAGGAGAAACAAAATGCGGAGCAAACCTACTAGGAAAAAGGGCATACAGTGCCTTAAAAATCGCAATTCCTTGAGCGTACATCAGTGCGTATGATTATCATTAATTCGGAAATAGTTAATTTTATTTGATTTAAATACCACACCTTAAGCTTTTCTTCAGATTTTCTTTGACAATTTTTTTGTTAATATTTACAATATATTACCATAAAGACCCCACCCTAATATCATTTAGTATACGGCACCCTTATATGAAAAATATACAAAGTTTTTGCTTTCATAAGTATGTGAATTTTCATAAAGGCCGGCATGCATGATGGTACTCTGCTCTATACACAAATTATACCTCAAGCATTCAAATACTTTAAAAACCAAACCATAGCTGCAAAAACTAAATTTAGTGTCACATGTTTAGAAATAATTTAGACACGCTACCCCACCCCACAGTCAGCACCGGCTTTTGAAAATTTCATAAAGTTTGTTGTGCGCGCACACAAATGAAAACTTTATCCCCCTGATGTTGTTTGAAATGGGGGTGGAAAGATGAAATGGGTGGACAGCAGAAATGTTTGCTTATCTTTGGAAATAAAACTGTGATTTTAATTTAGCCCTTCTCTGTTTGTCCCAGGCAATGGAATGGAAAGCAAATGCCCTTAAACCTGTTGCTGGTTTAAAATGGTTTATACAAATGGCACCCGTAGTATCGTTTACAAATTTTTGTAATTAATTTATTGATTTTTTTTCTAGGGCGGAAAAATGAAAAGGAAAGCTTACCTAGGTTTAGGATAAAAAAATAGGTACATATGTGATATGCTGGAAAGGTTGAGTTGGACAATTTTAAATTCTTATCAAACTCGGCAACAGTTGTTCTGGAAAATAGTTCTGTACATCGGAGCGTATGATTTGTTTGAATTATAAAACTATTTGGATTAAGAGGGTTTTTTACATTTTAAAGACTTTTAAATTTACATATAACTTTAGGATTTAGTTTCTTCAATTTGTAAACGTTTAAAGTTCTAATTTGTTGAAGAAAAATGTGGATTATATTGCAAGTGCGTATGACTACCAATACTTTCAAATCAATTTAAAATCCGTAATATTCCATCTATTCTAATAGGTTTTTTTTTGGTAAATGTTATACATTTAAAAATGTAAATGACATTCTTGCTGTTTCTTTCATTTTGCAAATATATTTTATTTTAAGGAAAATATTCTATAACTAAGAGAATACACATCGATATATTGTAAGTACATCATTGCGAATGAGTACTATAAATTTGAAGCTATTGTTATGAATGATAGCTTTTGAGTATTTTTAAAAATATTTTAAGGTACATTCGTGCGTATGATTCATATTAATTGCAAAAATAAAGAATGTACAATAGTGCGCATAATTATTATTATTTCACAAAACTATCGACTTTAATGCTTTAAGTCGATAATCTAAAATTAATTTAAACAATAATATATAAATATACTGATAAAAATTTGTTATAAATTGCATATAACAATTTATTATTTTAAAATGGTAACTTGAACTATTTAGCTTATATATCAGATATTATACATCGAATTTATTATAATCAATAGCTCAAAATGGATTAGTCATAATACACAGGTCCATAATACCACAGTACAGCATTTTTTAGGTAATTGATTTAAGACTCAAATCTGAGAATTGGAAGTGAAAGTAGCCCCAAAAACAAGAACTTCTGCATCACTTGTTAAGTTAAGTTGGCTCAATTTTTAAAATTTTTCTTTATTTTTTCTCGCTATACCGTACGGAATATCTCTTTTGTGTCTGAAGCAAACGTCCAATACTCAGAATTGAATCCCAAAATCATGTGTTGTACTGTCTAATTTTTAGAAGAACTTATGATTGATACTACAAACATGAATCTGAAAATCGTAATTATTAAAAATACATACATTTCAGACAATACGAAACTAATATTTTGTGGAAAAAACTTCTTCCGGCACAAATTTGCTTTTTTCTATAATAGCTTGTGATTCTATTCAAAAAGTTATATGAAAATAGAGTATTTGCCAAAAAAAATTGGGATTACATTAATGCGTATGATTCTTATTAATTCCAAAGGTATTTAGTGCGTATAATTACTATTAATTCAAAAATGCCTCGCCCTAAATGCTCTATTTTACATTGTCAGGAGGTAAATATTGTTATTGTCCGGGAAATATATTAAATATTAATATTGATAATAAAAACCTTTAGTTTGCAGATAGTGTACAACAATAGTGTCATGTTAAGGAACATTTCCTTTCCTTCATATATTTAGTTGATTTTATCAAAGTATGTGCTTGGCTAACTTCTCAAGTAGGTTTTCTTTATAAATTTTATAATTTTTAAAATGTAAATATCATTCTTGGAGTGTCTTTCATTTTGCAAATTTATTTTATGCATTTCTTCCTTCACGTATTTGTAGAAGCGAAAACCAGATTTATAAAACTTTGCAATTTTTCGATACTTTGAAGTCTTTAAATGACAATAAAATATACCTCACTTGAAAACTATTTTTCTAAAGCTGTGCAGAAGTGCAAATTCACCCGAATTCCGATAGTTTAGTTGGTATAAAACGCTAAAAAGCACTATATTGTCATCAACAGTATACGGTGAGGTATAATTTCTATTAATAGCACAATAAAATCAATACGCAACTTTTGGGGTACTTATTTAGACACCTTAATTTCTGCAGATTATAATAAAGTAGCCACCACTGTAAAAGTATTTGTCTAAGAGTAATTAAGTACTGTATACCTTTTTTAGAGCAGGCTTTTAGGGTTTATAATGGCCTCCTAGAAATACAACTTATATAAATAGATTTGCAGAACTATATTTATAAAAAGGAGAAAATTTATTTCTAAAGACTATGCAAGAAATGACACTAACAAGTTTTTGTGGTACATTTTTAGATGGGTCCTCTGATTAAAATAAAATATTTGTCATTGGAAAAGTAGTTTTCTAAAGATGTGCAGAAGTGCAGATTCATTGGTATTTCGAGAGTTTAGTTGGGATAATTTGCTAAATATGCACTAGATTCTCATTAAACGTACACTGTGGCGTATGATTTCTATTAATACCACAATAAAGGCAATACGCAATTTTTGTGGTACATTTTTAGACACTTTGAGGGCTTCAGATTGCAACAAATTATACATCACTGGAAAGCCATATTTTCTAGAGATATGCAGAAGTGAAAATGCATTCGAATTTCAAGAATTCAGGTGCGAAAATTCGCTACAAATGTTGTTAACCGTACAGTGTGGCGTATGATTTATATTAATGCCGCAATAAGGTAATACGCACTTTTTGTGGTACATTTTTAGGTACTTTAGTGTCCGCAGATTATAATAAAATATACATCACTAGAAATTTATTTTTCTAAAGATGTGCAGATGTTGTAAATTTACTCCAACTTGCAGTGTTTGGTATGATTAGTTAACTATAAATGCTATTAATTCTGAAATATAAGCGGTGCGTTAAACTTTGTGGTATACCTTTAGGGTTTCGAATGTCTTCAGATAGTAATCAAATATATATCAGCGGGAAGCATTTCGCAAGTATTTGTAGAAGAGAAAAACTATATTTTTTAAACTTTGTAGTGTGTATTAAAGTCACTATACAATTTTTGTGGTACATTTTTAGATACTTAATTGTCCGCGGATTATAATAAAGTACATATAACTGGGAAAATATTTTGCTAAAGATGTGCAGAAGTTTTTGTGGTACATTTTTAAACACTTTAAGGTCCTCTGATTAAAATAAAATATCTATCATTGGAAAAGTATTTTTCTAAAGATGTGCAGATGTGCAAATTCATTGGTATTTTGAGAGTTTAGTTGGGATAATTTGCTAAAAATGCAGTAGATTCTCATTAACCGTACAATGTGGCGTATGATTTCTATTAATACAGAAATAAAGGCATTACGTTATCTTTTAGGTACATTTTAGATACTTTAAGGTCTTTAGAATGCAATAAACTATACATCAATGGAAACAATTTTTTTTAGAGATGTGCAGAAGTTAGATATTCAATACAATTAACACTAAGATACCCAATAATCCACTAGAATTGCAAGTGCTCGCAAAAGATAAACACGTTAAACGAATAACGTATCTATTGATTGTTTGATATTATCTATATACAGCGCCTTACAAGGCGTTATTATTATTTATATTACGAATTTAAATATCACTTATTTTTAGCTCAAAATTGCGAAATTTATTGATTGGGAGTTTTTACTCGGGTTTCATATCAATCATTAAATAATTAATGTAATGACTTTGACCTATTGATTAATAAAAAACGCAACTACAATTTACAATATAGCCGTGTAGTGAATGCTTATAGATTGATAGACTGTGTCTGGGTTAATAAAAAAAGAAAGACAATAAAATTCATTGTCGTACTTAATATAAAAACGGAAAATTTCCAGGCATTCATTATTTACGAAGTTATTGACCATTTGAACTGTGCAGTGTCCGTCATTCTCTGGGCAATCGATTGAAAAATGCAAATTCAAATACAAGTATTAGTTTTTTTAAATGGCAAAGATATATTAAGGAAACTAATGTTAATGCAACGATAAAAAAATGGAAAATAGTAAGTAAATTTATGTCAATGTCTTATTAAAAAATTAATATTGATTTGTATTTTTTTATATACGCACCAGCAAAAGGTCAAATGGGGCAATTAATTAGTTTTGGACGATTCAACTACTTTGCAAATTTCTCTTAGGTAATACTTAAATTAAAAGAAGAAATATAAGATACATACTGAAATATTTTACAGCACGAATCATTTGAGAAAAACTTTCTAGCGAAATTTCAAGGTCTTAATACTTTACCAGTAACAACAGGATTACGATGAGGAATAATCTTATTTATTTTATCGGAAGTTTTATTTTTCGTATAATTTTTTTGAGCATTTTTCATAGAAGTTTATCTCTTTCTTTTGAATTAGGAGCTATATGACCTCGGGTCGGAATCACTTCTTTTAACCCTTTTCAAATTCCTTTATTAAATACTGTTATTTTATCTACATCTGAAATCTTTTAAGAAAAATATTCACTGACAATATTTAAGGACAGCCCTTTGTAAATTTGTGATCATTTGTTGTATTCGACGAACTTTGTTTGTTGTGTAAATATTTGATTTAGACGAGATACGAGTATTTATATGTATTGGACCTTATTCAGCATTGCTAAGACGTTCCTCAAACCTTAATTAAATTACTATGAACAAGGTCCTTAGTATATACTTCTGGTTGTTGATTAAAACCTACAAAACATACAAGTATATAATGTAATTCCTACACTGGAATCGTATTACTAAATATGTGTGTCGAATACATTGCATATGTTAGGGCGTTACAACCACTGACTAGACACAATATATTTTTGGGAGTACTTGCAACAATTATCATGCATGCGACATTTTTCCTAATTACAGTAATTACCAGAACCTGCTTTTTATCCAAATATGTTATAGCATACTTTGT
This sequence comes from Eudasyphora cyanicolor, assembly GCA_963930755.1. Taxonomy (NCBI): domain Eukaryota; kingdom Metazoa; phylum Arthropoda; class Insecta; order Diptera; family Muscidae; genus Eudasyphora; species Eudasyphora cyanicolor. Next base: position 12,161,252 of record OZ005737.1, read on the forward strand.
CTTTAACAATACAGGTTACTTTTTATATTAGCTTTTTCGTATTTTCTGATTTAAATAATTAATTTTGATAACAAATAATGTGTCTGTACGTGCCATTTTATACAGAATTTTTACTTGATTCAAATATATTCCGTATTAGGATATAATTATTTTAAATAGTTAGACATCATGTGGAGAACCTTCAAAGGATTAACTTTGAAGTTGTAATTTGACTTAAATGTTGGATGTTACAAGAGTATTTCAAGGAATTTTTTGAACTTCAAATCCGGGTCATTAATATACTGTGAAAAAATAAGAAAAAAAATTACGCCAACTTTTTTCTCAATATATTTGCGACTAATCAACAATAACTATGTAGAATATTTGGATTTGTGGTACATTTTTTGACACATTAAAGTTTTCACATTTCAAAAAAATACACATCACATGAGAGCTGTTCTTCTGAAGATGTGCAGAAGTGTAAATTCACTCGAATTTCTTGAGTTTAGTTGGGATAATTCGCTAAAAATGTACTAGAATCTTTAGCCGTACACGGTGGCGTATGATTTCTATTAATACAGTAACAAAAGCAAAACACATTTGTTGTGGTACATTTTTAGATACCGTAGTATTCACAGATTTTAATAAAGTAGTCGTCACTGGAAAGCATGTTTCTAAAGATGTGCACAAGTAGTAAGTTCGTTCAAATTTCGAGAGTTTAGTTGGAATAATTCGATTCCAACTAAACTCTTTAGTGATTATGTGATATGATTTCTATTAATACCGCAATAAAAACAATTTACATTTTTTAAACACTTTAATGTACATCCATAAGGACAGTATGTTTCTAAAGATGTGCAAATTCATTAGAATTTCGAGATTTTAGTGAGAATAATTCACTAAAAAGCACTTGATTGTCATTAACCGTGCACGGTGGCGTATGCTTTCTATAAAAGCAATACTCAATTTTTGTGTTACATTTTTAGACACTATAAAGTCTTCCGATTGCAATAAAAAATACATCAGTGTATAAATATTTTTCTAAAGAAGTGTATGAGTGCAAATTTACTCAAATTTCTAGAGTTCAGTTGCTATAATTTGTTATAGATACACTAGATTCTCATTAACCGTACACTGTGGCTTATGATTTCTATTAATACAAAATTGTTGTGCTACTTTTTTAGACACATTAAAATTCACAGAAACCGAATAATAAACTATAACTGTATGCAGCGACGAAGACGAATGTAACCGAAAATCGTCAAAATAGGGACAAAAAAGTAAAATCGTCAAGATTGTCCAAAACTAAAATTTATCAGTTACCAGGTCAGGTTTTAGAGACAGCTATTTATTAATAGGTATGCTAAAATAATTTTCAAATGGAACAATTCAATAAATTTGACAAATCACACCAATAGGGCCCAGCGTAGATCCATGGTTTCATGAAGCAACTATACAAAGGTTCCACTAGATTTGGCATCTTGACGCATTCCAAACCGCAAGTACCAACCGATTAGGTTGAATTTTGACAAATTCCAAATATTTTAGAAATCACTTTGTCTTTAAAAATACAAGTGATTTTTTTATTTACCTTTTGCTCATTTTGTTAGATATATGTTAAATAATTAAATTTGATAACAATAATTTACAGTTAAGATATAATTAATTCAAATATTTAGACGCAGACGTCAAGAGTTAAGTATTAAAAGAAAATTTTTTAATTTCAAATCGGGGCCATTGTTGTTTCTTACTGTGAAGAAAATAAGAAACTAACATTAAGATTGCAGAATATTCCGATTTTGTGGTACGTATTTACGTGCTTTTATGTTTTCTGATATCAAAAAAATACACATCACAGGAAAAGTATTCTTCTGAAGATGTGCAGAAGTTCAAATTCGCTCGAATTTCTAGAGCTTAGTTAGAATAATTCGCTAAAAATGTACTAGATTATCATTAACCGTACACGGTGGCGTATGATTTCTATTAATACCGTAACAAAAGCAATACACATTTGTTGTGGTACATTTTTAGACACCGTAGTGACCAGAGATTTTAATAAAGAAGGCATCAGTTGAAAACTATGTTGCTAAAGATGTGCACAATTCGTAAATGCATTAGAATTTCGGGAGTTTAGTTGGGATAATTCGCTAAAAATGTACTAGATTCTCATTACCCGTATAGGGTGGCGTATGATTTCTATAAATACCGCATAGAAAACAATATAAAGTTTTAAACATTTTAATATCCATACCATCATAAGAACAGTATGTTTTTAAAAATATGCAAATTCATTCGAATTTCGAGATTTTAAAAAGCACTTGATTGTCATTAACCGTACACGGTGGCGTATGGTTTCTAAAAAAGCAATATCCGCTATAAAGCAATACCCAATTTTTGAGGTAAATTTTTAGACACTTTAAAGTCTTCAGATTGCAATAAAATATATATCAGTGGATAAATATTTGTCTAAATATGTGCAGAAGTGCAAATTCGCTCAAAGTTCAAGAGTTCAGTTGGTATAATATGCTACAGATGATTTTAGAAATAATCCAGCAGGGCCCAACGTTGATCCATGGTTTTATGAAGCAACCATACAAAGGTTCCACTAGACGGCTTCTTGGCCCATTCGAAAACGCAAGTACCAACCGATTAGGCTTTGGCGATATATCTATAATTTTACTTAGAACAATTCACAGAATTAATTGTGAACATTTTATATAGGAAAAACTCAACCGATGGGACTGAAATTTGGTTAATTGCGTTTAATTATCCGCCCACCTTACAGAGGAGGGTATATATCATTTGCTACAAGTCAATAGTGTAATACATCGAAGGAGTGACCTAAGACCTTTAATTTGGGACTTTCTAAGTCATTTGAGCAATCTCTGCCCGCTAGCAGATGCGCATGTTAACTCTCGAAAGGAGTAACCGATGGACTTCAAAATTTGTATGCGGTAATATTTTATCCATTTCGGATAAAATATTACCGCAGACGGGTCATATTCCTCCACTGCTTCTAGTACCTCGCCTGAATCTTACCGTGGCAAAGATATTTGAAATTTAACATTTATTTTGTGTTAATTTTTGCGCTGACTTATTTTAATGTTTTATTTTCAAAGTGGTGATTCTGTGTTGCACTGCTTACAGATTTTGTAGTAATATTATAATATTAGTAATACTTTTAGGAACAAATACAAAAATTCTTGAATTGCAAAAATTTTATTTAATTGGAATTCTTTTCCGGCTTTCTCGGCCTTTCTTGTTTTCTTTAAAAGAAATTTGTGGATTTGAAAACTTTTTCTGAAAACAGAATCTTCAAAAAAAGAAAATAATTATAATTTTTTTTCAAGTTTTAACATTTACCCTATTTAATCTCAAGAGTTTATTTCAGAGTATTCGCTTCAAATCCATAAGATGCTCTTGAGACGAATATTGTGGCGTATGATTGCTATTATTTTCGAAACAAAAGAGTCACAACGATTTTTGTGATACACTTTTAGGACACTGTAAAAAACCTCAGATAGAAATAAACTGTATAAAAAAGTACCACATAATTTTTGTGGTACATTTTTAAGCACATTAATGTTATCAGATATAATTGAAACTCAAATCACTGGAAAACTATTTGTCTAAAAATGTGCATAGATATAAATTTACTCGAATTCTCTGTGTCTGGTATGACTAAAGCTATAAAAGATTATAGATTCCCATTAAACGAACACGGTTGCGTATGACTGTTATTAATTCTGAAATAATGGGTTTGTGGTACACTTTTAGAGATTATAATGTCCTCAGATATTAATACAAGTGATATCAATGAAATTAGATTTTTCCAAGGATTTGCAGAATCTTATTTTGAAAAGTAAAAACTATATGCTGAATGATGTGCATTGTGTACGATATAAATTTCTTTGGTACCATTTGTACACTGTAGTATATAATTATAACCTCACTTCAACAAAGACAATACGATAGTTTTTTTTTTAATTTTTTACATTTACCCTACAGAATTTCGAGAGTTTATTTCAGATAATTCGTTTAAAATTCATAAGATGCTTCTTATCCGAACATTTTGACGTATGATTGCTATTAATTCCGAAATAAAAGTTATTTGGTTATTCTGTGTTGCACTGCCTACAGATTTTGTAGTAATATTATATTAGTAATACTTTTAGGAACAAATACAAAAAATCGTGAATTGCAAAAATTTTATTTAATTGGAATTCTTTTCCGGCTTTCTCGGCCTTTCGTGTTTTTTTATTAGAAATTTGTGGGTTTTAAAACTTTATCTGAAAACAGAATCTTCAAAAAAGAAAATAAGTATATTTTTTTCAAGTTTTAACATTTACCCTATTTAATCTCAAGAGCTAATTTCAGATTATTCGCTTCAAATCCATAAGATGCTCTTGAGGCGAATATTGTGGCGTATGATTGCTATTATTTTCGAAATAAAAGAGTCACAACGATTTTTGTGATACACTTTTAGGACACTGTAAAAAACCTCAGATAGTAATAAACTGTATAAAAAAGATTATTAAATTTTCTAAGGATTTTATTTATAAAAACCAAAATTATATTTACAAAGCTGTGTATAAAAATGAGTACATAATTTTTGTGGCACATTTTTAAGCACATTAATGTTATCAGATATAATTGAATCTCAAATCACTGGAAAACTATTTGTCTAAAAATGTGCATAAATATAAATTTACTCGAATTCCCTGTGTTTGGTATGACTAAAGCTATAAAAGATTATAGATTCCCATTAAACGAACACGGTGGCGTATGACTGTTATTAATTCTGAAATAATAGATTTGTGGTACACTTTTAGAGATTATAATGTCCTCTGATATTAATACAAGTGATATCACTGAAATTAGATTTTTCCAAGGATTTGCAGAATCACTGAAATTAGATTTTTCCAAGGATTTGCAGAATCTTATTTTGAAAAGCAAAAACTATATGCCGAATGATGGCCACTGTGTACGATATAAATTTCTTTGGTAGACTGTGTACACTTTAGTATATAGTTATACCATTACTACAACAAAAACAATACGCATAGTATTTTTATAATTATTGACAATTTTCCTACAGAATTTCGAGAGTTTATTTCAGATAAATCGTTTTAAATTCATAAGTTGCTCTGTAACCGAATAGTTTGACATATGATTGCGATTAATTACGAAATAAAAGCGTTACAGGGATTTTAGTGGTACACTTCGAGGACACTGTAAATAACCTCATATAGTAAAAATCTGTATTTTTTATTTACAACTTTATAAAAACCAAAACTATATTTCTGAAGATGTCTATACATAATAAGAACTTCACAATTTTTGTGGTACATTTTTAAGCACATTATTCTCCTCAGATTTTATTGAATTTCACATCACTGGAAAACTTGATTTCTGGAACTGTGAAAATATGTAAATTTGCTAGCATTTGGTAGTAAATTTACTTACTTACTACCAGCGTTTGGTATGATATTCTGAAACAAAAGGTTTTTGGTACATTTTTAGGGCTCATAATGTCCTCTGATATTAAGACAAGTGATATCAATGGAATTAAATTTTTCTAAGGATTTGCAGAATCTTATTTTTTAAGCGAAAATGATATGCCGAATGATGTTCATTGTGTACGATACACATTTCTGTGTTGGGCTTTGTTCAGTGTAGTCTATAATTATACCCCACTTCAACAAAGACAATATGTATAGGATTTTTTAATTGAAGACATTTACCCTACAGAATTTCGAGAGCTTATTTCATATAATTCGCTTCAAATTCATAAGATTCTCTTTAACCCAACATTGTTGCGTATGATTGATAATATTTCAGAAATAAAAGCGCCGGAAAGATTTTTGTGGTACACTTTCAGGGCACTGTAACCTCATACATATAGTATAAATCTGTATTTTTTATTTATTAAACCCAAAACTATATTTCTAAAGATGTGTATAAAAAGGAGTACATACTTTTTTGTGGTACACTTTTAAGCATATTTTTGTCCTCAGATTTTGTTGAATTTTACATCACTGGAAAACTTGATTTCTAAAATTGTGCATAGATATAAATTCACTTGCATTTCCTGTATTTGGTATGACTAAAGCTGTAAAAGATTATAGATTCGCATTAAACGAACACTGTGGCGTATGACTGTTATTAGTTCGAAAACAATAGGTTTGTGGTGCATTTTTAGGGGTCATAATGTCCTCTGATATTAAGACAACTGATATCAATGAAATTCCATATTTCCAAGGATTTGCAGAATCTTATTTTTATAGAATATGTAATAGTTTATCTATCGCTATCGCCAAGAGATAGCGCCCTTTTTGGTAGTTCTCATAAAAAGGGACAAATTTATGCAATAAGTTAACAAAAATACAAGTACATTACTTACTTAAAATTTTAAAAAAAAATTGGCAGACCTGCCTTTGTCCTTCTTCAATAACTTTAATTTTTGATTTATTTTGTACTATAATTTTAAATTTTGTTCTTTTCGCAATTTGTGTATATTGTTCGATCTTTTTTGTATATTTTTCGACCTTCTACAACTTTTTATTATTTATTTTCTTTACTTTATTCTGTCCCTTAATATTATAATGAAAAAAATAATTTTTGTTAGATTAAAGAATTGAATATATCACTCCTTTAATAGATATTACAAATATGTCCATCCATTCGTAGAACTGTCTATCACAACCGTCAAAGTATTATTAATTTCAAAATCTAGTACCTACAGAGTTTGTAAATGGCAGTCGATTAACTATATCTAATCATAAATGAAAAATCAACACATTCACATAGTTACTTTCAATCCCAAAATCATGACATCCAAAATTGATTATGTATCTCTAATGTCCATCAACCGGACAGTTTGTCCGTCAGTCTCACCACCGAGTCTGGCCCAAAACACTTCATCCCTAAAGTATTTGAACTCTTTTAATAACGAACATATTTTCAATGTTATGTCTTCACACTAAAATGTTATAAAATTTAATATTAATCCCAGAGATTAAGGGAGAGTATAAAAACCCCTCCTCAACACCCCCGAAAAAGAGAATTTCCTTATATATTCCCCACATTGTCGTAAAAAATATATGTATGTATATTATAGGAGAAGGGGAAGTGGAGGGGTATGGTGATGGGATGACTTTATTGCACTATATATTTTTGTACACATGAATGATGTGGTTTATCACACGGAAATTTGGAAATTATTGTATGCCCCTAACACCACATTTTCCCCCTATCTCTCACACATTCACTGTGACTTCCCATCAAAAAGAAATTATAAACAGATATTTGGGATATTTTTAGTTTCACTACCAGATTTGGGGTTTGGGATGGATGACCAATACCAATACTCACACATTTCCATACTCTCCCACACTCACTCACATATAATTGAGAATAAAGTTGTTGCTTGAGTAAATAGCATCAACAGGATGTTGTGGTGTTATAAAATATAAGAATATAAAGGACAAGGCGAATGATGAGTGGGGGCGGGTGAGGTCCGAGGAGTTTTTTTACTGGTGATGATGACGATAAACTTTGTAAATCATAAAAGTGTTGGCCAGTTATTGTATTTTACTATCTGCGTCAGTGTCACTGTCCGTCCTGCCATCCGTCTGTCCCTCAACAGTCTATAAATTCAGTCAATATGGGCATGGTTTGAGCTCAAGTCTGAATTTTTTTTAGGGTTTTACCAGAAATAATTGGCTACAATTTGTGTGTTGTATAAAGATTTTTGTCACTTGTTACTCTTGATTTTATTTTCATATAGTTGTTTGTGTTTTCTAACTTTAGGGCATAAATTTGTTGTCAACACCATGACAACAACAACAGGGCATGGCAGGACCTTCTCAAGATTTTCTCCGGTTTTTTTCTTTCTTGCAATATAATTTTTATTATGACTCCTTTGGCGTACATACATACTCGTATATATATGTCAATATGTCCAATGTTCTTCATATTTTGTTAGTTTTTGGTCTTGTTGTATTTATTGCTCTTCTCCCTGTATATTGTTGTTTTTTTGGTTTTGTTTTCTTATTCAAGTCTGTCTGTGTGTGGTTGTCGCCTGGATATGGTTAATAACAAGGTTAAGCATACACGACAAACGTAACTGAATCTTGTATTGGCCGAAGCTACTATTTTTTTATTGTAACCTCTATTACGCTACGGGGAACTACGGGGCATAAGTCAACGATATGTATAATTTAAAGAACAGCTAAATCATTAAGGACACAGGAGTAATATTAAAAACTTTTCTATAGGAAAAGTCACTTTCGATGAACTTTTCTATAAGAAAAGTCATCAACGATGAACTTTTCTATAGGGAAAGTCATCAAGGATGAACTTTTCTATAGGAAAAGTCATCAACGATGAACTTTTCTATAAGAAAAGTCATCAACGATGAACTTTTCTATAAGAAAAGTCATCAACGATGAACTTTTCTATAAGAAAAGTCATCAACGATGAACTTTTCTATAAGAAAAGTCATCAACGATGAACTTTTCTATAGGGAAAGTCATCAAGGATGAACTTTTCTATAGGATAAGTCATCAACGATCAGCTTTTATATAAAAAAAAAGCATCAATGATGAACTTTTCTAGATGAAATGTCATCAGCGATGAATTTTTCTAGAAGAAAAGTCATCAACGATGAAGTTTTCTAGAAGAAAAGTCATCAAAGATGAACTTTTCTAGAAGAAAAGTCATCAACGATGAATTTTCTATAAGAAAAGTCATCAACGATGAACTTTTCTATAAGAAAAGTCATCAGCGATGAACTTTTCTATAAGAAAAGTCATCAGCGATGAACTTTTCTATAAGAAAAGTCATCAGCGATGAACTTTTCTATAAGAAAAGTCATCAGCGATGAACTTTTCTATAAGAAAAGTCATCAACGATGAACTTTTCTATAAGAAAAGTCATCAACGATGAACTTTTCTATAGGAAAAGTCATCAACGATCAGCTTTTATATAAAAAAAAGCATCAATGATGAACTTTTCTAGATGAAATGTCATCAGCGATGAATTTTTCTAGAAGAAAAGTCATCAACGATGAATTTTTCTAGAAGAAAAGTCATCAACGATGAAGTTTTCTAGAAGAACAGTCTTCAACGATGAACTTTTCTATAAGAAAAGTCATCAGCAATGAACTTTTCTATAAGAAAAGTCATCAACGATGAACTTTTCTATAGGAAAAGTCATCAACGATCAGCTTTTATATAAAAAAAAGCATCAATGATGAACTTTTCTAGATGAAATGTCATCAGCGATGAATTTTTCTAGAAGAAAAGTCATCAACGATGAATTTTTCTAGAAGAAAAGTCATCAACGATTAACTTTTCTATAAGATGAACTTTTCTAAAAGAAAAGTCATCAACGATGAACTTTTCTATAAGAAAAGTCATCAACGATGAACTTTTCTATAAGAAAAGTCATCAACGATGAACTTTTCTATAAGAAAAGTCATCAACGATGAATTTTTCGATAAGAAAAGTCATCAACGATGAACTTTTCTATAAGAAAAGTCATCAACGATGAAGTTTTCTGTAGGAGAAGTCATCAACGATGAATTTTTCTAGAAGAAAAGCCATCAACGATGAACTTTTCTAGAAGAAAAGCCATCAACGATGAACTTTTCTCTAGGAAAAGTCATCAACAATGAACTTTTCTAGAAGAAAAGTCATCAAAAATTAGATTTTCTATAAGAAAAGACATCAACGATGAACTTTTAGAGTGCCTACAGTGGCTTCTTGTCCTTTACTTAAATCGTTTGCCTTGTATTGGTTTTGTTATTTTACCCCACTCATCGTTCGTTGAATGTGAGTAAACGTAAAATAGTAACAAAGAATAAGATGAAGAAGAAAATAAGGTGCAGATTGAATAAAAAATCTGAAAACTGAGTAATATGTCAAGCATATCAAACAAAACAACAAACAAGTCATCGCAGCCATCGAAGAATACCAGAATACGAGTATATCGTCAGCATCAGAAGTGATTGATTTATGAGTTTCCATCCGAGCCATTCCCTGCTTTCTTTCACTATCCCTTTCCGAGCATAATGTGTAGCAATTCGAATGTGAACATTTGACATCATTTTGTAGTTGATTGTTTTTTTCTCTCTCCCACAGAATATTGAATTATTTTATTTTTGTAAAAAATGCCAACAGTTGTCCTTAAAAATTGGCGATTACGTCAAACGATTTTCAATGCAGTGATTCGATTAATATAAATCACTACATTGTGGCGGTATTTAAAAATTCCATTTGAATTATTAATGTGAAGGACAATGAGCGGGAGGGAGTGATAGGGGGAGAAAACGGAAATGATTTTTCAACTTTCCATAATTATGGCTCAGGCGGTAGTGAAATTTTGTTATTAAATCATTGTTAATTGAACATAAAAAAATCATTTTTAATTTTCTGTTAATCAAAAAGAAGTCCATTATTGGATTGGTGATTATTCCATTGTTTTTAAAAAAATATGTTCAGTAATTATTTTGTATTTATATTTGCGGAGTTAATAATAATGTTGCAATCATGGTCATTTCATTTAATCACATAGTTATTATTTCCAAATGTCAGTAATTGCACTTTTCATATGGCGTAAAGATTAAGAATTAAATCGTTGAAGAATATATAGGAGTTTTTATCCCCTCAACTTAGAGAGGAGGGTATATATCATTTGCTACGAACCAAAAGTGTAACACATCGAAGGAGTGACCTAAGGGTCATTTTAAGCCGAATGGGTCATTTTAAGTCCAATGGGCAAAGTCCGTCCTAACTTTTGCCGGTCTGTCTGTCTGCTGGCTGGTGCGCACGATAACTCTCGAAAGGAGTAACCGATTGACTTCAAATTTGGTATGTGGTAATATTTTCTTCTATCTCCGGCTAAGTTCGATATGGGCCATATTGGATCACTCCTTCTAGTACCTCCCTCACAAAGGGTTAACATTTAGTGAAATATTGATTATTTAATAACTTCTATACTACTTATTTGAATCCTCTGAAATTCTACACGTAGTATTAGTTTATTAGTCACTATTACCTCGAAAAAAATGGGCGATGATACCACGCCCCTTTTGGTACCTCCAACACAAATGGACAATTTTGAACCAAAAGTTAATAGCTTATAACTTTATTACCAGTGCATACAAAGACCTGAAATTGTGTACAGTGTAATGGTTTAATAGGACCTACATTACAGTGAAAAATGGGCATTATTGCCACGCTCCTTTTTGTACCTCCCACACGAATGGTCCATTTTGTACCAAAAGTTAACAGCTTATAACTTTATTACCAGTGCATAAATAGACCTGAAATTTTGTACAGTGTAATGGTTTAATATTACGTACAATACGGTGAAAAATTGGCATTATTGTCACGCTCCTTTTTGTACCTCCCACACGAATGGACCATTTTGTACCAAAAGTTAACAGCTTATAACTTTATTACCAGTGAATACAAATACCTAAACTTGTGTACAGTGTAATGGTTTAATAGTACCTACAATACAGTGAAAAATTGACATTGTTGCCACGCTCCTTTTGGTACCTCCCACACAAATGGACCATTTTGTACCAAAAGTTGCCAGCTTTTAACTTTAATAACAGTGCATACAAATTCTTGAAATGTTGTACAATGTAATGCTTTTATAGTACCTAGAGTTCAGAGCAAAATGGGCATTATTGGCACGCCCCTTTTGGTACCTTCCACACAAATGTACCTTTTTGTACCATATGTTAACATATTTTAACTTGAATACCTGTGCATACAAATACTTGAAATTTCGTACAGTGCAATGCTTGTATAGTACCTATAGTCTAGAGAAAAGTGGCCGTTATTGGCACGTCCCTTGTGGTACCCCCTACACAAATGGACCATTTTACACCAAAAGTTAACAACTTATAACTTTAATACCAGTACATACTTTAAAGTTATTAAATGCAATTTAAATTGATAATAATTTAATTAAAACAAAAAATTAAATAAATTTACTAATATTTTTTTGGGGCTCAATGTGAGGGGATTTATAAGTCGGTGTTAGATTAAATGTCAGCTAATTCGATAGTTTTGTGAAATAATAATAATTATATGCACTAATGTGCATTCTTGATCCACTTTTGGAAATAATATGAATCATACGCACGAATGAACCTCAAAAGATTTGTAAAAATACTCAAAAGCTATGATTCAAAACAATAGCTATAAATTTATAGTAATCATACGCAATGATGTACTTACAATAGATGTGTGTATTCTCCAAGTTATAGAATATATTTTCCTTAAAGTAAAATAAATTTGCAAAATGAAAGAAACCGCAAGAATGTCATTTACATTTTAAAATGTATAACACTTACACTCGATATTTTTGGCCCAATTTCTAATGTTTAAATGTACATATCTCCCATAGTTTAGAAGATTTTTCAACAAAATTGTATATCCGATAATAGAGCACCATATTTAACAGTTCCACCAAGTTTCATAAAAATCGGAGACTATCTGCGATTTATATGAACATTTAACGAGGATCTCGTCTATTACTATGTGTGGAAAGGTATTAAATAAGTAAAGCACGCCCTAGAAATATGGGTGTTTCCAATAAGAGTGATATGATTTCTTTGAAAAAACACACTTATTGTTAAGGAACTTCAAAATTTTTTATTTAATGTGAAGTACAATCGATACAATTAAGTTCTAAATAAAACGTCATTGAAATGGCTTCCACGACTTCTTCAGCAGGAACGAATTCGATGAACCCAATTTTCGAGCACTTTTTCCACTAAATCAAGTCGTATGTGATGTATGGCACGTTCAATATTGACTTGTAAAGCTTGAAGAGAGTTTGGTTTATTTCGAAAGACCAATGACTTCAAATAACCCCATAAGAAATAACCTAATGGTGTTAAATCACAACTTCTTGGAGTCCATTCAATATCACAATTTCTTGAAATAATTGAATCTCCAAACTTTTCTCGCAACAATTCAATTGTTTCATTTGCTGTGTGGCACCCAGCCACAATCGGCCAATTGCAAAAAGGTAGCTCTTAACGAGAGCTAAAATATTGCTCATGGGTGTCAAGGTCGGAGGTCGACTGGAAAGGGTTTTTTTTGGATTAAAAACAAAAATGGACTAAGCATCATTTTCAAATGTGAACGGAAAGTTTATATTTGGTCTAGCTTCTTAACGGTACGTCAGACCGGGAATCGGTCAATGGTAAAAAGGTAGCTCTTAACGAGAGCTAAAATATTGGTTGGTGTCAAGTTTGTAGGCCGACTGGAAAGTGTTTTTGGATTAAAAAAAATAATAGAATTAGCATTAATTTCAAATGAGAACGGAAAGTTTGATTTTGATCTAGCTCCTTAACGGTACTTCGGACCGGGAATCGGTCAATGGCAAAAAGGTAGCTCTTAACGTGAGTTAAAATAATGCACATGGGTGTCAAGGTCGTAGGTTGACGGGAAAGTGTTTTTTAGATTAAAAAAAAATGGACAGCATCATTTTCAAATGTGAACGGAAAGATAAGTTTTGCTCTAGCTCCTTAACGGTACGTCGGACCGGGAATCGGTCAATGGCAAAAGGGTAGCTCTTAACGAGAGTTAAAATATTGGTTGGTGTCAAGGTCGTAGGTCGACGGGAAAGTGTCTTTTTGGATTTAAAAAAAAAATAATTGAATTAGCATAAATTTCAAATGAGAAAGGAAAGTTTAATTTTGCTTTAGCTCCTTAACGGTACGTCGGACCGGGAATCGGTCAATGGCAAAAAGGTAGCTCTTAACGTGAGTTAAAATAATGCACATGGGTGTCAAGGTCGTAGGTTGACGGGAAAGTGTTTTTAGGATTTAAAAAAAAATTAACTTAGCGCACGAAAAGTTGCAATTAAAAAACGATTATTTTGATAATAAAACTGAATAATGTGTAAACGTTGTTCTTGCGTATATCTCTCCATGATGAAATTGTAAACACTATTGAATACAATGAAAAACAAATGACTGATCATGACATATTACAAATGGCCGAAACGTCACTTCAAAATCATATCATTACTATTGAAATCCCCGTTACTACCGCCATCTATATGTTAGGTCGGATAATTTTGGGACCGCCTCGTACGTAGCTATATCCGGATATTGTATCCGAGCGTTGTAGAAGCAGAATTTTCAGTATATAACACAGATGAGTTTTTTTTTTGAGGTCAAAATGTATAGGGTCTTCTATATAAAGGGTGATCCAAGTAGAGATTTTTTTTCAATAGCCTTTTCTGACAGATCACGTGTGAATCGTGTCATGCTGCCATGTTATTTTTGTTAAGTATTGTTTAGCATTTCATCATGGAAAGACTTACGCCTGAACAATGTTTACAAATTGTTCAACTTTATTACGAAAATTGACGGTCTGTGAAGAATGTGTTTCGTGCACTTCGCTCAACTTATGGTCAACATAATCGAAGTCATCGAAAATTGGACTCAACGGATGGACCATCTGAGACGTAGCCGCGGCCAACATTTGATAGACATAATCTTCAAAAAATAAATGCGAAAGAATGTTCTTTCAAATGATAATAAAAATTCCCCATTCAATTTGAAATATCTGTGTTTTTTTCTTTAAAAAAGTAGGGAACCTCGAAATGGATCACCCTATATAATTCTTTAAATTTTGCCTTTAATTTTTATAGATTAAGATTAGAAAAGCAATATTAATAAAATTTTATAGAGCGACCCAGTAGGCGAGTTGGTAGCGTACTCGCCTATGAGATTGGGGTCGTGGGTTCGATTCCTAGGCTCTGGGCCTCTGGTAGGAATCTTTCGCTGCAAACATTTCGCCATATGGTCTTTGTAACCGGGCCTTTCCCTAGACCTTCAAATTAGAATATAAATTTACTTTGAATTATAATTCATATAAATAAATAAAATTGTATATTTCTGCAATTAACTTATCTTTTTTGTTGTATATGTATCAGCTCTTAATATGCATTCACATGTTTTTTTCGATTATTTTCTAGTCGTATTTTTAGTCAAGTCAATATTACAAAAGAAATGTATACCTCTTTTATTGATGGTTTCAGACTTATAACGCCAAAATCATAATACTCGTATTTGTGCTAATCAAGAATAGTAACATAACCTATTACCGCTATGAATGGCCCAGCAAAAAATGAGTAATTGTCTAATGCATTTAGTAGACCAAAAGAATTTCCCTTCCAGAATTAGAGAAGAAAATTATTTTTAGACAAACAAATTTGATATCTAATTACATATCATTTGTTGGCGAAACAATAAGACAAAAAATAATTAATTTCACAGAGCAAAAGCTCTTAAATTAGCCCCAAAACCCCCAAAGAAAACATGGAAATTTAGGCTGTATACATTTAATCAAGTCAATAACAAATAGAAACAATAACAATATTTGCTAAAACATTAACTTAGTTTGTTGATAGTTTTTGTAGGACCGAAGGGAGAAGAGAAGGGAGAAAATAAATAGAAAAAAAAATAAAAAGATATCTTTTTTGCTTTTTGAATGAATTTCTTGGGGTCAACAATATCTAACAACAGAAATACCAAATAAAAAACTCATAGAACCATAAAATGCTGCTGACCGCAATTTGTTGGGATCCTTAAACCCAAAAGAGAAAAGAAAGAAAAAAAATATATATAAAATAGACAATTGAAAGACATCAAGTGCTGGCGATTCCCAAAAATGTGCAGAAAAAGGACGATAATATAGAATCTGTTGCTATTGGTGATGAGGGCCATATGAGGATAAGCATGAGATTGAGATGGAGATGGAGGTTGATGAGGACAAATACGTTTATGGTAAACGAAATGTGTTAACATGCTCATCACACTCACTGACAATAGACACATTTGCAGGTTGGGACATGAGGATATACACGCCGGCATAATACAAGGATAGCTGACGATACTTGTACGTTCAGACATTCATTCATTCTCTCCTCACTCACTCAAATATGCAGTCATCCATAGCGAAAATACACAAACACTCACCCACACATACACCCACTCATTTTGCTTCATTCATTAGTTATCATCACAACATTATAATAATCATCACAATCATCATTAGATTGATTCTGTTACATTTCCAACAAAAGACAGACAGACAGACACATTTTGAAGAAAGAATCTACAACACAAGGATTCCAGCTAGCAACAGTGCAGAGGAAAAAGAAATGTAGATGTGTTCGACAATTTTGTGGTTTGGCAGACAATCATCTTCAACCACAGGAATGGGGAATAGACAAGAGCCTCAGACAATCGCCCTTAACAAGGACAGAATAAGAAGGAAAAACTTAACATAACATAAAATAATATTGTCCTGGTGGCCATTGAAACGGAAAGACATTCCAATGCTCACTTACACGCACGTCTACACTCTTGCTCATTTCCTGACCCTCAAACACCGACACATCGACACCCACACAAACTCACGGAAAAAGGATATGACTTCTTTAACCCTTTTCCTTTTTGGCTTTGGCTTTCATTCTTACTTGGCCTCCCACACAAACAAAAGCTATACACCTACAATCCCTTATAATCAAATAAATATTTGATGTTTTGCGTGAGCATAATTGTATACAACCAAATATATGAAAATCCTTAAAAAGGATTTCCCACTGTAAGTGTTGAACGAGAGAGAGAGAGAGAGTGAGAGGGAGTTATGAAAGGGTTGTGTGGGTTTGTTTTCATATGATTTAAACTAAACAAATTCTTTAATCCTCTGGGTAACTTAATCCTGGTGTTTACTTCTTGCACTCCTAAAAATATATAGTAGAGTGGCTTAAAACACCTTTTTCCATTAAAGAAAATTTCGAAAATTTCTTTGTTTAACATCTTTTAAGAGATTAATAGATGGAATGGGAAAAAAGATGATGTCCTGTCAAATTTATTTTAGCAAGGACTGACCAAGAGAAGATTAATTATTTATGTGTCACAACAAATCTTGAATAAAATGTTTGCAAAAGGTTACTCATCATAATAATATCCTGTAAATAATGTATTATATAAACCTTAAATAAAATTTCATAGATATGTATATTACTGGTCCTACTGGTGGTTTGTAATCTTAATCTAAGACAAACTGGATTTACATAAATATGCTGTCATGGCTCGCAATAATAATGTCAGAGGATCAAACCTTGGCAGGTGGATGATTTATAAAATAGGTATGACGATATATGAATAATTTCTTAAGTAATAACTCATAATAATTTGTGGAAACTTTATAAAATGTAATTATTTTTAAATATCCCCAGCCAAAATATTTATAGTTTATTATACTAATCGACATAAAATCCCTTTTTGAGTTGATTTAGGCATCTTGGTATGCAATTAAGGGCGTAAATATCCCCTCTACAAAAATTGGTAGTGTTGGCCACTTTAGTTCTTTTAAGTAATCGTTCAATTTAGTTCAGTTCCATCAAGCGAACTAGTTTGTTCATTTAGTTCAACAGCTCACTTTGGCTCACCAGTTCATTAGCTCATCAGCTCGATTTAGTTCAACAGCTCTTTAGTTCACCAAATCACTTTAGTTGAACAGCTCTTTAGTTCACCAGCTTACTTAAGTTCACCAGCTCACTTTATCTCACCAGCTCTTTAGTTCACCATCTACTCACGGCTCATTTCGTTCAGTAGATCACCAGTCGACAAATCAGTCGCGTCTATAGGAATCTGATTGCAACTTGAATGGAAGAGTTGAAAATTATCGAAGGGTTTGAGTACATTATAACTTTTTTTAAGACATATAATTATTAATTTTTTTTTTAAATTCAGTGTATTAATGGTGAAAACATTGGAATTAGGTAGATAAATATGCCTCCAGCCTCAAATCAAAATGGCTATCTTTATATATAAAATCCTTTGTACATTTGTTAGTAACGCATGATCTCCGAAACCATAAGATCGAATGGGCTAAACATTTAACTATAGGTTCAGTTTGGGGTCATCTGTATTTTAGAATTATATTCAGCGTGATAAGTTGTGGACTGGTCTAGATATTTGTAAAATTAGCATTTCCAGAGCGATTGGACTGAAATTTAAAATGTATATTTGGTTTGTCTTGATAATAGTTTGTATGTATGATTCTAACCGGTAGATGGCGCTGTAGTAGACTTGTGGAAAATATATAATTTTTTGTTTATGATTTTTTCCTGAAACTCGGGATGTACGATTTTTTTAATGAAATATCAATGAATAACAAACCAATACGTCCCAAACAAAATGGGCAGGACAACGTCTGCTGGGGTCACCTTGTAGATATAATCCTAATCCTAATATCATGTGTGAAGGTAGCCTGGGACTTTTGACTCGGAATAAGAAACAATTTTGCCCAATTTGTATTTTTGGGGTTAAATGGGACAAAAACGGATTAATATGGTACCACCAACAAATCCGAGTGAATTCGTTTATGGAAAAAGTGCAGCATTTGCTTCGCACCTTCCCGAAAAAATAACTTTTCTAGCATATTTTAGAAATTTGAAAACTGGAGTAAAGTTATATTCTATGGACTACATCCAGATACGAAATCGTCATTAAGGATGTTAAAGGGACAAAAAAGGGGTAATTATGGTACGGCCGCCAAATCCAAATGGCTAGAGGTAGAATCATAAAATCTGCGTGGGTATGGCCCTTACAACCTAATACCACCTGCGTGAAATCAAAATAAGTTAGAGCTAGAATAATCAAATATTATGTGAAGGATAAAAATGTGTATATGTGTACTTATATATCGTCCCCTCAATAAAAGAATAGTGTATACATTTTTTGTAGTTTCGAGAAAATCACATTTGAAGTTTTTGTGAATTTAGGCTTCTTGGAAGATAAATATGTATAGTTTAGAAGAGAATCGATGTTTTCAATATCTTGTCATTTTAATATGTGGTGAAATAATCAGGCTATAGACAGATCATATTCTATTAGTCTAAAAGTGCGTAAATTGCATATAAATGGGATCAAAGTACCATACTACATATATACACCATTTTTCGATTTAACTTTTGACCCACTTTGTAGAAGTATAATTCCACCAAATTTTTACCAGCTATAGAATCGATTACGTAAATTATTATAATTCAATAAAATATAATGGTGTATAAGCGTATACGCTATTGTTTTATTGAGGGGACGATATGCTATTACCGCCAAAACCAAAATATCAAATTTATATTCTTTTGTGCGACTTTCCGAAATTTGTACTTTTTATGAGGCATTATGGTGCACAATGGAAAAAAGGATAACGGGCACAATGGGAAAAAGGATAACTATGGCACCACCGCCGAATACAAACGGGTACAGCATAATAGTGAATAGATTTCGTTGTTTTGAGGAAAATTTTACACTTTTAAAAATATTGCTACAAAGGCGAAAAATCTTTAAAATAATTAAAATTCACTTAATACGAGGGCGGTCCCACAATTAGTCGACCTGATGTGGTATTAGTTTGAAAAAATTACTTTCATGAAGAGTGGCAACCTCCTTTAACATATATTTTAAGTTTCGTGGCGCCTCGTTGTTTAGTTTTTTGAGCCCTAAAACGTAAACGATTTCAGTGAATTTGTAAACATGAAAATAAATGGTTCACCGATATGTAGTAGAATACTTTCGTTTGAAAGGTCCCACTCCAACCAATATTAAAACCGAGCTAGATTCTACTTTGGGTGAGTCTGCTCCTCCGTTTACAACTATAAAATATTTGGTGGCAGAGTTAAAACGTGGTATTAGATGGCCGTCATTTGCAGGTTCGTGATATATAGGGTTTTCCAACAAGAGGTGTTATTTTGAATCACCCGGTATTTCGGTAGCTGGCACTTTTGAAACCTTTATTCTTTGACATTTGACAAGTAGAAACTACGTCATTACTAACAAGTAAAAGCGTTAAGTTCGGCCATGCCGAATCTTATATACCCTCCACCATGGATAGCATGTGACCTCACAAAATAACTCAAACCTAAAGAAAATAACACCGAAAACACAAAAAATATAGTCGATGAGAACAGTAGGAATCACAACAAGTTAGATGCTATATATGGGAGCTATATCTAAATATGGACCGATATGGCCCATTTGCAATCCCAAACAACCTGCAACTATAAGAAGTATTTGTATTAAATTTGATCAACCTAGCTCTATTATTGCGGACTGTAACGTGATTACCACAGACGGACGGACAGACGGACAGACGGACATGGCTAAATCGTCTTAGAATTTTACGACGATTAAGAATATATGTACATACTTTATGGGGTCTCCGATCAATATTTAGAGGTGTTACAAACTGAGTGACAAAATGAATATACCCCCCATCCTATGGTGGATGGTATAAAAATGGAACGATACACGATTCAACAACGCACTGAAATTATTAAAATTCAAAAATCGAAAATCATCGAAAAATCATCTTGACTGATGAGGCCCATTTCCACCTCGGCGGCTACGTCAACAAGACTCATTGTTGAGCAGCCTCTCCATCCTCAACGTGTGACTGTTTGGTGCGGTTTATGGTCCGGCGGGGTCATTGGACCTTACTTTTTCGAAAATCAGGTTGGATCAACAGTTACGGTGAATGGATTGCGCTATCGAGAGATGATTAATGATTTTTTATGGTCGGAGTTGGATGGTATTGATCTGGACAACGTTTACTTTCAACAAGACGGCGCTACGTGCCACACAAGCAACGAAACCATTGCTCTGTTACGGGAAAAGTTTCCGGACCGTGTTATCTCTCTAAGAGGTGATCACAGTTGGCCACCGAGATCTTGTGATTTAACACCTTGCGACTTCTTCCTTTGGGGCCACGTGAAAGATAAGGTCTACGCCAACAGCCCAGCGTCTATTGAAGACATCAATGATAGAATTCGTGAGGCTATCGAGGACATAGAGCAGTCACTTTGCGATTTGGTTATGGAAAATTTCATGAAAGGATATGGTCCTGTAATCGTGGTCGTGGTGGCCATTTGGCTGATGTTGTTTTTCATTATTAACGGCATACCTTCCTCTTTATTACGAAATAAACAACCGATCATTTATCTCAGAAAATGGCATTTTTCTTTGAATACCAAAATAACAAAAATATATGAGAGATATAAGTAAATCTGAACCGATTATAACCAAATTAAATAGGGATCGTCCTTGGGCCAAAACAAAGATTTGTGCAAAGATCCATTGAGATCGGACAATAATTGCGACCTGTACTTTAATTACAAGAATATATATGCACAGAAAGACGGACATAGATAAATAAAATCAGAAAGTGATTCTTGGTCGATCGGTATGATAAACGATGGGTCTATTTCTTCTCCTTATGGGTGTTAAAAACAAATGCACAAAGTTATATTATCCTGTCCCACAGTATATCGTAGTGTAGAGTATAGTTATGAAGTATACATTTGTTGAAAATATCACTTTCACGTAGAAACAGAAGTTCAGTAACTGACCTTAAAACAATTAGAAACAATTAGAAACAATTAGATTTTTTTTCAACAAAAAAATAGTTTTTTGCTGACACAAAAAAAATATATATATAAAAAACGCCAACAAATTGTTTATGTAAATTTTTTAAAGCTCTAGTCTTAACGAAGAACACAGTGCCTATTTAAAAAAAAATCTATGGATACTTTTAGAAATGTATTCCTTTTAAAAGTAAGATAATTTTAACAAAAGCATGTTCTTCTACCCCCACTATTATGCATGAACGAGGGTATAAATCAGTGCGGGCCAAAAGTGTAACACCTCGAAGGAGTGACCTAAGAGACCCCAAGAACATTTGGCAGACATCCGCTTTGGACCATTTTAAGTCATTTGAGCAATTTTCGTCCGTCTGTCTCTCAGGCTGATGCGCACGATAGCTTTCGATAGGAGTAACCGATTGACTTCAAATTTCGTACGTGTTAATATTTTTCCCCATCTCAGGCTAAGATTCAAAATGGACCACGTTGGTCCACTCCTCCAAGTACCTCCCACACAAAGGGTCAACATTTTTTGATCTATTGATTCTTTAATAACTTCTATACTACTGGTCAGAATCTTCCCCAAATTCCTTACATAGTAATAGTTTATTAGCAGATATCTCCTTGAGAAAAATGGGCACAGTGGCGCGCCCTTATTGGTACATACAAATGGAACATTTTGGAACAGCAATTTAATGGATTATAACATTGATTCCTGTCCGTACCAATATTTTAAATTTTAAGCAGTGTAATGTTTTTATAGTACCTACAGTCACGTGAAAAAATGGCGTTATTACCACGCCCCATTTGGTACATCCCATACAAATGGACCATTTTGCACAAAAAGTTAAAGGCTTATAACTTGGATTTCCTACATATACAAATACCTGATATTATGTACAGTGTAATGATTTTATAGTACCCAAAATCTGTTGAAAAATGGGCGTTATTGCCACGCCCCTTTTGGTACAAGCCAAATAAAACAGCCAAAATAAAAAATGATTTTTTGAATTTCTTACACTTTTACAATATCGGCCATACTTTATACATATATCCTTAGATTTTTTTCAGAAGGGCATCGTTTTCTTCATTGGGATGGTAGCTTTCAAAAAATTGAACAAACTATTTTTTGCGAATTTTTCTATACTTTTTATGTCTTTTTTTGCCAGCAAAAACTATTTTTTGAAGAAATATATTTATACCCTACACCACACTGTGGTACAGGGTATTATAACTTTGTGCATTTGTTTGTAACACCCAAAAGGAGAAGAAATAGACCCATCGTTTATTATACCGATCGACTTAGAATTACTTTCTGAGTTGATTTAGCTATGTCCGTCTGTCCGTCTGTCTGTCTGTCCGTCTGTCCGTCTGTCTGTGCATGTATTCTTGTAATCAAAGTACAGGTCGCAATTATGGTCCGATCTCGACGAAACTTTACACATATGTTTTATTTGGCCCAAGGGCGATCCCTATTGAAATTGGTTAAAATCGGTTCAGATTTAGATATAGCCCCCATATATATGTTACCCCAGATTTGACATGTAAGCGCTGCAAAAACTTTATTTTATATCCGATCAGTCTGAAATTCGGCAGAAAGAGGTTTCTTATCATATGAATGAACACTGTTAAATTTGGAGTAAATCGGTTCAGATTTAGATATAGCCCCCATATAAACGTTACCCCCGATTTCACATGTAAGCGCTGTAAAAATGTTATTTTATATCCAATCAGTGCGAAATTCGGCAAAGAGAGGTTTCTTATTACATGAAGGAATACTGCTAAATTCGGAGAAAATCGGCTCAGATTTAGATATAGCCCCCATATATATGTTACCCCCGATTTGACATGTAAGCGCTGTAAAAACTGTATTTTATATCCGATCAGTGCGAAATTCGGCAGAAAGAGGTTTCTTATTACATGAAGGAATACTGCCAAATTCAGAGAAAATCGGTTCAGATTTAGATATAGCCCCCATATATATGTTACCCCCGATTTGACATGTAAATGCTGTAGAAACTGTATTTTATATACGATCAGTGTGAAATTCGGCAGAAAGAGGTTTCTTATTACATGAAGGAATACTGCCAAATTCAGAGAAAATCGGTTCAGATTTAGATATAGCCCCCATATAAACGTTACCCCCGATTTCACATTTAAGCGCTGTAAAAATGTTATTTTATATCCGATCAGTGCGAAATTCGGCAAAGAGAGGTTTCTTATTACATGAAGGAATACTGCCAAATTCAGAGGAAATCGGTTCAGATTTAGATGTAGCCCCCATATAAACGTTACCCCCGATTTGACATGTAAATGCTGTAGAAACTGTATTTTATATACGATCAGAGTGAAATTCGGCAGAAAGAGGTTTCTTATTACTCGAAGGAATACTGCCAAATTCGGAGAAAATCGGTTCAGATTTAGATATAGCCCCCATATATATGTTACCACCGATGTGACATGTAAGCGCTGTAGAGACTGTATTTTATATCCGATCAGTACGAAATTCGACAGAAAGATGTCTTTTTACATGAATGAGTATTCAGGGAAAATCGGTTCAGATTTATATATAACATCCGTATATATGTTCCTCCTGATTTGGTATCAAAGCGCTATAGAAGTTGTACTTTACTTCCGATCATTAAAATTTTCCAGAAATATGTTTCTCAATTTAGGAACGAATATTGCTTAATTTAACGATTATCGGTTCAGAATTAAATAATATTTTCCTACCCATTTACCAATTATTGCAAATTATTATCGCAATGACCCTTATCGCATTATTAGGGAGGTGTAGCGTATGATATAGTCGGCCCCGCCCGACTTTCTGCCTTTCCTTACTGGTTTTTTTTAATTGTTTTAACGACAGTTACTAAACTTCCGTTTATACATGAAAGTGCTATTTTTCAGCATTTCAAGCACTCATAATATCCTTTAATTGGAATAAATATCCCGGCTTTATTGAGCTTATAAAGGGTGGGTCGAAATACTAAATGTAGCATTCATGAAAATTGGAATTTTAGAAAAACATAATTTAATAAAAACTTTACCATTTTTTTATTTATTTCATAAAATAGTATGCCTCAATTTATACAAAAATTTTAATAGGTCTCGGACCTAGGAATATTTATTCATGCATCTATATGATTCATATTATCGATAATAAAAAATCTGCTCAAATATTTCAAAGGTTTTATAGGATTTTCTAAGTCCGTTTTTATTTAACATAATTTAAGCAGTTTAATACACGATGAAGGTGTGAGGAAATACGCAATAAAATAATCACTTTAGTTCGTGACTTGTTCAGAGATAAGAATTTACTAAATTTGCCTAACGATTAAATTGAACATTAAATTTTGTTAATGATTAAATTCCAAATGTTTGCAATAAAATTTATAAGTTTTGCAGTTCGCAGCAAAACACCTTGTCCTTCCTTATTTGTGGGTGAAAACCTTGAACCACACTGAAAGGTTTGTTTTGTGTGGCAACAAACCTTAAAGCAAATTACTTCAATATCTAACAGTGGCTCTTCTTTTGGGACTGTGAAAAATGTGGTAAAAACGTGCGGTGAAATTGCCCACAATGAAAGGGCAGAATTTTTTTGCTTTCACAAAAAGCAGATGCTTTATGGTTGGGGTCTTTTGCCATTGCCCCACTTTTTGCAGATAGTCTAGGTATATCTAATAAAAGCCAAAACAAACCTAAAACCCCGATAGCCGGAAGTGATTTTTTTTGGGTTTAAACCGCAGAATCTGCAAAGCAACTATTAAATGTAACGACTAACGACAGTAACAAACTTTGGCTTACAAACCTAAGAGCGGAATGGACTAAACCACACAAACAAACAAAATTAACCAAGAGTTAGAAAAGAGAAAGTGAGTGAGAGGAGCCGGGAAACGGAAATGACTACGAAGAAAACACTGTAATCAACAAAACATAAATTTTATCACCGGAAATTAAGTGTAATTCCGCAGTTTCCCTTTCGCCTTTTGGGATAAGAAATCACCCATCGACAATTGCTCAACATTGCGGAGGCTGTTAAATGCGACAGGAGGTCGCGTGCGGGTACATAACGGATATTTATTTACAATCACGCTTAAAGGATAACAGCCGGCATTTAAAATTATACTTAAAGTGGGGAAAAAAGAACAAAGTACTTACCGGGATAATAATGAGTTTTTGTTCTACTTTCTTCAACAAAAAGTCTAACAACGGGGAGTGAAGTGTGGCCTTCTTCCCCTTTTCAGGAGCTTTCATTAATCATCGTCTTCCTCTCGTTTTTTCCCCTGGAAATGAATAAAAAACGGAGTAATTACAAAACAATGATTTATTAATGTTCGGTTTAAAGCTATGCAAATTTGTTAAATGTAAAACATAAAGACCAGAATCGCAAAACATTTTCAATACATTTACTTAAGATAAACTCAAAAGGGATTTGACATTAAAAATGTTAAAGAAAAAACGCATCATAAATCATATGATTTCGCTCTTTGAAATATAAGCAATATCCGGAATATTGTATTTTATTTGCATACCTACAAAAAATATGCGTAAAACGAGAAAAACATTTTGTATTCTGTAGTCTGTGTTTTATTTACGAGTCATATCCTCAACAGTATACTCCTCCATATACATACATATGTACTCGTCCATTCATTTATTCAACGTCCTTGAACATCCTACCCGTTATCCATGAATTTCAAAGAATGTCATATTTTCTTTATGAAGGTCGTGTGCTTATTTAAATGTGAATAAAAAAATATAGAAATATAAGAATATCAAAATATGAATATGAAAATCGTTTTGTGTGTCATTTATGATGACACACTTGCAACAAGATGAAGATGAGGATAAGTATAATTCCCAAATGCTCCATCCTGCTGTTAATATAATAGCCAATCAATATCAAAAAACGGTTGTGACTGCTGACATAAGGGTTAAGTGTTTTTATATAGAAAACGTTTAAGAAATAAAAAAAAAGATGTCATATATTTCTTTCTCCTTTGTTTAGAAAAGAGTGTGCAAATTAAAGATTTGCAATGTAATGAATCAAAGGGCGTAATATGTCAATCCATATAAAGTAGGTGTCAGTTTTATGAAAAAAAAACAGAATTAGCTACTTTTAGTTTGCTGGAACGATAAAAGTCCATGGGTCAGAATTTTTAAAAATTTTAAGAATTAATTTGCACTAACATGGCTCATATGAAACAAATTCAGAAACAGATTTCAAAAATATATAAAGGGTGGTTCACCTATTGGTTTATTTTTAAATATTAGTTATTTTGATACTTTCTTCCCTGCTCGAAACTCGGACGGACTTTGCTAAATGACTTAAAATTACCCAAATCGAATTTCTGCCAAATATTCCTGGGGTCTCTTAGGTCACTCCTTCGATGTGTTACACTTTTTGCCCGCAGCAATTGACATACTCGTATACCCTCGTTCTCAATATTGGAGGCATAAAAAAAAAATTTTGCTAAAATTCTTTATCTTCTACCGAAAGTGCTATAATTACTACATTTAACTATAAATTTTGTCAAAAAATTTTTTTTTATTGAAAATTTCGTTTTTATCTAGGAAATTATGTGTCATAATTAAATTTTTGTAGAAAATTTCTTCGAAATAATTTTTTCTAGAAAATTTCATCGAAATTTAATTTTTCTAGAAAATTTCGTTGAAATCGCATTTTTCTTTCCTTCATCGGATTCAAATTGTATCTAATAATTATGCCAAAATTAATTTTTTCTACAAAATTTTGTTGGTATTAATATTTCTAGAAAATGTCTTAAAAATTTAATTTTTTTAGAAAATTTTTTTTTGTAATTTAATTTTTGAGAAAATTTCGTTGAAATTTAGTTTTTCTAGAAAATTTCGTTGAAATAAAATTTTTTGAGAATATTTTGTTAAAACTTAACTATTGTAGCCTTTCAAAAATTTCGAACACGTATTTTTCTAAATTAATATATTATTGCAAATTTCTTCAAAATTTAACTTTTATAAAAAACTTAACAGAAATAAAATTTTTATAGAAAATGTTGTCAAAATTGAGATTTTTAAAATTTTTCATCAAAGTTTTTTTGGAAAATAAATGTTTATTAAAAATGTTGTTTCTTTTGTCAAAATTAAATTTTCATAGAAAATTTAAAATCGCATTTTTCTTTAACATTTCTTCGAAATTGAATTTTTCCAGAAAATTCCATTAATCGGCCTTTAATAAAGTTATTGAGAGCGCCTCAGTAGGTGCGTTGGTAGCGAGCTCGCCTATGAGTTTGGGGGTCGTGGGTTCGATTCCCACCAGAGGCTCTGGTCTGTCGCTGCAAAATCTAGCCATATGGTCTTTGTAACCCGGCTTTTCCTTTGACCGTACAATTAGAATATAAATTTACTTTGTATTGTAATTCTTATAAATAAATAAATAAAAGTTATTGACCTTCATTTAATCTAGGGACGAAGTCCTTTAAGGAGCTCATGGTTCTTAAATCGTAATTTTAACAAAATTTTCCAGAGAAATGCATTTTAACGTTTTTTCTACAAAAATGTAATATTACCAAAATTTTGCAGTAAAATGCAATATCGAAAAAATTTTCAAAACATGAAATTTCAACGAAAGTTTTAGATATTGTAATTTTATCGAATATTTCAGAGAAATTGTAATTTTGTTGAAAATTTCATAGAAATTACAACTTTATTATTATTTTAAACTTATTTTATTTGGCAAAATTAACATTTTTAAAAACTTAGTCAGAATTTAATTTTTCTAAAAAATTTCGGTGAAATTGCATTTTCCTATAAATATTTTCAAATTTATATTTTTCTTAAAAATTTCGTCAAAATAATACTTCTGGAAAATTTGTCAAAAATATTTTTTTAAAAAAATTTCGTTTTTGTCTAAAAAATAAAGTCAAACTTAAATTTTTCTAGAAAATTTCATTGAAATTGCTATTTCTAGAAAATTTCATTGAAATTGCTATTTCTAGAAAATTGCTTAGAATTTTTTTTTTTCTAGAAAATTTCATAAAATTTTTTTTTCTAGAAAATTTCTTAGAATTTTTTTTTCTAGAAAATTTCTTAGAATTTTTTTTTCTAGAAAATTTCGTTGAATTTTTTTTCTAGAAAATTTCGTAGAAATTAAATTTTTCTTGAAAATTTCGTAGAAATTTAATTTTACCAGAAAATGGTGTTGAAATCGTATTTTTCAGAGAAATTGTAATTTTGTGGAAAATTTCAAACAAATTGCAATTTTATTTAAATTTTTAATTTTGTGTCAGAAATTGGCATTTTTAAAAATGTTGTCAAAATTTAATTTTTCTAAAATATCGCTGGGATTGCATTTTTCTATACAAAATTGGCGAAACTTTATTTTTCTAGACAAACTTGCCTGAACTAACATTTTCTTGCAAGTTTTTTCAAAAACTAATTTTTATAAAAAGCTTAACAGAAGGCGATTTATTATAGAAATTCTTCAAAAATGAATTTTTAAAATTTGGTCGAAAATACATCTTACTTAAAAATTTGGTGTTTTCGTCGAAATTTAATTTTTATCGAAAAGTTTCAGCAAAATTTTAAATGGATTTGATTGAAATTATTTTCTAGAAAATTATGCCAAAAATAAATTCTTCTAAAAAATTTCGTTGGTATTGGTAGAAAATATCTTCGAAATTTTTTTTCTAGAAATTTTTATTGAAATATAATTTTTCTAGAAGATTTTGTTGAAATTACATTTTTAGAGCAAATTTCGTTGAAATGTAATTATTCTAGCAAATTTCGTTAAAATTGCATTTTTTCTAAGATATTGTATTTTATAGAAATAGCAATTTTATTAGAATTTCATAGAAATTTAAATTTTATAATTATGTTCTTCAAAATTGTCGAAAACGTATTTTTCTACAAAATCCTGCCTAAATTAATATATTATTGCAAATTTCTTCAAAATTTAATTATTATAAAAAACTTAACAGAAATCATATTTTTATAGAAAATGTTGTCAACATTTTCATTTCTAAAAAATTGTTCAAAATTGATTTTTTTTTTAATTTTGGCGAAAATACATTTTTTTTGAAAATTTGTTTTTTTTCGAAATTAATTTTTTTACAAAATTTTTTTGAAATATAATTTTTAGAGAAAATTTAATTTTTCTAGAAAATTTAGTTGAAATTAATTTTTTCGAGAAAATATCGTTGAAATTTAATTATTCATAGCAAATTTCGGTAAAATCGCGTTTTTTTTTAGAAATTGATATATTAAAAATTTCATAGAATTTGCAATTTTACTGAAAATTTCGTAGAAATTGCTATTTTGTTGAAAATTTCATAGAATTTGCTATTTTATTAAAAATTTCATAGAAATTTCAATTTTATTGAAAATTTCATAGAAATTGCCATTTTATTGAAAATTTCATAGAAATTGCCATTTTATAATTATGTCTTTCAAAATTGTCGAAAATGTATTTTTATAGAAAATCCTGCCTAAATTAATATATTATTGCAAATTTCTTTAAAATTTAATTTAAAAAAAAAACTTAATAGAAATCTAATTTTTATAGAAATGTTGTCAAAATTGTCATTTCTAAAAAATGCATTTCTTAAATCGTAATTTTAACAAAATTTTCCAGAGAAATGCATTTTAACGTTTTTTCTACAGAAATGTAATATTACCAAAATTTAAAATATTTAAATGTAATTTTATCGAATATTTCAGAGAAATTGTAATTTTGTTGAAAATTTTATAGAAATTGCAACTTATTATTATTTTAAATTTATTTTTTTGGCGAAATTGTCATTTTAAAAATTTTGTCAGAATTTAGTTTTTTTAAAAAAATTCGCTGAAATTGCATTTTTCTATAAATTTTTTCAAATTTATAGTTTTCTTAAAAATTTCGTCAAAATAATATTTTTTGAAAATTTTGTCGAAAATAATTTTTTATTGAAAATTTCGTTTTTGTTTCGAAAATAAAGCCAAAATTAAATTTTTCTTGAAAATTTCATTGAAATTTCTATTTCTAGAAAATTTCTTAGAATTTTTTTTCTAGAAAATTTCTTCGAAATTTAATTTTTCTAGAAAATTTCGTAGAAATTTAATTTTACTAGAAAATGTTGAAATCGTATTTTTCGGAGAATTTGATTTTATTTAAAATTTCATAGAAATTTGCAATTTCATAAATTTAAATCTACATTTTTTCAATATATAATTTTTCTAAAAAAATTTGCTTAAATTGCATTTTTCTACATAAAGATTGAAAGATTGATTCATTAATATTTAATTTTTTTGAAAATTTTGTCGAAAATACTTTTTTATTAAAAATTTCGTCTTTGTCTAGAAAATTAAGTCAATATTGAATTTTTCTAGAAAATTCCATTGAAATTACTATTTCTAGAAAATTTCTTAGAAATTTATTTTCTCTAAAATAATGTTTATAGAAAATGTCTTAGCAATTTAATTTTTCTAGAAAATTTCCTCGAAATCATATTTTTCAAAGAAATTGTAATTTTGTTAGAATCAAAAAATTCCAATTTTGTTAAAATTTAAATTTTTTTCTCGTCAAAAATTGACATTTTTAAACTTGTTGTCAAAATTTAATTTTTCTTCAAAATTATATATTTCCTGAAAATTTCGTCAAAATTTAATTTATTGAAAATTTCGTAAAAAATTCATTTTTAAAAATTTTGTCCAAAATAGATTTTTATTAAAAAAACGAAATCTTGTCTATAAAATTATTTCAAAATGAATTTTTTTTAGAAAATGTCGTTGAAATTTCTATTTCTAGAAAATTTCATAGACATTTATTTTTTCTAGAAAATTTCTTCGAAATTAAATTTTTCTATAAAATTTCTTAGAAAATAAATTTTACTAGAGAATTTTGTTGAAATCGTATTTTTCAGAGAAATTGTGATTTTGTTGACAATTTCATAGAAATTGCAATTTTATTGAGATTTTAAATTTAATTTTTTTTTGTCAAAAATTGGCATTTTTACAAATTTTGTCAAAATTACATTTTTCAAAAAAAAATTATGGAATTTGAATTTTTTTTATACAATTTCTTCTAAATAATACTTTTCTTGAAAATTTCGTCAAAATTTAATTTTTTGAAAGTGTTGTCGAAAATTAATTTTTATTGAAAATTTCGTTTTTGTCTAAAAAAAATGATGACAAAATTAAAGTTTTCTAGAAAATTTCTTAGAAATTAACTTTCTCTAGAAAATTTCTTAGAAATTATCTTTCTCTAGAAAATTTCTTAGAAATTTATTTTTTTCTAGAAAATTTCTTAGAAATCTAATTTTTGTAGAAAATTAAATTAAAAAATTAAATTTTTCTGGAAAATTTTTTAGAAATTTAATTTTTCTAGAAAATTTCTTAGAAATTTATTTTTTCTAGAAAATTTCGTAGAAACTTAATTTCTCTAGAAAATTTTGTTGAAATCGTATTTTTCTATAAAACTTTCTTTGAAGTTGAATTGTTCCAGAGAATTTCCTTTATCAACCACTTTATCATCCACCTTTGAAACAATACCTATTTACAGCGTAGGCCATCTAAAATTTTAAATTTGAATCGGCTATAAAAGAAGTACCGATAAGTTTTTCAAATTTCTGATTTTATTGGAAAGATTGAACTTTGTCATTTAATAATGGAACCCAATATCATTCATATGACTATCACGACTTGCGCGGCAGTACCTCATCCGATCAACCCAATTTTCAGTACATTTTCGATTGTTTCGGGTCGCATCTCTTCAATGGCAACTTCGATTTCATGTTTCAACGCTTCAACTGTCTCTGGATGCTTAGCGTAACATTTATCCTTTAGGGCTCCCCATAGAAAATAATCTAAAGGGCCCAAATCAGAAATCAATATAATCGGTAGTTCAAATTAAAATGGTCCACCCTTTAGATAGATCTAATATTGCAAGAATTTATTCAATGATTTTTAATCGCTCAGCATTTGGCATCACTTTAAAAAAAACTCTGACTTAAGAAGACAGTCAACATATGTGTTCGCCTATCAGTTTGTCAATTTAAGACATTTGTTCGTGACGAAAAATTCGTGTTAAACTATGTCTATCCACATTGCTTTTCTTTTCTTAAATCATTAAATAATAATATTATTATCACACATCTGTACGCGATAGCTTAAAAAAGCGCCTCCAAAGTGATTTGAATTCGGTCAGCGTCGCAAACATTTTCAATAATTCAAACCAAAATGTCTGTTGAAGAGACTGTTGAAGAAGTAGAAGAATAATTTAAATATTTAAAGAATATTTTTCAACTCTCTTCGATTCGGTATTTTTTTTCTTCTCCAAGGTAAAACAATTGATCCAACCATTTCAATTTGACTTTTCTAAATTTTTCCTAATACCTAAGAGAAACCATTGAAGTGGATTGCGTGGGGAGGAGAAAAGAGATAGTTTGTTTTTTGAAACTATTACTGAAACTTACTTAAACCTCAACGGAGGCGGTTGTAGCACACACACACACCAATACACTGGCGAGCAACAAATGTGAGACGTTTGCTGCATGACTCTCTACCCATATATTAGAGTAAATGGCTCATAAGCTTTGGTATTTCGTTGTAGTAGTTGTTTGTGTATTCCAGTCGAACTCTTTCGTTACGTGTTGATGTGTTGGCGTAATTGTGTATGCGAATGTGTGTTTGCACTAAACTTCCTCTTAGGATTTTTCTTATTCGCCTTGTGGATGGGGGATATTTTTTCTTCTCGTAGAGAAGCATCTGTGAACTTGTAAATGCAATTGTTAAAACGTGCATAAATTAACAAGTACTGTTTTCAGCCTCTTTCTCTCTGTCTGTCTCCCTCACGCTCTCCCTCACACTCTACTCGTTCTGCCATTGAGAAGCAGTTGTTGGGCAAACACACGCACATGCACACCTCTTCAAGTAAGTGTATGCGGAAGGATTGAAAGAGAAAGTTGTAGATAATGGACGAAAGAATTTAAAACTTGTAAAATTCACTTTAAAAACGAAATTCTTTGGGGGACAACTATAAATTTTTTTTTGAAATTAAGACAAAAAGGAGTTAAGAAACTGTAAATCTAGTTAATGTAACTGGTGTCACATTTAATTGGAGTTTTTTGAGTAGTTTCCCTTTCACTTTCCACTTAAAAGTTAGGATATACTTTAAACTTAAATTTTAATTGGAAAAATTCTTAGACTGTCATTAATAAAACAACATCTGACCCAAAGATGTCTACACGAAGTCATTTGTAAACTTTCAGAAAAATAAAAACTTAATTTAAGTTATTTTATCATATATAGAAGAGTAGAAAAAATCATTAGAAAATGACAATTAAGACAATGTCAGTCGAGTAAATCGAATCGAATAACATAATTTAGACATTTTATCATATTTAGAGGAGTAGAGAAATCATTAGAAAAAAGTAAGAAAATTCAGTCGAGAAAATGGAATGCACCAAAAAAGGGTGGAACAACTTCGAACATTTTTTTAAGGTATTAAGCAGACAGACGGACGGACATTGGTCAAGTAACTTAAAATATTCTAAAGCGGATTTTCGCCAAACATACTTAGGGTCTTAGGGCAGTTCTTCGATGTGTTACAACTTTGAGCCATAACAACACGATTTTTGAAACCAAATAATCTATGTGTCTTTGCGTTTTAAGATTTTATAGCATTTTAAATGATAATTTTAAAACTAGGATAGTTTTATAACACACGTTACACGCACTGCCATCTAGTGAAAACATTTTGAGTTGTCTGAAACCATTTGAGTTGTCTAAATGAAAAAGTTATATAGTCGGACCACTTGGGCACCGTTTACGCCACTCTATTGTACTCTGCGCTTAATTTGTCCATCAGATTTTCTCTAACACTTATCAAACAACCGGATTTAGATAATAATTTTAAAAATTACTACTTTACCTATCCAATATTTAATTAAACATTTACTTCATTTCATTTCAGAATTTTGAACTCTAATAAGAACTTAAGGTAAGCTAAAAAAATTTTGTCTTTAAAACCAAATGCTTATAACAAATTATCCGAACTAAAATTGACACAGAGTCAAATAATAAATCTTCTGGATCACAAAATCAACCTTTATATATAAAGGAGAATGTGTGTTTGTTTGTAACGTATATATATATATTTCACGTGTATTCATGCATTCTTGTAATCAAAGTACAGGTCGTAATAATGATCCGATCTGAACAAAACTTTTGCACCCATCTTCATATTGGGTTCAGATTGACATATCGATATATCCATTCTAAAAAGGTAGTTTTTCAGGAAAGGTGATCGAAGTTTGATGCATTTTTTTAAATTTGTGTGGAATTCCTTTATAATGTAAATGGAATGACCTGGTTTGGATCGGTTCAGATTTCGATTAGAATTAGGCAGTATCCTTACTGGTTTTTTATTTAAAATTTTTAGAATTTTCTGCTATTTAACAAATTGCTGATTTTTTTATTTTATTTAATAACTGTAAATTTTTATTATTTAACTTAGAAATTGTGTTTTTTATCTTAATTAAAAATTGTGGATACTTTATTTTATTTACTCGTAATAATCGTGGATTTTCTATTTTATACAAAAGCCTTGTATTGTTTATTTTAGAAAAAATCTTGGATTTTTTTCATAAAAAAAATTTTTGGTTTTTTATTTTATAAACAAATCTTGGAATTTTTATTTTTTTTGGGCTTTTTATTTTATAAAAAAATCTTGGAATTTTTATTTTATTAAAAAATTTTGGATTTTTTGGGCTTTTTATTTTATAAAAAAATCTTGGAATTTTTATTTTATTAAAAAATGGTGGATTTTTTATTTTATAAAAAATTTTGGGCTTTTTATTTTATAAAAAAAATTTGGAATTTTTATTTTATTAAAATATGGTGGATTTTTTTAACAAAAATCATAGATACCTTACTTTTTAAAATTTTTTTATTTTATTCAATCGTGATTTTTTTATTAAAAAATCGAGCTTTTTTATTCAAAAATAGTTTCTTGTATTATATTATATAGAAGGTGTAGGACATTAGCATATTAGTCGGCCCCGCCCGGAAAAGCAGAAACCTTACTGGTTTTTTATTTAAAAATTTAGCAAAATTGTATTTTTTTATTTTATTCAAAAATCGCGCATTCTGTATTTTATTTAATAATCGTGGATTTTTTATTTTAGAAAAAAATCGTGTATTCTTTATTTTAGAAAAATCTTTGATTTTTTATTTTATAAAAAACCTTGGATTTTTAATTTTATAAAAATTGATTTCTATATTTTATACAAAAATGTTGATTCTAGTCAATAAATAATACACAATTTTTGGATTTTTTTTTTTTTTTGAAAATTGCATGCTTTTTTATTTTAGTAAAAAATCATGGATTATTTATTTTATTAAAATATCGTGGATTTTTTACATTATTAAATTGTGGAATTTTTATTTTATTAAAAAATCGTTGATATTTTTAACATTATTCAAAAATCGTGTTTTTTTATTTTATTAAAGAATAGTAAGTAGATTTTTTACTTAACTCAAAAATCGCGATTTTTTTTTATTAAAAAATTGTGGATTTATTATATAAATAAAAAAAATATTTTTTATTTAATTAAGTTTTATATATATTTATTAATTTATTTTTATTAATTTTATTAATTTACATGTATTTTGTATTTCTATAGTGGATTTAATACATTTTCTTTGATTTTTTCATTTTATTAAAAAATCGTGGATTTTTTCTTTATTCAAATATCATTGACTTTTGTATATTATTCAAAAACCGTGAATTTCATTGTTTTTATTATAAAATTTTGAATTGTGATTTTTTTTTGTTTTATTCAAAAAATATTCTTTTTTATTAAAAAATCGTGGAAAAAGTAATTTTTTTATTTTATTCAGAAAAAGCAAATATTTTATTTTATTCAAAAAAAGTAAATTTTTTATTCTATTCAAAAAAGAAACATTTTTTATTTTATTAACAAATCGTAGACATTTTTGTCTTATTCAAAATCGTAAATATATTTTCAATAATCGTGATGTTTTATTTTATTCAAAAATTTTAGATTTTAACTTTCCTCAAAAATCATGATTTTGTTACTTTATTCAAAAAATTGTGGTTTTTACTTAAAAATTGAAGATTTTCTACATTATTCAAAAATCGTGGATTTTTTATTTTATTCAGAAAAGGTAATTTTTTTATTTTATTCAGAAAAAGTAAATTTTTATTTTATTCAAAAAAAGTAAACTTTTTATTTTATTCAAAAAAAGTAGATTTTTAGATTTTTTATTTTATAAAAAAATCTTGGAAATAAAACATCTTCTGGATTTTTTATATTATTAACAAATCGTGGATTCTCTATTTTGTACAAAAATCATTGATATTTAATTTTATTCAAAAATCGTGGATTTTTATTTTATTTAATAATTGTAGATATAATATTATATAAAAAAATCTTGATTTTTTTATTTTATTGAACATCGTGGCTTATCTATTTTGTATAAAACTCATAAAAATTTAGCTTTTAAAAAAATTTTGATTTTTTATTAAAAATAGTGGATTTTTCATTTATTTCACTTATTTTGTTTATTTGATCTTGAATTTTTTTATTTAATTAAAAATCGTGTGTTTTTCCAAAAATCATGGATTTTTTTACTGTATTCAAAATTTAGAGATTTTTATTTTATTCAGAAATCGTAGATTTTTTATTTTATTCAAAAATTTTGCTTTTTTTTTAAAATCGTGTATTTTTAATTTTATTCAAAATTCATGTATATTATTTTATTATTAAAGTCGTTTTTTTTATTTTATTAAAGAAACTTAGTTTTTTATTTTACTAAAAAATCGTGAATTTTTTTAAAAAATTGTGGATTTATTATTTTGTTCAAAAATCATGTATTTTTACATCAATCATTTTATTATTTTACTTGTATTTTTTATCGCGGATTTCTTACTACATTAAAAAGCCTTGGATTTTTGTATTTTATTTCCAAATCGTGGACTTTTTATTTTATTAAAAATAGCGAATTACTTATTTATTCACAAATCGTGGATTTTTTTGTACTTTACTCAAAAATTATGGATTTTTTTTTATTATAAAAAAATTGGGGATTTTATTAAAAAAAAATTATTTAAAAAAATATTTATTTATTTTATTGAAAAATTTTGATTTTATTTAATAATGGTGTATTTTTCGATCTTGTTATCGAAAATTGCGTTTTTTTTATTTTATTCAAAAAAGTAAATTTTTTATTTTATTAAAAAATCGTGGATATTTTTAAAAAAAAAAAATCATAATTTATTAAAGAATAGTCAATTTTGTTACTTTACTCAAAAATCGTGAATTTTGTTTACTTTATTCAAAAATTGTGGATTTATTATTTTAATAAAAAATCTTGAATATTTTATTTTAATCATTTTATTATTTTACTTGTATTTTATACTTTCTTATAATATATAATAATCGACAAATTTGCTAGGGTATATAAATTTGTGAGGGTATATCTTAGTCGGTTTACCCGACTGAAACTTTCTTACTTGTTTTTTTTTTTTTTTTTTGTAAATTACTCTGCGATTTTTCAGGTCTACGTTACAGTATTTAAATATCCATTAAATATCTGATCGATAAATAATGGATTAAAAAACGTATATATTACGCGTTAACACAGCTTTAAATGCAATTACCCAGGCATAAGTGTGTAAATTCTCGCTCACATCATACATACTCATACATACGAGTATATCTATGTCTATGTGTGTGTGTTTGCGCGTGAGTACATTTCCGGGAATTCCATGTCCTTTATTTATATTTGTGGTACTCGTAATGCGGTGATGACTTTGGTCGTCACCCTGTCATTATCAATTAACATTAAAGAGCGTTTGTTTTTTATTTTTCTCTTCACACATCAGCAATAGAATGGAAACGCCAGAAAAGGATTGCAATAAATTTAATTGCAATTTTATTTAAATGCCATTTACACCACGCTGTCATTGTGGCAGCGGGGGAGGGGGGCGTGTGGTTGTGTGGAGGACATGGAAGTGTGAGAATTGTCTACGTTTCCCTTTTGAGTTTCATTTTTCACATTAAAATCTTTACTATTTTAAATGACATTTTGTGTTCTTTTTTTGTTAAAAGTGCTGAGCAATCAATTGACACTTTCAAAACCCTGAATGTTGAGTGTTTTTTTTCCGGGATAAAGGATTTTCCCCACAATGAATATGCAGATTTACATTATAGAGTGTTTAAAAAGGTTATAATACGCAAAAAAAGTGGTAGAATGTTGCTGCACTTTACATTTTATAATTAATTATAGAGAAAAAAAAATTACAAAATTGAATATTATTTATAGAAAATTATAAAATGAGGATATAATTAAAAAGTAAAAAGAAAACGGGAAAAATATAATAAAT
Organism: Eudasyphora cyanicolor; assembly: GCA_963930755.1. Lineage (NCBI taxonomy): Eukaryota > Metazoa > Arthropoda > Insecta > Diptera > Muscidae > Eudasyphora > Eudasyphora cyanicolor. The sequence continues at coordinate 12,200,070 of OZ005737.1, forward strand.
AAAAAAATATCAGTGAATTATTATACTGTAGGAGGTATAAAAAAGGGTATTGCCATATTCGCCCATTTTTCTCTGGTTGGTAGGTAGACTTGATTAAAACTAATACTATAAATTTTTGCTTTATTTAAAAATCGTATTTTTTCACAAAAATTGAATTTTTATTCTATGGATTTTTTTATTACAAAATCGCGAATTGTTCAAAAATCGTGGATTTTTACTTTATTAATAATATGGAACTTTTAATTTTATGCAAAAGTTGTGGATTTTTTTACTTTATTCAAAAATCTTGAATTTTTGATTTTGTTCAAAAAAAGTGAATTTTTGATTTTATTCAAAAATCGTGGATTTTTACTTTATTCAAAATCTTGGATTTTTGATTTTATTCAAAAATCGTGAATTTTTGATTTTATTCAAAAATCGTGAATTTTTGATTTTATTCAAAAATCATGGATTTTTAATTTTATAAAAAAATCATGTTTTTTTATTCAAAAATCGTGAATTTTGTATTTTATCCAAAAATCGTTAATTTTGTATTTTATTCAAAAATCGTTAATTTTGTATTTATTCAAAAATTGTGTATTTTTACTTTATTCAAAAATCTTGTATTTTTTTATTTTATTCAAAAATTCGTGGATTTTTACTTTGATAAAAAATCGTGGATTTTTATTTTATTCAAAAATCGTGGATTTTATTAAAATTTTTTTTTAATTTTATTCAAAAATCGTGGATTTTATTTATTTTTTTTTTTATTTTATTCAAAAATCATGGATTTTATTTAAAAATTTTGTTTTGTTTATAACAATCTTTTATTTGTTGATTTTATTTTAATTTTTTTTTTTTATTCAAAAATCTTGGATTTTATTTAAAATTTTTTTTTGTTTATTTTATTCAAAAATCGTGGATTTTTACTTTATTCAAAAATCGTGGATTTTTACTTTATTCTAAAATCGTGGATTTTGTATTTTATTCAAAAATCGTGGATTTTTACTTTATTCTAAAATCGTGGATTTTGTATTTTATTCAAAAATCGTGGATTTTATTTAAATTTTTAGTTTTTTTTTCAAAAATCGTGGATTTTGTATTTTATTCAAAAATCGTGGATTTTATTTAAATTTTTAGTTTTTTTTTCAAAAATCGTGGATTTTATTTAAAAATGTTGTTTTGCTTATTTTATTCAAAAATCGTGGATTTTTACTTTATTCAAAAATCTTAGATTTTTACTTTATTAAAAAATTGCTGATTTTTACTTTATTCAAAAGTAGTGGATTTTTACTTTATTCTAAAATCGTGAATTTTGTATTTTATTCAAAAATCGTTAATTTTGTATTTTATTCAAAAGTCGTTAATTTTGTATTTTATTCAAAAATCGTGGGTTTTTTACTTTATTCGAAAATATTTTATTTGTCATTTTATTAAAAAATTCGTAGATTTTATATTAATTTTTTTCTTTTATCCAAAAATCGTGGATTTTATTTAAAATATTTGTTTTGTTTATTTTATTCACAAATAGTGGATTTTTACTTTATTCTAAAATCGTGGATTTTGTATTTTATTAAAAAATCGTTAATTTTGTATATAATTCAAAAATCTTTAATTTTGTATTTTATTCAAAAACAGTTAATTTTGTATTTTATTCAAAAATTGTGGATTTTTTACTTTATTCAAAAATCTTTGATTTGTTATTTTATTAAAAAATTCGTGGATTTTTAATTTAATAAAAAATCGTGGATTTTATTTAAAAGTTTTGTTTTTTTATTTTATTCAAAAATCGTGGATTTTATTTTAATTTTTTTTATTTTATTAAAAAATCTTTGATTTTATTTAAAAATTTTGTTGAGTTTATTTTATTAAAATATTCGTGGATTTTTAATTTAATAAAAAATCGAGGATTTTTACTTTAATAAAAATTGTGGATTATTACTTTGTTTTTTTTTACTTTATTAAAAAATCGTGGATTTTATTTTAATTTTTTTTCCATTTTATAAAAATCTTTGATTTTATTTAAAAATTTTGTGTTTTATATTATTCAAAAATTCGTGGATTTTTACTTCGTTCAAAAATGGTGGATTTTTACTTTATTAAAAAATCGTGGATATTTACTTTATTCAAAAATCGTGAATATTTACTTTATTAAAAAATCGTGGATTTTTATTTTATTCAATTATCGTAGATTTTTACTTTATTAAAAAATAGTGAATTTTTATTTTATTCAAAAATCGTGGATTTTTACTTTATTAAAAAATCGTGGATTTTTATTTTATTCAAAAATCGTGGCAACGGTTTTGCATATGTTTCATTCATGCCGGTGTATTTATGTATAGAACAAGTGATGCGAGTGTATGACTGTGCGAGTATGTGAGCAAGTGTCTCCCCCAAAACATGGCACGCAACACCCAAAGTTATGCTTTATATTTTGTTGCAGCAAAAACCAAAAAACAAAAAATGAAAAACGAAAACTCCAAAGACTTCACTCTCTTTGCAATGCAACAATAGAATATGAAATGCATGAATGGATGAGTGAAAGGACGAGTGAATGAGTGAGTGAATGAATGAATGAACAAGTGAATGAATGAATTCGCCAGCTAAAAAGGAATAACAAAGTGCAGAGAATGATAAGCCGGAAGTTAAAATATTATTGTTATAAATTTATGTTTTGTATTCATATACAATACGAGTGCATATATTTTCTATGAAGGCAAAAGGATATAAGTGGCCTCTCTTTGCTCCCCATACCCATTATCCTTTTTTCGCCAAACGCCAAACAACACTAACACATGTCTTTCTCTTATACACTTCAAGTGTGCTGACAAAAGACAATGCAGTTACACAAATATATACACGCACACACACGTGTGAATGTATGTCTCTTCGGTCTTTCTGGGAAGAAGAATAATAATAACAACAATAATAACAAAGAAAAACGAAACATGAATCGCTTATAAAAATATAGACAATGACAATAGCTAAAAACAACAAGAAGAAAAACAAAAACACTGTTGTAATAAAATAAATAAAGGACATATGTCGTTCATTCCCCATATCCCTTAGCCGCTCTCTGTCCTTCACCCGTTCCCTCCCTCTCTCTGCCTTTGTGTCTGAGTCCTCGTTTTCATGTAGAGCTTCCTGAAGTCCTTTCAACATTTCGTTTCTTTCCGTTTTTATTTTACTTTTTTTTTGCAACGAAACAGACACATTTTTGCATGTTTCGTCTTCTTGAAAGCACAGAAAGTCCTTCGACAACAAAATAATAAATTTAGCATAAAATGGGGATTTTTATCGAAAATTAATTATTTAAAGAACTATAAGACTTTAGGATAAATGTCTAACTACTACTTGGTAAATATTAAAGAAATTATTAAAGGGTTGCTCAAAAGGATTTATCAATCCAAAGAAATATAAGGATATTTAAAATGATTTTAGGGAAAGTTTTATTACTAACTAAGAAAATGAAGAATAAAGACTTAAGTCTTTAAAAAGAAAAAAAATAGAGAGAGAAATTAAATTCTATAACATAAAAATGTGTAAAACCAAAATTAAGTTTCATTCTCTGAGATCTGATTTGGATTGACGAAATTTAAAACAAGTAAGAATATGTAATGGCGAGTAAACTGATTGTGGTATGCACTCACTTTGTGGGGAATGCAATATTGAATGATATTTCTATGGAAGCCAGAAAGGTGGACCAATATGGCCAATCTTCCAACATAGCCTGAAAAATAATTTTACCACTCCTGAAAATAGCCATCAACCGCAATCTCAACTTCCTCATTGCTGGAAAATCTTTTCCACCGAACCATTTATTAAAATTTAAAAACAAAAAAAATCGGAGGTAGCTAAATCTGTCGAATAAGGTGCGTTTTAAAGCAATTCGAACTTTATTCATTGATTTTGGCCACAGCAATAGTGTATGTGTGAACTGGTGCATTGTCTTCTTTGTGAGCAAACGCGGCACCCATCCTGAGCTTTCTCATCATCAAATTTTCCGTCCTATGACTTCAGCAAACTCACGAACCTTCAATTGACGATCATGCAATACCATTTTGTGAATTTTCAACCATTTCTGGCGTGGACACCTCAATGAGTGTTCATCTACATAGGCAGCTCATACGGCCCCGTTTAAACTCTGCCACCCAATATCACCCATGCCTTGAAACTTAAAACATATGTTTTAGAAGGTTCTCACTTGTCACGAAAGTAATTTTTTTTTAACTATTACCGCCATCTATACGTCAGGTTGGCTAATTTTGCAACACTCTCGTCAATTAGAAGTCAATTGGTTACTCCATTCGAGAGTTATTAAGCGCACCAGCTGACAGACAGACGGACAGGCAGACAGACATAGCTCAAATGCCTTAATGCATTTGAGCTATGTCTGGATTTCCGTAGATTTCCTAAATTAGGGACACCTTTTTAAATTATGCATCGATTTTCTTCGGAATGGTGTCACTTTATTTATTCATGATCGATCACTTTACGATAAAATAATAGATATATATAAATTGTGCATTTTGCGATGTTTACAAGAAATTTTGATTAAAAAAATATTAAAATTGTCTCAAACGAGCAAGAATTTTAAGTCGGGTAAACCGACTTACGAATCCCCTCACCTCCAGTCCCAAAAAACATTCGTAAATTTATTCATTATACCCTACACTAACTGTGGCACAGGGTATTACAACTTTGTGCATTTGTTTGTAACACCCAAAAGGAGAAGAAATCGACCCATCGTTTATTATACCGATCGACTTAGAATCATTTTTATCCCCTCGCCTTAGAGAAGAGGGTTATATCATTTGCTACGAGCCAAAAGTGTAACACATCGAAGGAGTGACCTAAGACCCTAAGTATGTTCGGCGGGAATCCGTTTTGGGTTATTTTAAGTCATTTCAGCAATGTCCATCTGTCTGTCTTTCTGTGTATCTGTGGCTGGCTGGTGCGCACGATAACTCTCGAAATGAGTCACCGATTGACTTCAAATTTGGTTGTGGTAATATTTTTTTCTATCTCCGGCTAAGTTCGAAGATGGGCCATATTGGTCCACTCCTTCTAGTACCTCTCCCACAAAGGGTTAACTTTTAGTTAAATATGTATTCTCTAATACCTTCTTTACTACTTAACCGAATCTTCTGAAATTTCACACATAGTATTAGGTTGTTACTCGCTAACTCGTCAAGAAAAATGGACGATGTGGCCACTCTCTTTTTGGTACCTCCCACTCAAATGGACCATTTTGCACCAAAAGTTAACTACTTATGGCTTTTATATCAGTGCATGAAAATACATGAAATTTTGTACTGTGTAATGCTTTTATAGTATCTAGAGTCCAGAAAAAAGTGGCACGCGCCTTTTGGTACCTCCCACACAAATGGACTATTTTGTACCAAAAGTTACCAGCTTATAATTTTAATACCAGTGATTTTATAGTACCTAGAGTCCAGAGAAAAATCGGCGTTATTGGTACCCCTTTTTGGTACCTCCCACACAAAAAGACCTTTTTGTACCAAAAGTTAACAGGTTTTAACTTTAATACCAGTGCATACAAATACTTGAAATTTCGTACAGCGTTATGCTTTTATAGTACCTAATGTCTAGAGAAAAGTCGCCGTTATTGCCACGTTCCTTTTGGAACCTCCCACACAAAAGTTAAGATTTTACACCAAAAGTTAAGAAAAGTATTTTACACCAAAAGTTAAGAGCATATAACTATAATACCAGTGCATATAAATCCTTGAAATTTTATAGTATCTTGAGTCCACAGAAAAGTGGGCGTTATTGGTACCCCCTTTTGGTACCTCCCACACAAATGGAATATTTTGTACCAAACGTTACCAGCTTATAACTTTAATACCAGTGTTTTTATAGTACCTAGAGTCCAGAGAAAAATCGGCGTTATTGGTACCCCTTTTTGGTACCTCCCACACAAAAAGACCTTTTTGTACCAAAAGTTAACAGGTTTTAACTTTAACACCAGTGAATATAAATACCAGATACTTTGTAAGGTGTATTGCTTTTGTAGTATCTAGAGTCCAGAGAAAAGTGACCGTTATTGGCACTCCCCTTTTGGTACCTCCCACACAAATGGACCATTTTGTACCAAATGTTTTTTTTTTTTTTTTTTCCTTTTATTATTTCAATAGATTGACAATAAAAATCACACTACATGAAATAAATATTCAATTTGAACATAGGGCGTTAATAAACTCTTTCCACCTGTTTCGATCGCTTGACATGGCCTTGACCTGACTCCATGACATATCATTTGATTCGCATTCTTTCTTCAACATTCTCACCCACGTGTTTCGTGGCCTGCCTGGTCGCCGATGTCCTTGCGGGTTCCACTCTAGAGCTTGTTTTGCAATGTCATCGTTTGGTCTTCTAAGTATGTGACCGATCCAGCTCCATCTGCGTCTTTTGATCTCTACTTCGATGGGATTACTGCTCGTAGCTAGCAGCAGTTCTTCATTTGATATTCTGTTGGGCCAATAGATGCGAAGAATTTGTCTGAGGCAACGGTTGACAAATGTTTGTAGCTTCTTCTGGGTGTATTGCGTGGTGCTCCAAGTTGTGCAGCTGTATAGCAAAACTGACATTACGCTGGTGTTAAAAATTTTCAGTTTTGTGCGCTCTGAAATACTGTTTGAGCGCCATATTTTGTGCAGCTCACGAAACGCTAATCTGGCCTTATTTATACGGCTGGTTATGTCTGCACCTGATCCGCCATCTGTCGTGATGGTGCTACCTAGGTATGAGAACGATGTAACGTCCTCAATAGGAGTCCCATTTAATGTCAGTGGTGTTGTGTTGCTGGTGCCAATTCGCATAAGCTTAGTTTTCTTGACATTGATTTTTAAACCAACTTTACTGGCGTTTATGGAGAGATGGTGAAGTTTCGCTTCGATGTCAGCAAGACGGTGTGAGAAGAGGCATAAATCATCTGCGTAGTCGATGTCGTGTAGATTCCACCGTATACCCTTTGGTGCATCCATGTTGGTTTGGTGCATTACGCTGTCGAGTACTATCAGGAACAATGTGGGAGATAAGACGCAGCCTTGTCTAACGCCGGTGTTTGTGGTAAAAGGGTTGCTTTCCTTACCGTTAAACCTCACTCTCAATTCCGCGTCCTGGTATAGGTTACGAATAATGTTGACTATTTTGTCGGGGATGCCTTTGCTGCTGAGTACTGACCACAGTGCAGGGCGCGAAATCGTATCGAATGCGCGTTCGAAGTCAATGAATAGCATGTAAAGTTGGCTGTTAAATTCCAGCGACTGCTCGATGATAATACGTAAAGTATTTATGTGATCGGAGCATGAGCGGCCGCGTCTGAAGCCCGCTTGCTCTTTCCGTAGGATAGTGTCTACCATTGGTGAGATTCTTTGGAGTATAATTTGGGCCATTAGTTTTTGGATGGCGTTTAGTAGAGTTATTCCTCTCCAGTTTTTGCATTGTGTGAGGTCTCCTTTTTTGGGGATGGTTATTATTACTCCAGACTTCCAACTGGGTGGGATGCAGTCGTTTGACCAGGCCTCCCGTATTATTGGCGTGAGTACCTGCGCTATTGGTGTTGCCCCGTACTTGAGTAGCTCAGCTGGAATTGTATCGGGTCCGGCAGCTTTGATATTTTTTAATTTAGAGAGTGCAGACGAGATCTCAATTAATGATGGCGGCGATGTGTTGATGTCACGTCTTTGGTTGCGTCTTCCAGTGTTGTAGCTTGACATATCTGCATCAGGAGTAGTTATGTCAGAGTTGCTGAAAAATTCATTCCATCGTTCGAGTTGTTGATCCGTATTTGCATTGTCGCAGTCATCTCGGTCTTTTATAACAGTGGTGTTTTTCTTTGGCTTTCCGCTTAGACGATTTATGGCAATATAGACCCCTCTCAGGTTACCAGTATTTGCACATTTTTCTGCGTCTGTTGCGATGTTGTTGCAGTATTTCTCGCGATCAGCACGCACCATCCGTTTTACTTTGTTTGCTGATGTTCGATATTGAGTTTTGGCGACGGCTTTTGTTATTGCTGTTTTAGCTCTTGTTACGGCATTTTTAAGTTTTCTGCGAGTTTTAATCTCACTCCAGGACTCATCGCTAATCCAGGGTTTTAAGGCATGATTGCGAGTACCAAGAACAGTTTCGGCGCTACATTTACACGCATGTGTTATAGTTTCCCAAGTTTGTTCTTCATTCGGGTTCAAACTGTTGGTAATTTCGCTGCTATACATCTGCGCTATTTCCGCATTCTGGAGGAGAGCTAGATTGTATTGAACTTTGCGGTATTTTTTGGATGTAGCCGCCGGACGAAGTTTAAACTTCCCGACAAGTAGATGGTGGTCACTATCGACATCAGCTCCTCGCCGAGTTTTCACATCAAGTAAGCAGCCAAGAAAAAGTTTGCTGACTATAATGTGGTCGATCTGATTTCTTGTGATACCATTCGGAGATTCCCAGGTGTATTTGTGTATATCTCGATGTATAAACTTAGTGCCTCCAATGAAGAGCCGGTGGCGTGCGCACAGATCTACAAGTCTATCACCGTTATTGTTTCTATGTGGTCCAACTCCTTGATTTCCCATTACAGCCTGTAGATTTTTGTTGTCATTTCCTACTTTCGCGTTGAAATCGCCAATGAGTATTTTTATGTCACCAGTTGGTACAGAGCCCAGCGTAGCTTCGAGTTGTTGGTAGAAAACATCTTTGTTCATATCATCATCCGGTTCGGTTGGTGCATAACATTGTATTATTGTCATTTTGCGAAATTTAGTGTTGAATCGAGCTACTAAAAGGCGATCTGATACCGCTCTATTTTCGAGCAGGGCATTTTTTGCTTTTGGTGAAATCATAAGACCGACACCATTTATATGTTTGCTTTCGTTGACAGAGTATATTAGTTTATATCCTTGTGGTAGAGGCACTGATCCGTTGTTTAGCCACCTGATCTCACTAAGGCCAAGAATGTCTATTTTGTACATGTGCATTTCTCTGCGAACTTGTTCTAATCGCGACGTCTCCGAGAGTGTTCTGACGTTCCATGTTCCAATCATTATCCGTTGTTTGAATGCGAAGGTCGTTATCGTAGGGGGGTCTTTTATTGAATTAGTTAACGTTTCATTAATAATCTCTTTTTTACTAGAATGGGTTATTGGCCCATCGCTAAACCACTTTATGGTGTGGAACCGTTTGCCGCTCGAATTAGTTACAGTCTCACATTTGATAAGACCGTATCCAGGGGGTACCACGTGGAGGCCATCACCGAGGTGATGGAATCAGCATGCTGATCTACGAGTCGACTTGAAGTGGCTGACTAAGGATCGCTAGGAGCTTTGCCTTATGCACATCCATACCAAATGTAAACTGCTGTTAACTTTAATACCTGTACATACTTTAAGGTAAAAAAGGGGATTCATAAGTCTGTTTGCCCTACTGAACTTTCTTACTTGCTGAATTGATTAAGCTATGTCCGTCTGTCTGTACGTCTGTTATTGTTAAGGAAAGTCAAAAGTTTTTTATTTAATGTGAAGTACAATCGATACAATTAAGTTCTAAATAAAACTTCAATAAAATGGCCTCCACGACTTCTTCTGCAGGAACGAATTCGATGAACCCTATTTTCGAGCACTTTTTCCACTAAATCAAGTCGTATGTCATGAACGGCACGTTCAATATTGACTTGTAAAGCTTGAAGAGAGTCTGGTTTATTTCAAATAACCCCACAAGAAATAGTCTAATGGTGTGAAATCACAACTTCTTGGAGGCCATTCAATATCACAAATTCTTGAAATAATCGCATCTCCAAACTTTGCTCGCAACAATTCAATTGTTTCATTTGCTGTGTGGCACGAAGCCACAATCGGTCAATGGCAAAAAGATAGCTCTTAACGAGAGCTAAAATATTGCTCATGTGTGTCAAGGTCGTAGGTCGACTGGAAAGTGTTTTTTTTTTCGATTTTTTAAAAAAATGAACTTAGCATCATTTTCAAATGTGAGTGGAAAGTTTATTTTTTGCTCTAGCTCCTTAACGGTACGTCGGATCGGGAATCGGTCAATGACAAAAAGATAGCTTTTACCGAGAGCTTAAATATTGTCAAGGTCGTAGGTCAACTGGAAAGTGTTTTTTTTTTATTTAAAAAAAAAATGGACTTAGCGCACGAAAAGTTGCAATTGGAGAACGATAATTTTGATAATAAAACTGAATAATTTGTAAACACTACTGAAGACAATGAAAAACAAATGACAGATCATATTATAAATGGCCGAAACGTCAATTCATATCATCCCTATTGGAAAACCCGTTATATGCCAAATTTGTTTAGAACAAATTTGAGTAATTTATTAATGTAAATCATGCATTTCCTCATATTACACTAATTTTGCATAATATTTTCTCTAGCAAAAGATAAAATTGAAAATAGCCTCATAATTAATGTTAATCATACACTAAGAGAACACTTAATGGAAAAAAGGCGCTGATGATGGAAAACATGAAAATTTGCATTATATACCTCTGATTAGGATTGGCACTTAAATTTTAGTTAAGCTTCCAGTCATTCCATTTACAGGCATGATTTTTGACTTTGGCAAATAGATTTTAATCATAAATTATTTATTTATTTTTTGATGAATAAGACTCTTTTGAGAAAAATTAAGACATACATTTATTTGCAAATATTTTTAGTAATGCTTTGCTGTAAATCTGTATTTTGTGCATTTCCTTGATATTAAAATAATTCTGTACAAATTTGTAAATACCGATTTGTTAAACTAAACCCAATATTAACATTAGCCATTAGCTAAGTGATCCTTAGAGAACTAATAATAATTTTAATCCTCTAATATTTTTATATGATTTGAGACAAAATTAAGCCATCTTTATTTAGAAATATTTTGAGTAAAGCATTTCATTAAATCTGTAATTTGTGCTTTTCATTGATATACAAATAATATTGCAAACAATTTTAATCCATCAAAAAGTATAATGAAGTTTGGAAACTAGCCTTACAATTAATGTTAGTCATACGCTAAGAGGTCCTTCTATGTAAAAATAATTTAAAAGGCGCAAAACGGAAATTTTAATTGAATTTGTATTTAATCCTTGAAACAGAAATTAACAATTACAATTTTTCAATTTTCACGTATGCATCTTTTACCTTGGTTAATCATTTCAATACTCAACTATTTTCCTTATTTTCTGATGAAAAATAAAATGCAACTTTTCGAGACAAACAAAGCTTACATTTATTAGGAAATAATTTGAGCAATGTATTTATTTATAATTTTTTTTAATTTCCTTGGTTTTGCAATATGATTGCAAAAATCTTTCCTACGGCAAACGTTATGGTGAAATATGTAAATTTACCTGATAATTAATATTAGTCATACGCCAAGAGGTACTTGCAAGTAAAATTTATTTAAAACAGAAATAAACCAAAATTAATTATTAAATTCATTAAAGACGTTTATATACCGTTTTTCTACGTTATTCCTTGGCGGGGTATGACTCATTTCAATTGGGATGATCCTTGTCCAAGGATATATTACTTTGTCCCCAGATTTAAAATGTATTCATTTTTGCTCTTAGTAAACACATTTTAATCATCAAATATTTTCTTTGATGATGTAAAATTTATTTGTGAAGATTTTTAGTAATGTTTTACTTTATACAAGTAATTGTTTATACCCTTGAAACAAAAGTCTTTTATCCAGCAAAAGTTATAATGCAGTTTGTAAATTAACCTCATAATTAATGTTAGTCATACGCCTGGAGGACCTTGGAGAATATATCTAAATATTCCATTTACATTAATGATTTTTTTTAGCTTAGCAAACACATTTTAATCCCAAATAGTTTCTTTATTTATAGCGAAAAATATTGTTGTGGTACAAAATTTAAGTATTTTTCTTTAGAAAAAAATTGAGAAATGCTTTTCCAAATCTGTAATTTGTGCATTTCTCTGATAATAATTTTTTTTCCAAATATCTTGCAAAAGTTATAATAAAATTTGTAAATTTACCTCATAATTAATATTAATCATTCGCCAAGAGGTCTTCATAGAACTTTAAAAATTTAGGGCCTTATTCATAAAAAGTTAAAGAAGGTTTGAGGAACGCTTTAGCAGTGTTAAAGCGTTCTTCAAACCTTCATTAAATTTGTATGAATAAGAGCCTTAAAAAACGACAATTTGTATTAAATATGTTTAGATATTTTATTCACTTAATTGTTTTGTTTTGCCCTTAACAAATGCATACATTTTAATCCTTAAATATTTCATTTATTTTATGATGAAAAATACTGTTTTGAGACAAAATTTTACTAAACATATTTATTTACAAAGAATTTAATTATTTTTTTTTTAAACTGTAGTTTGTGCATTTCTTTGATATTACCAAAAATTTGCAAAATTCTTTCTTCTAGCAAGAGTATGATGAACTTTATAAATTAGCCTTATAATTAATATTAGTCATACGCTATGTGGTCCTTATAAGTAAAATTCATTTAAAACTATAACAAAACAAACTAATGAAAAATTTTAAAGACTTTTAAGTATCTTCATTCAATATAGCACTTCTGGGCCGGATGAGACTCATTTGCAGTAGATATGTACCGAGTTCATCGCTCTGTAATTTTTGTTCTCAGATTTAAATATTTTACAAATATAAGTTCAATATTTTAAAATCACAAAATTATCTGACGAAGAAATTTGCGTATTCTATTTATACTGTTTTCTTTTATAAAATTTAATATTTGTATCAAAATCGGTATCAATTTAAATAAAGATGATGTGATATATTTGCTTTAAAATTCAATTTTTTTTGTCGAATACATCCAAAACCACATATCTTACAAATTGACAATTATTATGGAATTTAAGAGCCCAGCAAAAATTACATAATTATGACACATGTCTTTGGAAGATAATACCCATTTTATTAACACCTCCACAATTACCATTTATTATAATTTGCATTTATTATAAATTACATTGTATTTGCGGCATTTGCCTTTTCATTTTAAATAAATTGTTATAAAAAATAGCCCCAATATAATGACTATATAATAATGCATTACATTACACTTTTATTTTTTTCTATTTAATGTCAAACCAAAATGTCCTTTCCGGTGACAATGTGTGTGTGTGAGTGATTTTAGTATAAGTGTGCAGGCATTTTAAAAAATGCTAATATCAAATTGCATTTTATTGATTTTTCACACACAGTATTTTTTTGTTGTTATTATTTTCAGTCTTCTATGAACTCATTAAATATTCATACATACACTCACTCATACGACCGCACGTAGGCACATACACTCACATACATGGATAGTCGCAGCAAAGGACTATGACTAAAGAATGAGCGGGTGGATTTCAGGATGAAGGATAGTCTGTCTATTCATTTGTTCTTAATGCAACAATTGTTTTTTTTTATAAAATTGTCATCTTTTTGTGCTAGAACGTTGTATTACAAAATTTAAAAGTTTTGAGTAGGACATTAGCAAAATTTCCGACATTTTGATATCTAACATCGTTTTCAGGATTATGCAGATTTCTAAGGAAAATCATAAAATTTTTCAAACTTCAAATTATTCTACATTTTTGTACAACAGTGATTATTTTTATACAGTACATTTAAACTACACTTAAGTAAAGTGTCCTATTTTCAGCTGTGACATTATTGCCTGTATGTGACAGTATTTTACCATTATATATAACTGACGTTTACATTTTACATTTCCAAACCCGACCCCATTGTCCTCCTTCAGTCTCTGAAATTGTATTAATGACGTTGACATATTTTGTTTTATAAATTATTAATTTGGAAAATGAATAAGTACGAGTATTGAGTCACACAATACCTTTATAAGTATATCGCAAAGCTCTAAGGATAAATATCCTGCAGAATGGTATATAAGATATTACAATGTTGTCATATAAAGCCCACATTCGGCAATTGTATTCTATTGTTTATAAGTAATATAATAAAATTAATAAGTGATATGTGCTGATAAAGTTAACATTTGTCACCCGAATGAAATTTCAAATATAAATAAATGTAACTTTATATGGAATTCGGTAAAAGCCACAGGTGGTTGCTTCTCCTTGTTTGTTTGTAAGGATATCAATATTTTGCAACATTAATATACATTGTTCTTGAGAAATTAATTACCTGTTTTGGAACATAAATATAGATATGTTGTTCTTAAGAAAATAATTACTTGTCATGCAAATCCTATTAAATTAATCCAAATACCCACACACACACACAGTTCGAAAGATGTGCACATTTTGAAAGTGATATGATGCAAATGAGCGATTATTTATAATTTGCTTCAATAATGATGCATGATTGATTCCATGAAATGTTAAACGTAATTAACTTAATGCAACATTGAATGGAGACAATATTAGTGACTTAATATTTTTGGGGAGGAAAGGAAATAATAAGTAATTAAAAATTCTCTTGATTTAATTTACAGCTTAAAAAGTTTCTAAATATTGCATTCACATTCTAATATTTTTGCCTAAAGCAAACTCAATTTAATCCTCAAATATTTTCAACTACTTCCACTTTTATTAAAGAAAATTTGCAAATATTACTCAGTTTATCCTTTACATTGTGCATTTTCTTAATATCGAAACAAATTTTTCAAATTTTTCCTCTAGCATAAGTTATGATGAAATTTTTAACTTAACCTCATAATTTATATTAGTCATACGCCACGAGGTCCTTGAAAATAAAAGTCGTAAAACCAAAACGTTTAATAGAGTATAGCCTCGATTAAGTTTACAGTATAAAATCTATTCACATTTAGCCATTTTAAGCCTCAAACATCTTCTTTATTTTCTAAATATAAAATGTATATTTCTAATGAAATATTAAGTTGCATCAATTTATTTAGTTGGGATGTAACTTAAAGGAAACAAGTCGAAATGTTTAAAAGCGAAACTTTAAATTATTAAACTCCCTGATGATGACTAACGAAGTTAGTCGAAATATAGGAAAATATAAAAGAAATATAATTAAAAATAGATCATATCGTTTTTTAAGTACAAAAAAGTATATGATGACTAACGAAGTTAGTCGAAATAGAGGAAAATATAAAAGAAATAATTAAAAATATATCATATCGTTTTTATTTAATTACAAAAAAGGACCTCAAGCCGAACAATAACCAAAACTGAATACTCAACAGGTAAACGACCAAAAACATCAATATCATATTTATTTAAATGTGTTGTTTGTGCTAGCAAAAGTCATGAGAAAATTTGTCATCTCAAAATTAATATTAGTCATACGCCATGAGATCCTTAAAGGTAAATTTAAATTAGAAGTTGTACAACCCACAATTTTGATTAAAAATATCGTAGAATACTTTAAATTGCCCGAAGATTGCAAATATTCCATATAAATATTTTTCAAATTTTGCATATAATAAATTACCAATTTAAATTAAAAAGTGGTAAAAGCAAAAATATTAATTAAAAAAACCTTGGATTACTTCAAATTTCATGAAGCTTTCGAATATTCAAGTTATATTTACCAATTATTGATTTTAAAAATACAATTTTACCCTAAATTTGTTCAGTACTTTCTGATACAAATTAAGATTTAAATATCTTAAAATTGCCCTTTTCCTTGACTGCAAATTAAATGTCCACCTTATTTCCACTTCTGCGCATTTACGTCTTTAGCGAAAGCCATTTTAATACACATTTATTGTTTTCTGATTATATATATAACACAGTACAATATTTTTCAGCTCATTGATTTGGAGCTCAATTCTGAGAATTGGACTTGAAAGTAGCTCCAAAAATAAGAACTTCTGCATCATTCGTTTATTCAAGTTGGCTCAATTAATAATTTAATTGCCATACGAATTTTTTGCCTAGCAGGATTTTTTCTATATTATAACACGGTTATATCTCAGTGTCTTAAAAATTCTGATGTTTAAAACCCATAAAGAGAAGATTTTTGATTAATTAGTGTAAGTATAATTAGATTTATTTAATTCGTTCAAATCAAAAATGTTATCACTTTTCTAATGAAAACTGATACATATTTTTAAAACAATATAAAGAAACATTTATTAATAACATTATTATCATTTGTTTTGCATTTTATTTATATAAAGCTTGTATATTATCTTCTTGTCTTTTATTATTAATCAAAAATTATATTTAAAAATACTGTTTCTAGTTAAGGTTATAATGAAGTTTTCAAATACGGCACATAATTAATATTAGTCATACGCTAAGGGGTTCTTATAAGAAAATTAAGTTTATGGCTACAGGTGCATATGTTGCCACAAAGTTTGCTGGGCAAACAAATAGGTTGTAAATTCAAATACAATTTTAGTGTAGAAAGCTTCGAAATATATGTTCCATGTCAAAGAACAAAATAAAGGAGACGCTTCAAGAAGTATTTCTCTCAGAGCGCCCGATTACCCCTCTCATCAACTTGCCCCTGAAAAACTCTATCCATAAATTTTAATATTTCAAAAGTCATATAAATCGATGGATTTTTAGGGTAGTGTATTCGACAAAAAGATTTCTTTAAAAAAATCAATATAGATCCCAACAATATTCTTTAATGGCAACCGAGTGGTTTTTTAATTCACAAAGTTTGCTGGGTAAACAAAGAGGTTAGTAAACTCAAACACAATTTTAGTATAGACATCTTCGGAATTGTAGTTTCATGTCAAAGAACGAAAGACAAGAGACACTTCAAGAAGTATCTCTGATAAAACACCAAACACCCCCGTTTACATCCTTACACCTGAAAATCCGCCTTCAAAAATAATAATTTATCAAAAGTCGTGTAAGTCGATAGATTTTTTTGGGTGATGTATTCTACAAAAAGATTCCTTGTAAAAAATCAATATAGGCCCCCACAATACACTTTTATGGTAACCCAATAGTTTTTTTAATATATCGTATTTATATGTTATCTTTAAACAATTGGGAACAAAGGTACATTTTAAGACCACACAAATCTCAATACATGACCAATAATTGCGATACATATATTAAAAAAACCATTTGATTGTCATAAAAGTGTATATATAGTGAATTTTACAAGGAATCTTTTTTAAATATCTCGAAAACGCGATGTCACAGAAAAAACGGCCATCTGAATTAGCTGGTCAAAATTATGCTAAGTACCTTGTTATTAATTACATATATGTAGATGATAATGTCTTTTTCTCAGAGAAAATTAAGATATATTCATATTTAAATCTGAGACCTTTTTCCAGGTGCCCACTGATTTTCCGAAACTTTGGAGGCCCATAAAAAAATTAGTCGCCAATTTCGCCAAATCGAGTATAAAGTTATACTACCCTTTGGTAGTAGAATCGAACCTATACTGTCAAGTCCGTGTATTTTTCGAAAAGTGTTAATTTGTTGCATAGTATAATGCAGGATACTAACACAGATATGAGAGGTTTCAATTGACCTAAATGGTTCTGAAAGAAAAATATTTCCAGTTTGACATAAATAGGAATTGAATAAAATGGTAAATGTACATAAAGCGGTGGTTTTGTAGTTACACTATTTACCCGGTGATGTATGATTGATTTTATTGGAATAAATAAAAAGTATACGTCAATTGCGATGTACACAACGTATAAAAACTCTCTACACCAATTTTTGTGGTACACTTCTCAAGACGTTAATGAATTTAATTGGCAACACAATACATATCAGTGGAAAGTAGCTTTTCTAAAGGTGTGCAGACATATATTTAGTAAATCTTGAAAGACTTTAGTATCCACAAAATGACTTTACATTTTTATAATAACATTGTTACATCGACTTTTTTGGTACATTTTTAAAAAGGTTATTCATTTTTTAATCAATGTTAATAAAAAAAACTTATCAATGGAATGCTCATATCCAATAGATGTACAGAAATATGTCCTAAATGTATTTCAGGGCAATAATTAAAGTATGAGCGATTTTAATTTAATTAATAAGAAATATACGTCAATATGAAATATACATCAATACGAACACAACGCATAAAAACTCTCTATACCAATTTTTGTGGTACACTTTTCAAGTCATCAATGAATTTTGTTCACGTACGCAGCATTGTCTCAACTTCCCGAGCCTGATCAATACCGGTCGCGTATTGACATCACTGGAATCTCATCTACACCTCTCTTCGGAGACCTAATTCGCTTAGTACGGATGTGTAGGGTGCGGATTGCCTATGGGTGGTGGTGGTTGTGTGGCTGCCTTGCTCATCTTTGGTTCTTTCTCTCTCTCTCTCTCTATTCGCAAAATCTATGGTAGTCGAACACTTGTAACGAGCCTCTGCGTTCACCACTTGTCGTTTCGCTCTACGCTCGCGCACACAGGCCTTGTCGCCAACCACTTACACGGTAATAAATCCTTGTTCATTTGAAAATACCCCAAATAAAGATCCCCCACTATTTATATTTAAAACTAAAATTCGTTTGTTTTTATTTATTTATTTCTTTACCACACGAACCCCCCTTTTGCACCCCTACACCAACATTTTGGTCGTATCGAGCCGGATTGGAATTAGCATCGTTAATCGTGTGGTTTTTTTTCGTTTTGAAGGGATTCGTCGGCATACGGACATCACACACCCCCCATCACTATCATCGCAATAACTTCATCACCATCCTAATCATCGTCATCTTCATCATCAGGTACGTAAACTCAGTTAAAAAGTGAGCACCGCGTTTTCGTTTTTGTTTTTCAATAACAAGTACAAGAAAATAAAATAAATTGTTTTTCTGTGATACTTGTCGTTTTCGAAACACCCTACCGAGCGTGTCGTTTAAAATACAGTCCACTATCGTTTGAATTTATCGCCACATCGTTAGTATATACGGTGTTCGTATTATAAATAAAAATAATTAATTTTCGTTGCAAATCAATCGATTTATTCGTCGGAATTCGATTGGATATTGGCAAATTGTTTCTAACAATTCTATACACTGTGTATATCGTCCTTTTATTCAGAGGTGTTGCTTTGTTTTCTCCTTTTTTCATTTTTCTCTTCGTTCAATCGCCACTGCTTTGGTTGAGATTACAGCAACAACGTCGTTGCAGTCCGCAGTTTGTAATCATCTAAGCGCCAATTTGAAGCATCGGTCAATAACCGAAGTATGTAAGAACACCACCAATTGCATTTCGTTTATTTGTTTACCACCGATCATATACGTACACACGTACATTCACACATAACACCATCGATCGGTTGACGTTTATTCTCGCTCCATTCGCTCCTTCTTTTACTGCTTTGTTGTGAGTATTATTGAACAGCTGACGTGATTCCTACCGTGTGGTTCTGATTGTGAATATTTTTAAACAGCTGACTAATATTGTGATTGTCATTGTGAATAGTTTGGATCGGCTGACTGTGGTACTGTGGCTCACGGGTAAAGATCGCGAAAAAACAAAAATATTATTTTTGAAGTTTTATAATTTCGGTGATAATTGTTGTTTGTTGTACTACTAGTTAGTACATTATTCGGCACTATTTGACTCCGTGCACCCTACAGCCCGTTTTGCTGACACATACACGTAACAGAACATTGTACATATTTATTTTATTGATAGGAAAAAAATATATTTGAAATTTTGTTTGCTATTTGAACGTGTTGTTTTTGCATTTTAATTTTCTAAGTCGCGATTCGGCAGTAGTGCACCCTACACTCGGTCAACTCGTCACACATAAGTTTTAAAAAAATATTCTTTTGGACTTTCTCGGAAATTTTTGATTGTGCGCAAATTTACTTTTGTTGTTTGCTATTTTGGAGCGTTTGGTCATTTTGATTCGATTTCGTTTTCCCCTTCCCATTTCATAGATTTTTTTGAAAAATTTACAACCATTTCATTTTAAGGGCCTTCGCGACACGTTTGAATTTTCAATTTCGTGTGGTATTCTGAAATTGGTTTAACATTTCTTGGGAATTTTAATTAGTTAACTTTTTACTTATCTTCTTCAAAATGCCGCTTACCCCCCTTGATTTTTTCATCAGCGCTTCGGAGGCTGTATTGAAATTTGATTCGTCTTTCTGTATTCTGAAGGAAGAAGACCTCGATGTTTATGATCTTGAGGTTCGTAGTACAGAGTTAGATAATATGTGGTCTACAACTCGAGAAATGTTTCAGAAATGTCTGGACTATTTGCAATCATCTCCTGACGCGGGGAAAGATGATATGGACTTGGCGAACACCAAGTACGACGTGTCTTATCAGACGTACATACAATGCCTCGCCGCTATAAAGAGGAAGTTGTCCATGCTCACACGCTCTCGTAGAACGTCCCTGAGTTCGAATATGAGTGGTTCATTAGTTTCGTTGGCACAACAACCTTTCGGGGACACGCGCATTACTGACCCGGTAAACAATATGAGTTCTTCAACTCACGCGTCTCGTGAAATCGGTATTCAAGTTGATCCTTCGAATAATTTAGATCTGGGAAATAGTACTAGGCATGCGGGCATAATTCAGCCAATTGGTGACGTCATGCATAATATTTCGATTCCGCCTTGTGACACTGACGTTTTTGAGGGCGATTTTCTTTCGTGGCCCACGTTTCGTGATTTATTTACGGCGGTTTATGTGAATAACTCTCGGCTTAGCGATATCGAACGCCTTTGTCATTTGCGTCGGAAAACGTGCGGTGAGGCCAGAGAAATTGTGGAGAAATTTCCCCTCACCCATCGAAGCTTTGATCAAGCTTGGAAAGCTTTGAAGGATACGTATGATAACAAGCGTATCCTGGTGAATAATCACCTCAAGCTTCTATTTGACCTTCCAATATTAGAAAGTGAGACAAGTTCGGGCTTGAAGACTTTGCAGCGTGGTATCAACGGTTGTCTATCGGCAATGGCCGTATATGACATTGTCACGGTCCACTGGGACCCTATATTAGTGTTTCTTTGTATCCAGAGATTGCCAAAGCTCACCCTAACTCTATGGGAACAGAGTATCAGGGATAAGTCGTCGTTATCCTCCTGGCAGGCATTAGATTATTTTCTTACGGAAAGAATTCAAACTCTGGCGTGTCTTCGCGACATCAAGGGCATCGATTCATCAAAAGTCCCTAAGTCTCGAAAAATCAGTACGGATTTTACAAATACGGCGGCTCTAGGAAATTCGAAATCTTCCTACAAAAATTGTTGTAGTTTTTGCCCCAATGAAATCCACCCTCTACTGTCATGTCCTCGGTTCAAGAAGTTTCCCTTCGATAAGAAATTTTCTGAAGTTAAGAAGCAAGGTCGTTGTCTCAATTGCTTTTCACGGGGTCATTCCGTTAAAGACTGCTCTAGCACTCATAATTGTAATGTGTGTAATGGAAGGCATCACACCCTCCTACACCGCCGTCATCGTTCTGCCTCTTTAACTGGTTCGTCGTCTAGCTCTACCTCCTCAACTGTTTCGTCGCCTAGCTCAAACCCTGTTGTTAGTGGTACGTCTCCTAATCGTAATCTAGATAATGTAGCTTCCACTTCAAATGCGGATAATCTCACCGTTATGAATCGCCAGGTATTTCATACCACCCAGGATAGGAATGTGCTCTTGGGGACCGCCACCATAAATATCATTCACCGGGGTATTACGTACCCTGCTCGAGCTCTCATTGACCCATCTTCCGAGACGTCCTTAATTACGGACCGCTTTCGAAAACGATTGGGAATTTCAACGCGTTCTACGAACGCTAGTGTGTCAGGCGTGAACTGTACTCACCTTGGGAATTCAAGAGAAATTTGCTCTCTTGAAATCTCCTCACCTGCTGGTCCATCGCTCGTCTTAGAAACGGTAGCCCTAGTTCTTCCGAACATTTCTGGCAACTTGCCATCACCTTCTGTTGCTACCATCCTTAGATCTCGTCTCCCCAGTCTTCGATTGGCTGATTCATTCGATGATGGTCCTGTGGATGTGCTACTTGGCGCGGATCTTTATCCGCGAATTCTTTTGTGTGAACCACCACGGATTGTTCTCAAGTCACTACTGGCTCAGAACACCATATTTGGTTACATCCTAACTGGTTCACTACCACCTCATGCTACAACCACAGCTGTGGACTTTTCTCCTGGTAGTCGAATTGCGAATTTCACGTAGGCTTTTGTTTATTACTTGCTAGTCTCAACCTTCGTATGTACTTTTCGTCGCACCATCTATATGAATTCGTTTGGAATATGTTATCATTTCAACCCGACAACAGAATATTGTTGGTCACATTTCTGACACATCATTCGCTTTTTGCAAACGTTTATAACGCGTAAATGTACGATTATAAATGAAATTGGAATTATCCTTAGAATTTGTTGCTCTCGTCTTTATACGAACTCGAATCTTATTTTTTGAAACACTTGAAATCTTGAAGTTTGCATCTAGTTTCTGAATCTATTCAGCTAATAATGATCGCGCCATCATCCTTCACTTTTGTCGAAGTTCTTATGAACTCAAACTAATTTTGAAATTGAAATTTATTGAACTCGTCAATATTAATAAAT
This sequence comes from Eudasyphora cyanicolor, assembly GCA_963930755.1. Taxonomy (NCBI): domain Eukaryota; kingdom Metazoa; phylum Arthropoda; class Insecta; order Diptera; family Muscidae; genus Eudasyphora; species Eudasyphora cyanicolor. The sequence continues at coordinate 12,222,565 of OZ005737.1, forward strand.
TTGTGAATTCTTAATTTAGCCTTGAAATATGTATTGAATTTTTTGAATGCTCACTTGTAACTGAATTTACGTTCCTTATTATGTACTAATTTAATCCTAGTTGTAGATTATTTCCTTTATATTACAACATCGTCGGATGTTGCAAGGTGGCCGGCAATGTTCACGTACGCAGCATTGTCTCAACTTCCCGAGCCTGATCAATACCGGTCGCGTATTGACATCACTGGAATCTCCTCTACACCTCTCTTCGGAGACCTAATTCGCTTAGTACGGATGTGTAGGGTGCGGATTGCCTATGGGTGGTGGTGATTGTGTGGCTGCCTTGCTCATCTTTGGTTCTTTCTCTCTCTCTCTCTATTCGCAAAATCTATGGTAGTCGAACACTTGTAACGAGCCTCTGCGTTCACCACTTGTCGTTTCGCTCTACGCTCGCGCACACAGGCCTTGTCGCCAACCACTTACACGGTAATAAATCCTTGTTCATTTGAAAATACCCCAAATAAAGATCCCCCACTATTTATATTTAAAACTAAAATTCGTTTGTTTTTATTTATTTATTTCTTTACCACACGAACCCCCCTTTTGCACCCCTACACCAACAAATTTAATTGGCAATAACATAAAATTTTTCGAAAGATTCTTACATATATAATGCAGTTATTTTGATAGAATTAAATATAACAAAATAATTTAAATTTTACAATATAATTTTCTGTTGAACTTTTTTAAATCTTTATTCTAACTAAATTATTGTGTTAATTTTTTCCTATACGCAGTTTAATTTAACACAATTTTATTTATAGGGTATGAGTAATATTCTTAGAATTACTATTAGGTATACGTCACTCTATGACAAGCAGATTCTGCCAAATAGCAAATTAATAAATAAATTAATAATAAGAACTACGTGTAATTTTCCATTAAAAACTTTGTATCTGAGACCTGTGAAATTCTCCACAGCGAATTTCTATTCAACAACTGATATTTAAACATTTTTAAATCGAAAATTATCTATCCACAATCAAGTGTGCAATGGAGAGAACGTAATCCCTTTACAAATGTTGACATAACCATTTCAATTTCATGATATCTTTTCTCTGTCATTAAACCCTCGATGCAAGTTTTGGTGAGATTAAAACGGAAATTTTGCGACCTCAAGTCTCTATCAATATTTGACAAACTGTTGAGGGTATTGAGAGGGCGTATGTGTGCCCTCACATTTGGCAAAAATGCACATAAATCATGGTCATCTTTTCTTTTGCGGCTTTTTGCAAATGCCATAACACAGATTGCCATTGCAGAGCAGCAACAGCCACAACTCTAAATGACAGAGAGAGTGAAGGAATAAATCAATATTTGCTGTGTGATAAATCACTGGAGGCTTAAGGACTATTTGCCTTAGGTAATTAAAGGAAAATTGAAAAATGATTATGCACTAATACCTAAAGATGTGTGAAATTTGAGGAAAATCAAAGATAAAATTGACAGAATTAGAAGTAGATTATCAAAAAAGAACTCTTTAAGAAAGCTAAGAATAAAGAAATCCTTTAGTATTACTTTAAACATAAAATAACGACAAAGCCTTATTGACATCTGCAAAAATTCCCACCATTAAAATATTTTTAAATAAAACATTAAATTAGGTCAATTTGTGACATTTAGGTTTTCCCTCAATCATTGTGATTGAAAAAAATGTCTGTCTGTGAACCACTTTTTTTTTTGTTGACCATTTTAATCCGCAACCGTACATTCTATATAAACTAATGCCGCATGTAAGAGCTAATGTTAAATCTCCAGTGAAACATAGGTATGTAATCTAAGCCGATTAGTCAACACTAGATTCGCAGCACACACAAAAATCCTTCAGAACAAATGCAATCCTCCACAACAAATCAAATCCTGCCAGACAAAATACCCTAAGGATTATGACCTAAGATCTATGAGAAATCAACAAACAAACGAAAACAGAAATCCCCCAAACTTCCCATCCACCAAAAAATATTCAAATTTTTACAAAATAAAATAAAACAAAATATTTGATTTAAACACTTACTCGTTCTCAATGAAAAACTGAATGGGGATTGTTCTATTGAAACACTTGTTTGATTTCGCAGTGTTGGGAGTTGGAGAGAGACACAAAGAGTGATAGAAAAAGGTCAGTTCGTTTTGGAATGTCATGTCATAGAAAGTATGAGTATTTATTTATCCTGACACAAGTCAATAGTTGAAAAAGTAATAAGGGCAAGAGCTAAACAGAAGCTTTATGTCAGTCGATATTGCAAAAGATTTTGTCTAGAAACTTTTTAGATTTTATTAGGAAAATTCCAAATTATTTTGAATTGTCTTAAAAGGAAAATATTTGCAGTTAGCGATTAATGAGAATTGAATTCAATGTCAAAAAAAAAAGGTGTGGTATACTTGATTTAATCTGAAAAAGGTACCCTGGGACGTATGAACGATTTTTTTAATTAATAATTATTAATTAAAAAAATCGTATCGAGTATATTAATATACTCCATACACTCATTTTGTGGTACACATTCTAGGTCCTTAATGAACTCCATTGACAATAAATTGCACATCAATACAAATCAGTTTTCCTAAAGAAGTGCAGACAGTCAATATCCTAAAAAAAATCGTAATAATTTTTCACAGTTCTATAACACAGTACAACACATGATTTTGGGACTCAGTACTGAGAATTAGACGAGAAAGTAGCCCAAAAATTAGATATGTAGTTATTTTGTAGAAAGATTATCAGGGGTAAGAGGACCAGCGGGGGTGGCGGGTGTTTTGGAAGAAATACTTCCTGAAGTGTCTCCTTTATTTTGTTCTTTGGCGTGGAACATCTATTCCGAAGCCACAAGAACAGTGGCTAGCAGAGAAATTTTTTTAAAAAATTTAAAAAAAATAGAAAAAAAAATTAAATAATTTTAGGCCCACTTCCATCCAAAGCTAATATGTTAGAGAATTAATAGAAGTTTAAAATATAAAAAAATTGGCAAAAATCGGAGAGTACAAACAATTTAAAAAATGACATTTAAATTGTAAAACTTAAAAATCGAACATAAAAAAATTTTTTATATTCTTTCTAATTTTTTTTTCTAAAAAGCACAGAAAAAAACCAACATATCAAAAAAATTTTTCAAATCGGACCATAACATAAGAAGTTAGGACCAAAAACCAAATACACAGAGTGATATCTTAACGATTTTTTAAATATCGATAACTTCTGAACGAGTTATAGAAAAAATCTCAAAAAAATCCACAAAGCATTTCTGCGAGAGTACTAAAAAATATAAAAAAATGGGAAAAATCAAAACCGAAATTTTTTTGAAACCTTCGATTTGAGGTGAATATCCCCATATATAGTCCCATATGTTTGTTCCTTCCAATGAAATAAACCCAATTATTCCAAATTATTATCGCAGTGTCCCTTTGCGCAAAGCTGGGTGGTGTAGGGTATTATATAGTTGGCCCCGCCAGACTGTCTGTCTTTCCTTACTGGCTTTTTATTAAATTTATATCACTTATTCCACTTAGAGTACTTATTAGTAAAGGAGTCTGACTGATACGATGGACGGACGGACAGAGCTCTAAAAAGACTTAAAAAGTACTACTCGCAAAACTGATTTTTTGCCAAACATAATTAGGGTCGTAGGCCACTCTATCAATGTGATAAACCTGTAGTCCACAGTAAATTATAATATGGCTTCCTTCACTTAAAATAAAAAAGTACTCTGGGTGGAATAAGTAATATAAATAAAACTAAAAACAATTATACGTCCCAGGGTACCTCATGTAGGTAAATGTGATTGAGCGTATGTTCGAACTTTTTAAATATGAAAAAACATATCGAAACATTTACATCACAATTGAATCAATAATACTTCTATAGGTCTCCTACATTTTCCATCAATAAATCTATGTCTAACCGAAGTATATACATATGTTTAAAAAATCCCTTATATCCAATTACATATCCAAAATTTCCTGTTTAACCTTAGAGGCCCCAAATTCTTCCGTTTTAATAAACACAATTTCTGCACACAAAACTATTTGCGTTGTTCGTGCCTGATGATCCTCAATCGAAAGAAACCAAATATTCGTAATAATAATGACTTATTTAGCAAAAGCAATTCCGAAATCTGTCCAATAATCCTAATACGCACGCACCATCACCATCAAAATGGACAAATTCTCATATTTCCGGCTACCAAGTTTTACCTTTAATCATTTAAAGCGAAAGGAAAGAAAGATCCTAAAAGCCGATGCAGCCAGCCAGCCATTGCCACCGTCTGTTGTCAGCCATTATTATTTGTGTCTATTACTTAATTTCGGCACTGTTAACATTTTAACCACACAATTTCTCTATGTGGTTTCGGGTAGGTTCAGAAGAGGAAAAAAATCGCACACAAATGTGCACAAACACATACTATACATATAGGCCTTAACCAACAAATGAACTGATGAAATCTTGTGTAAGGACAATTTGCCAATGTAGCCCATGTGTCTGTCTGTCTGTCCGTCCGTCCTTTCATTCGACTATCCGTCTCTCACTGTCTCCCTCACTGCAAAGGCAAATAATTATGAACATGCCAGAATGGAAGAGTAATGTATGAGAGGTTGAGGTTTGGGTGGTTGAAGCCGGGGGTCTATGAAATTGTGAACACAAAACATGTGTCTTTGTTAATAACTATGGTTTCCACAGTCGACACTAGTAAACATGTCTCATCAGCGAGACACTGCCACCGAACACAAATGGAATTAAAGGGGATCATGAAAAGGAACTACTCATCAATTGACATAGCAAGTGTGTAATATTTTACGAAACAAGACAACTTGTTTTGGCTAAACAAATCAACATCTTTATTGGAAAGGTTATTTAATATTGGAACACAATGTCATTCATCTGACTACCACGACTAGCTCAGCAATTAAGAATTTTAGGGATGGACTCAGTTACACCCGTTATTTAAAATGTTAAATGGCCCACCCTATAGTTGTAATGTTATCACCAAATCTGTTTTAAGTTTGATGATTGCCTATTTTTGTGCACCCTTCTAGCAACTTCCACTTAAAAGCAAAGCCTAATAGTTTACCAAACAAAAGTTCGGTTTTTCTTAATTTTCCAAAACATTTACATTATACTGTTTTGGAACTTTTATTTATAAATTTATAATGAATATAAGTTTTTGCACTGCTTTGGCAAAATAAAAGTCTACTGTAATAGATTTTATCCGAATTTGGTGAATCTTGGGAGCCTAAACGTGTACCACAAAAATATGGTATATGATCAGGGATGGTCCACGACATGATTTTTTAGGTTTACGACTGTCAGAAAGGTGTAAACGTCACATACGTCATAAACCCGTCTGAAATGTATGAAATTTCGTAAACTGTAATAACAGTTCTAAGGACGCTGCAGACTTCAGCCCTTCACCTAAAAATCTGGTGGACACCATATAAAAACTAATCGAAATCCGAGATACAACTTTATTTAAAATTTTTTTGAGAAAATATATGTTTTCGATCGATTACCGACATTTACACAATGGTGTGATATATTGTACAACCCGAACATTAATTAAGTTCAAAATGGGGAAATCAACTATTTCGGCGATAAATCTACTTTTTCAACAACGGCACGCACATTTTTCAGATCATAAAAATTCACTTTTCTTCACATCTTTTGTAGACCATTTAATTTATATTCTTGACGAACCATAAATCGTTCAGATTCAGTTTTTTTTGCAAAATATTATATAAGTTCTGATTCACACGAGGCAATTTTAAGCAAGTATCAAAGTTTGTAGTTTGTCTACCTCTCTCCAACAAACTTTGACACCCCACCCATTTCTGTGCTTGTTGCAAAAACTAGAAGACCTTACTTATTCTGGAATATGGCAAAAAATCGACATAACGCATTGTCATCATTTGCTCTAAAATTACTGATGATCCCAGCGTCAACTGCATAATTAGAAGGCATTTTCTCCAATTGGTCTCATGTGCATTCTGATTTTCGGAATCTATTAGAATCGGAACGATCTAAAAAGTTGCTGGAAGTTTTCTCTTCACTTAAAATACGCGAAAAAGACAACTTTGATAGGCATTGAAGATAGAGATTCGAGTGAAGAAGAAACCTAATTTATAAACAAATAATAATTCATTTGAACCAATAAATAAACTTGAAAGTTCAAAATAAATATTTTTTCTTTTCTATTGATTTGCTAATTATTTACTGTTAGTGACAAAGTCAAGTTTCCGACATTAGGTTCACGTATGTTGTATACGTATGTCGAATACGTCTCAAATGTATGTCATATACGTCACAGTTTAAGACAGACCATCCCTGTATATGATTCTTCCTAATTCACACAGAAATTTCGATAATTTGTATACCCTCCACCACTCACTCCGTTTGTAACACCTCTAAATACTGATCTGAGACCCCATAAGGTATATATATTCTTAATCGTCGTAAAATTCTAAGACGAGTTAGCTATGCCCGTCTATCCGTCCGTCCGTCTGTGGTAATCACGCTACAGTCCGCAATAATAGAGCTAGGTTGATCAAATTTGGTACAAATACTTCTTATAGTTGCAGGTTGTTTGGTATACTATATTTTTATGTGTTTTTCGGTGTTATTTTCTTTAGGTTTTAGTTATTTTGTGTGGTCACATGCTATCCATGGTGGAGGGTATATACGATTCGGAATGGCCGAACTAAACGCTTTTACTTGTTTATTAATATAATATTATAAATTTAATATTGTATAATAATATAGGTATATAATGTGGATTCCTGCACATGTTTAGAAAAATAACTTTCGACTGATACGGATTTTATTTAAGCTTTGGTACACTAAGGAGCCTAAAAGTGTACCACAAAAATATGTGATATTTCTTAATTTACTCCAATATGTAGGCAACAAAATTTTTTTTGTCCGAGACCTTTAAACGTTTTAATTGTGTAAATTGGGGAACAATATTTTATGAAACCGAAACAAAAAAAATATGTTTTTATTTTTGTGCCAGCAAAAAACGTCTTTTTTTAAAGAAATCTGATTTTTTCTAATTGTTTTAACGATAATTACTAAACTTCTGTTTCTACGTAAAAGTGATATTTTCAATATTTGTAGCCCTTATAATTCCCATAAGTTTAACGATCTCATTATTCAAAAATATGGTCCAAATATTACATGCGTCTCATATGGAAATCAGAATTTAAAAAAAAAAATTTATTAAATATTAAAATAAATTACCGTAAGATTTTTTTTAATATTTATTTCGTTATCTTCCAAAAAATTTTAATTAAAAAACAAAATTTCCATAAATTTTTTTAATTTTTTTTCGTATTTTCGACTCTGGAAAATGTTATGGACAGCTCTTCGACAACATTTTTGCAAACTAGTGTAATAAACAAATCAATGTATATTAAATACAAGTTTCTGCACATCTTTGGTAAAAAATATCATTCTACTGTATAGATTTTATTCGTATTTGCGCCTAAAAGTGTACTACAAAAAAATATATTTTACTTTAATTCAAAACTTTAATTAATTTTTTTAGTTTTATAATTTACAGATATATATTAAAAATAACTTTCTGCACATCGTTGTTAAAAGAGCTCTCGACTGATATATATTTTATTACAACTTGTGGAAACTAGGCAGACTAGAAATGTACCACGAAAAGCTAGTTGTAAGGCTAATATTTAAATTACTTTCAAATTTTCTACTCTTATAGATTTCATCCGAATTTAGTAAAATCAATATATATTTAATGTGTATTTCTGCACATGTTCAGAAAAAGAGCCTTCGACATAGACATACGCGAGCCCAATATTGTACCACAAAAATATGTGATTTTCCTTAAATTAACGTAACAGGTAAATTATCTTATATGAAAATTAGAATTTACACATCTTTGGAAAAAGAGAAATCGAGTGATATAGACTTTCCACGATTTTGTGTAAATTAGGTGTATCACAAAAAAATACATTTTACTTTAATTCAAAACTAAAATTAAGTTTTTGGGGTTTATAATTTACAGATATATATTAATAATAACTTTCTGCACATCGTTGCTTAAAGAGCTATCGACTGATGTAGATTTTATTACAATTTCTGGAAACTAAGGAGACTAGAAGTGTATCACAAAAAGCTAGTTGTAATGCTAATATTTAAATAAACTTGATTTTCTTCTCTTATATATTTCATCCAATTTGGTAAAACCAATATATTTCAATTGTGGGTTTCTGCACAAGTTTGGAAATAAAGCTTTCGGCCGATATAGATTTTATTAAGGTTTTGATAAAGCGTACCACAAAAAGTGTACCACAAAAATATTTACATTTTCTTAATTTACTCTAACATGTAAATTATCTTAAATGGAAATTAGAATTTAACAAAATATATTAAATGTATGTTTTTGCACATCTTTGGAGGAAGAGCTTTCGACTCAAATAGACTTTAGACACATTAGAGTGCCTAAAAGTGTACCACAAAAAAATTGCATTTTACTTTAATCTAAAACTTAAATTAAGTTTTTGGGTATTATAATTTACCGATATAGATAAAAAAAATAAGTTTCTGCACATCGTTACTAATAGAGCTGTCGACTGATATAGATTTTATAACAACTTCTGTAAACTAAGGATCCTAGAAGTGTACCACAAAAAGCTAGTTGTAACGCCAAACTCGTATTTAAATCACCTTGATTTTATATTCTTATAGATTTCATCTCAATTTGGGAAAACCTATATATATCCAACTTGGGTTTCTGCACATGCTTGGAAAAAGATGTTATGGCTGATACAGATTTTATTTAAGCTTTGGTACATTAGCGAGCCTAAAAGTGTACCACAAAAATATGAAATTTTTCTTAAATTAATCCACTTATATATTATCTTAAATGGAAATTAGAATTAACAAAATGTATTTTATAATAATATATGTTTCTGCACATATTTGGGAAGAGAGCTTTCGACTCAAATAGACTTTTCACGATTTTATGCACATTAGGGTGCCTAAAAGTGTACCACAAAAATTTCATTTTACTTTAATACAAAAAATAAATTAAGTTGTTGGCTATTATGATTTACCGGTATAGATCACAAATAAGTTGCTGCACATCGCTGTTAAAAGACCTATCGACTGATATATATCTTATTAAAATTTTTGGAAACTAAGGAGCCTAAAAGTGTACCACAAAAATACTAGTTTAAAAGCAAACATTTAAATCACCTTATTTTGGATTTTTAATTTAGCAGGACATATATTTAATATAAGCTCCTTAAGGTAAAAGAGCTTTCGGTTAATATAGATTCTATTCAAATGTGGTGATATTAGGGATCCTGAAATTGTTCCACAAAAATGATGGCTCCTATTAATTTACTCAAAAAATAAACCACGTTTTACAGTTATCGTTATCCATAATTACTGATCCTTATCTACAAAAGAAATGTTTCTAATTTTATTGATTTTCCCAAATCATCAAAATATCCTTTTTCCTTTCTCTCTCCCATATTCAATGTATACCTCTTATGTGATAATCCTTTTCATGAAAAGCCATAAATACTCACATCCGGCGAGTCGGAGAATGGCTTCATTAGATCCTTTGGCCAATGTCAATGTCGTAATAGGACATTAGAGAGGTTAACTTTATAAGTTAAACAATCTGATGCTGCTATTGTTGCTGATGTTGTTGTTGCCATGTTTTTCTTCCCAAAACGTAATATTTATTTATTTTGGAAGGACACAACCCACACAAAAATATAAAAACACATACATACATACTTATACAGGTGACTATGTTTATCTATCCAACATAAATAACTGTTTTCCCCTTTTAAGGTGTCCCTCCTGTGTCAGAAGGAAAGAAGGGGGTTGGGAGTAAAGCAGAAGGTTTTTGGTAGCCTAGATGAAAAAAATAATTAAGTGCTTGGTTGTATCATTTTCCGCTAAATTGACTATGCCCCCACTATGCCCTCTCCGATCCATCCTTCCAACACACAAAATACCGTTGCAAAACGATATGTCAAAAAGGACATCCCCACACATAATGGACAAACGTGTTTTCTTTGTATAAATATGCCAAATTTGTGGTGTACTATGAAAGGAGAACAAATTCATAGTCAACAGGTAAACAAGTTCTTTGATACAATATGTTCGGACTTATAAGTAATTAACAAGATGTAGTTGAAGACTTGTTGTTTTTCTTGTAGGAAAAAGCTTAGGACATGACATGAATAAATAAACACACAGCAAAAAGAAAATGGACATATTTAGGAATTATGTGAGTTTCCCAAAAAAGAAGAGTATATTAATGTAATTTGTGTTATTTTTTCGGGAAAAATTAAAATGAGTTTTTACATTGATAAATAACCAATAAAATTGATACCATATAATTAAAAATAAGTATACGCTATATATAGATGTCCATCATGACGTATGACTGTTATTAACTAATCACACGCTCCTGTATGCACAGTTTTTTATTTCACAGTGCAACACATACAAATTTTACTCCATTTTGACTTCAGTTTCTGAAAGCGTTTATCAATAGTAACTAAATATCACTTGGGTTTTTCTGGTTTAGCTCCAATTCTGATTTTATCGTATCGTTAATAATTTGGCTGAAAATTGATTTTGAGCATTTTTTCCTGAGAAAATATAATTTTTTCCAACGGCTATATCTAGTTAAGCGTTGGGAAGTTGTTTTACGGACCCTGTAGGTATAGAATAGGATCGCGTTTAGGAAACGATAAAGCAATCCATCATAGTTCAAGGTGGAACACCCAATTTATCGAACCGGATTGTACGTATACATTTTGTGAATTCAATTAATATCGCTCCTACAATACCTCTATAAACAGTCGGTTTCCAGAAGTCTAATTAATTATTGTGAATTCAATTAATACCACCCATTCCTCATAGAATACTTTTGTACTAAGTATCCAGAAGACCATTAATTTTAAAATGACGTTACAAATAAAATGAAAAACAAATGTGACTACATTTTCAGATTTTCAGAAAAACATTTGTCAATGGTGTTAATGAAGCTAAGAAGAAACCATTACAGTTCAAAGCAGACATCCATTTCTTTGAATCGAACTGTACTCGGAAACGTATACTTATTATGAATTCAGTAAATATCGCCCATTCCTCACAAACATCTTTATAAGAAATCAGTTTCCAAATAGTTTACAAAGTCACAAATAAAATTAAAAAAAAACTTGATTAAATATGTACGAGCAGATTTTCATAAACATTACGAAACGAAGAAGAAAACAATTATAGTTCCAGCTGAACACATATCTCGTTGAACTAAATTATACATAGGAACGTATACTTATTGTGAATTCAATTAATATCACTCATACCTCATAGGACACCATAATACTCAGTTTCCAGAATAAATTTTAGATAGAGGGGTTAAGTAAAATGAAAAACAAAGGTGATTTAATACTAAAATTTTTAGAAAAAAACATTTGGACTCGGGAACGAAGTATAAATCAATTACACTGTCCAACAAATTAAGACTTTTTGATTGGAACAGAATGGCGACCCTATAATTCTGAAAGGGCATATTGAGTAGATAATTTTTGTGGAATAAACTTATGGTCCAGCTGGTCTAATTTTTTTTTTACAGTGGGTCAAAGTTTTCAATTTTTGGTCGAAGGGAGTATTATACTAACTGAAAAAAATGCTATAAGTTAATGTCTGAGAGATTTCTTATTGTCAGAGTTGTGGAATTTTATGAGGATCATTTTTGTTGAAGATCTTAACCCTCTATCTCCCCTCTTAATGCGCCAATTTGGCCCTTTTTCGAAAAATAAAAAAATTCCTTTCAAAAAGGACGTTTAAGGATTGAAATATTCTACGAAAATTTTTGCGGGAAATATTTTTTCCACTCCTTCAGAAAGGGTTAAAATTTATTGAAATGGACTATTTTGCATCAAAAATTAACGGCTTATAGCTTTAGTGCATACTTTAAAGTTATCAAATGCAATTTAAATTGTTAACAATTATACCAAAAAAAAAAAGGTATGAGTATTTTTGGGACTGAAGGTGAGGGAATTCATAAGTCGCTTTAACCGACTGAACTTTCTTACTTGTTATATCAAAATTTAAGCTGAAACCCGTGTTTTCCCTTGGATAATTTCAGATCAAACAATTTCATGAATTTGTAAAAAAAAAACTTAAGAAAATTCTGCACGTATCATTGCTTACATTGATTGGGGTACATTAGGTTGAATGCGTAATATAAATTAAATTAAAAATACTCATACGCATAACAGAACTTTAATAACACTGTCCAACAGCATTTTTGGAATAGAATAGCGACCCTATAGTTTTGAAAGGGCAGGTTAAGTAGATCATTTTTGTAGAATTAACTTATGGTCCAGCTGGTCTGAGTATTTTTTTACAGAGTGTCAAGCAAGGTTTTATTTTATTGAAAAAAAAATTAAAAAATGCTGTAAGTGAATGTCTGAGAGATTCATTATTTATTTTATTATACAGTGGAATTTTATGAGGATCATTTTTGTGGAAGATCGTAACCCTCTAGCTCCCCTCCTAATGGGTTAGTTTGTGCCTTTTTACGAAAAAATCAAAAAATAAGTCCCTTTAAAAAGGACATTTAAGGATATAATATTCTACTAAAATTTTTGCCGGCAAATTTCAGTGGGGATCGCCGCAGACACAAAAGTTGTAAATAAAGCTCTTAACGCTTATTTAGTAAAATTAAACGCCAACTTATATAGCGTGATCCATTTTGAGGTTCCCTGCTTTTTTAAAGAAAAAAACACAGAAAATTCAAATTGCATGGGGAATGTTTATTATTATTTGAAAGAACATTCTTGGACATTTATTTTTTGAAGATTATGTCTATCAAATGTTGGTCGCGGCTACGTCTCAGACGGTCCATCCGTTGAGTCCAATTTTCGATGACTCGTTCGAGCATTTCGACTGGTAACTGGCGAATGACACGCGTGATATTTATACAAACAAAAATACTATAATCTAAATTTAAAGTCGTGATATCTATGGAATGATTGGAACAGAAGAGCGAGTCTATATTTCAAATTTTCCGTAAGAAGCCATATAAATAACTTAATTTATGTTAAAGCCATTAGGTTGTATAAGTAATATTAATTGAATTTAAAATACTTATACGCATAATGACACTTTAATGGAATCACAAGAAAGGCTAAAAAAATGCTAATTCTAATTCTTAATTTATTCTATATTTTTTTACACCTTATCTAATTTCCCAAATAGGTTTCCAAAAATTTAAACTGTTCATTGTTAGAGTAATAGAGAATCCGGAGATTCAACAAATGAATTTTAGTTTTTATCTCGTATATATTTTCCCATATCAATAAAACATGTCACTTTCTTTTTTTTCCTTATCTGTGACAAAAATTAATTTCTAAACAAAAGAAACCTTGACACTGTCTGTCAGTAAAATCTTGTGGTGATAAATATTTTACGAGAAAGAAATATTTGTTGGTGGTATTCCCACCTGCACTAAACCTAAATATAAATGTTATTAACGACCTTCGGTCATTACATTAGGGACAGAACACAATCTTCATGACTTCCATGAAATATTAATGACATGACAAATCATGGTCAATTACAAGACATAAATACCAAACATACATATACATATATGTATAACAATATATTTTTTTGTATATTTGTGGGTTCGATGTGGAAAAAAGACAATGCGAAGGAATGATGTGTTAATACTAAAAACGAAAGATATATTTATTTATTTATATGAATTACAATACAAAGTAAATTTATATTCTAATTGTACGGTCCAAGGAAAAGCCGGGTTACAAAGACCATGTGGCTAGAGTTTGCCAGAGCCTCTGGTGGGAATTGAACCCACGACCCCAAACCGATAGGCGAGGACGCTACAAACTCACCTACTGGGGCGCTCAACGATAGATATATATATTCAATTGTTTCAATTGACATAGTTTTATGTTGTGAAGCAAAACTGTGTACACTAAACTGACATTGATATTGGGAGATTAAATCCCCAAATAATTAAAATAATAATCATAAAATGTTTGCCGTTTTTCACCAAAGCTCCCAAATGCATTGCAATGTTTTGGACTAAATATTAGTGATTTAATTTAGATTAGTCTAGGGCACATCTGGTCACGTTTCTAAAGGATTTAATGTTATTATATTATATTCTATGTAGCTATAAGTAGCATAGCCTAATTATAAATAATTAGATAATAGAATAGTGTTGTTCATTGTGACATTTTACATCGTTTGACGAATTTTACATCATTTTGAATTTCGAAATTTGATTGCTACATTCGTAATCTGCTGATGTACTTGAAACCATAAATAGATTATTGAGAAAAGAGCTCCTGCTTTGCTCTGCAGGATATTTGACGAGCATATCCTGTAACAAAATGTTGGCCCTGGAAAAACCAACTTCGGATTTGTGGTGGTCAAAAACAAGGACACTTTTCTGTTCGTCCACTCCTCTTGCGTAAGCCATTACGGCAAAACAAACAAAATCTCCAATCTACTCTTGCCTAACGATTTGTTATGAAAGCCAGTCAATGAAACCGATTGACGATTGTCACAGAAACTTCTGCGAAATGATTTATCATCTCCGGCAAATAGCACACAGTTAGTCGTTTTTTTTCCAGAAAGTTCAGTTTGTCTTAATCGAAAAGTCATCAGCTTCAATTTAAGTGGGGGAAAAAACTAAAAATGTTATCATGTGGCTCCTGGTAGAAGAAGTAAAAAATAAAAAGGGGGTTGAATGAACAACCATAGGCCACAAATAAACCAAGACTTATTTTTAGAACTCTGTAAAAAAATTATAAAAACTAGTCTTTGCTAAAAATAGATTGACATAGTGAAAAATAGTCAAGGGAAATAAACGAGGGAAAAATCGATAAAAATAAAGCGTAAAAAAAAGTCAGCCAACATTGAAGCAAAACCGGCCTGCAGGATAATTACTGTTTCAAGTTATATACTCGTACATAAATAGTAAGGCAGAGAAAGCGAGAGAGTAAAAGAAGAACTTTGTTTTTCTATTATAAAAAAAAACGTTACAAATTCAAATTCAATTATCCCCCAGAACACATGTGTGCCTTTAGGTTGTGGGGCTGGGCCAATACTAATCAAATCAACATTGCACACCCCCCCCCCCTCTCCAAGGATTATAAAACTATTATTTACCTTAGGATTCTTCAGAACAAAAAAAAAATACAACACAATTTGATTTTATTTCAAAATGAAACATAAAAACATTTCTATAAATAAAGCAAACGGTGTTAATGCCATTAGGTTGAATGAGTAATATTAATTAAATTAAAATTACTTATACGCTTAGGGGAACTTTAATAGGTATTGATCTCCACGTTTCAAAAATAACAAAAGGTGACTTTTTTGCGATAAGATTCTACTAATTAAATCAGCATTCAGGTATGAGCCCCTCCTATGACTAAAAAATTAATATTTACCCCAGAATTAATCAAGATAAAACGTACACAACAGTTTGATTAAATTTAAAATAAACACTAAGAAATAATTAAAATATCTTGAATTATTTTAATGCCCTTAGGTTGTATGAATAATATTAATTTAGTAAAAATTACTTATACGAGAAATAAAAGTTTTTGATTTTCTTTCACAAAAACTGTCAACAAATCAATGTTGACCATATGAATCTATAAGTTGAAAAAATCATATTTCCCAGGGATTATTTCAGATCAAACTATTTCGTGAATTTCCAAAATAAAATCTAAGAAAATTCAGTAAATATTATTACTTACATTGGGGTACATTGGGTTGAATGAGTTATATTAATTAAATTAAAATTACTTATACGCATAGGGGAATTTTCCAACCTCCACGTTTCAAAAGTAACAAAAGGCGACTGTTTGGAGGTTTAGTCAGTTTTTCAATAATTATACTAATCATTGGTGGGTTATTGTTCATGGAGGGGCACGGCTCATGCCCCTCCCATGACTAGAATATAAAACCACAACTAATATTAAACCTAAAAATAAACCCTAAGAAATAATGAAAATAACTAGAATTATATTAATGCCCTTAGATTAAAAGGAAAAGGTGGAACTGGATAGGGCTCATCCAGAGCGCGAGGAAGACCAAAACATACGTGGAAACACATTGATAACAATATACTTATACAACAACTAAGATACTCTTTCAACGAAGTGAAAACTATAACAAAGGATCGGAACAGATGGCGAAGTTTTGTTGAGGCCCTATGCTTCACCGGGAGCCAGAGGATTTAAGAAGAAGACTTCCGCATTTTTTTCTCCTAGTCAATAATTACAACTTTGCTTCAGACACAAAAAAAATATTCCGTAAGGTATACCGAGAAAAAAATATGAAAAAAGTCCACCTTCAGCAAAAAAATCGTATGATCATTAAATTATAAATTGGTGGTGATATCTATGGAATGATTGGAACAGAAGAGCAACTCTATGTTTCTGAAAGGGCATGTTGATTTGATCATTTGTGTAGAATAAACTTATGGTCCAGCTGGTCTGAGTTTTTTTTTTACAGTGGGTCAAAGTTTCCATTTTTTGTCAAAAGGAGCAGTATTCTAAATGAAAAAATGTTGTAAGTTAATGTCTGGGAGATTTCTTATAGTCAGAGTTATATAGTGGAATTTTATTAGGATAAATTTTGTGGAAGATCTTAACCCTCTAGCTCCCCTCTTAACGGGTAAATTTTGCCCTTTTTCGAAAAAATCAAAAAAGTCCTTTCAAAAATGACATTTAAGGATTAAAATATTGTACGAAAATTTTTGCCGAAAATTTCAGTTGGGGTCGCCAAAGACACAAAAGTTGTAAATAAGTCTCGTTGCGCTTAATAAGCAAAATTACACGCCAACTTATACAAAACAATGTAATGTAAATTTGACATTGGAACAGAAGAGCGACTGTTTATCTCTGAAAGGACATTTTGAGTAGATCATTTTTGTATAATAAACTTATGGTCCAGCTGGTCTAAGTTTTTTTTACTATGGGTTAAAGTTTCCATTTTTGGTAGAAGGGAGAATTATACCATAAGTAGATGAAAAAATGCTGTAAGTTAATGTCTGAGAGATTTATTATTGTCAGTGTCATATAGTCGAATTTTAAGAGGATCCTTTTTGTGGAAGATCTTAACCTTCTAGCTCCTCTTTTTATGGGTCAATTTGGCCCTCTTTCGAGAAAATCCAAAAAAAAGTCCTTTCAAAAAAAACCTTAATTATGTTAATGCCGTTGGGTTGTATGAGTAATATTAATTAAATGAAAAGTACATATACGCATAAAGGAACATTAATAGATTTTTAAGAAAACCCCTTACTCATATCCATCCATAAGGGGACAAGGTGAAAAACACAGGGCCATATTTTCCGATATGGGGTTTATTAGTCAGTCATATCAGTTATCTGATTCGGAAACTATATTTACCTATGGATTATTCAAGATAATAAATACAACGCATATTAATTTAATTTTAAAATAAAAACAACCAAAAATCCAGTTAATAAAATAAACTATGTTAATGCCACCAGGTTGCATGAGTAATATTAATTTAATTAAAAGTACTTATACGCATTAGGGAACTTTAATTGCTTCGCACGAATAAAAAGTCATAACTTACAGAGTATAACACATGATTTTGAGAATCAATTCTGAGAATTGGTGGTGAAAGTAGCCCCAAAAATAAGAACTTCTGCATCATTCGTTTAGTCAAGTTGGCTCAATTAATAATTTACTTGAAATACAATTTTTTTTGCCCATGTGGCTTTTTTGCACTTTTTCTATATTTTTTTATCGGTATACCGTACCGAATATCCCTTTTGTGTCTGAAGCAAAGTTGTAGATATTGAATAGCAGAAAAAAATGCGGAACAAACAAAGTGCATCCAGTGCCTTAAAAATCGCATGCGTAATATTAATTCTATTAAAATTACTTATACGCATTAGCCAACTTTAATTGCTTCCCACGAATAAAAATTCATAACTTATTTTCTCCACAAAAAGATTGGAATTACTTATTTTTCAAATCATTGTTAAAAAAACGTGTCTTTCAGTTTGAAAAACAACATTTGTATGAGGCAGACCTTGACAAGCGGGAAGCAGAGGATCAACTGGGGGCCGAATCGACTTTCCAGAGGAGCCGTTGATACATTTAATAAATATACATTTTACTACTTTTTGTGAATGTTATATTTAAATATTTTTATTGGTAATTTTATGCGGGTTTTGACTTTTGAAATTTTCTAAAAATTTCTTGAGTTCTTACACAAAAGTAATGAATTTATCTATTCTAATCGATTATGTGCAATTTTCAAAAAGCGTAAGGATTATTTTAAAACATAGTTTTTTTTTTATTTCAAAACGAACAAATTGTATAGCTTTAACTTATTTTTTTCCAATGGATTTGCCCTTCAGATATATATATAGAAAATTTCGATATGATTTTAAAGAAATTGCAATTTTATTGAACATTTCATAGAAATTTATGTTTTATAAAAAATTGCATCGAAGTACACTTTTAGAAAATGTATGTCCTTCAAATTTGACGAAATTGTATTTTTTGGAAGATCTTGTACAAAACAAAATATTCTTGCATATTTAAAATAATTTTTTTTTTTAAATAATAATTGATTGTAAACTCTGAAGAGAAGAAGTCTATAGTTTTATTTTAAATGTAATTATTGTGCTTTTATTCTTGTTTTTTAATTTTTGTATAATTCGTTATTATTTGTATTTTAAAGTGAATTACCCTGATGATGATTGTCGAAGACAATCGAAATATTGGAAAAAATCAAAATTTAAAATAACACCAGTTTTTTAAATAATACATGACCTCAAGCCAAACTATCAACACTTCATCAAATAAAAAGGTCAACAATAACTAAAATTAACAAAAAAAATATTTTATATAAAATTTTATCAAAATTGGTACCTTTAAAAACAAATCTTCAAAATTAAATTTCCAAAAAAAAAAATTATAATTGAATTTTTCCATAAAACTGTTTTCAAAATTTATTTTTTTAAAGAAAATTTCATTTTTAAGAAAACAATTTATAGTTTAATTTTTCTATAAAATGTCTTCAAAATTGCATTTTTCTAGAAAATTTCCTCAAAATACATTTATATTGAAAATTATTTTTTTTTTCAAAAAAAAATTAAAATTCTATTAAAAATGTAATAGAAAATTCTAATTTATAGAAAATTGCATTGATATAATCTTTTAGAAAATGTCCTTGAAAATTGACAAAACTGTATTTTTTTTAAAAATCTTGTCTAAATCAAAAGTTTCTTGCATATTTAAAATTTTAGCATTTTTAAATATTTATATTTTTTTAAATATTTATTATAAAATTTTATCAAAATTGGTACTTTTAAAGACAAATCTTGAAAATTGAATTTCCTTACAAAATTTCATAGTTACATTTTTCTATAAAATATCTTCAAAATTCCATTTTTTCTAGAAAATGTCCTCAAAGAAAATTGCTTAGAAATTCCTTTTTTATAGACAGTTGCTCGAATTACACTTTTAGAAAAATGTATGTCCTTTAAATTTGACGAAATTGTATTTTTCTAGAAAATCTTGCCTAAATCAAAATTTGTTTGTATATTTCAAATTTAACAAATTTTTTTTTAAATATTTTATATAAAATTTTATTAAAATTTGTTCATTTAAAAAAATTACCAACATTTAATTTCCTAACAAAAAATCAATTTTTCTATAAAATGTCTTCGAAATTGCATTTTTTCTAGAAAATTTCGTCAAAATACAAAAATATAAATTTTTCAAAAAATTTACTATAATTTTCTTTTTTTAAGAAAGTTGCTCGAAATACACTTTAAAGAAAAATTATGTGTTTCAAATTTGACGAAATTTTATTTTTCTTAGCAAAAATTTTTTTTTTAATATTTTATATAAAATTTTATCAAAATTTTTACTTTTAAAAAATCTTCAAAATTTAATTTCCTAAAAAATGATGGTTGAACTTTTCTATAAAATGTTTTCAAAATTGAATTTTTTCTAGAAAATTTCGTCAAAATACATTTATGTATATCGAAAATAAAATTTTTTCAAAAAAAACATTTAAATTCCCTTTTTCTAAAAAAAATCTAGAAAATTCCATATTTCTAGAAAACAAATTTAAATTTAATTTTGAATGAAATGAAATTTTAAAAAATAATAAATTAAATTAAACCCAATTTAAAGTTAAAAAAAACAATCCTCACATTCCCAAGTAGTTTAAGGTTCAATTACAACAAAATCACCATAACCGACTAATATGTTTAACAATAATGCAATGAAATCTCTAGCATTATTTCTCTTCTATGAAATATTAATAATTATCCCTTTTAAAATTTCATAGAAGAGAAATAACGCATTTCAAAATGTTTATAATCTGTGGGATAGCTACGCGTGTTATAACCAAAATTACCATAATTACAAATTATTTAGCACCCTTGTTTGAGGTCATAAAGTTCTATTTATATCCTTTTAATAATTTAAACGGAATTATGTCCCTGACATTAAGGGGAATGTTTTGTGTTGTTAACAATTAAATATTTATTTGGTTTTTTTCCCTGTTCATTGTGATTAGTTAGCAAAACAATGGTTCATCGGGTGGTATAAGTAATACTAATTCAATTCATAATACGCATACGCCACCGCCGGTGAAACCGCTTGCAGTTTGTATATTATCTGGAATCTCAATGAATTCCCCACAAACATATTCCATAGCCATAACAATAAAACCCTAAATAAATTATTTGTGTGTGTTAAAATGCCTAAAAGTCATAAAACCAACAGGTTTGTTAAATGGACAAACAGCTGAAAAAATGCTATTGTTTAATGGCCACCAAATGACCAAGAATAAATCAAATATTAGCGGTTAAAAAAAAGAGAGAGGCTAGAATAGAATAGAAATCAATATTCAGAAGAATATACATGAATTTTGTTGAGTTGACATATCATAAATATTTTTTTTTTTAAATATATTGGTCCAATCAAGTACTTAGTTAGCTTCGACAAATAACTAGCTTTTACCAAATCATTGCGTGTTTCATGCAAATTGCTTACAATTACGTTTTAAAAAGATTTTTAAGAACTAGTCTAGTTTGATAGGGGAAATAAACTCATGTCCGCATTATGAGACAGTCATGCTAAATGATTTTTATCATTATTCATAGTTTTTTTGTAGTCATATAATTATCATATGGAGTTAATTATGGCATGTCAATATGACTAACCAACATTTATTTTTTGACTAACGAAAATGATAGGATGGAATAATGGATAACCTTTATTATTACTGCGTAGGTGGAACATCGGTAGCGTATACTTAATATTAATTCTTAATATCCCTGAAAGTATGAGTAATGTTATCAATTATACAAATATTACGTGAGTGACTGGATAATTGGCTCATTGATTGATCAGCGCCCAAACCTACGATTTGAGTTAAAATCTAAAATTTGCTGAGAAAGTTTGTCTTGTGTATTAGGAGAAATTATTCGATATTTATAAATGGCAAAAGAGGGACAACAGTTATGTATAAGTGGGTAATTTTTGGGATTGTCTCATTTTGAAATAATTAAAAAAAACAAACAAGTAAGAACGTTCGTAGATATATAGCGGATTTCATATCAAGTGGGTGAACTTTTATAACATGTGTTTCTGATTGTTATTGACACAAAATTTCAACGAGATCGGTATGGGACTGTCCGTGTTGGAGGGTGTTGAATGTGACATTTTGGTCAACCATCTGTTTTTCCATCCACATAACTAATCACCTGTTGTATTTAGAACAAAGTGTTTTACAATCTTTTAAAAAAAAGAAGTGTTTACTACTTTTTGCGAATTAAATCATGTTATGTCACTTTGGCAAAAGCTATATATTTTTATACCCTACACCACACTGTGGTACAGGGTATTATAAGTTTGTTTCACGGCAGATGTTTGTAACACCTGAAAATAACACCGCTAGACCCACCTTAAAGTATACCGATCGACTCAGAATCACTAGCTGAGTCGATTTAACGATCTCCGCCCGTCCGTCCGTCCGTCTGTCCATGTAAAGTTGTTCGTCGACTACAGGTCGCAATTTCACTCCGATCGTTCTGAAATTTTGCAGTTTAGAGTATTTTGCGGCTGTTAAGATCGCTATTGAATTTGGTTAAAATCGGTTAAGATTTAGCTATAGCTCCCATATATATCTTTCGTCCGATTTGGCCCTTTAGTCCTATAGAAGCTGTATTTTACATCCAATCGTTTTGAAATTTAGAATGGTAGAGTTTCTTGATTCATGAACCAACACTGCCGCATTTGAAGAAAATCGGTTAAGATTTAACTATAGCTCCCATATATATGTTTCGTCCCATTTGGCCCTTTAGTCCTATAAAAGCTGTATTTTACATCCAATCATTTTGAAATTTAGAATGATAGAGTTTCTTGATCCATGAACCAATACTGCCGCATTTGAAGAAAATCGGTTAAGATTTAACTATAGCTCCCATATATATGTTTCGTCCGATTTGGCCCTTTAGTTCTATAGCAGCTATATTTTACATCCAATCGTTTTGAAATTTAGAATGGTAGAGTTTCTTGATTCATGAACCAACATTGCTGAATTTGAAGAAAATCGGTAAAGATTTAGCTATAGCTCCCATGTATATGTTTCATCCGATTTGGCTCTTTAGATCCAATCGTTTTTATACCCTACACCACACTGTGGTACAGGGTATTATTTAAGTATAAAATGTCCCAAAAGTAAATTTATGTAAACAATTTTTACATGAATTACAAAATTTATATATCAGAGTTATTCTATATTACGAGAGTGGTGTAGGGTATTATATAGTCGGCACCGCCCGACGTTAGCCTTTCCTTACTGGTTTTTCTTTGCGATTTTTAAGTTTCCAAATTTAAATGCCACTTTTTAAATTGTTTATACTCTCCGATTTTCGCAAATCTTTTATATTTTAAACCTCTATTAATTCTCAAACATATAAGCTTTGGATGGAAGTGGTCGAATTTCAATTTTATAGAAAATTTCATCGAATTGCACTGTTATCGAAAATTAGGTCGAAACCGGGTTTTTCCGTCAGATACCACCTTTGTGAAAATTTTTGTCAAATTCAAATTTTACTGAAAATTCCTTCAAAATTAATGTAATTGTGTTTTTTACTTTTGTAGAAAATTATGACGAAATTGAATTTTATTGAAAATTACTTCAAAATTAAAGAAATAGTGTTTTTCTAGAAAATCTTGTCTAAATGAATATTTGTTTTCCTGCAAATTGCAACAAAATTTCATATCGATTTAAAATTTTTTGGTGCATTTTTATAAAAAATTGTATTTTTATTAAAAATTTTATTTTTATACAAAATTAAGTTGAAAATGCATTTTTATTAAAAATTTATTAGAAATTGCTGTTTTTAAAGAAAATTTTTTCAAAATTAGTATTTTAAAATAAAGCCGTCAAAATGTTCAAATTGCTATTTTTAAAAATTTTGTAGGAAATACATTTGTATTGCAAATTAATATTTTCGCATGTATTTTATACAACAAAAATTACAATTGCATATTTCTATGTATATATTATATGTATATATACGACTATACGTATATTTTGTATTTTGACAAAACTGAATTTTTTTTAGAAAATTTTGTCAAATAAAAAAAGTCAATAATAAAATTCACATTTAAAACTAAGCAAACTTATATTTTTTTAACTTTCAACAAAACTGCATTTTCTAGAAAATTTTGTCAATAAAAAATTTTTAATAAAATGTGAAATTTATTTCAAATATATAAAAATAAAATGTAAGCAAAATAATATATTTTTTAAATTTCAACAAAATCTGCATTTTTTAGAAAATTTTTCCAATTAAAAAATGAGAATTTTATTTTAAATATATTACCAAAAAAATGATAAAATAATTTTAATTGAAAATTTAATAGAAATCACAGTTTTATAGAAAATTTTTGAAATTGGTATTTTCAAAAAATTCTTCAAAATTGCGTATTTCATTTTTCTACTTAATTTCTTCGAAAAATTAAATTTTTCTAGAAAATTTCGACAAAATTAAGGTTTTTTTTTGGAAAATTTTGTCGAATAAAAAATTGTATTGAAAATTATTTTATTTATTATTATTTTCTTCATCCAAATTTCTTCAAAATTGCATATTTATTGTCAATTTAGTAAATATTGAATTTTGTACAAAATTCCAGTAAAATTTAATTTTTATAAAAAAACTTTAATTTTATAGAAATTTGAACATTTTGTCGAAAATAAAATTTTATTGAATTCTTTTTTTTTTGTTAACTTTTAGCAAAATTTCGTCTATATAAAATTTTATTGAATTTTTAATAAAAAATTTAGTTTTATAGAAATTTCTGGAAAAAAATTTTCATAAAACTTCTGAAAATTACATATTTCTATGGAAAAAAATTCGGGATTGAAATTGTTTTATTTTTTTAATTTTGTCGAAAATACTATTTGATTGCCAATTAATAATTTTTTTCCAAATCTCATCAACATTGCATATGTATTTATTGTGAATTTAGTGAAAGTTGCATTTTTAAAGATCATTTCAGAAACGATAATTAATAAAAAAATTTCAAATTCTAGTATAATTAGTATTTGCATGTTTAAAAAAATTTAAAACTGCATATTTCTACAAAATTGAAATTTGCATATTTTTTATAAAATTTCATCGAAAAAATGATATAATTTTTCGACAATGTCGTTTCTTCCAATTTCAAATTTATAGAAAATTATGTCGAAATTGAAGTTCATTTCATTCAAAATTGATGAACTTGAATTTTTTTAAATTAATATTTTCTTGCAAATAGAAATATTCAGCAAAATTATTTTTTTTATAAAAAAACAAAAAAAAATTTTTTTTAAAAATCGTCAAAAATATTTTTCTATAAATTTAATAGAAATTGTTATGGAAAATAGTTTTTTTTTAGAAAAATTTTATATTTCTAAAAAATAATGTTGGAAATTGCATATTTCTATAAAATTTTGAAAATTGCATATTTCTATAAAGGTTTTAGGTTTTATTGAGCCTTCTTTTAAATCGTTATAATTACTCTATTATTATTAGCTACATATTTTAAAG
Source organism: Eudasyphora cyanicolor (assembly GCA_963930755.1). NCBI lineage: Eukaryota > Metazoa > Arthropoda > Insecta > Diptera > Muscidae > Eudasyphora > Eudasyphora cyanicolor. Next base: position 12,247,734 of record OZ005737.1, read on the forward strand.
AGAACTTAAGATATTTCTATAAAATGTCGTCGAAATTGCATTTTCTGAAAATGTTATCAAAAATACAATTTTATTGAAAATTTTGTGAACATTTAGATTTTTATAGAAAATTTAATCGAAAGTACATATTTCTATAATATTTTTTCGAATTCCACTAAAATGGCAAATTTACTAAAAAATTTTGTGGAAATTGCATTTTTTTTTTGCACGACTAATAAGCTAATACTATGTGTGGAATTTCAAAAGATTCGAATAAGTAGTATAGCAGTTATTAAAGAATCAATATTTCACAACATTTTAACCCTTTGTGGGGGAGGTACTAGAAGGAGTGGACCAATATGGCCCATCTTCGAACTTAGCCGGAGATAGAAAAAAATATTACCACATACCAAATTTGAGGTCAATCGGTTACTCCTTTCGAGAGTTATCGTGCGCACCAGCCAGCAGACAGACAGACAGACAGACAGACAGACAGACAGACAGACAGACGGACGGACATTGCTCATTCGACTTAAAATGACCCAAAACGGATTTCCTCCGAACATACTTGGGGTCTTAGGTCACTCCTTCGACGTGTTACACTTTTTTCCGTAGCAAATGATATATACCCTCGTCACACTAAAGTGAGGGTATAATGAAATCTGTAATTAATTAATTAGCTAATTTTGTAGAGAAATATAATTTAAACGATTTTTTTTAGAAAAATAAAAGTTCGCTGAAGTCTTCAAAAAAATGCAATTTCAACGAAATTTTCTAAAGAAAATGCAATTTTGATGGATATTCTAGAAAACTTTTTTAGAGAAAAATGCAATTTCAGCAAAAAATTTGCCAACAAAAGCGAAATGTTTTAGAAATTGAAATATATTGTAAAAAAGTGAAATTTCCAAAAAAAATATTAAAAAAATCAATTTCAACTTTGTTTTCAATTAAAAGAATTATTTGTTGAATATTATTTCTGATATTTCTGGTATTGCATTTTAATTCTGATAATTTTTTTGCGGAATTTTTCAAAAAAAAAATGCAATTTTGCGCGAAATTATCAGAAAAATGCAATTTCGGCGAAATATTCTAGAAAAATTCAATTTTGATGGAATATTGTACAAAAAATGCAGGACAACGGATATTTATAAAAATTTCATTTTTTTTCTTAATTTCCTAGACAACGGATATATATAAAAATTTCATTTTTTTTCTTAATTTCCTAGAGAAACGAAATTTTAAATAATTTTTTAAAAAAAAAAGGGAATAATGATGAAACGTGCAATTTCAACGATATTTTGTAGAAAAATGCAATTTGGATGAAATATCTAAAGAAATGCATTTTCAACTTAATTTTCTGGAGAAATGCAATTTCAAAGAAATATTCTAGAAAAATGAAGTTTCGGAGAAATTTTCCAAAATAAAAACAGTTTAAACCAAATTTTGCTGAAAAATTTAATTTCAATAAAATTTTCTAAAAAAAAAGAAATTTTGATGGATATGTTTTAAAAATGCAATTTCAACGAAATTTTGTATACAAATCCAATAACGTTGAAATTGTAATAAATGTTCTTTAAAATATAAAATAAAATAAAATATTTAAAAAGAAATATAATTTCTGATAATAATTTTCTCGCCAAAGCCTAATTCTATTTCCGTTTTGGAACGATTTCAAATGGAATTAGGAAAATTATGTTGAAATTTAAGTTCGTTAACATTCATTCAAAATTAATGAACTTGTACTTATATAAATGGATTTTTTCTTGCAAATTTTTGTAGAATCAGTCGAAAGTGCGTTTTTTTTTAGAAACGTTCAGCAAAACTATTTCATTTTTATGAAAAAGTAAAAAAAATTACGCTGAAAACAAAATTTTTGAAAAATTAATAGAAATTGGTATGGAAAATAGTTTACAAGAAAATTGTTTCAAACTTGGCATTTTCAAAATTTCATATTACTCTTGGAAAATTGCATATTTCTAAAAGAAAATTGCATATTTCTATAAAATTTCGTCGAAATTGCATTTTTTTGAATATGTTGTCAAAAATACAATTTTATTGAAAATTTTGTGAAAAATTTAATTTTTCTAAAAAATGTAATCCAAAGTACATATTTCTATAATATATTTCCGAATTCCCATTTTATAGAAAATTATGTCAAAATTGGAGTTTATTAAAAATTCCTTCAAAAATGATGAATATGTTTTTTGTAACTTTCATCAAAATGGCTATTTATTTACAATTAAGTGGAAATTGCATTTATAGAAAAATTTAACATTTATTTTTTAAAAAAGTTCTACGAAAAAATGCTATTTTTTAGAAAATTTCTACGAAAGTAATTTTTCACTAAAAATTGCAATTTTGTAGAAAACTTATTTAAAAAGAAATATAATTTCTGATAATTTTTTTTGCGAAAGCGTAATTTCATTTCGCATCGATCTCACATGGAATTAGGAAATCATCTTTTCCTAAGGAAATGTTTCGCATTTCACATTTTCCTAAATAAAAGTAGTCAGAGACTAATTCTATAACACATTCTTCTATAACACATTCTGAATCTAAGTTTGTTTTTGTAATGGTTTTTTATTGAAAAGCAAACCTCTACGTGATTGGCAACACGACTGCTTACACGTATCTATACGGATACGCGGATAGCCCACGCACACACAACAATGTCTGTCCAGGCTAATCCTCGCTTCACATAATTCTAGGTAAACTCTTTTGTAAATATTTTCCCATCTTGTGTTTTGAATAAAGTGAACTAAAAGAACCCCTGCGTATTTTTACTCTAACATTTTTAGTCTCACTACAAAGAATTTCTCCCAAAATTAGGGTATATTTTAGTCTATTTACTCTGGAAGTTTCTAGTAGCAAATTACTTATATATATCCTGTAAGGTAAGGTAAAATTGCCCCGCCATGTCAACTCCTTTGCCAGAATACTCAATTCTTCTGCATTTTTAATTTCCTTATCACCATTGCCTACATATAGGCTATTTAAAAATAACAACTCAATTGATTAGCATATTTATAGGCTTAGCATTGTGACTGCATTATTTACACATTTATAAAACACTAAATGCATTGTTAACATAGCTGAAAACAAATCCCTTTAGAGTCTATCTACATTAAATATAATTAAGTCAAAAATAATAAACAATAGCTACAGAACAACCATAATGCTCTTAAGAGCAATAAATTATTTATAATACCATTCAGAATAATAACTAACAATTGTTATTAGTTAAATGCGATAACAATGTTAAAGCGTGAACAAATTTCAAAGGGAATAACAAACAATATTCGTATTAAAAAAAAAAAAGTTGGTTTTGTTGACACGAAGATTTAAATTAGTTTTATATTAGAGGGGAAATTGTGGTTGGAAGAGAAAAGGTTAAATAAACCGAAAAAAGTGGAGTTTATTATTATTTGGAAAAATTAAATAATTACCATAAAGAGCAAAACAACAATTATATATTTTTATTTTTTTAATTTAGTGTTTTTTGTTTATTTGTCACACTTTATGTGGTTAAAAACTCAATTAAGCCATAACAATTGTCGCTGAAGTGACTCTTTAAAAATTCGTTTTTTTCAAAATCGTTTTAAATGTCAATATGCCAGACTTGCAGCCAGTTGTAGTATTCCCGGCCACTTTGGAGTGCTATTACAGGAACTATTGATTTTTTTTTTGTTTTCGTTTGTGTTTTTCCACTCGAATATATACGACTATAGCATTTTGTATGAAATGCGATACTCCAAAGAATTCATTGTCCCCCTTTTTGTGTCGGTGGTTTTAAAAATGTTTTCCTGTTTTATTTTTTCCCCACCCCCCAATGCAAATTCATCGTCTGAACAAGTCTGAGTTCTAGTGAATGAATGTATGTGATGATAACACGATTTACACAGAAAACACAAAACTGAAACTGCAAAAACACCTCCTCCGCCAGAGGAAGTTGCAACAACTCAACGTGTACAACCACTTCCAGAGTGATTATGTTTAAATATGAGTTACTCATGGGTAACATCATGATTAAGAGGTGAATGTTCGTAAGCTGGGCAATGCCAGCGTCAACTTGGCCCCAAAGAATAGCTTGCCATGGCTGGCCGCCCATGCCGTGTCCATTGCATTTCCGTAATTTCGTGTGCTGTGTGAGGAGGACAGGTAAAATGTTGCAACATGTCATGCCATGCCACAACACCATCAGCCGAACATCACCATCACCATCACCTCCACCATTGTCACCACCATTTCCAACTTCAGCAGCGACACTGTCAATAGTCCTGCCTCCCTCCGCCCCCCGCCTTAACCTAGGCTAACAAAAAACCCACTCCAAAACCCTTAAAAATGTGAGTTTCATGACATGGAAACTTCTGCTCTTCTAGCATTGTTTTGGTAGCCAAGTACTCGTACTTGTTGTTTTACATTAATATGTAATGTAGGGGTCAAAATTAAAATTCAATGTCTGGGGAATGCAATAGTTTCAAATAAATTTATTTATAGTAGAAAAGGCATTTGAACAGAAAGTTAACGAAAATCCTGCAGAATATTTATAACCTCATTGACACACAAGTTAGATAATTCCACAAAGGTTATTACGAGTAGAAAACAGGAATTTAGTGGTAATCCCAAAACTATGCTATATTTTAATATTTATATAAAATCCCCGAAATAGGTAATTATTTTATTTTATATTATAAATCCTTAAGGTATGCAATTAATTAGAAAGTATGTTAAAATTTAACTTGAAACACAAATATTGGTATTTTAAAAAATTATTATTTTCTAGCAAACTTCATAAAATTTGTTTGGAAAATTAATCGAAAATTCGTTTTATAGAAAATTTTAGCAAAATTATTTTTGAAAATAATTTGTCACTAAAAATTTTATATAAATTGCAGTGTTATAACAAACTGTATCAAAATTTAAATTTTCAAAAAAATCGTCAAAATTGCATATTTCTAAATTTTTCTTGGTAAATTTCATATTTCTAAAAGAAAATTGGAAAATTACGCATTTCTACAAACTTTTTCAAAATTTGCATTTTTTCCTGAAAATTTTGTCAAAAATACTATGGTATTGAAAATGTTGTCCAAATTATATTTTTCTAGAAAATTGTGATATGCATATTTCTAGAACTTTTCTTTAAATTCCACATTTATGGAAAATGATCTGCAACTGTCATCAAAATAGCATATTTATTTTAAATTTAGCGAAAAATTAATCTTTATAGTAAATTTCAGCAAAAATTTAATTTTTATAAAAAAATCAAAAACAAATAATATTTTTTAGAAAATATCTATGTAAGTAAATTTTCACTAAAAATTGCAGTTTTGTAGAATAATCTAGCAATATTGGCATTTTAAAAATGTCGTAAAATTGCATATTTCTATAAAAATTTTTCGTATTTAATTTTTTTTTTAGAAAATATTGTTGAGATTACATTTCTCTTTAATTTTTTTTTTTTTTTGTTAAATTGAATTTTTCCAAAAAATTTCGTTTATCGACCTTAAATCCAGACAGTGGTCTATAATCATGGGTCATCGTCCCTTAAACTGGCCATCGACTTTAAATTAAAAAACAAATCCGGTATCAGTCAACGACCTTTAGTCCGGTCATCGACCTATAAGACCGTATGACACAGCTTTCCTTCTAAGAATGAGACTATATAAACCCAAAACTATGCTATATTTTTATAGTTGGACCATGGACCAACATTGCCGAGTATGAAGACAATCGGTCCAGATTTAGATAAAGCCGCATAAAAATGTATGTTCTCTCCGATTTGGCCTTTTGGGGTATGGAAGTTTTATTTCACATCTAATCATTTTGAAAGATGGTTTGGCAGAGTTTCTTCATTCTAAGATTGTCGAATTTAAAATTGCACCAGCATGTGCTTATATCCCGATTTTGATTTAAGCATATAAAACTAATTTTTTGAAGTTAGGAAATTAACATTTATTAATCTTGACTCTTTGTTCTGCTCCGCTAGGATGGTGTAGGGCATTATCTAGTCGTACCCGCCCGACTTTGGCCCTTCCTTACTGGTTGAAATATAAATTTAATAATTCAAACAATAATAGATAAATAAAACCTAGCTTTGATCCCAAAAATATGCTACAACATAATGAATAGAGTAATACAATACCTTAAAATAAACAATGATTTTTATTAAATTTTTCAAAATGAAAAATTTTCCAATATTATAGAGGTATCTAATAAAAAGCTCAATCCTTTAAAATAATTCTTATGTCACTGAAATATGGTTTAATTATTTTCAGAAATACAAATAGACGAATGCGGACAATGATCCTAAAACTATGCTACAAAATAATAGCTAAATAAATCCCCTTAAAATAGACAACGAAGATAATATAAGATAATAAATATCGAAATATAAATTTCATAATTTACAACAAATTTAAACGTCATCCTAATAAAGGGTTTTCCAACAAGTGGTGTTATTTTGGTATTCAAAGAAAAATGCAATTTTTTGAGATAAATCTTCGGATGTTTATTTCATAATAAAGAGGAAGGTATGCCGTTAATAATGAAAAACAACATCAGCCAAATCAATACCATCCAACTCCGACCATAAAAAATCATTAATCATCTCTCGGTAGCGCAATCCATTCACCGTAACTGTTGATCTAAACTCATTTTCGAAAAAGTAAGGTCCAATGACCCCGCCGCACCATAAACCGCACCAAACAGTCACACGTTGAGGATGGAGAGGCTTCTCAACAATAACTCTTGGGTTTTCCGAGCCCCAGATGCCACAATTTTGCTTGTTGACGTAGCCACCGAGGTGAAAATGGGCCTCATCAGTCAAGATGATTTTGTATCGTTCATATCGTTTTTTTGTTCGATCGTTTTGTATCGCTTGATGATCGTGTATCGTTCTATAGTAGTGATGGCGTAGTTTCTACTTGTCAAATGTCAAAGAATACAAGCTTCAAAAGTGACAGCTACCCAAATACCGGGTGATTCAAAATAACTTTGTTTTATTGTCAAATTCTCATTCCAACTGTAAAAGTCATTGAAATACCAGTACAAGTCAAGTATTTTTAAGAAGCCTAAAATAGACAACTACAATTTAGTCGGCATCCCAAAACTATGCTAATGTCTTAGATTTATATTAAATCCCTTGAAATAGGCAACGAATTTAATTGATATTAAATAAAATCGGAAATTAAAATAAGCAAAAATTTACAAAATGTCAACAGACAGAAAATTGTTTAAAAGACAAATATATTTCAATTTCAAGCAAATCCTTTAGAATATATAAGTTAAATAATTTCACCCACATTTCAATAATATCCACCTGAAATTTAGTCTTCATCACAAAACCATGCAACAGTCTAATATTTGAATGAAATACCCCGAAGTAGGTAATGAATTTTATAGATATTAATGAATCCAAATAATACTTTGTACTTATATATGAATATGATACTTTTAACCTCAGACTAAGGTCAAAGATGGACTATGTGGGTCTACTCCTTCCAGTACCTCCCCGACGAAGGGTCATAACTTAGTGAAATATTGATTACTTCAAAACTTCTATACTCCTACTCAAAATCTTTTACAAATCCACACATAGTATTAGTTTCTTGGTCGCTATGGGCAGAGTTGCCACGCCCCTACAAATGGACCATTTTCAACAAAAAGTCAATGGCTTTAATTAGTTTCCTGTACCCAGCAAAATCTTGGTAAGTACCTGTCATTATTCCCTGCATTACCAAATAATGACATCTCATTATTCACTGCATTACTTTCGGCTAATTAATAATGACTAACCAATAATAACAGAAATAAGTGATTTTTTGTTATCTAAATCGTTTTGCCAAATTTTAATATAAATGGAATGTTTTCAAATAGTACGTGTAGATTTTAATCAAAAATACCATAAATATTTCTGTATGTCTTAATGATTTAACATCATTGAAGAATTTTTCAACTGGAGGTTTGAGTTCAGAAATTCGAATCTGGCATGAGGAAATTGTTTGTTTCGAGAAATATGCGCGACAATATGCAAAAAATCACTTTAAACGACCATTTCTACATATCTACTACTTATTTTGAACATATTGGTAATGCATTATTCAAGTACTTAAAATCGTGAAAATATAAGCGCATATTTAAGTGGCATGCCTATGCTACAAATAAGTAATTATTATGCTACTTTATTGTATGCTTTTGGGAAGTACTTTCTTCCAATGACATCCCCATGTTAAAATAATGACAAAAGTGGCTAAATAATAAGTACTTACCATTATCGAACTTTGCTTACTCGTCGGATTATTTGGTAATGAGAAATTTTGCTGGGTACATACAAATACTTAAAATTTTGTGAAGTTTAATGCCTTTACAGTACCTATAGTCCTGTCGAAAATTAGCGTTATTACCACGCCCCTTTTAGTATCTCCCATACAAACGGACCCTTTTTGCACAAAAAGTGTAAGGCTTCGATTCCTGCACATACACTGAAAAAAATATGTCATAAAATTAAAGAAATGCTCCAAAGACGTCCTTAGTCTTCAAAATAAGTACATTTTGTAATTAAAATTAAGAAAAGTTTATTAAAATTAAGTAAATTACTTAATATTATTGAAATTATCTATATTTTAAATACAAAATGTACTTATTTTAAAAACAAATTTTTTTTCAGTGTACAAACAATGGAAATTTTGCACAGTGTAATGTTTTTAAAGTACCCACAGTCCATTGAAAAATGGGCGTTATTGACACGCCCCTTTTGGTACCTCCCAAACAAAATTGCCAAAATTAAAAGTATGAAAAATTCTTTTTTGAATTTCCCTATTTTTACAATATGGGTCATAATTAATACATTTATCTATAGACCTTTTGTTTTCTTCGTTGATATGCTAGCTTTAAAAAATGCAACAATAAATTTTTTGGCGTTTTTCTATTTTTTATGTTTTTTTGTGCCAGCAAAAAACTATTCTTTTGAACAAAAATAATTTTTTTCTAATTGTTTTATCGACAGTTACTGAACTTCCGTTTCTTCGCGAAAGTGATGTTTTCATTAAATGCATTTCTGGCCCTCATAATTTCCCTTAATTTAAATGGTATCCCGGCTTTATCGAGCTTATACTTCAAATATTGTCAAATACTAAAATAGCTTTTAGGTCTCGGGCACAAAAAAAAATTTTTGTTACATAGTGTTATTGTAATTACTCCGTGTCAGAAGTGGTGGACTAATATGAAACATCTTCGAACTTCAACTAAGTCGAGAGCAAATACTGTCTGTCAAATGCAGATCTTTCAGATATTCGTCCACCCCGAGAGTAATAGAGCGCACCAACCAGCAATACAGACAGATGGACGGCCATAGCTCAAATTAATAAAAAAAACAGTAAGGAAAGGCTAAAGTCGGGCGGGGCCGACTATATAATACCCTACACCACTCTCGTAATATTGAATAACTCTGATATATAAATTTTGTAATTCATGTATAAATTGTTTATATAAATTTACTTTTGGGACATTTTATACTTAAATAATAACCTGTACCACAGTGTGGTGTAGGTTATAAAAACGATTGGATCTAAAGAGCCAAATCGGATGAAACATATATATGGGAGCTATAGCTAAATCTTAACCGATTTTCTTCAAATTCGGCAATGTTGGTTCATGGATCAAGAAACTCTACCATTCTAAATTTCAAAATGATTGGATGTAAAATACAGCTTCTATAGAACTAAAGGGCCAAATCGGACGAAACATATATATGGGAGCTATAGCTAAATCTTAACCGATTTTCTTCAAATTCGGCAATGTTGGTTCATGGATCAAGAAACTCTACCATTCTAAATATCAAAACGATTGGATGTAAAATACAGCATCTATAGAACTAAAGGGCCAACTCGGACGAAACATATATATGGGAGCTATAGCTAAATCTTAACCGATTTTCTTCAAATTCGGTAGTGTTGGTTCATGGATCAAGAAACTCTACCATTCTAAATTTCAAAACGATTGGATGTAAAATACAGCTTCTATAGAACTAAAGGGCCAAATCGGACGAAACATATATATGGGAGCTATAGCTAAATCTTAACCGATTTTCTTCAAATTCGGCAATGTTGGTTCATGGATCAAGAAACTCTACCATTCTAAATATCAAAACGATTGGATGTAAAATACAGCTTCAATAGGACTAAAGGGCCAAATCGGACAAAAGATATATATGGTAGCTATATCTAAATCTGAACCGATTTCAACCAAATTCAATAGGGATCTTTACAGCTACGAAATACTCTAAACTGCAAAATTTCAGAACGATCGGAGTGAAATTGCGACCTGTAGTCGACGTACAATTTTACATGGACAGACGGACGGACGGACGGACTGACAGACAAGGTTAAATCGACTCAGCAGCTAGTGATTCTGAGTCGATCGGTATACTTTAAGGTGGGTCTAGTTGTGTTATTTTGTTACAAACATCTGCCGTGAAACAAACTTATAATACCCTGTACCACAGTGTGGTGTAGGGTATAAAAATACCTGAAACGGATTTCCCGGAATGATATATTCGTATATCTCCCTCGTAAATTGAGCCAATGTTTTCGTACGCAAAGTGTTATATACATTTAGGCGCAAAAATATTGAGTCGGTGACGTTTATCTTTAATGTATCCCCTGTTATCGAACATTTTAAATCTATGTCCACGAAATAGGCAATGCCTTTAATATATATACAAAATGCAAAACTCTGCCACACGGCATATGGCAGAATTCAAAAGAAATCCTCTACAATATCTATATAAAATGGCAGCACGAGAAAAGTAACAAATAAATTAATTTATTTTCATATTGTTTTGCCTACATTTAGGCTATTTTAATAATAACCAATTAAAAAATTAGCCTAATTTTGGGATTAAAATAATGTTATCAATTATCTATTTATGTATTTTTTAAATTGTGTAATGCATTGTTTGGGTTGATGGATTATCCACGAAAGTCTGACAAAATATAAATTGGAATATTTCGAATTTAAAATGGAATCGCCCTAAAATATGTGAATACCAATTTGCATACTTTAGTATAATAGAATGAAGGTTTTAATGCAAGAATCACAGATTTGAAAATTTTTATTTATAATTCGGAAAATTTTAACAATTGGAAATTCAAAGAAAATTTTCTTGTCGACTTTATCGCTCCCTTATCTTCAGGAAGGATAATATGGAATTAGATATTTTGCGTGAGAATTTGATGTTAAATTGGAAAATATGTTCCAGTAATACTGACAGACGGATGTACGGAAGTATGCCAGGCTGACGAACGACTATAGCTTATTTGACTTAAATTAACTGAAATGGATTTTCCCGAAACATTTTTAGTGTCTAAGGCTATTTTCTTTCAAAGTGTTACACTTTTTTCCGTAGCAGATATGAATACTTACAAATTGAAAGGTTTTACTGTTTCATTCAATGTATAAGAGAGTGGAATTTCTTTCGAAACGAACATGATAACTATTTCTGAAAATTGTAGCATCAAAAACTCCACATGCCTTACAACATTACTTACAAATTGAAATGTTCGACTGTTTCATTCAATGTAAAAGAGAATGAAATTTCTTCATTCGAAATGAATATGAACAACAATTTCTAGTAATTGCAGCATCCGAAACTACACATGCCTTTATGATATGTGTATCAGCGTTTGTTAATCGGCTTTTTAGCCACCTGCCGAGTAGCTGGGCTGCTCTTGCAATCGAAATACAAATACATAACCCAACGTAATTTGTTGCTCCTGTTATGATCGAATTTTTCCTAGACATATACTGCTTCTGATACATGCGATAATCTTTTCTTAGAATTTTTTCAAAATTTTCGACAAATATTTATCATTTCCTGCTTTGACATTCGGATTAATGTGTCTTTTCTATTCTATGAAAAAAACAGTAAGGAAAGGCTAAAGTCGGGCGGTGCCGACTATATAATACCCTACACCACTCTCGTAATATTGAATAACTCTGATATATAAATTTTGTAATTCATGTATAAATTGTTTACATAAATTTACTTTTGGGACATTTTATACTTAAATAATACCCTGTACCACAGTGTGGTGTAGGGTATAAAAACGATTGGATCTAAAGAGCCAAATCGGATGAAACATATATATGGGAGCTATAGCTAAATCTTAACCGATTTTCTTCAAATTCGGTAGTGTTGGTTCATGGATCAAGAAACTCTACCATTCTAAATTTCAACACCATTGGATGTAAAATACAGCTTTTATAGGACTAAAGGGCCAAATCGGACGAAACATATATATGGGAGCTATAGCTAAATCTTAACCGATTTTCTTCAAATTCGGCAATGTTGGTTCATGGATCAAGAAACTCTACCATTCTAAACTTCAAAACGATCGGATGTAAAATACAGCTTCTATAGAACTAAAGGGCCAAATCGGACGAAACATATATACGGGAGCTATAGCTAAATCTTAACCGATTTTCTTCAAATTCGGAAATGTTGGTTCATGGATCAAGAAACTCTACCATTCTAAATTTCAAAACGATTGGATGTAAAATACAGCTTCTATAGAACTAAAGGGCCAAATCGGACGAAACATATATACGGGAGCTATAGCTAAATCTTAACCGATTTTCTTCAAATTCGGTAGTGTTGGTTCATGGATCAAGAAACTCTACCATTCTAAATTTCAAAATGATTGGATGTAAAATACAGCTTCCACAGGACTAAAGAGCAAAATCGGACGAAACATATATATGGGAGCTATAGCTAAATCTTAACCGATTTTCTTCAAATTCGGCAATGTTGGTTCATGGATCAAGAAACTCTACCATTCTAAATTTCAAAATGATTGGATGTAAAATACAGCTTCTATAGAACTAAAGGGCCAACTCGGACGAAACATATATATGGGAGCTATAGCTAAATCTTAACCGATTTTCTTCAAATTCGGTAGTGTTGGTTCATGGATCAAGAAACTCTACCATTCTAAATTTCAAAATGATTGGATGTAAAATACAGCTTCTACAGGACTAAAGAGCAAAATCGGACGAAACATATATATGGGAGCTATAGCTAAATCTTAACCGATTTTCTTCAAATTCGGTAGTGTTGGTTCATGGATCAAGAAACTATACCATTCTAAATTTCAAAACGATTGGATGTAAAATACAGCTTCTATAGGACTAAAGGGCCAAATCGGGAGCTATATCTAAATCTGAACCGATTTCAACCAAATTCAATAGGGATCTTTACAGCTGCGAAATACTCTAAACTGCAAAATTTCAGAACGATCGGAGTGAAATTGCGACCTGTAGTCGACGAACAACTTTACATGGACAGACGGACAGACAAGGTTAAATCGACTCAGCTAGTGATTCTGAGTCGATCGGTATACTTTAAGGTGGGTCTAGCTGTGTTTTTTTCAGGTGTTACAAACATCTGCCGTGAAACAAACATATAATACCCTGTACCACAGTGTGGTGTAGGGTATAATAATAACGGAAACGGATTTCCCAAAATGATATACTCGTATACCCTCGTCTCCCTCGTAAATTGAGCCAATGTTTTCGTACGCAAAGTGTTACATACATTTAGGCGCAAATATATTGAGTCGGTGACGTTTATCTTTAATTTATCCCCTGTTATCGAACATTTTAAATCTAAGTCCACGAAATAGGCAATGCCTTTAATATACATACAAAATGCAAAACTCTGCCACACGGTATATGGACTCTTAACTGTTAAATTCAAAAGAAATCCTCTACAATATCTATATAAAATGGCAGCACGAGAAAAATAACAAATTAATTAATTTATTTTCATATTGTTTTGCCTACATTCAGGATATTTAAATAATAACCAATTAAAAAATTAGCATAATTTTAGGATTAAAATAATGATAGCAATTATCTAATTATGTATTTTTTTAAATTGTGTAATGCATTGTTTTTTTTTGGGTTAATGGATTATCCACGAAAGTTTGATAAAATATTAAATTGGAATATTTAGAATTTAAAAATGCAATTTCCCTAAACTATGGGAAGACCACTTAGCATACTTTAGAATAATAGAATGGAGGTTTTAATGAAAGAATCAAAGATTTGAAAATTATTACATATGTAAATAAAAAAAATCGTGTTAATTCAGAAAATTTTAACAATTGGAAATTCAAAGAAAATTTTATTGTCGACTTTATCGCTGCCTTACCTTCAGGAAGGATAATATGGAATTAGATATTTTGCGTAAGAATTTAATGTTAAATTGGAAAATATATTCCAGTAATACAGACAGACGGATGAACGGACAGTATGCCAGACAGACAGACGAACGACTATAGCTTATTTGACTTTAATTGACAGATATGGATTTCCCCAAAACATGTTTAGGTCCTTAGAATATTTCTTCAAAGTTTTACACCTTTTTCGTAGCAAATGTGAAGGTATACATAAAAATTGCTCGATTGTTTCATTCAATGTATAAGAGAGTGGAATTTCTTTCGAAACGAACATGATAACTATTTCTGAAAATTGTAGCATCAGAAACTCCACATGCCTTACAACATTACTTACAAATTGCACATTACTTACAAATTGAAATGTTCGACTGTTTCATTCAATGTCAAAGAGAATGAAATTTCTTCATTCGAAATGAATATGAACAACAATTTCTAGAAATTGCAGCATCCGAAACTACACATGCCGTTATGATATGTGTATCAGCGTTTGTTAATCGGCTTTTTAGCCACCTGCCGAGTAGCTGGGCTGCTCTTGCAATCGAAATACAAATACATAACCCAACGTAATTTGTTGCTCCTGTTATGATCGAATTTTTCCTAGACATATACAGCTTTTGATAAATAATCTTTTCTTGGAATTTTATGACAAATATATGTATATCCTTTCCTCCTTTGTCATTCGGATTAATGTGTCCATCAAACTCTTCGAAAAAAATTAGGAGTTATAGTGGACTGTGAAGCATCAGAAAATATGCAACTCTTTTTCATTTATGTCAAAAGTATGCTATGCAAAATGGATTTTCATTTAGTGTTAATTTCCAAGTATCTCCAAACTGTTATTATTTATGCAAACAATCATATTCTGCTTAACTTTTCTCCATTAAATCACACTTTTAACGAAACCCATCACTCAACTCCATTACAACACTGCCGTCGACTATCCTTGAGAGTTAATTTATTTAATCAAATCTGTGCTTCTGTTGAAAGCTCTCTGCGCGAATTCATTTGACTTTACACTTCTGGAAACAACTTTCTTTGAAATTAATCTAAATAATCGTTTAAACTCATCTGAAAAGTTTCTTGGCGTCCGTTAAAACCAGCACAATATTAAATACAATACTCAAGCCAAAGTTATAACGAAAAAAAATATTTAAAGTTGTTTCTTCTTTTCAATTTTAATGTAGGCAAAGCGTACAAACAAAAATGCAAATCAAAAAAGCAGGAAATGAGACGAGCATCCGCTTGGTGGTTGGTTGGTGGCATTTTGTTTTGTTACAAAATGAAACGAACAAAACTAGAGAATTACAAACCAAACAATCGCTTAAACAAAACGAAACAAAAACTATTTAAAGAAAACATCAGAATGAACAGGATTTTTATACCCTCACTTTAGTGTGACGAGGGTATATATCATTTGCTACGAAAAAAAGTGTAACACATCGAAGGAGTGATCTAAGACCCTAAGTATGTTCGGCGGATATTCGTTTTGGGTCATTTTAAGACGAATGAGCAATGTCCGTCCGTCTGTCTGTCTGTCTGTCTGTCTGTGTGTCTGCTGGCTGGTGCGCACGATAACTCTCGAAAGGAGTAACCGATTGACTTCAAATTTGGTACGTGGTAATATTTTTTTCTATCTCCGGCTAAGTTCGAAGATGGGCCATATTGGTCCACACCTTCTAGTACCTCCCCCACAAAGTGTTAAAATGTTGTGAAATATTGAATCTTTAATAACTGCTATACTACTTATTCGAATCTTCTGAAATTCCACACATAGCATTAGTTTATTAGTCGCTATCATCTCGAGAAACATGGGCCACGTTGCTACGCCCCTTTTGGTACCTCCCACACAAATGCACCATTTTGCACCAAAAGTTAACAGCTTATAACATTAATACCAGTGCATAAAAATACTTGAAATTTTGTACAGTGTAATGCTTTCATAGTGCCTACAGTCCAGTGAAAAATGGGTGTCACATTCACGCCCCTTTAGTGTCTTTTACACTGTGAAAATGGACGCTATTTCCACGCCCCTTTTTGTACCTCCCACACAAAGATACCATTTTGCACAAAAAGTTAAGAGCTCACATCATGAGTACCAATGCACGAAAATGCAACAACATTTTGCACAGTGTAACGCTTTTGAAGTCCCTATAGCCCTGTAAAAAATGGCCGTTATCACCACGCCCCTTTTTGTACCTCCCACACAAAATGGCCAAATCATACCAAAATTTAATATTTCATAAGGTTAATATACCAGTGCAAAAAACGTTTATAATTCGGCGCAGTGTAATGTATTTAAAGAATCTACTATTCAGCGAAAAATAGGTGTATTTGTTAAAAACATTCTGGTACCTCCCATATAAATTGACAGAATAATTCGTTTAATATTCCATATTACATTACTCACAAAGTGAGGGTATACCTTAGTCGGTTTACCCGACTGAAACTTTCTTACTTGTTTTTAAACATTTCACTCTTTAGTTTGGGGCAACGGATGAGAGAGATACTCGTACCGGGGATATAAATGACAACAGATACAACAACTTTTTGCTGCCGTAGTCATAAGACAACAAACGACAGCCACAAATTGTAATGTAACTTCTATTCTCTCTGTGTCTCTTCTATCGTCGTCACACCACGAAATGCCAGAGTTTCATTGAGTTTTGTATCACAAAAGCGCCTAAAATCATGCTACAATCGCAAACAAAAGCAATAACCAAACGCAACAGTTTGTGAATAGAAGGATCTGTGCTCGAATTAAGGCTGACAGGCATAGTTGTAATGAAACCACGACATAGCTATAGCCGCGGCATTCCAAAACGCCAATGGAAAGACAAAACCAATTGTAGCCGATAGGACGAGGGAAGTCTAGTAATTAAACGGCAATAAAAATAGGCAACAATTTTAGTTTGTCAAACAATGCAATATTTCTATTTGGCAATAGTATATTTGGCGCCTAAAAATCGGCAATACAGAACAGATTTGGGTAATGATGAATGGTCGAAATAAGCTAATATAAGCATCATATAGTTGAAGCACTACGTTAGGCGTGTTTTATTTGTCAATCTAGCATTTTCGCTGCAGACTATTATTATTTCAACAAGTTAACTAATTTTTCAAACAGAATAATATTATTAATTCTTTTTGACCCGACCTAATACACCGTGCGGAAAATGCCAACATTTTCTCCCTCCTAATAACGAGACTGTATAGGAGTGAAAGCATAGCCCAACAATAAATAATCTGTATACTCAGTTTTTTATTTCGTGATCGTTTTTCCTTCTTAGAGAACTTTAAACATTTCAAGGATAACATTTTTAAAATATTTTTCATTGCATATCAAATGAAAGGGAGAATTCGTGCTATTCATTAAAATTTTCGGAAACATTTTCCAAAGGTGCAAAGAAGCATATTTTAAAAAAGGTTATCTTCGAAATTTCAATAATCTCTAAAAAGGACAAACCATTACGAAATAAAAATCTGAGTATGAAGTTTATATACTGTTGGCCTATAGTTTCCCTTCTACTCGTATATAGCATCATTCTTAGGAGGGAAGTCGTGTAGCACGGTGTTATTCTAAATAAATTGATTAAAAAAATCGGATTCGCGTATTTTCTGAATAACTTTTAGGAAACTTTGTTACGTGTTGCATACTTTCAGGTGCAAATATATTTAACCACTGTCATTTATTTTTAACTTCTTACAAATCTAGCAAACTGTTAGTTTTTCTCATGAAACAAGACAATTAGTGACAAAATTACACACAAGTGGAAACTAACATTAGACGAGTTATATTTAAAAAAAAAACTCTAATTTTTATCTACTGTTACCGACTTCAAGCCGCAAAAACAAACAACGCGATGGCAGTTGTGTTTAAATTGTCACCAACCTATCAGATTATTAAGATTTCCAAATAAAACAAGTAAGAAAGTTTCAGTCGGGCAAACCGACTAAGGTATACCCTCACTTTGTGAGTAATGTAATATTGAATATTACTCGAATTATTCTGTCAATTTGTGTGGGGAGTACCAGAAGGGGTTTATCAAATACACCTTTTTTTCGCTGAACATTAGACACTTTAAATTCATTGCACTGCGCCAACTTATAAGCATTTATGTGCACTGGTATAAACGTTATGAGACATTAAATTGTGGTATGGTTTGGGCATTTTGTGTGGGAGGTACAAAAAGGGGCGTGGCAAAAACGCCAATTTTTCTCAGGGCTATAGACACTATAAAAACATTACACTGTACAAAATTTCAAGTATTTTTATACACTGGTTTTAATGTTATAAGCTGTTAACTTTTGGTGCAAAATGGTGCATTTGTGTGGGAGGTACCAAAAGGGACGTGGCGACTTCGCCCATTATTCTCGACTTGATAGCGACTAATAAGCTAATACTATGTGTGGAATTTCAAAAGATTCGAATAAATAGTAGAGCAGTTATTAAAGAATCAATATTTCACAACATTTAAACCCTTTGTGGGGGAGGTACTAGAAGGAGTGGACCAATATGGCCCATCTTCGAACTTAGCCGGAGATAGAAAAAAATATTACCACATACCAAATTTGAGGTCAATCGGTTACTCCTTTCGAGAGCCAGCAGACAGACAGACATACAGACGGACGGACATTGCTCATTCGACTTAAAATGGCCCAAAACGGATTTCCTCCGAACATACTTGGGGTCTTAGGTCACTCCTTCGACACTTTTTTTTTTTTTACACTTTTTTCCGTAGCAAATGATATATACCCTCGTCACACTAAAGTGAGGGTATAAAAATGTAATTAAATCAATCACACCGAGAAGAAAATATAGAAGAAGTGCTAAAAATCCACCTTGAGCAAAAATCCCATTAAATTATTTATTGAGCCAACTTGACTAAACGAATGATGTAGAAGTTCTTATTTTTGGGGCTACTTTCACGTCCAATTCTCAGAATTGAGTCCCTAATCAATGAGCTGAAAAATTCTATACTGTGTTATTTTTTCATTTACTTACTTTTTGCAAATATACACTGTTTTCTTCGTTAGGATCCTAGCTTTCAAAAAATGGAACAAACATTTTTTTGCGATTTTTTTTCAATTTGAAATGGTTTTTTTTCATGCCAGCAAATTGCGATTTTTTGGAAAAAAAATCGATTTTTTTTCTAATTCTAAATTAACGACTGTTTCTAAAATTCAGTTTCTATGTAACAGTGATGTTTTCAGGATTTCTAGCCCTCATAATTTCATTTAAATGGTATTACCGAGCTTATACTTCAAAAAATATGGTCCAAATATTAAAGATAGCTTCCATGAAAGTTGGAATTTTAGAAAAAAAAACCAAAAAAATGTATTTTGGTTCATAAAATAGTATGCCTCAATCTATTCAAAAAAATGTTTTAAGTTTTGGACACAAAAAAATGTTTTTGTTGCATAGTGTTATTATTGCATTTTTATACCCTACACCACACTGTGATACAGGATATTATAAGTTTGTTGCATGACAGATATTTGTAACACCTGGAAATACAACAGCTAGACCCTTAAAGTATACAGATCGAAACAGAATCACTAGCTAAGCCGATTTAACCATGTCTGTCCGTCCGTCCATCTGGCTGTCTTTCTACCGTAAGTTTTCCATTGAGTACAGATCGTAATTTCACTCCGATCGTGCTGAAATTTTTTCAGTTAGAAGTCTTTCGCACCTGGAAAGAATCCTTTTGAATTTGAAGAAAGTTCAGAAAGTTCCCGAAACAATTTAGATCCATTTTCCTCGAGATGTGCTCAAATATGGGGTGTAACCCTCCATTTTGTCATATAGCGGTATATAACGAGAACTAGAGCATATCTTATTAAAATTATTTATAGCCTGAGATCTGTTTTATCCTATATACTCAAACCGACCGCAAAATCTTATGCCGCAACAAAATTTTGCCTTATTTTACAGAGATTCACAAAAATTTTGATTACTTTTTCAGAAGTTTTTTTTGATAAAAAATCTTTAAAAAATAGATCCCATTATTTCACCACTTCCAAACTCACACAGTCGCTAAAAAAGACGTGTAGGAACATGACTTAAAATCTAAAAAAAAGTCAATTGATATAATCATATTTGAAATCAGATCTTAAAGATTGAAATGATAAAAACTTTAAAAATTATTATGGGGTGTTACAAGACAGCTTATTATTATTTTTTGAACGTACTTAACAGTACCTTCAAAACAAGGTATAGTACATAAAAATCGGTCAAGTATGTATTTCAGGAGATACAAGCGACTGAATGAACAAACCTTTTTGAAAAAATCGTAATTCCGCCATCTTTAAATTGCTCATAACTTTTGAACAATATTTTTTACATTTTTTTCTTGAAACACGTATGAAATATTTGTAAGAGACGTATACATACACAAACATTCGAAGCAATCCAAGCTAGTGATGTCAAAAATCGTACCGTTTGGCATGGAATGACTCATATATGTATCGTCCGATTTGGCCCTTTAGCCCTATAGAAGCTCTATTTTACATCCAATTGTTTTAAAATTTAGCATGGAAGAGTTTATTGATCTACAGACCAACATTGCCGAACTTAAAGAAAAAAAGGTTCAGATTTAGTTATATGTATATAACGGGTTTTCCAATGGGGATGATATGATTTTGAAGTGACGTTTCGGCCATTTGTAATATGTCATGACCTGCCATTTGTTTTTCATTGTATTCAGTAGTGTTTACAATTTCATCATGGAGAGATATACGCAAGAACAACGTTTACAAATTATTCAGTTTTATTATCAAAATAATCGTTCTCCAATTGCAACTTTTTTTAAATCCAAAAAAAAACCTTTTTAGCACTCGTTAAGAGCTATCTTTTTGCCATTGACCGATTTCCGATCCGATGTACGTTAAGGAGCTAGAGCAAAAATAAACTCTCCGTTTACATTTGAAAATGATGCTAAGGCCAAG
This sequence comes from Eudasyphora cyanicolor, assembly GCA_963930755.1. NCBI lineage: Eukaryota > Metazoa > Arthropoda > Insecta > Diptera > Muscidae > Eudasyphora > Eudasyphora cyanicolor. The sequence continues at coordinate 12,268,895 of OZ005737.1, forward strand.
TTTTTTGTTTTAAATCCAAAAAAAAACCAGTAAGGAAAGGCTAAAGTCGGGCGGGGCCGACTATATAATACCCTACACCACTCTCGTAATATTGAATAACTCTGAAATATAAATTTTGTAGTTCATGTATAAATTGTTTATTCATAATTTCAAAACGATTGGATGTAAAATACAGCTTCTACAGAACTAAAGAGCAAAATCGGACGAAACATATATATGGGAGCTATAGCTAAATCTTAACCGATTTTCTTTAAATTCGGCAATGTTGGTTCATGGATCAAGAAACTCTACCATTCTAAATTTCAAAACGATTGGATGTAAAATACAGCTTCTATAGGACTAAAGGGCCAAATCGGACGAAAGATATATGTGGGAGCTATATCTAAATCTGAACCGATTTCAACCAAATTCAATAGCGATCTTAACAGCTGCGAAATACTCTAAACTGCAAAATTTCAGAACGTTCGGAGTGAAATTGCGACCTGTAGGCGACGAACAACTTTACATGGACAGACGGACGGACGGACGGACGGACGGACGGACATGCTTAAATCGACTCAGCTAGTGATTCTGAGTCGATCGGTATACTTTAAGGTGGGTCTAGCTGTGTTATTATCAGGTGTTACAAACATCTGCCGTGAAACAAACTTATAATACCCTGTACCACAGTGTGGTGTAGGGTATAAAAAACACGTTCCTGTTGACCTACTACCTTGACACCCATGAGCAATATTTTGGCTCTCGTTAAGAGCTATCTTTTTGCCATTGACCGATTTTGGCTACGTGCCACACAGCAAATGAAACAATTGAATTGTTGCGAGAAATGTTTGGAGATTCAATTATTTCAAGAACATGTGATATTGAATGGCCTCCAAGAAGTTGTGATTTAACACCATTAGTCTATTTCTTGTGGGGTTATTTGAAGTCATTGGTCTTTCGAAATAAACCAGACTCTCTTCAAGCTTTACAAGTCAATATTGAACGTGCCATTCATGACATACGACTTGATTTAGTGAAAAAAGTGCTCAAAAATTGGGTTCATCGAATTCGTTCCTGCAGAAAAGGTCGTGGAGGCCATTTGAATGACGTTTTATTTAGAACTTAATTGTATCGATTATACTTTACATTAAATAAGAAACTTTTGAATTTCCTTAACAATAAGTGTGTTTTTTTCAAAGAAAACGTAGCACTCTTATTGGAAAACCCTGTACAATAAGTCTACAGTTTATAAATTTAATACCAGTGCTTTTAAACACTTGCAATTTTTTGCAGTGTAATGCTTTTATAGCGCCCACAGTCCGGTAAACAAATTTACATTACCGCCACGCCTCTTTTGGTGCCTCCCACGCAAAATGCCCAAATAATAGCAAAATTGAAGGATCATAACGTTAATACAAGTGCATATAAAAATTCACAATTGGGTACAGTGCAATCTCTTTGAGGTATCTACTGCCAAGAGTAAAATCAGCGTATTTGTCAAACCCCTTCTGGAACCCCAAACAAATTGACAGATTCATTCGATAATCACATCCCTAAAACTTCTGTAGCAATCATCCAAATATTTTCAAATTCTGTATTTCAGAAAACTTTAGTAATGACTATAGTCTGAGTAAAATGACTTTCTACTAATCTCAATAGTATGCTATGATAAATTATAACCTCTTTATAAAAAACATACATACCCAATTATAATATTTTGTTAAATAGTCATTGCAAAAATACAGAAGTTATGGAAATATGATTTTCATCATTCATTTACTTCAAGAGTGTTTTAACTCAAAATTTTAAATTTTCTGGACGATTAATTTTGATGTTGAAATACTTTAGAATAATCCGTAATATAAAGGTTTCCTTATAAACGAAATTTTGATTTAGGTCACTCATGAAGTAAATGAGCGATATGAATCAATTTTTGTTTTAGAAAAAGATAATCATTTACTATAGCCAACTTTTGGGATTACTTTGAAGAGTCTTGCATACTTTCAGTTGCTTCCTAGTCTAGTTTCTTTTTTATACGACAATTTCCCTTCAATTGTTAGTGATAGAAGTTATTATCATCCTACACCAAAATTATCATCCTACCCTCCTACCTAGATACAATAATACCGCGAGTGTTTGTGTAAACTTTGTACCATCTCACCACCCGTTTTGAAGCCCGCAGAAATTACACCAAGCCAAAAATAACAACAATAACACACCCGTATTGTTGTAAATCCGGAGAAAAACTTCAAAACTTTTGTTGAAGTTTGTCAAAATATTACAGGGAGCACTCACTCCAGCGAGGAGACGAATTAAGTTTCTCAACTGTCAACAAAGAGGATGGGGGCGAGGGCGGTCCCAGAGACAAACATTTAAAATTCCTTTTCCAAAATATTTTTTTTCAATGTCCGTCCGTCTGTTTTCCAATTTTATAGTTGAAGACAGGCAACAACAGAGCATGTTTCATTTTGTTCGTACGCGCCATAAAGTAGACTATGCAAATTGTTTGTAAGCGTAGCATTACATGAATTGTTAGCATATTTTACGGTGCGACTACATTGCTGCCGATGTTGCTGCTGCTGTTTTGGCAAAGTTGATCATTGCTTCGGCAGAGATGAAAAAAGCAGAGAGAGCTCTGTGTTGTGTTGAGTCAATTAATGTTTACAAGTTGTAAACTTATTAACGCCTATAAGTGTTCAGTTAAGTGTATAATTAAAAGCGGGTATTTCTCTCACTCTCACTCTCTCGATGTGAGGGTGTGTGTGTTTGTGTATTCCCGAATAATGTCCTTCCCTTACACAGATATGCATTGGGTATTTTCTGTCTGTATTATAGTGTGGTGGGTAATTGAATTAAATTCGTTATTGAAAGTTGTGTACAATGGAATTTAAATAATTTTTCGCCCGTTATATCTGGTCTGCCTTCAGCGGTATTGTTAATATCAATACCGCATTTTATTGACTGTCTCTGTTCATATGTCCTCACTCTTAAACGCCAAAAAGTAGGCCACGATTTTTTGGTTACATCAAATTGGGTGACTTAAAGCAGACTTTTAGGCTTGAGTTTTATTCGCATATATGTAAAATATGTAAATAAGAGTTATCACTGTTGCAGCCAGAGGCCACTGTTGCAACAGAAATAAAATCGAGTGTAAGTATGACCTGTAGTCGGCTCCCGTGGCCAATGTAATTTTAGCAAATGTATCAAATAACAGGGAAAACATATCTGCATATTTATTGTGAGGTTTTAATTGGAAATTGTAGCCGGAATGTTCAGAGGAAATAGTAAAAAAATTAAACTTATTTTAATGAAATATTTTCCTAGAATTTTTATTGCACAAATTAAACAATTTAAATTCCTCTTTAAGTAAAATCCTCAATATGAATCACCTTTTGCCACATAATCTTCAAAAGAAGCTTTTCAATGTCAGAATTTTCAACTTATTTACTTTTATTACAATGTTGCCGCGTTATTCGTTATTTGAGCTCTGAACATAATACCGAAAAGGATTTCCTTACTTGTTTTTACCTTCAATCTTTGTTCAATAATTAATTAATTAAAACTTAAGTCGTTTGACAATAACAACAACAACAACTAAAAAGGTGTGGGTAGCCGTTTTCTCTTCCAGGCATTACCGAATGTAAATATTTTTGCAGTAATTTGAATTTTTAAAAGGTGAATCAAAGTTTTTCAAAGTTTTCGGTAAATTGCTGCTTTACAACAACGGTTTGAGGAAAGGCAATAGATAAACAATTTTCAAAAACAAATTTAAGAATAAAATTACAGGAACTTTGTCGGTTGTAAATTAGAGTAAAATTATACTTTATAAAATATTCACGGATTTAACGTTGTTAAATAATGACATTTTAAAAGAAAGGATATTAAATAGTGCCAGAAAACTGTATCATTATAGTCTCACTTTAGTGGAGGAGTGTATACGGGGTCTGTTCAATAGAAAAGGTAAATTTTGAAATTTGTCGGGTTACTTGCATTCGATGATTTGTGGGATGTTAGTTAGCATTGTTTTCTTTTAACCCATCATAAACACACAAAAATATTTTATGTACTCCGTATCGTATAATTTATATTAATTCAAATGTATTAAATCATTCATAACTTTTTATTGGAGATGGCTAATGTCGATTTCGTTTCTGCAAAACAATTTTTCCTTGCCATTTTATTACATTACTCACAAGTAAGTGGTGTACATCAGTCGGTTTATTCGACTGGAATTTTCTTTCTTTTTTTATACTTCAAAGCCTTGTTTTGAGTGTTATTTTAATAAAATATTTCCTTTTCTTTCAGGTGAGTGTATCAAAAATCTATTGTTCCCATCAGAAATTGTGTACGTTATACAAGGTAATTAATTAAATGAATCTATACGAGTACTATTCCTATAGACTTTATCCCAGAAATGCATTTCACAAAATAAAACCGTGTTGTCTTAGTGAAGGTGTTTTTAAATAGTATGCAACCGGATTATGAATGTGCGTTTTTTTACCTTAAGGTGGGTAAACGCTTTCACTATCTCGACAAACCCATTCAATTTAGTAGTTTACAAGCGATTTCAGGAGATTCTGAGGAGATGATTTCAAAGTGGTACATACCAAGCTAAGGGAAGTCTTAGTAGTATGTTTTGGTGTAAAAATGTTAGCACATTTCCCTAAAAAAAATATATATAAGCAAAAATATCATTTGAATTGAATAGTCACAATTTTTGAGAGGCTGAAGATCTTTACTGAATTACACTGGGACTTTTTTCTTGAAGAAAGATTTGTAGACTTGTACCTAGTCTCCATTATTTTCTTTGGTCACTTTTTCCTAAGACTAACCACACCCACGTTTTTTGGATTTTATAATAAAATAATTCTGAGATAAAAGTGTTTTTTCTTGAAATTTTTTAATCGCTATCGCGAATAATAGTGTACCTATCTCTTCGTCAGAAATCATACGACAGTATAAATCTAAAAACTCTCACCATAATACTTTTTTAGAAAGTTGGCGGTGTTAGACAGTTTTATAGATTACAAATAATTAGCAATATAGCAAATATCGCGTAAGTTGTAAAACGACTTACAATTACTCATATTTTTTGGAAATTGTGTTACATTTCTAAATTGTCGCAATTTTTTCTGTAGTTCGTTGTAACTAAATTAGTTTTTTACTGTTTTCGCGATATATCGCGAAGCGAAGCAGATCCGATTTTGATCTTCACAGTTGAGTAGAGGGGATGATTCTGAACAACTCATCATTAACAGTTCTTGGAGTCTAACTAGGCGCACTTTTGAACGCTTGAGGCATGCTGTATATACATAGATACAAATGCCAGAAGCAGCATTATCTTTTGTTTAACAGCGCTACTTTTTAATTTATAAATATTCCAATTGTCCATATAACAATGCAATTTATCCTTACCCAAGATGATACACGGGGGAAAATCGTCATTTTTGATATGTTTGAATTGAAAGAAAATATACTTGAAAACCATTTTTTTAAATATTATAAAGCGTGATCCATTTCGAGGTTCCCTACTTTTTTAAAGAAAACTCAAATTCCTAAAAGTAATAAGAATTGACAGTTTTATTAAGGGAAAGCCTGGTTTTTAGAGGTTATTTAATCCGCAAATAGCCCCTAATTTCGCGATCGCAGAAACGAAATATTTTGCAAATATACTTACTTTTTCATATATGTACTTTCATATAAGCTTTGAACAAATCGAACTAATGTCGTCCTCACAAATGAAGCCACTCTAAACAGAAAGAAAAATGTCATACTAAATTCAAGTAAAAAATTCTTAATTTCAGCCGAAATCGTACTTAAAAATTTAAGTACGTTCGTACTAAGTTTTTCTTAAAACAAGTATAAATAGGCTTAAATTGAAAAAATCAAGCGCTGAAAGGCTTACAATAAGCATTTAATGCTTGAAATCAAGTAAACATTTCTTGATAAGGAGAATTAAGCCTAATATGGCTTAAAGTAAGAAAAAAAAGCTTACTTTAATCTCTGAGAGACAGAATCATTATAGAGCACAATAAAATTACCCTCTCAACCACTCTCATGCAAGTGGTTGATTTTGGCTGACGCAACATCAAACACACATGCATATAAATTGTCGAGATGTATATGTATAAACATTTGTGCGCGACCATATCAAATTCTTTTCTCGTGCAAGCGGTGTCTGCAAATACATTACTTGGCGTGGTTTTCTTTGATTTTAGTTTTTTGAAGTTGTTAATAATTCTTATTCGTTTCGTTGATGCTATTCCTTATATGTTTCATATTTAAATCGAATAAATGCAGCAAAACTTTTACTTTTGCTGTCAAGCAGTTGTATTTTGACATACCATTTTAAAAAATTGCATTCTTTGCAATACAGTGGCAAAAATGGTATAATTAATATAAATGGTATATAGGTACAAAAAGAAAGAAAGCACAATAAATCTAGTATGACCAGGCTTAAATCAAGAACTGATCTGGCTTAAATCAAGTATTGGTTAGGATTAAATCAAGTATTGGTTAGGATTAAATCAAGAACTGATCAGGCTTAATTCAAGTATTATCAGGCTTAAATCAAGTATTGGACAGGCTTAATTCAATCAAAAGTTTCTTCATTGAAGCCCGTTTCGCACTCAAATGAATCCGATAAAATTCTTAAATCAATCGCTTTATGCTTGAAATAAGAATTTTTCGGCTTAAAATCAAGCCTAATCAGGCTTAATAAGCGCTAAGATTAAGAATTCAGGGCTTAAAAATACGTACTTGATTCAAGTATTTTGTACTTGGTTTAAGAAATTCCGTACTTAACGTACTTTTGACACCGCTACGGCTTGATTCAAGTACGGATTACTAAATTTTTTCTTTCTGTGTAGGTATCTAAGTGCTGTAATAATTAATTGTTATTTTGCGTTTGTTTAAATGCTTTATTCCATTAAATACTGAATGGATATTAATTATACTTTACAGAAAAAAATATTTTTGTATTTTACCATTAGAACTTATTTTTCATTCAAACAAAACCAATACAAATATTAAAGGAATTATAAAAAACCGACAAAAAATAATATAAAATCGGACAATTTAAAATTTGGTCCAAAACAAAATAATCAACGAAATATAGCACAAAAAATTAAATATTGTCCAAACAAAATATGAAAACTACGATTAGAATTACAATGACTGATTTCAACAGGACTAAACAACTTTACGCTTTGGGACAGGTTCAAAATTGCGTATGTAATATCCATAATCACAGACTTTCAAGTATTCCACTTAAAACTAACCGTTTATTATAATAACAATCCTTGAATAAAGCTCTCATCTTAAAATACAAAAATTCTTCTTTTCTGTACACCGTATCGTATAAGTAATATTAATTCAACGGTTAATTAATTAAATCATTTATAACTTTCTATTAAAGATATGTAAGAGCAAACTTTTAACGGATTTTAGTTTTAATGTAGAGGAATTCCTAATACACATTGTATAAAAATCACATTTTTTAGCTAATTCTCTTTCAAAAATCTTATTCTGATTATAACAATACATAGAATTATTAAATTACCACAAAAAATGTTGGAGGGCATATTATTGAAATATTTTATACACTCAATTAATTATATATATTTTTTACATATCAGAAATCTAATCAATATTTCAACTCTTACCCACAGTTTTTAAATCGTTTTCGTTTGTCTACGACGAATCATCTAAAATCATTCAATTGATTCGCGAAATATATAGGCCACATGTGGCAATAATTCGTTATGTACTATAAGAATGCCCGGACATAATTCGTACATAAAATATTTCATATCTGTGTTTTATAAATTTCAAGTTATATTTGATTGGAATACATTTCGTCGTAAACGAACGATTGTCTACAAAAAGTTAGGCAATTATAATTATAATTTTGGGCAACAGTAAATTCCTTTACTGAATGGAAAAGCGTTCTTCTTGTTGGATATATATCATAAGATCCGTTATAATAATAAACTTTCTCAAAAACTTTTGACCATGGAACAATAAAATTTTGATTATGAGTTAATAGGATCAATATTAACAACATCACAAGTTGTTTGAATCGGATTTGGAATTTGTGGTTGTTGCGACTTAAGCATGTTGATGTGATAATCCTTAAATTTATTTATATTATAGACTTCATTCTGGAACATAAACGATTCCTTTGAAGAATTCGTTTAAAAGCGCAGTCCATAATAGTTAAAGCCCATTAAACAAATCTCTCATCTTAAAACACAAAAATTATTATTTTATGTACTCCGGTATCGTATAATTTATATTAATTTAAAAGTTAATGGATTAAATCATTCATAACTTTCTACTAAAGAAAGCTCAGAGCAACATTTTAATGAATTTTGGAAGGAAACTAAACAGGTGTTTGGGGAGATTGAAATGTCTCTTTAAAAATTCATATTTATTTTACGGATTGTGTATGTGATGTATAAAAATCATAAAGTTTTCTCTTCTACAAATCCTGAACGTAAATGAAATGAACAAATTTGGATTCTAAATTGTTGTATGATCAATATTAACAACTTCACAATTTTATTTGAACCTAATGAATTTGATATGGAGGAATTTTACCCTGAAGACGCTGTGGAAATCACACTAAAGTATATTTCTATTATCCCTCAGCTTTAAATACAAAAATTATTATTTGCTGTACTCCGTATCGTATAATTGATATTAATTCAAATGTCGTTGGACTATATCATTCATAAGTTTCCATTAAAGAAAGCTAAGAGAAAAATTTGAACGAATTTCGGAAGGAAACATGACGTTTTAGTTTAAAAGAATCGAAATGTATCTTTAAAGTTTAGCATTTCCATTAGAGATTGTATAAAAGTCATTATTGTTGGGTTAATGTCCTTTCGCAAATTTTGAACGTTAAAAAAATCACATTTTATTTGAACCTAATAGATCTGCTTTGGAAGTTTTTGTAGCTTAAAGGAGCTGAGGTGATAATCCTTAGGAATATTTCTATTGCAGACTTTGTTTCGGAATATACCCAACTATAACGAGAATCATATGTTATTTTTCCATCATTTTCATATTGTCCGAATGTTAATCAACATTTTTTCCTACAAACCTTTTATTTAAAAAAGAGCAGTCAAAGAGAAATATAACACCCTTCAACAAGGATAAATGATACACTAGGACAAATTTAAAGCTCTTGCTTAAATGGATTATCATTTTTTAAGTTTCTGCACGAAAAAAAACAGTTTGTTTTTTCAAGCAATCCTATTCGAGTAATAAAATCCTTAAAAAGTGAAAACAAGTGTTTGCCAACTGTGTTCTATTAACATTGATTGATGACCAATGGCATGGAATTTAATATTGCAGGGCCACTCCCAAAGCTAGCAAAAAATGTGAATTGAATATTTATTTATACAAAAAAAATTTAACTTTAAAAGCCGTTGTCAAAATTGCTAAAATCCACAAGAGTTCTCCAAAATGTCAACAATGTATAGGCCGCCTTTCATTTCAGTGTAAACATAGGGGCGACTGACAGACTGACTTGTTTGATGTATTGGCATATTAAATTTCAACAGTGTCTATTTTATGCTCAAACAAGACATGAACAAATTTGTATTTGGTACAAAATTAAATTCGCTTAAAGAACCAACCCTTTATTTTTCCAGGGGAAAAAATCTAGAAAATGTTGAAGCAAAAGCAATAGGAAAAACTTTGTAAATTCTTCGTTGGGAAAAAAGGAAGCGAAGCGCACCGTGAATTTACGAAATACTCTGTAATATTGTTAACATATTTTTCCATTGAAGTGAAAGAAAAGAAAAACAGAAAAGGATGTTAGTCCTTTGGCTTAACACCCAATAAGATTACCCAGCACAATGTGTCAGCAACACCAACTACCTTTTCCCTCATCTCTTCTCCTCCTCCCTCGACATTGCAAAGGACGAGAAGCCCTGCATGGTCTTAGCCTTTCGCTGTGGCCAAGGGTTAAAGCACAAACGAATGAAGATAGGAAGGAACAAGTGGTCAATAAGCACGAGTGTCCCCTGCCTGGACAGGGACATTTGGGTGACTTAAATGCCAACAAGTCAACAAAAAATCGCAAAAAAAAAAAGGAATCACTTGATTTTCTTTTTGATTTGCAACATGTGTCTGTGTACTTTTACAAACTAAAAATTATGGCTTTCGTTCTAGCCCTCGTCATCGTTTGCAGAAAATTGAGAGATAAATTTGAAGGGCCGCAGGAAAAAAGGTTAAGTTTTTTCCAAAAAAAAAGGATACCCCATATGTGAAGCCTTATAAACCTTTCTTAAGGGTTAATAAAACATTAAAGGCTATAGTAGAGTTCACGTGAAGATTGTAAGGAATTTAAGGATGTTCTGAGAAAAGGTATATTTTTTTGGGAAAAAAAGATGACACAATATATTGAATTCTTGGGGTAAAATTAAATTGAAATTGCTTCAAAAGGTAGGGCAATGTGAAATAACTTCCACGCTGTTATCCGATTAGCTCAAAAGCAATTTTGGGATATAAAAATATCATTCTAAGGGAGTTGAATAAAAAGGATATTCCCCTGAAAGCGTTTTTTAAAGACACACGGGGCAAAATCGCCTTTTTTGATATGTTTGAATCGAAAGAAAATATATTTGGAACACAAATTTTTAAATATTATATATTTCTGAGCAAATACATTTTATTTGAAAATCAATAAAATATATTTGGAACTTGTATATTAATATGTTACAACATATAATATTTGCAAACTAAATTTCTCAAATAAAATATGTATTTGAATACAAATAAAATTATTGTTTAGGAATTTCTCCAAATATAATTTATTTAAAAGAGATTTTCAAAACTTTTGTTGAAATTTTTGAATTTCAGTTTTATTTTTTTTTTTTGGTTTCGAATTGAACCTCCCAGTTATGATACCAAATTCAGTAATAACTTATGTTTTAAATCATTTCTAAAATTTCCGAGTATTTCAAGCCATCATTAGTTGTCAATCCAAGTAATATATTTCGATCCAAGATTATATGATTTCAATTATTATTAATTATTATTTTTACGACATGAAAAATTTCTAAAAAAAAATAACTTTGAATTACTAAACATTTTTACACAATTTAGGTATCTTCTGAATACTTCAATGCAAATAAATATTTGTTTCGGAAAAAATAGTCCAAAATAAACACATATTGGGATGTAAACAATGATTTGTTTAGAACAACATCGTCCCAAATATATAATTTTTGTGTGTACCAAATATTATATGTTTGGAGTGTACCCTAAAGATATATATGTTTCAAGCCGAATATGTTTGGGACAATATACTACAGAAGCGATTTTTTTCCAGCGTGCAGGAACATCATTTGTATATTGGTCTTACAGATGTCATATCTTCACTGTTTTTCAAACGGATTTATACGAGTATATATATCAGTTATAATAGCAATTACTCCCGTATAATTCTGTGGTATCAGAATGAGCTATAACCCTAAGTTATTCTTATGACATACTATCACAAAAACTAACCAGTCCAGAAGAACGTTTATGTTGAAATAACTAACGAACAATTTCGTCGATATGAAGTTTGTCTTATAACAATTGTTAATAGTAACTTTTTAATTGTAAGGTTAAGAGTAAACGGGTGAAGTATACAAACAAAACTATTGGTCCAGGATTCCTCTTCACTTGATACTCGGTCATAAAATCCACATTTCTAGATTTTCAGTCCCAAATTCCTGCTTTTTTGTCAAAACTTTAATTAACATTAATTCACTGGGTCGCGAACTTTGTATACCTCAACTATAATTCGCTTAATATTATGCCACAGTGTAATAATTAAACCTTTTGAGTAAAGCGTTTATCTTAAAATACACAAATTCTTCTTTTCTGTACTCCGTATCGTATAATTAATATTAATGCATAGGCTACTGGACTAAATCACTTATAACTTTCTACCAAATAAAGTTAAGAGCAAAATTTTAGCGGAAATTTTAAGAAAACTAAACAGTTATTTCTGTAACATTTTTCCCAACGCACGAAAGGCGTATCTCGATCACTTCAGCCCAAATGTTTGTCAAAACTTTAAACATCCTTTAAATTCACCCCAAAAGCCTTTCCTTTTAAACTCGTTAGATCATTAACTTTGGAAACCAAACATAGAATGTTAATCTACTAGGGCAGAATTTACATTATAATATCGTCATGTTGTATTCCATTTCCTTTCACCTCATTTTGTTTCACGGTGTATCAATAAAAAACCTTTTAAGCAAAGCTCGCATCATTGAATACAACAATTGTACCTTTCTGTACTCCGTATCGTATATTAATATTAATTCAAAGCCTAAAGGACAAGATCATTTATAAATTTTTATTAAAGAAATAAATTAAATACTTTAATCAGTCTTCTCATTTTTTTTGTAGTGGATGGCATATTTCAATGTTTTAGTCTTAAAATTCCTCCCTTTTTTGGCAAAACTATAAACTCCGTTCAAATGCCTTGGATCGCAAATACTGAAAACCAAACTAAAATTTTACATAATCGAACGTCGACTAAAGTTGATTTTGACTTACCCTTCTCTAGTTGCAAAGTGAAACAATTAAACCCTTTATGCAAAGCTTCCATACCAAAAATCTTGTTTCCTGTACTCCGTATCGTATAATTAATAGTAATTCAAAGCTTAGTTGAATAAATCATTCACAACTTTCTACTAAAGAGAGCTAAGAGCAAAAATTTGAGGGAAATTTTAAGGAAATTAAATTATTACTTCTGTTAGTTTTTTCCTCAGGCATGAAAGATATATCTCGACCAATTCAGAAATAAATTTCTGTACTCCGTATCGTATAATTAATAGTAATTCAAAGACTTAGTCCTTTAGCCATCCTTTATAACTTTCTATTAAAGAAGGAAACTAAATACTTTTCACTCTATATTTACTTGTTCTCAGTAAAGGTAGGGATATTTCAATGTTTTCCTCTCAAACTTCCTCTCTTTTTGTCAAAAGTAGATACTTTTTTTAATTCTTTGGGTCGTTAATTCTGCAAACCCCAACTAAAATTATTCTCTACTGGGATAGATTTTTTTCAAATATATTGACGCCTTGTCCCCTTTACAATGACCTAATTTCACTCCATAGTGTAAAAAACATAACCTTAATGCCAAGCTCTCATCTTAAAATACATACAATCTTATTTTCTGTACTCCGTATCGTATAATTAATATTAATTCAAAGGTTAGTGAACTAAATTATTCACAACTTTATTTTAAAGAAAGCTAAAAACAAAATGTTAATGGATTTTAAAAGACAACTAAATACTTCTCTCTATTAATTTTGTTTCAGACATGAAAAGTATATTTCCCGTGTTTAAATCTTCAAAGTCCTAACTTTTACTCTAAACTTTAAAGTCCGTTTAAACGTGTTGAATCGTTAAACTTTAATTTACTCTACTACAGTATAATTTGTATTCCTAATAATTACGGCTTATGTTCCTTCACTTATGTTCTTCACTTTATTCGCGGGAATAGGATGCACAATTCAATGTTTTCGGCGAAACTTCCTCCGTATTTGGCAAAACTTGTATCTCCTTTTAAATTCGTAGGATCGGTAACATTGAAAACCCCACATACAATGATACTCAACTGTTCTATAACATTTATTACAATATGATGACACATTGGTGTACTTGTATTCGCCTCATATTGTTCCACAATTAAAAAAATCCTTTCAAACAAAGCTCTCATTTTGTAACGAACTTCGTTGCCACGCGCTTCATACCCAAAATTTCCGAAAAAAATTTATGGCATGTGCCAACCGATAAGCCGACACCGTCTGCAATTTTTCTAATAGTAATTCGTCGATTCCCCATAAAAATTTTCGTCACTTTCCCAACATTTTCATCGGTTTTTGATGTGATGGATCTTCCACGACCAGCTTCGTCATTCACATCTTCTGGATCTTCCAGGACGTGCGTCGTCATTCACATCTTCTTGACCTTCTTTGAAAAGCTTGTACCACTTGTAAACATTTTTCTGACTCAGAGTACTATCACCATATGCCACTCTCAATATTTCAAGTGCTTTTGAACACTTAATTCCATTATTTACTTAAATTTTAATGCAAATTCTTTGATCCATTATTTTTACAGGAGAGAATCTCTCAAACACACTAAGCACAAACAAACTCAACTCAGAAGATATTTTCGGGACAAGTGTGCCAACATAAAAAAAGCTAATCGAATGCACGTAGCCCGAGAAAGTTCAAAATTAATATTTTCTATTGAACATATCTCGTAATCTAAAGTGAATGATTATAGCCTAGTCTCTAGAGAATGACCTCAGTGGTTGAGTAAAGTCTAGAGAATGAAATCTGTGGTTGATTATATGCTAGAGAATGACCTCAGTGGTTTAGTATAGTCTAGAGAATGATAACAGACATTGATTATGGTCTAGAAAAAATTTAAGTTTTTTATTATAGTATAGCGAACTACCTCAATGTATAATTAAAGTCTAAAGAATGACCTCAGTATTTGATTAAAGTCTATAGAATAGTCTAGGAAACAACGGAGGAATACCTCACTGGTATTTTACAGTATAGAAAACGACCTCAGCGGTTGATTATAATAATAGAAGAAAACTTATTCAATGGTAGATTGTAGTCTAGAGTCGACCTCAGTGATCGTTTTTACTATAGAAGTGCATTATACTATATAAGACGATCTCGTGACTACAGTACATTCCATTTCTGGAAATTAAACATATATTATTGTTCACTGTTCTATTGGAAATATATTTATTATTTGCGGCGACATTTGTTTGAATAACAAAAAACAATTAAATATTTTAAACAAAGCTTTTATCCTAAATTATAAAAGTTCTTCTTTTCTGTACACCGTATCGTATAATTAATATTAATTCAACGGTTACTGGACTAAATCCATTCATAACTTTCTAGCAAAGAATGCTAAAAGCAAAATGTTAAAGGAGTTGGAAGGAAACTATATACGACATCGTTTAAGTTAAGTTCTAACATTCCTATTACAGATCGTGTGCAAATCGCAATGAGTTAAGTAAATGTCCTTCTAAACCTGTTAGCCAAGAATTGTGTGGTAAACATATTACATATGTTTTAAAGTACACGAAACTATTCAGATAAAAAGCAGTGGGTGACTATAGTCTAGAGAATGGCCTCAATGGTTGATTATAGTCTATACAAACAATTCAGTGGTTGATTATAGTCTACAGAATGACCTCAGTGGTTGCTTATAGTCTAGAGAATGACCTCAGTGGTTGATAATAGTCTACAGAACCACATCAGTGGTTGATTATAGTCTAGAGAACGATTTCGCGGATGATTATAGTCTAAAGAATAAGCACAGTGGTTGACTATTGTCTAGAGAATGACCTCAGCGGTTGATTACAGTATATACAAACAACTCAGTGGTTGATTATAGTCCGGAGAATGACCTCAGTGGTTGATTATAGTCTCGAGAATGACTTCAGTGGTTGATTATAGCCTAGATAATGACCTCAGTGGTTGGTTATAATCTACAGAACCACCTCAGTGGTGGACTATAGTATAGATAACGATTTCAGTAGTTGGTTATAGTATATATCATTTTCTCAGTGGTTGATTATTGTCTACAGAACCACCTTAGTGGTTGACTATAGTCCTGAGAATGACCCCAGTGGTTGACTAGAGCCTAGAGAATGATCACAGTGGTTGATTATAGTCTAGAGAATTACCTCAGCGGTTGATTATAGTCTACAGAACCACATCTGAGGTTGATTATAGTCTAGAGAACGATTTGAGCGATCACGGTGGTTGACTATTGTCTATATAATGACCTCAGTGGTTGATTATAGTCTAGAGAATGATCTCAGTGGTTGATTATAGTCAAGAGAATGGTATCAGTGGGTGACTATAGTCTAGAGAATGACCTCAGTGGTTGATTATATTCTACCGAATGATCACAGTGGTTGACTATAGTCCAGAGAACGGCCTCAGTATTCGTTTAAAGTCCAGATAATGACCACAGTACTCGATTATAGTCTAGGGAACGACCTCAGAGTTTGATTAAAGTCTAGAGAACGACACCAGTGGTCGATTCTAATACAGAGGACGACCTCAATTTTTTATAATAGTATAGAAAACAATCTTAGCGGTCGATTATAATCCAGTAGACGAAGTCCATTATTTTATAGGAGACGAAGTTAGTGGTTCATGTCCCTTTGAAGAAAAGTACACACTTATTTGGGTGAAAATGCCAAATTAAGAGAACCGAATGTCTTTTAAACTGTAGAAGCATATTTATAGGCAGCAATTACGGTATCTATAAAGCAGATACATAAATACAAAAATCATATTTTCACGTACTCCGTATCGTATGACTAATAATAATTAAGTTTTTAATGGATTAAAACTTCTATAACTTCTTTATAAGTGAATTTAATCAGAAGATTTAGATGGCGTTTGGAAAAAAACTAAATACTTCTTTGTGTCGAAGAAATATCAATTTAATATAAATAGCTGTTTTGAGAAATTATTGTATTTCAAACTGAAGAAGCGATTTATTTCCAGAAATTATGCAGGATTAGGATTTTTCCTATTTGCTAGAAATCAAAATGTTTACTTGCACTGACACAAATCTGAGTGGACATGTGTTTTGCTTTCAATTTATTCAATATACATAGTCATTCTGGTAGATATTGCATAAACCGAAACAGTTATTAGATATATTTAAACAGATTTTTATATTCGGTACACCTTATCGTATGATTATTAATAATACTCGTACAAAGGTTAATAGAGTAAAACATTAATAACTTTCTATTAAAAAACTAAAGCCAAAATTAAACCTGTTTTTACTATCAATGAAATTTATTCAATACATTTAACACAGAACTTAACTGTGGAGCAGGAAATGAGTTGCACAATTTTGCATAACAAATTTGTACCTAACCTAACCCAATATTGATTTATACAAAATACTGTTATCACTTTTATAAGCCGATATCGTTATCAATATATCTGTAAATAATATAACAGACATTTCCCGCATTTTTATATGAGAGCAACAAAAAAAAATGATAATTATCCATAATGTGTAAAAATTCCCACAACTTTTGTATTGGTAATAATCTTATCTAATCAAATGACTGTGATTTTTGTTGTGGGTATTTGACTGCAATACTAACAAAAAATCACCGCTAATAATCGCCCCATCATTATGCACTTGTTTTGCGTGACTCTGAAATATAGGCAATAGTTTAATTTGGTATAAGCACAGAAAACGTTGACATTGACGGGAAATAATAAAAAAATAAAATTAGATAAAGAGAAGGTAGGCGAGACAAAAATTGTCAAATTTAAAAAAAAAAACAAAAATAGTTCTTAAATATTTCTTATAGAATAACCAACAAATGTTGTGATTGATTCTCTGAAAAACAAATGTGATATAAAAAAATTTAAAAACGCCAAATTCAAAAGAAAAAAAATAGTTCTTGAATATTTTTTGTAGAAAATCAAAACAAAAATGTTTTTAATTCTCTGAAAACCAATTGTGTTATAAAAGGAACTTAAAAATCCAGAAATCTTAATGAGAACCAAACAAATTCCTTAAAAGTAAAAAAAAATTGTTTAACTAAAGTTCCCACAAACCTTTCTTCAACTTATTCAATTGTTTGCGATACAACCAAGGGAATGTGGAAAAAAAGAAAAACTTTATTCTCTGTAAACTGCTAAATGTATGTAGTAAATCAACAACACATCGTCTCATCCTCTCTCAACTTCGCCTGAATGTAGGCAAAAGTTGTTAAACTTATTTTGATTGTTTGACTTTTCATCATAGACCGCCCTCTGCCCCCACCTCGCCCTCCCTACCGAACAGAGAAGATAGCTTATCTCACTTGAATATCCATCCATGACTGAATGAAATTCCTTTGTGTTGACAAATACAACTTTTGCCCACCCCCCCTACGACCACCACCAACGCAGCAAGCGAAGTAAGGACAGTCATGATCTTTTTTAACTCCCCAATGTATGCAATTCTATTACGAATCTCTGGGTAATTCTGTGTGGGGGCCAGTCTTATCTAATCTTCTTCTTTTTTTTCTAATGTTGACAAGCTTGTTGCGGCTTACATTGTGTACAAAATCATCAGCAAATTGTTTTATAGCCATTCAAGTGATAAATTTGGCTTTTTGAAATTTATCTCTTGTTCTGTTTGAACATATATAGGAGATTAGCTCTATACTACTGTACTCGTATAGTCAGACTGTGGGTGCTTCCGCATTCGTTATAATCAGTGCTGGAACTATGTAAAGGTATGCAGTGATTTTGTAGTTTATTTGGGAAGCCTAATGGTAGGCTATACATTTGGTTGCATTTTGTGCTTGTGCACTTTGAAAGTGGCCATTGTAATCTGGTGATTTATAGAAGAGGTGGTTAGAGGGACAGGAACGAAACCAGACAGCAAAGTAGGTTCTGCAATCATTGGATTCACTGAAACAATTTATAATCGCTGCATATATGGCATAGTATTTGCGTTTATAAAAGTAGTAGTAGTAGTAGTAGTAATGTTGGAAGAGAGATGGAACAAAGAACTCAGAGCAAGTCTAATTATAAAATCATTGAAATTTGTGTTATTTTAAACTAGGAATAGTTTTGCACAAAATCTGCAGGATTTCCCCAATGGGATTTAATAAAAGGCATCAAACGTTGAGAAGTAAAACTTGTTTGCAACTTTCATAATGTTTACTTACGTTTCTGTTCATTCATTAATCGCCCCATAATAAGTAAACTTTAGTAATTTGACTGTTAAAAGTTGTATAAAAATTTGTTAAGATGTCTATTTGAATAAATAAATCTTAAAATTATCATTTAAGCAAAACATTTGTATTAACTATCTGTTTTTTGTACTCCGAATCATATGATTTATTTTAAATCACATAAATATCTGTTTTTTGTACTCCGGATCGTATGATTTATTTTAAATCATGCGTTAGCGGAATACTTCGCTTATAAATTTTATTTAAACAAAGCTAAGAGGAAAAATTTAATGTAATTTTACAGGGAATTAAACACACCACTAATTGGAAATATAAAACACATCTGCTATTTTTCGCATCCAGATTAAAGACTAACTAAAATTGAAATATGTGTGCAAATGTAAAATATAGATCTCCTGTTAAAAGAACAACAATTAAAAGCGCCGATATGTTCGGAGGGCCGAATTTTATATACCCTCGATCATGGATCGCATTCAATACTATAGCAGGAAAAATCTGTAGACTGGTAAAGGGTTGTTTTTTTTGCTGGTGCACAACTTAGAGTTAGTAACACTGCTTTATTTGGCAACCTATTTAAAAGCTGAGTATATTTTCATCATGCATAGACCTACACGAGAGCAAGGATTGCAGATATAGTAATAATTGAATAATAATAATAATTTAATAATTTAAATTTCACCAATAATAATGTTTGAATTTTTCCAATAATTTCACGTATTGCTCCTGTTATTTGGGCACAAAGATCGTATGAATAATTTTATTTTGGGTTATGTAGTGACTCGCCTACTCTGTAGGAAATCAAAATTAGACAAATTATTGGCGAAATACGGCCGCAAATTTGAGTTCCAGATTGCGACATGTACGCACCGCCAGCTCTAACGACCGCATGACCCAAATCATATTTAAACATTAGTGACATAAAATTATCTATCCAATAAAGCTAGTTTTATTGATATTAATCATTTTTTCTTTGCTTTATTTTAGTTTAAAGTTTTGTAGCTCTAAAAGGCATCCGTTACAAAAATCGTAGTTTTCTGTACTCCGGATCGTATGATTCATTTTTATCCATGTGTTAGCGGAGTAATTCGTTTATAACTTTTATGTAAATAGAGATAAATGAAAGAAAATTAAACACATCACTGTTATATATGCGATATAAAATAAATCTTATATGTTTCATAATCTTATTAAAGTTTAAAAAAAAATGTGTCAAAAGGCCAAATGTCCGCTTTCTGCTCCAATAAAAACATTTAATAACTGTGATAAGTTTGGTAAAACACAGCTTCTATAGCGCTTAGATGTGAAATTGGAATGAGCATATATGTACATATATTGGAGCTATGTATATCTATCGATTTTGTGCAAATTCAAGAATCGGAAGCATATTCCGACAAGTACTTTGCGGCCAAACTTAAGATAAGTATATGGACGGACATCGTTAAGTCGAATTATCTATTGATTCCTATTCGATCGGTATACTTTGTGTTGGGGTTAGCTCTAATATTTTTGAGCGCTCTGTATCAAAGTTCTTGTAGTGTATAACAAAAATAAAAGTGTCACGATATTGTTTCGAAAATATGGAGTCAAGGGCCCACTGAATGATATATAAGAGCGAACTCTACGTGCAAACTATAATAAATGAAACAAAGTCTTAAAATTTCAACGAAATCGTTTAAAAATAAGCTCTTTAAGACATATAAATAATTAATTGGGATCGACTATGTTATAATATGGCCCATCTTCGAACATAGCCGGAGATAGAAAAAAATACCAAATTTGAAGTCAATCGGTTAATCCTTTCGAGAGTTATCGTGCGCACCAGCCAGCAGACAGAAACCCAGACAGACGGACGGACATTGCTCAAATGACTTAAAATTACTCAAATCGAATTTCCGCCAAACATACTTGGGGTCTTAGGCCACTCATTCGATTTGTTACACTTTTGGTTTGTAGCAAATAATATATACCCTCCTCTCTAAGGTGAGGGGATACAATTTTTTATTGAAATGGTCTTGATCAGTATATGCCGTAGACTCTCAGAAAAAACTCTCATCATATAGATTTTCTGGAAATAATCTTAAGAGGAATGATAAAAAAACCTTACATATGTGACTCTTATACTCCCTTTCTAAATGTTAGTATTTAATTATAATTTTAAAACTCCAAAAGATTTTTACATATACTAAAATGTCTCAATAATTAGTGGAAGTTGGTTCATGTATATGCGCTTTTAGCAAATATTCTCGTTTAATGATACTTGGCTGTGTGTATATATTCTAATAATTTCGACTCAGGTAATCGTTGTAATAAGGATATTGATAATGGTAGTTTGATGGCTCCCGCAACAGATCTGTCTATCCAACCATTACAACCGCCCCCAATACATGTCACTTACTTCTTCTTTAATTTTTAACAAAGTTGTTTTCATATACTGAAAACAACAATAACGATTTTGAGCCTGAGTGCAAAAACAAAATATGTGTCAATAATTACTTTAGAAATATTTATTTTGTTATTCGAACTTTTATCTTACGTGTTTTTGTATTTGTTTCTCAATCAAGCTCGAGGTCTGTGATGTTGTTAATTTATTTATTCTTTATTATATTCAATATTTCGACCTTCATTGAAGATCATCCTCAGGAATTCTACAATGTTTTGGAAAAGGTATGAAGAAATACACTATGTATGAACATTTTAATACGACAATTCACAACTTACAAATAAAAAATGAAAATAAATAACACATAAACTATACTCTAATATCGATCCGTTGTCGTCGTCATCTGTTATTGCACTGCGCATCATCTGTTTAATATTGCACATCAGTTGTTTCCAATAAGAAACCGATAGCTATGCGCGCAGTTCTCAGTGTAGCTCTTGTTTGTTTATTTATTTGTTTTGTTTATTCTTTGTTTTGTTTCTGTGTTTATAATGTGAAGCATCTCAATAATAATATTCTTAAATTGACTTACCCACTTCCCATGCATTAATGCAAATCGCTGAAATACTACTCTGCACACCTGAATAGTAATAAACAGTGGCAACCCTATTTACATCACAACTTCAATAATCTCCTACTCACAGACAGTCACAGTATTAATCTCTATTGATATTCTCTCTTTCACAATGCTTCTTCTTTCAATTGCAAGGCAATAAATATTTCAATGAATTTGTAGAATTTTAGGAGGAAACTTTTTGTTACAATTTTATGTTTTTTTTAACTATTCTCTGCAATATATTCTACACACACTTATAGCAAACATATTGCACTTTACTTTTGTAAGAAAACCCGATCGTCAAATATAGACAATCAATTAATTGCCGAATTTTGCAAGATTTGTTTTACTGCATTTTATGTATATTTAATAATTTTCACAGATATATCTGTTATTATATATTTCTGTTAGAGCGCCCCAGTAGGTGAGTTGGTAGCGTACTCGCCTATGAGTTTGGGGGTCGTGGGTTCGATTCCCACCAGAGGCTCTGGTCTGTCGCTGCAAACATTTAGCCATATGGTCTTTGTAACTCGGCATTTCCCTGGACCTTAAAATTAGAATATAAATTTACTTTGTATTGTAATTCATATAAATAAATAAATAAATAAATAAATATTTCTGTTATTTTTACAAACAATTAGTAAACTACGCCTATTTTACGCAAATAAAGTTAAAAAGTTTAGTTAAATTATCACAAATACCGGCATTGTGCGAATAATATAAACGAACTCAATGTATGGTCATTACGAGAGAGTTGTTACCGAGATCATATATGCAGTTGTTACAGTGACCATATGAATAACCCCACCTCAACTCAATACATGTGATTACAGTACGCGCGGTATTATTAAAATGCCTTTAATGTGAAAGTTTGCAGCTTTAATGAGCAAGTAAGTGCGATTAAATATTTTAATCTTTTTTATATTCAGTTATTATAGTTGAAAATGGTGTACTAACGAAAAGTCAATTAATGATGATTTTGATTCTGAAAAAATATATATAACGTTGTGCGATCTGGCAATCGTGTGTACTTAGTTAAAGGCATGTCTTGCAATTTTTTAAATTTTTTTATAAGAGTGTTACGTGAACGGTCCCAAAATTAGCCGAACTGACGTATAGATTGCGGTAGTAGTTTGGAAAAATTACTATGTTGAAAAGTGGCAACCTTATAAAACATATGATATGTTATAGGTTTTAAGGCGCCACGTTTGTTAGTAGAGCTAACAAAAATAAACGTTCTTAGTGAATTTGTAAAAATTGGTCAACAATTTAAAATTCAATATTTTTATTTAAAAGGTCTCAGTTCAACAAATATTAAAGCAGAGCTAAGTTCTACTCTAGGATGGCAGAGTTTAAACGTTGCCGTACGAGCTGCCAAGACGAACACCGTTGTGGCCGTAGTCGAGAAACGTTTAAGAAAATCGACAAAATGGTATTGGAAGATCGTTCGCTGAAGCGAAGTGCGTGAGCCAGCCTATAATAGGCTTTTCAAAAACTGCTATACATCGCATATTGACCGCAAATTTGAAGATGAGAAAGATGCGTGCAAGATTGGTGCTGCGTAAGAAATATAGAAAAATGTTCCCAAATTTGTTGTGTTTTCTTTGTTAGATCGGCTAAATTTGGGACCGCCATCGTAAGGAGACTAATGGTAATTTCGTTTTTGCAAAAAAATGCAACAGTTTCCTTGCCCTTATTCCCTAGAATTGGACTTTTGCACCACATTTTGGAATAAGAGCTAAGTTTAATTCGAGGAAATACATCAATTCCACATAAAAAGGCAAAATTTTTTTTCAGAATTTCGTGTCGACGGGTCAACGTTTTTTTCAGAATCGAAATCACCATAAGAAAAAATATTTTCAATTTTAGTCTACTGGGTTAGAACAATCATTAGTATTATTTTCATAACACAATTTTCACATGTAATGTTATTTTCCGCATTTCCAATTAGATTTTAAGTCACTGTCTTCAGCTTTTAATCCCGCGGAAAAATCGTTCTCCTTTCCACTATTGACACAGGGAACGCATTTTGATTAGTTAGCACTCGTAGGGTGAATGCAATATGTCTCTCAATCACTGAGAGTGTTGCCACAGTGATAATGTCTGAAGAAAATAACTGCACTGATAGTATAACTAGTGTTGGTAAATCAGCTGATGGGGTTTTTTTAGTGATTTATACCAAAGACACTGATGTTTCTTAGAAATTGAAGAAAAAGAAGCATTATCATTTTTATTGATGAAAATTAATTAAAATATTATTAGAAATTATGCACTTTAGGTGTGAAATCCCCTTGAAGAAATATCTATGAGGATACAAATTATCCCTACAGAAAAATTTAATACAAATTGCAATAATCACACTTGGTTAAAATCTTAATTTATTGAAATCTACATAACATTTTATTTATAACAAAAATGTCCATAATGTTTCCAAGTTTGGGAGAATGTAACCGATGATGGATTCATGTAAATATTGTTAAGTCAATATTGATTGATATCTTTAATCGTTATTTTCCCTTTTTACTGGCAGAAATAATGAAAAGAAAATGATAGCCATAACAGTCATTTTTCGTTTCTTTCATAACTATAATAATTTTCTGGAAATATCAAGAACATCATTAATCTTATACATATGTATTTCGAAATGTCAGCAATTAATCCCAATAATTAACCATTGTCCTGTTATAAATTTCTTTAATCATTACTCTCCTGCTCTTTATCACTCATAACGTATGCAATTGTTTTAATTAAAATAATATCAAGTGTCTTTCATTTCATTAAAAATAATTGTTTTCCTTTAATATAAAAAACGAAATCCTACGATGAAGTCAATCTCTCAGTAAAGAGACGCTTGTAATGCAGATAAACATATACCAACACACATGTGGTAAAAATCTGCATTATACAATTGTCGTAAACTTCCCTCGCATAAAAGTCCAAAGAGCAAGTTCATATGAGTACTGCATGTAAATCATAAAATTGCAAAATGCGATACGAGTACAATATGGTGTAATCATATTTATGACTTTATTATTAATATGTATTATTATGTGCTGGTAGCAGCAGCACATTCGATTGACTCTCATCTCTGGATGAATGCGTGACTATAAAACTGATGTTCGAGCGATGTTAAGTGAGTTTTAAAACGCTATTGACATCAGTAAACATTTATTTATTACATATTTACAACGGACACACACACACGCAAGCAGAGCAACAATCAAGGAAATCGTGGGGGGGAGAGTGAGAGAATGGCTCATAAACAATAACCAAACCACAACACAATACATAAATAAGGACTCTATAAAATACCCGTACTCTGATGCACAAATACTCAAGTGCATACATTAAGTATAGCATTGATTATGTGGGAGTGAAGAGGAAGTGTAGGGGTGGGCTATTCAGCTGACTCTACATGCCCTCTTAAGCGAGTGCTTAAGTGTGAGTTCATGTGTTTGTGCCTTCATGTGTTAAGAGAGACTCAATAAAAATATGCACTGCCAACAGCAGCACTTAACGCACTCGATATCTCTCTCAACTTAACAGTTTTTTTGTTTTGAGTATAGAAACTGGACATAAAGTGTTGTAAATACTAGCAATACAAAACCACAATATTGACCTCACATAAAACGTACAACAACAAGAAAAACAAATCTTATTGAATAAATGAAATGTGTGAAATGAAAGTCAATGTTCGACATAGTGGCGTATGAGTGATTTTAACTGCAATGTATCGACGGTATACAAAATAAACTGACCAATCTATCCCCACTTTGTGAGTAAAGGAATACCACCACATTTTGAGTAAGGGAATATGGTACACTATGAGAGTTATCTTGCGACCCAGCCAGACAGACGAACGGACGGACATTGCTCAAACTATTTAAAATGTGCTAACACTGATTTCCACGGAACAGGTTTAGGGTCTTAGGTCACTTCTACTGTGTGTTTACTTTTTTGTCCCGTAGGAAATGATATATGTATACCCCCACCTCTAAAGAGAGTGTGTATAATAACCCTGCGAGTTATTTTCGACCGGTACTATGCCAAACGCTTGATAGGTCCATTAAGGATAGAGATCGATCCGCAGATTTTTTCTTTTATAACAAAACAACCGGTAACTTGTACACGAAAATTGGACTCAACTGGTCCTCTATTAATGAGTAGAAAAGCCAACTAGTCGTCTTCCAAGGAATAGATAGCACAACAGGCATTCTACTATGGAGTAGATAACCTAAAACAGCATCTAATAAGGAGTAGATAAACAAGCTTTTCGTCTGCTAAGAAGTAGTTAACCCAATGGTCTTCTACTATGTAGTAGATAACCTAACTGACCCTCTACTAAGGAATAGATAGCTAAATTGTTGTCTACTAAGGAGTAAAAACTCAATAAATACCTTAATTTGTCGTCGATCCAGGAGGAGATAACCCCAATGGCTTTCTAGTAAGAGGTAGAGAACTTGTCCTTTAATAAAAATTATATAAACCAATTTGTTATCAACTAAGACGTAGATTACCCAACTGACCCCTTACTAAGTAGTGGATAGCCCAACTGGCTCTATACTAAGGGAAGATAACCCATCTGGTCGTTTACTAAGATTTAGATAACCCAATTTCTTGTCGTCTAAGGAGTATTTAACCAACTTGTCGTACACTAAGGAGATAACAATTTTTAGTCAACTACGGCATAGATAACCCAACTGCACCCTAACAAAGAGTAGATAACCCAACTTATCTCAACTGGACCTGTAATATGGAGTAGATAACGCACCTTGCCCTTTACTAAGGAATATATAACACAACTTGTCGCCTATTAACAAGTTGTCGTCAACCATGCCGTCGATAACCCAACTTGTTGCCTACTTAGAGGTAAGCAACCCAATTTGTGGTAACTAAAGATTAGATAACCCAACTGGACCTCTAATATAGGGGAAGATAGCCCTACTCGTCGTTTACTAAGGTTTAAATAACCAAATTTGTCGTCTACTAAGGGGAAGATATCCCAACAAGTCGTCTACTAAGGATATAACCTATCTGGCTCTCCACTAAGGAGTAGATAACCCAACTTGGAGTCTACTAAACAGTCAATAAACCCAATTTGTCGTTTTCTGAGGTTTAGATAACACAATTTGTTGTCATCTAAGGAGTAGATATCCCAAATAGTCGTCTTCTATGGGGTTAATAACAAAATTTGACGTCAACTATGGCGTAGATAGCCCAACTTGTCGTCAACCAAGGCGTAGATAACCCAACTGCCCTCTACTAAGGAGTAGATAACCCAACTTGTCGTCTAATAGGGAGTAGATAACTCAACAATACCTCTAATATGGAGTAGATAACTCACCTGGTCCTCTACTAAGGAATAGATAAGACAACTTGTGGTCTATTAAGGAGTAGATAACCCAACTTGTCGGCTAATAAGGAGTTAATAATCCAAGTCGTAGATAACCCAACATTTTGCCTACTAAGAGGTAAACAATCCAATTTGTCGTCAGCTAAAGGGTAGATAAGCCAACTGTACTTCTACTATTGATTAGATATCCCACTTGGAAATCCCACTTTAAATAATCTTACTTGTCGTCTACAAATGAGTTAGCCCAATTGGCACTATACTAAGGATTAGATAACCCACCTTGTCTACAAAATAGTCAAAATCCCAATTTGTCGTTTACTGAGGTTTAGATAACCCAATTTGTTGTCATCTAAGGAGTAGATAACCCAACTTGTAGTCTACTACGGAGTTAGTAACAAAATTTGTAATCAACAACGGTGTAGATGGCCCAACCTGTAGTCTACTAAAGGTAAATAAACCAATTTGTCGTCAACTAAGTTATAGATAACCCAAGTGGCCCTATAGTTTTGAGTAAATAACTCAACTTATCATAAACTAAGGAGTAAATAACCCACCAGACCCTCTTCTAAAGCGTAGATACGCCAACTTGTCGTCAACTAAGACGTAGATAACCAAGGAGTAAAAAGTAGATAACCCAACATACCGTCTACTAAGAAGTACATAACATAATTTTGTCGTCAACTAAGACGTAGATAACCCAACTTATAGCCTACTAAGGAGTTAATAACACAATTTGTCGTCAACTAAGGAGTAGGTAACCCAACTGACTCCAGTAGATAACTCAACTGGCCCTCTACGAAGGAGTATATAAACGAAATGGTGCTCCACTAGAGCCCGCGATTTTCTTGGAAGCTTTTTCGCTACTCCAAAGGGGTTTTTGAAAAATGCAAACTTTTATGCTTATGTACAATGTAATTAAATTCATGACTTTTCAATGTAAGAATGTTTGCCTAACCTGTTCGCATGGTTTCAGGGGAGCCGCTTTGCCAAATCGCCTGAGAAGCCTTGTTTTTAAAGATCTAAAATAGGAAATCGAGTGCATTTTCTCTTTGTGTTTAAAAAAAAATTGGTCTTTGTGTGTATCTACACATACGTATTTACTTATTTTTATACACGTCCGTATATAATACACCACACATAGACGAAGTAAAGAGACAAGTGTTTGTTCATGTCATATCTAACGTTTATAGTGTCAATTGCTTATAATTAATTTCTCATAAAAGTTGAAGAGGCTCAGTTCACTCCTCCTTTTATGAAGAGGATGGTTCCATATGAATTTTGCATATACACACCATTATTAACATGCATATACATACATACATATAAACGATGGGTGATAAGTCAGCTATTACATGAAGTGTTATACACTTGAATATTGCGTTAATAGCGCTTTGATTTCACGATATACTCCACCAGGCGGCAAACATTAAGGAAACGCCATCGACAATCCCAATATCTACTCTCAATCCCACATTACGTTCCACCTTTCCATACATACGCATTGCGTTTGTTGTCAAGACAATGGGTATCTTGAGAGGTCGTTTAACATAAACATTTACTTTTATTTGCCCTAACGGCGCAAAACGCTATGAAATGTTGGCAATTTGAATGCCTAAATGTAGGCAATTTGCTGTCAACTGTTAAATGGTGAATTAGTGACATTTTGGCATACTTTTAGGGTTGCAAGGGCAAATTGTGGCATATGAGTAAAATTTGATACTTTCGGGGGAGTTTTAAAATAAAATCAAATGAATTGTAAAACCATAAAGTGGATATGTTTAAATAGCTCCTAAAAGTATGCAATATTTGTATTTTACCATATGGTGGATACTTAAGGGATATGCTAAACAAAGGCATAAAATTACGATTGCAAGAAAAGAAAACATAGTCAGCACTTTTTTGTGGGCACTGTCAGCGATTTTGTTCACTGGGAATTATTGGGCCACAAGATTATTATTTTATGAAAGAAGAATACTCAAATAGTCAAAGACACCAACTAAAAATTGCGACGATTTTAATGACTTTTGACATATGGTAAGTTTCCATTGCAATTTTTTAGAGGTAAAACTTCTTATGAAGGACCATTAGCCGTTTGTAAACTACAAGAAACGATAAGACCCCTTTCACTGAGACTAAACTACTATCAGCTACACTTCCTATATTGACAAAAAAAAAATCAAATAAATGGCAATCTCGACATATTTCACATTATTTATTTAAATAATAAAACCAGTAAAATAATAATTCCATATTCCTGAAAAATAAATTAACTTTTCATAAAATTCCACAAGTTTTACTCAATTTCTGATTTATATATTTATTATTGCATACTTTTAAGCAGTTGAGTTGAATAAAAAAACCACTGCATACTTTTGGTTACTTTTTTCGCAAAGGAATTTAATGTTTTACAAATAATTACCAAACGTGTTTCCCATTAAATATTTACACATAAAAATTGCGCATATACTCCATAGGACACTGACACAGACACATCATAGTATCCTTTCCCACAGCTATTAAATTTTTTTGCATATGTTTTATTGACTCTTAACATACATTTGCTTTTAGTTTATCCTAGTTTTTTTCATACTACATGTGCAATAATGCAACTGTATTCGCAGACAAAACAAATGGTTTTTATAAAAAAAATAAAAACTGTTAAAAACTCCCGACGATATCATCTGCATTCATAAATATGCGACACTGTGATACATTTATGAACAATGCATCTTTTGTTTCAATTTTTCTGAAAGCGATAAGGAAACCCAATTGTGTTGATTGTTCTACAATGATATTATGTGTTTTAAAAGTGGGATAATGTGTTAAATATCAACTTATTGTTGAAGATAACAAATAAAATAAAAATCCTTAAACATATATTTGTCTCTGAAGCAATATTTCACTGAGACATAATTTCTTTAAAAAAATTGTCTCTGAGACATAAATATTTTCCTTAGAACTCTTGAGACATAAATATTTTGTTTAGAAAATTTTTTGTCTCTGAGACATAAATATTTTGCTTAGAAATTTTTTTGTATCTGAGACATAAATATTTTTTTTTTAGAAAATTTTTGTGTCTGAGACATAATTATTTTCTTTAGAAAATTTCTATGTCTGAGACATAAATATTTTCTTTAGAAAATGTGTGTGTCTCTGAGACATAAATATTTTCTTTAGAAAATGTGTGTGTCTCTGAGACATAAATATTTTCTTTAGAAAAATTTTGTGTCTGAGACATAAATATTTTCTTTAGAAAAATTTTGTGTCTCCGAGACATAAATATTTTCTTTAGATCATTTTTTGTCTGAGACATAAATATTTTCTTAGACAATTTTCGTGTCTCTGAGACATAAATATTTTCTTTAGAAAATTTTTTGTCTCTGAGACTTAAATATCTACATTAGAAAATTTTTTGTCTCTGGGACATAAATATTTTCTTTGGAAAATTTTTTATCTCCGAGACATAAGAATTTCTTTAGAAAATTTTTTGTCTCTGAGACATAAATATTTTCTTTAGAAAATTTTTTGTCTCTAAAACATAAATATTTTCTTTAAAAAATTTTTTGTCTGAGATAAATATTTTGCTTAGAAAATTTTTTGTCTGAGACATAAATACTTTGTTTAGAAAATGTTGGTGTCTGAGACATAAATATTTTCTTTAGAAAATTTTTGTGTCTGAGACATATATTTTCTTTAGAAAATTTTTGTGTCTCTGAGACATAAACATTTTCTTTTTGAAAATAGACATAAATATTTTCTTTTTAGAAAATAGACATAAATATTTTCTTTAGAAAATTTGTTGTCTCTGAGACATAAATATTTTCTTTAGAAAATTTTTTGTCTCTGAGACATAAATATTTTCTTTAGAACATTTTTTGTCTATGAGACATATATATTTTTTGAGAAAATTTGTTGTCTCAGAGACAAATATTTTCTTTAGAAAATTTTTGTGTCTCCGAGATATAAATATTTTCTTTAGAACATTTTTTCTCTCTGAGACATAAATATTTTCTTTAGAACATTTTTTTGTGTCTGAGACATAAATATTTTCTTTAGAAAATGTGTGTCTCAGAGACATAAATATGAGACATAAATATTTTCTTTGGCCAATTTTTTGTCTCTGATATATAAATATTTTCTTTAGAACATTTTTTGTCTCTGAGATATAAATATTTTCTTCAGAAAGTTTTTGTGTCTCTGAGACATAAACATTTTTTTTAGAAAGTTTTTGTGTCTGAGACATAAATATTTTCTTTAGATCATTTTTTGTCTCTGAGACATAAATATTTTCTTTAGAGCATTTTTTTGTCTCTGAGACATAAATATTTTCATTAGACAATTGTGGTGTCTCTGAGACATAAATATTTTCTTTAGACAATTTGTTGTTTCTGAGATATAAATATTTTCTTTAGAAAATGTTTGTCTGAGACATAAATATTTTCTTTAGAATTTTTTTTATCTCTGAGACATAAATATTTTCTTTTGAAAAATTTTTGTCCTGAGACATAACTATTTTTTAGAAAATTTTTGTGTTTTGAGACATAAATATGTTATTTAGAAAATGTGTGTGTCTCTGAGACATAAATATTTTCTTTAGAAAATTTTTTGTATTTTCTTAAGAACATTTTTTGTCTCTGAGACATAAATATTTTAGCAAATTTTTGTGTCTGAGACATAATTATTTTCTTTAGAAAATTTTTTGTCTCTGACACATAAATATTATTTTTAGAACATTTTTTTAAATTGTTCCACATTATCTCCGAAATTTTTTTTAAAATTGTCTACAACTGCCATGATATTTGATCTATTTATTTTTATTATCTTATTTACTTTTCTAAATATTGTTGATCTATAAATATCTCCGGGGCATGGATATATTTTTGATATTATACCCAATACAATCAAACTTTTAGTTTGCATATAAATATGCAAGAAATAAACCCACCCCATTAAGTTTTTGCCATTTTTGAATACTTGCAACAGTGACTACTCATTTCCTTTTTATTTGAATTTGTTTACAACCAACTTCCGGTTCACAAAACTTGGCTATAGCAAGGAAGCTGACGAAGGCGACGACGGCGGCGAGGAGAACGACAAAGATGCCACCCACACATGTTTTATCACGATTTGCTATATGTTTGATCAAAACCTCTGTATGAAAGGCGACACAGAAGGATACCAATAAAATTGTTGAGAGTATATGTACGAATACTTCGAATGGAATGGAGTGAATTTGAAAGTGCAAATATAACTACTAGAGTTTGTCTGCTTTTTCAAATCATTTGAAAAGGGATACTTTTCTCCCTGAATTCCGTGCGATGTCTGGAAATGAGGACACATTTTCTGATGAATTCCTGTTTGAAAGAAAGTATTGATACTCGTAGAAGTGAGTTTGAGTACTTTACCATTTTAGCGTGTTTAAGAGCAAATTTTACTTAGATATATAATTTTTAAAAGTGCAGCAATTTGTATATAAATTCTTAGACTTGTACGAGTATGTGTGCTTGTTCTTTCATTGTGAAATTATGATTTTTCCTTTCCAAGAAGAGTATGGAGAACTCCTCTCAATTCATTCATAAAATGCTGCAAGGATTTGAGGAAATGTTTCCTCGCCGCTAGTGCAGCCGAAACAAGTGACTACAAATTATTCCATGTTAAGAATCATAAGACTCTGAACATAAGCAGTGAGAGTGTTGCACCAAAGTCATTTAACAAGTTCATAAATTATTCATAAATAGCAAAGCCGTAGCCAAAATCATTTTTAGAAAGATGACAGCACATACAGATGATTTTATTTGCGACCCTTTCGTGAGACACATTCCTTGTCTCATGGGAGACAATATTTTCTTTTTCTCCTGATATAGACAATTTTCTTTACCAACATTCGGGTCTGTTCTGTAGCAAGGTGATTTGAAATCACGGTGATTTCAAAATCACCGGCGACTTACAATCACTGTTGGAGTTCGAAATCGCCCGGTTTATTATTCATAGCCTCCTAAAAAAGATTGTTCGAAATATGTTCGGGTGATTTCGAACTCCAAAAGTGACGTTAAGTCGCCGGTGATTTTAAAATCACCGTGATATCAAATCGCCGTGATTACAGAACAGACCCGATTGTTTATTTCTTGAGAAACAAGATTTTATCTAGCAAAATTGTTTGTCTATTAAGACAAAATATTTTCTTTAGGAACAACATTTGATTTAGAGAATGTTTTTGTGTACTGAGATAGATTTTCTTTATTAACAGTTCTTATTTCCTGAGACACAAAATGTTCTTTACAATATTTTTTTGGCTCCTAGGACAAGATTTTCTTTTGCAACATTTTTTGTCGCGTAAGACACATTATTTATTATTATATGTCGCCTGAAACACAAGATTTTATTTTGAAACATATTTTGTCTTTCCAGAAAGAGATTTTCTTTAGCAAAATTTTTGTCTCATGAGACACAATAATTACTTTAGAAAAATTGTTTGTTTCATGGGACATACATTTTTCCTTTAGCAAAATTTTTCGTCTACTAAGTCACAATATTTTCATTACCATTTTTTTTTGTGTACTGAGACACTATATCTTTAGAACATTTTTTGTGCCCTGAGACACTATATTTTCTTTAGAAAAAATTTTCTACTCCTGATACACAATATTTTCTTTAGACAAAGTTTTCTACTCCTGATACACAATATTTTCTTAAGCAAAATTTATTGTCTTCTTTGTCTTCCTTAGCAAAATTTATTGTCTCCTGAGGCCCACGATTTTTCTGAGACATACGAGTTTCTTTAGAAAATTTGATGTCTTCTGAGACACAATCTTTTCTTTAGCAAAATGTTTTGTCTCCTGAGACACAATATTTTCTTTAGCAACATTTATTGTGTCTCCAGAGACACAAGATTTTTTTAGACAATTTTGAGTGTCTCCTTAGATATAAGATTTTCTTTAGAAATTTTTTTGTGCCTCCTGAGACACAATATTTTCGTTAGAAACATTTTTGGCTCCTGACACACAAGATTTGCTTTAGAAGCATTTTTTGGCTCCTGTGACACAATATTTTCTTTAGCAAAAATTTTTGTCTCATGAAACACAATATTTTCTTTCACAACATTTTTTGTCTTCCGAGACACAATATAATATAATACAATATAATCTTTTTTTGACCATATTTTTTGTCTCCTCATGCGCAATATTTTCTTTAACTACATTTTTTGTCTTCTTTAGCATAATTTTTGGTCTCCTGAGACACAATCCTTTTTTTAGAAAAATTTTTGTCTCCTGAGACAACATATTTTCTTCAGCAAAATTTGTTGTCTCATGAAACACAATATTTTCTTTAGCAACATTTTTTGTCTCCTGAGACACACGATTTTCTTTAGAACATTTTTTGTCTTCTGAGTCACAATATTACCTTTAGAAAAGTGTTTGTCTCCTGAGACACAATATTGTCTTTAGCAAAATTTTTTGTCTCATGAGATACAATATTATATTTTCTTTAGTGAAATTTTTTGTCTCCTGAGACACCATTTTTTCTTTAGTGACATTTTTTGTCTCCCCAGACACAAGATTTTTCTATCTTCAGTAACGTTTTTGTCTCTTTAAACTACACTTAGTGCAGTCAAAAACCATAAAGGCTTTTTTGCATAGTGTGGTAATTTTCCATTTGATGGAGCAAAATTTGCTTCTCATTGGACATGGCTGGTGTTTTGTATTAACTTTGGTTAACAATTGTTTTTGGAAGATTTTGGAGAAGTGTGTTTTCACAAAGATTTCTCATTCGCTTGCGTGTCAACCATATAGAGCTCCGTATCTCCCATACAATTGCAGCAGAACTGTTGATAACGAGTGTCACGGCTCAGAAATCATGATCCAGTATGTGTGCTGCCAATTTTTAATACATATTTATACACCGCCATGTATAAAATACTTGTTTCTATAGTAATATAGAAACAAAATGGTCTTGAAGCCGGGAGAATATCCTAGTTAGAATCACTTTAAGTCATATATTTTTTTTCTTGAGACCCAAGATTTTGTTTAAAAACATTTGTGGGTCCTGAAACAGAAGATTTTCTTGGAAAACATATTTTTTTAGATACATTTGAATATCTCCAAAGACAAAGGTTTTGCTCTAGAAACATTTTTTGTATCCTCAGACACAAGCTTTTCTTTTGCGACATTTTTTGTATCCTAAGACATTGGAAACTTTTGTTGGCTCCTAAGACATACGTTTTACTGCAGGAAAATATGTTGCCTCTAGAAAATCATTGTTGTTGTTGTAGTAGCAGTATACTTGTTTGTTGTACTTTGTGTTGTGTTTATTCGCCTTGTATAGTAGGTTTTGCTATATTGGCTTCCAGGCCAAGGAAGAAAGTAGCTTTCACTGGTTGGGTCCAAAGATACCTGCGAACAAATTGAGTAAGTTTGGCAGCGCAGTTGAGAACATGTAGTATGCCGTGTGGTCCCTGGTTACAGGCGGGACGAGATTTGAGGCGGCTACACCATCCTGATCTTAATGGAGCGGCTCCTGCATTGATGATGCCTCGGAATCAGGCAATGAAGCCGTCCAAAATTATCGGCGGCGGCGGCGAATGCAAAAATACGGATCGGCGGCGGCGGCTGATCGGCTGAGCCGATAAAATTTCAACAATCGGCTGAGCCGATAAAGCTCCAACAAACGATGGTGCACGAGTGTCATTCTGAGCAAAGATGTAGCTTAAAATATATAAAGGGTGATATAAGTAGATATACTTTTTTCAATAGCCTTTTTTTGGCAGATCACGTGTGAGTCGTGTCATGCTGTCATGTTATTTTTGTTAAGTATTGTTTGGCATTTCATCATGGAAAGACTTACGCCTGAACAACGTTTACAAATTATTCAGTTTTATTATCAAAAAAATCGTTCGCCAATTGCGCTAAGTCCATTTTTTTAATAAAAAAAACACTTTCCAGTCGACCCACGACCTTGTCACCCATGAGCAATATTTTAGCTCTCGTTAAGAGCTATCTTTTTGCCATTGACCGATTCCCGATCCGACGTACAGAAATCATCGGTCCATATTTCTTCAAAAATGATGCCGGTGAGAACGTAACCGTCAATGTGCCATGATAACCGACTATTTGATGCCTGAAATTGAAGCTCGTGATCTCGGCGACATTTGGTTTCAAAAACAACACTTCAGTGAGCAGATAATTTCACGTTTTGGGCCGGTCGATTGGCCACCAAGATCGTGTAATACCACACCGTTAGACTTTTTCCTGTGATGATATGTATAAATGCCAAAGAATGTTCTTTCAAATGATAATAAACATTCCCCATTTAATTTAAATTTTCTGTGTTTTTTTCTTTAAAAAAGTAGGGAACCTCGAAATGGATCACCCTATACAATTATGTAGACGAAAAAACTTAAAATTAACACAACAATTTAGGAAAAGTTATGGAAGTGTTGATGTTATGTCGAAAATCGGCTCAATAAAACATATTGTTTTTTGTGAAGGAGAATGTTGTGTTCTCTTTAAAACGAAGTAGACTTTATAAAAATTGGTTCTGCCGCTCAAGAGCTATTGTAATTTCCGTAAAAAACAAAAACGCATTTTTCAATTTC
Source organism: Eudasyphora cyanicolor (assembly GCA_963930755.1). Classification (NCBI taxonomy): domain Eukaryota; kingdom Metazoa; phylum Arthropoda; class Insecta; order Diptera; family Muscidae; genus Eudasyphora; species Eudasyphora cyanicolor. The sequence goes on from OZ005737.1 coordinate 12,305,596, forward strand.
AAACCCATACATTTTCGGATTTTTTATAAATTTGTACGCAAAAATTAACTTCATTAAAAATTCTGACCCTATTCTATTACTTAGTAGTCACTTTCTTAATTTTCATGGTTGCATGAAATAAATTATTTTGACTCACTAAATAAAGTTCGGCGGCTGAGTTTCAGCCGCCGGCGGCGGCGCCGGCTGGAAAAAATAGGCCGGCTGCGGCGCGCCGCCGATTTGCGCCGCGTCGGCTTTATAGCCTGCTCGGAATTTCTTCTCAGCTACCGGAACATCTGAGGGGATGGGTAGTTCACCGAAGCTGCGGTTGGTGAATTCTCTGAACTCGTTCCAGTCCGCTTTCCTTTGATTCAGGAAAGTACGGCGTTCAATTGGCTGGTGTATCTATGGAGAGAATTATGGGGAAGTGGTCTGATCCCAGTGACATGACGGGGTGCCAGGGGACGTCATTTATCAGACCAGGCAACACGATGGTTATATCTGGCGAGCTACTGAAATCACTCCTCATTAACTGTGCAGAATGTAGAGCCATCTATTTGCTCCAACAAAACTATGCCTCTTTGGTCATTAGCTAGGAGAGAATGCCAAGTGTTATAGGTTCGTCCTGAATATCGTTATTTTCTTTGGAGACATTTTGTATCTCCTGAAATACAAGATTTCATTTAGCAACGCTAGAAACATACACATACCCTAGGATGTTACTCGCTGCCTTCAGCACTTGAGGTTTATGTTCTATGGTATATCTACAAATGTAGGTACCTCTACAAATGTAGATACGTCTACAAATGTTGGTACCTCTACAAATGTAGATACCTCTACAAATGTAGATACGTCTACAAATGTAGGTACCTCAATATGTTTTCTCCTGAGCAAAATATATTTACATAACATTTGACTTTCTTTAGCAACGTTGTCTACTAATACAATACTTTCTGAGTTTTGAAATTTTCTTTAGCAACATTTTTAGTCTTTTAAAACACAAGATTCTCTTAAGAAACATTTTGTGTCTCCTGAGACACAAAAATATCTTTAGATATTCTTGTCTCCTGAGACAAATTATTTTCTTTAGCAACATTTTTTGTCTCCTGAGACACATGATTTGGGTTAGAAAATTTGTTTTTATCATGAGACACAAAAACGTCTCAAGAAGCATTTTTTTCTCCTGAGACACAATATTTTCCTTGTGGTGATTTTTTTTACTGCTGAGACACAAGATTTCTCTAGATACATTTGTTATCTCCTGAGAAACAAGATTTCTCTAGATACATTTGTTATCTCCTGAGACACAAGATATTTTTTGCTCCTGAGACGCAGTATTTTCGTTATAAATGTTTTTTGTCGCATGAGACACAAGAAGCATTTTTTTTCTCCTGATAAACAATATTTTCTTTGTGATGATTTTTTGACTGCTAAGACACAAGATTTCTCTAGATACATTTGTTATCTCCTGAGACACAAGATATTTTTGCTCCTGAGACATAGGATTTTCGTTAGAAACAAATTTTTCTCTCATGAGACACAAAATTTGTTAGCAAAATTTTTTGTCTCCTGGGACACAAGATTTTCTTTGAATAAATTTTTTTGTCTCATGAGACATACGATTTTCTTTAGCAACATTTTTTGTCCCTTGAGATATAATATTGTAGTTAGAAAAATTTTGACTCCAGAGAATATATACACTTTCTGTCTCCTAAGATACAAGTTTTTCTTTACAGGCGTTTTTATCTCCTGAGATAAAATATTCTATTTAGATACATTTCTAGTCACCTGAAGCTAATGTTTTTCCATTTATCTCCTAAGACATAAAACAAGAGACAAATCCCCTTTGCCCCTTGTCCTCCACGTCTCTCAGAGCAACATTCTTCACACTCTGAGACAAGTACATCCTCTTAAGTTGCATTTTAAAGTGGAAAAGTAGTCATAATCATCCATTTGTCTCATTTGGAATACTGTAAACTGCTTTCGGCTTTGAAGAGGTCATGGTTTGCAAGGAGGAGTGCGGGAGAACATGTGCAGCGAATGTCGTCAGTGTTTTGCATTTTGCAAATGTTTGTTTAGAGGAAAAGTGTTAAAAGTATTTTTCAGAATAACACTTGCTGCTGAAGGCAGCTGCAGCACCATCAATGCAGCACCGGAATGGGCGTCCCAGCGTCTGCATGCAAATTTATTTTGATTGAGCGTCAACTGACGACTGACTTATGATGTTGACGCTAAAGATGACGTAGTCATTTGATGATGGCTGGCTGCTGAAGAAGGAACTTCCTTCACACAGCGAAGGGTTGTACCATGAGTAATATGATAATATTTGCAGACATTTTAACATATTTTTATTTCACTAAAGACATAGAGAGTAACGACTAAAAGTTGCCGGGAAAAATAAGGGTAAAACAACAAGAAGGAACAAAGTCAACAAACCGAAAATGAGGAACGGTCTATGTAGAAGAGATGAACCGAGAGACTTGTTAATGAAACTCTGTGATGATGGAATATAATCTGTTATTTGTTTAACAAATAGCCGGACTTGTTATATACTTTATGATCAAAAGAATGAGAACATAATTCATTGTACTAATTATGAAGGAATCTTAAATGTTGGTGTGGTTGTGGACAGCTAAAGTAGTAAATCTTCAAAGTTTGGAAAATATATGGATTCAACAAAATCTATGTGAAAAATAATAATTGAAATGTTATTAATAATAAAAAAATCTAAATAATTTTAGGGCGTAATAATAACCAGATTTTGAGGAGAAAAGAAAAGTCTTGTCTACGCCTTATGACAATCAGTGTAGATTCAGCTGACACTTTGGTCAGTTGTAACTTAAGTCTGACTTAAGTGTCAGCTGTCTCTTATGTCAGATGTCGCTTAAGCCAGCTGAGAAGCTAAGAAGTCCGCTTCTGAAATGTCTTGTCAACTCCATATGACAGTCAGACAAGAGTCAACTCTAAGTGCTGATTAACATGAGGCAATTTTTCCCAATCAAGGGTCAAAGTTTGTTGGAGAGAGTGGCAGAGAGTTACTTCCGATTGCCTCCCTCTCCGACTAACTTTGACACTTGCTTGGAAAAAATTGTCTCGTGTGAATCAGGACTAACTAAGGTCAGCTGTCACTATAGCCAGCTGTCACTTAGGACAGCTGTTAGACTTCGCATAACATACTTATATTCAGTTACAGATTAATTTTAACAAACAAAAAAAATTTAACCTAAGATTAATTGAACCTTTCAAAAGATTATTTTTGCGCTGATCAAAACTATTTGTTCTCCTTTCCTTAAAACAAATCTTTAATTTGTATACATTTCTCTCTCTTTACTTTCAGCTTTTACTTGATCCACCACTGAATTTATCATGCATTTCCGAAGTCAATTGCTTTACAAGGTTACCTTTGGTACATTTTTAATGTTATGGGCTCACAGCACAGCAGCAGATATGCTAAGGGATGGAGGTGAGATTCCGCAAAAATGCAAAAAATAAACCTTCCTAGCACTTGATCCAAAGCAAATATTCAATTGTCCCCCAATTTCTTTTACAGATTCCCTTAACTCTTTGTATGATAATCTTCTGCAACGTGAATACATAGGACCCATAGCTTTTCCCAATCATCAGGTGGAACGTAAAGCCCAGCGATCACCTTCACTGAGGTTACGTTTTGGCCGACGTAGTGACCCCGAGATGTTGACTCAACTACCCGAGAAACGTTGGTTTGGTGATGTCAACCAGAAACCCATTCGGTCTCCCTCATTACGTTTACGTTTCGGCAGACGCAGTGACCCCACCATGCCTCTGCACAGCCCCTTCGACCTGTTGATGAATGCTCGTCAGACTCCCGACAACAGCGAAGACTATAATGATATCTTTGGCAATTACTACGAACGTGTTGTACGAAAACCTCAACGTCTGAGGTTTGGACGCAGTCTACCTATTTATCAGTCCAATGAAAATAATTTGGAATCGGATAATGATGATAACACCAACGGTGATATGAATGAGGCCAGCGTTGCAAATTCTGATGATGATTTCTACAATTCTCTGATGCACTCCCAAAAATTGAGAAATTTGCTATTGACTCTGAGGCAATTTGGAAATCAAGAAGCCCAGAACAATGATGAGTCTTCGACATCTGTGGAAAATGATATGGATGAATTTGAGAGGGCCATTCGCAAACCAGGTCCCTTGCGTTTGCGTTGGGGTCGCAGCACCGGTGGACGCAGCACACAAATGATGAATGAGGATAAATCAAAGATGGAATTGGAACAAAAGGTAAGAATATTAACTGAAATCCCTAAACAAAGAACCCACATTTTTATAGAAAAGTATGTCTCAGTCAACTGAGATCAACTTTTCCTATAGAAAAGTGTGTCTCAGTGGACTGAGACGAACTTTTCCTATAGAAAAGTGTGTCTCCGTGGACTGAGACGAACTTTTCCTATAGAAAAGTGTGTCTCAGTGGACTGAGACGAACTTTTCCTATAGAAAAGTGTGTCTCAGTGGACTGAGACGAACTTTTCCTATAGAAAAGTGTGTCTCAGTGGACTGAGACGAACTTTTCCTATAGAAAAGTGTGTCTCAGTGGACTGAGACGAACTTTTCCTATAGAAAAGTGTGTCTCAGTGGACTGAGACGAACTTTTCCTATAGAAAAGTGTGTCTCAGTGGACTGACCCGAACTTTTCCTATAGAAAAGTGTGTCTCAGTGGACTGAGACGAACTTTTCCTATAGAAAAGTGTGTCTCAGTGGACGGAGACGAACTTTTCCTATAGAAAAATGTGTCTCAGAGGACTGAGACGAACTTTTCCTATAGAAAAGTGTGTCTCAGTGGACGGAGACGAACTTTTCCTATAGAAAAGTGTGTCTCAGTGGACGGAGACGAACTTTTCCTATAGAAAAGTGTGTCTCAGTGGACTGAGACGAACTTTTCCTATAGAAAAGTGTGTCTCAGTGGACTGAGACGAACTTTTCCTATAGAAAAGTGTGTCTCAGTGGACTGAGACGAACTTTTCCTATAGAAAAGTGTGTCTCAGTGGACTGAGACGAACTTTTCCTATAGAAAAGTGTGTCTCAGTGGACTGAGACGAACTTTTCCTATAGAAAAGTGTGTCTCAGTGGACTGAGACGAACTTTTCCTATAGAAAAGTGTGTCTCAGTGGACTGAGACGAACTTTTCCTATAGAAAAGTGTGTCTCAGTGGACTGAGACGAACTTTTCCTATAGAAAAGTGTGTCTCAGTGGACTGAGACGAACTTTTCCTATAGAAAAGTGTGTCTCAGTGGACTGAGACGAACTTTTCCTATAGAAAAGTGTGTCTCAGTGGACTGAGACGAACTTTTCCTATAGAAAAGTGTGTCTCAGTGGGCTGAGACGAACTTTTCCCATAGAAAAGTGTGTCTCAGTGGACTGAGAGGAACTTTTCCTATAGAAAAGTGTGTCTCAGTGGATTGAGACGAACTTTTCCTATAGAAAAGTGTGTCTCAATGGACTGAGACGAACTTTTCCTATAGAAAAGTGTGTCTGAGACGAACTGAGACGAACTTTTCCTATAGAAAAGTGTGTCTCAGTGGACTGAGACGAAATTTTCCTATAGAAAAGTGTGTCTCAGTGGACTGAGACGAACTTTTCCTATAGAAAAGTGTGTCTCAGTGGACTGAGACGAACTTTTCCTATAGAAAAGTGTGTCTCAGTGGACTGAGACGAACTTTTCCTATAGAAAAGTGTGTCTCAGTGGACTGAGACGAACTTTTCTATGTGTCTCAGTGGACTGAGACGAACTTTTCCTATAGAAAAATGTGTCTCAGAGGACTGAGACGAACTTTTCCTATAGAAAAGTGTGTCTCAGTGGACTGAGACGAACTTTTCCTATAGAAAAGTGTGTCTCAGTGGACTGAGACGAAGTTTTCCTATAGAAAAATGTGTCTCAGTGGACTGAGACGAACTTTTCCTATAGAAAAATGTGTCTCAGTGGACTGAGACGAACTTTTCCTATAGAAAAGTGTGTCTCAGTGGACTGAGACGAACTTTTCCTATAGAAAAGTGTGTCTCAGTGGACTGAGACGAACTTTTCCTATAGAAAAGTGTGTCTCAGTGGACTGAGACGAACTTTTCCTATAGAAAAGTGTGTCTCAGTGGACTGAGACGAACTTTTCCTATAGAAAAGTGTGTCTCAGTGGACTGAGACGAACTTTTCCTATAGAAAAGTGTGTCTCAGTGGACTGAGACGAACTTTTCCTATAGAAAAGTGTGTCTCAGTGGACTGAGACGAACTTTTCCTATAGAAAAGTGTGTCTCAGTGGACTGAGACGAACTTTTCCTATAGAAAAGTGTGTCTCAGTGGACTGAGACGAACTTTTCCTATAGAAAAGTGTGTCTCAGTGGACTGAGACGAACTTTTCCTATAGAAAAGTGTGTCTCAGTGGACTGAGACGAACTTTTCCTATAGAAAAGTGTGTCTCAGTGGACTGAGACGAACTTTTCCTATAGAAAAGTGTGTCTCAGTGGACTGAGACGAACTTTTCCTATAGAAAAGTGTGTCTCAGTGGACTGAGACGAACTTTTCCTATAGAAAAGTGTGTCTCAGTGGACTGAGACGAACTTTTCCTATAGAAAAGTGTGTCTCAGTGGACTGAGACGAACTTTTCCTATAGAAAAGTGTGTCTCAGTGGACTGAGACGAACTTTTCCTATAGAAAAGTGTGTCTCAGTGGACTGAGACGAACTTTTCCTATAGAAAAGTGTGTCTCAGTGGACTGAGACGAACTTTTCCTATAGAAAAGTGTGTCTCAGTGGACTGAGACGAACTTTTCCTATAGAAAAGTGTGTCTCAGTGGACTGAGACGAACTTTTCCTATAGAAAAGTGTGTCTCAGTGGACTGAGACGAACTTTTCCTATAGAAAAGTGTGTCTCAGTGGACTGAGACGAACTTTTCCTATAGAAAAGTGTGTCTCAGTGGACTGAGACGAACTTTTCCTATAGAAAAGTGTGTCTCAGTGGACTGAGACGAACTTTTCCTATAGAAAAGTGTGTCTCAGTGGACTGAGACGAACTTTTCCTATAGAAAAGTGTGTCTCAGTGGACTGAGACGAACTTTTCCTATAGAAAAGTGTGTCTCAGTGGACTGAGACGAACTTTTCCTATAGAAAAGTGTGTCTCAGTGGACTGAGACGAACTTTTCCTATAGAAAAGTGTGTCTCAGTGGACTGAGACGAACTTTTCCTATAGAAAAGTGTGTCTCAGTGGACTGAGACGAACTTTTCCTATAGAAAAGTGTGTCTCAGTGGACTGAGACGAACTTTTCCTATAGTAAAGTGTGTCTCAGTGGACTGAGACGAACTTTTCCTATAGAAAAGTGTGTCTCAGTGGACTGAGACGAACTTTTCCTATAGAAAAGTGTGTCTCAGTGGACTGAGACGAACTTTTCCTATAGAAAAGTGTGTCTCAGTGGACTGAGACGAACTTTTCCTATAGAAAAGTGTGTCTCAGTGGACTGAGACGAACTTTTCCTATAGTAAAGTGTGTCTCAGTGGACTGAGACGAACTTTTCCTATAGAAAAGTGTGTCTCAGTGGACTGAGACGAACTTTTCTATAGGAAAAGTGTGTCTCAGTTGTCTGAGACGAACTTTTCTATACGAAAAGTGTGTCTCAGTTGTCTGAGACAGACTTTTCCAATAGGAAAGTGTGTCTCAGTAGACTGAGACGCACTTTTTGTTTTAAGACTCTCGTTAATTTCCTAATAATGTTTTCCCTTTAATTTGTTTTTCAGGAAAAATTGTCCCCCATTTCCAATAATGTTGAGAAGACCGAGAACCACCAGAACAAAGACTAAATACGAACACCTCATTGAGAATTTTCAAGGATGGATGGATGGATTTGAAAGTAACATGAATGACTTCAATTATAATGGAAATTTATTATATGTAAAAAACAAACTCTTTTTGGAAAAATATTATTCAATCTTAGAAGAAAAATAAAATAAATAAAACTATTATGCAAAATCAACTATTTAAAGAAAAAGAAAACACACAAAACATAAAATATATACAACTCAATTATACTGAAATGAAAAAAAGTCCATAAACTTTAACACAAAATAAACCGAAAGACAGAAAACAAAGAATTTTTGATATTCTTGCAGAAACTCGTTTATTTTTTAATGATTTTATTTTTGATTTATTTACTCTTAACTATTGTACATAAAAAAACCCCAAATTTTATTTTAGTATTTAAGTCAAAATAACAAATTTTTTATTTAAAGAATCTACAAAAAATGTTGGCCCCTATTAGGAAAGTGGAAAAGTGTATTAAACTCAAATATAACCTAAATCCAAAACGCCCTACCCCTTATACATACCCTAAAAATCTAACCCTCTAGCCCCTTATAATCCAGAAAGTAATCACAATTAACCCTTATACCTTAACCAAAACTATAAACAATTTCTTCTATCTGAAAAATATCTGAATAAAAAATCAAAACTTTTAACAAAAAAAAAATACTTCAATATTTTTTTTTAATTTACACCATCATTAAAATATAAAAAGAGGAAAAACTAAATAAATAAAATCTAAAAAAAAAATATTTAAATATTTGTATCGTATTGTTCTATTTGATCGTATCCAAAAATTGTCTGTTATCAAAATTGCATTAAAACCCAAGAAAATCCCAAAAAATAAATTTGTGTTGTTTTAATTGAAAATTTTAACCAAAAAAGAGAAACACTCGTAAAAACAATTTAAATCAAATATATTATGGATATTTATAAAATAAAACCCAATTGTTTTATTTGCTTTGCCACAAGGAAATAAAACACTACATATATTTATTATAAACTATATTATAATTATTATTATGATAATGGTAAATGTAAATAGCAGAGAACCTTACCGATACCATCAACAACAAATTATTACCAAAAGGAGAGAAACTCGTATATGTATAAAACCAAATTCCACACATACCAAAACACACAGAAAAACAACAAAAAAAGTATTGAATGAAAAATTGATTATTATATAGAAATTGAAGAATTTAAAAATTTAATTTTGAAAAACTCAAATAAAAACTAACTTAACAAAAAAACAAAAAGTAAACGGGACTTGTTTTATTTCACAAAGTATAAGAGGTAGAAAAACTTTAGTCTCAGAAAACTAAGATAAAAATAGACAAACTTTTCTATAGGAAAAGTTCGTCTCAGGCCACCGAGACAAACTTTTCTCTAAGAAAAGTCCGTCTACAACCACTGAGACAAACTTTTCTCTAAGAAAAGTCCGTCTCAGACCATTGAGACAAACTTTTATCTAAGAAAAGTCCCTTTCAGAAAACAGAGACACACTTTTCTATAAGAAAAGTCCGTCTCAGGCCACTGGGGCAAACTTTTCTATAGGAAAAGTCCATCTCAGGCCACTGAGTTATAGAAAAAGTCCGTCTCAGGACACTGAGACAAACTTTTCTATAGGAAAAGTTCGTCTCAAGCCACTGAGACAAACTTTTCTATAGGAAAAGTCCGTCTCTTTTCTATCGGAAAAGTCCGTCTCAGGCCACTAACACAAACATTTCTCTAAGAAAAATCCGTCTCAGACCATTCGTAAAAACAATTTAAATCAAATATATTATGGATATCTATAAATAACCATAATATATTAATAACTATAGGAAAAGTCCGTCTCAGGCCACTGAGGCAAACTTTTCTATAGGAAAAGTCCGTCTCAGGCCACTGAGACAAACTTTTCTATAGGAAAAGTCCGTCTCTTTTCTATCAGAAAAGTCCATCTCAAGCCACTAACACAAACATTTCTCTAAGAAAAATTCGTCTTAGACCATTCGTAAAAACAATTTAAATCAAATATATTATGGATATTTATAAATAACCATAATATATTTATAAATATAGGAAAAGTCCATCTCAGGCCAATGAACCAAACTCGTCTCAGGCCACTGAGACAAGAAAAGTCCGTCTCAGGCCACTGAAAAATTTTTCTGTAAGAAAAGTCCGTCTCAGTCCGTATTGCATTTTTGAATAAATTTAATTTTAGTATACATTGTATTTTGACTTTAGGCATTTCCTTCTACCCAAATTAGCTCAATGAATTTTAAATGTAACATTTATTATAAAGCACTTTCAATTCAAATACGTAACTGAGTGAAAAATCATGTAGGAAATCGCGATACATACACGCATACATATGTGCATTATTAGGGTGGTGTATTAAGTTGAGAGGTATGGCAGAAACTTGAGTGCTTAAGAGAAATATTTTGAAACGTTTTGATAAGAATCAAATTAAATAATAGAGAAATCCTGGGAAAAAATATAGTATCGAGAGCAATAAAAAAAATTGGCTTCAGTGATTTATTAAGTTTACCCCCTGCTTTTATTTATATTGGGACGTATACGTATTACGAATTGAATTAATATTAATGATTCCACATGGAGTACCTCTGTTGCTTCCACTGACACTAGGACGTATACGTATTCAATCAAAATAACTCATTCCATATAGAGTACCTCTGTTTCTTCCACTGTCACTGGGACGTATATGTCTTATGAATTAAATTAATATTACTCATTCCACATGGAGTACCTTTATGACTTGATTTATTTATATCGTAAGTTTTAACATTTTTTTCTGAAACCACCTTAATATTAACATAAAGTATATTGCTGTTATAGGCTTTAAGGTAACTTTCCACAACTCTCTTAATTTGATATACATGAATCTGATCAGTATGTATGGGTAATGTGTGTGTGATTCCGGGGGGAAACAAAACAAAAACCCAAAAAAAGGAAAACAAACAACTCTCGGGAACAACAGAAAGCTATTTATGACAACAGACAACAGCCCTATAACACAACAACCCATCAAGTGAAATATGGCAGCATTAAATCCAAACATAAACTCCAACACCTATGATGATGACAACGACGATGAGAAGGGCGAAAGGGCGAGGAGAACAACATTAACACCAGTAAAAACAATAACAGGTAATGGTCGAAAAAAATGCTGGCAATAACATGACCGAATACAAAAAAATGTGAATATGAATATGGCATGTTAGGTACTTTAGGGTGTGACGTGAGCATTACCAACTGTTACAGCCGAAGGAATGTATTCTTAATATGTGACCTAAGTTGTTGAATGTTTAAGGTGAATAGTTCTAAGTAATAGCCTGCGATTCCCTGAAAGCTAATAGGTCATTTGCCAAAAAACCATCACTCACTTTAATTGCTATTGGTCCTACACTAAAGTGAATTGATCGAGATTTGAAGGACATTGACCTCGGATTATTGGTCATCGAGTGCGGATTAAGGAACATTGACCCCAGCACTGCTTATTGAACAGGGCTAAATGATATTGACCCCATCTAAAAGATATTAACACTCGTAGTAAAATCAATTGATCTCAGATTAAAGTCATTGAGCCCGATTATTGATTCCGGATTAATGGTAATGCACTCTTAGAGTTTAGATTATAGATCATTCCCCCAAATTAGAGATAGTTATATAGGTCTTGGAGGCCTAATAAATGCTTTGTTATAACGTGGGCCAAATAGCAATAGCAATTTACGAAGAATAGTTGTGGAACCAAATCACGACAATCGACATCGAGAACTTTTCGATCGAAAAGCAGTTTTAATTTTTGTTAATAAGAAAAAGTGAACATTGGAATTAATTAAAAACTATCCAGATAAGATGTAAAGAATGTATCTAAAGAATCTTCTTTAATTCGACACAAGCTGACAAAAAAACACATTTCTATCGTAAAGTCCTCGATATCGTATGCCGTGATTTGGCCCCTGATCTAGTATCTGACAAAGATCATTGAAGTCGGATTAAAGATCATTCGAGCTATAGGTCATTGATCATATGTAAACAGTTTCCATTCGGAATAAAGGTTGTTGACAATGGATTACAGATGACCTCATATTAAGGGAAATTATATTAGATTAAAGACTCCGGTAAAGGTAAGTGGTCCCCACTATTGGCTAATGAACTGGATTAAAGGTCATTAAGGACTGCCGAAGGACAATGATAGATATATAAAATCAGTGAACTCATTGAATTATAGGGAAGGTCAATGACCAGGATTAAGGATCTTTCGTACTGATTGTATGTCACTGATCCCTAAGTAATGTCACCGACATCGCATTAGATAAAATACCATTGGCCCCCTTAAATGTCATTAACTCAGGATAAAGAGATAAAGAGTAAGAGTCAGGTTATTTAACTTTTGTCAAAAGATATTGACCTGGAATTAAAGACCTTCCAGAGGTCATTGGACTGTACTAATGGTCATTGACCCTCAGTAAAGGATTCGATTTGGGCACTTTAGTTCTTTTAATTGGTCGTTCATCTTAGTTCAGTTCAATTGAGATAATTAGTTCGTTCCAAGCTCACTTTAGTTCAACAGCTCTTTAGTTCACCAGCTACTTTGCTCAACAGCTCTTTTGTTCAACAACTCTTTAGTTCGCCAGCTTTTTAACTTACTTTAGTTCAGCAGCTCTGTAGCTTAACAGCTCTTTAGGTCACCAGCGATTCGCATTAAAGTCCAAAGATCCGAATAAAATACCATTAGCCCCTTTAAATGTAATTATCCCAGGATAAAGAGTCATTGACCTCGGAATCAGGTTATTTACCGCTTGTCAGAAGACATTGACCTGCAATTAAAGATCTACCAGGAGTCGTTGGACTGTATTAATGGTCATTGATCCTCAGTAAAGGATTAGAGTTGGGCACTTTAGTTCTTTTAATTGCTCGCTCATATTACATAGTTCAGTTCAATTGAGTTAATTAGCTCTAATGAGCTGGTGAGCTAAAGATGATGATGACATTCAAATGAAAAAAAACGCATAACAGATGAACAGAAAGAACGAAAAGAGAATAGGTAACGTAATGACATGGTTGAAGAAAAAAGACAAGATGAACTACTGAGCTAAAATTAACGAGCTCGTACAGTTCAGTAACACACAGTAACTGACACAGGTCATTGACACATATAAATTAAATTATATTGAACATTATTCAGACTGGAATTTGACTATTTTTTACTTACCTCAAACTTAAACTTACCTCAAACATTTTATGGCCAACATTTTTGTAGAACATTTGATCCTCCGCCCTCCTCTTAATGGGGTGATTTTTAGTGTTTTGGGATTTGGCGGGGAACTTTAACACGACTTATAATAAAAACAAGTAAGAAAGTTCAGTCGGGTTACCGACTAATGAATCCCCTCACCTTGAGTCTCAAAAAATATAGTTTTTTTTTTCAATTTTTTTGTTTTATATAAATTATTATCAATTTAAATTGCATTTAATAACGTTAAAGTATGTACTGGCATTAAAGTCCAAAGCTGTTTACTTTTGGTACAAAATGGTCCATTTGTGTGAGAGGTACCAAAAGGGGCGTCCCAATAAAGGTCACTTTTCTCTGGACTCTAGGTGCTATAAAAGCATTACACTGTACACAATTTCAAGTATTTATATACCCTTGTATTAAAGTTATAAGCTGTTAACCTTTGTTCTAAAATGGTCCATTTGTGTGGGAGGTACTAAAAGGGGCGTGCCAATTACGGCCACTTTTCTCTAGACTCTAGGTGCTATAAAAGCATTGCACTGTACGAAATTTCAAATATTTTTATGCACTGGTATTAAAGTTAAGAGCTGTTAACTTTTGGTACAAAAAGGTCCATTTGTGTGGGAGGTACCAAAAGAGGCGGGCCAATAACGCCCATTTTGATTGGACTCTAGGTACTATAAAAGCATCACGCTGTACAAAGTTTCAAGTTTTTTTATGCACCGGCAATAAAGTTATAAGCTATTAACTTTTGGTTCAAAATTGTCCATTTGTGTGGGAGGTACCAAAAGGGCGTGGCAACTTCCCCCATTTTTCTCGAGGTAATAGTGACTAATAAACTAATACTATGAGTATAATTTCAGAGGATTTAAATAAGTAGTGTAGAAGTTATTAAATAATCAATATTTAACTAAATCTTAACCCTATGTGGGGGAGGTACTAGAGGGAGTGGACCAATATGGCCCAACTTCGAACTTAGCCGGAGATAGAAGAAAATATTACCACATACCAAATTTGAAGTCAATTGGTTACTCCTTTCAAGAGTTATCGTGCGCACCAGCCACCAGCCAGCAGACATACAGACGGACGGACGGACATTGCTCATTCGACTTAAAATGATCCAAAACCGATATCCGCCGGACATACTTAGGGTCTTAGGTCACTCCTTCGACGTGTTATACTTTGGTTCGTAGCAAATGATATATGTATACTAGGCCGGGTCGATTTGTGGGGAGGCAAAAAAAGTCGCCATTGCTCAGTGAAAATCGTATTCTAGGGATCAAAATATGAAATTTTGCCGAAGGAACCATACCTCTAAAACGAATTCTGATGTCCCGGAATTTGGGTCGAACTTTTGGGTAGGGGAAAATTTTCAAAAATCCCACTTTGACCCATTTAGAGTGCTCCAATCGAGTCCAAATGTATGATCGACCCCCACTAACTTTGGAGGCCCGACCCACCCATGCCAGTGGCACACCCCCCGGAACCCCCTGGGGGTTCCATACATTTGGACTCGATTGGAGCACTCTAAATGGGTCAAAGTGGGATATTTTCCAGGACATCAGAATTCGTTTTAGAGGTATGGTTCCTTCGGCAAAGTTTCTTATTTTGATCCCTAGAATACGATTTTCACTGAGCAATGGGCGATTTTTAAATCGACCCGCCCTAATGTATACCCTCCTCTCTAAGTTGAGGGTATAAAGAAGAAAACTTTAACCCGCCCTACAATAGAAAAGCGATCTTTCAAAACGCTATCTGCGTTACGTATATTATTTTTTGGTATCCATTGTTGGAACACCGTTATTTTGGAAAAAGTTTAAAATTATTGTTTAGTGTTATGACGGAACTGGATTTAATATAAGTGATCAGCATTAAAACTCAGTAACACGGACAAGGGGTCTTTGATCCCAGAATAAGGTAATTTGCTATGAATTACCAATCACATGAGGTCATTGAACTATAATTAAGGTCATTGGCCACGAAAAAAACGAAATTTAAAACGATTAAATACATGAACCCGAATGTTATTGACACATACAAAGTTATTTGCCTTGAACTAAAGGCAATTCACAATGGAGAAAAAGCAGTTAACATCAAATTAGAGGTCATTGATCCCATTTAAGACAATTGACCAGTGAGCAAAGGCCATTGCACACAGGAGATCGCGTATTAAATATCATTACCTTTTGCGAACCTCGAATTAAAGCTCACCGATCCGCAGATTAAATGCAGTTGGTCCTAATGAAGTGCGACCTCTACGCAATAACATTGAATCCGCTTTTAAGGCCATAAAAATGCATTTAATATCTGAGACCCGCAGTAAATCCCATAAATCCCGACCTAAGGTCATTAATCTGGATACAGGTTCATTTATGCCGCATTAAAGTTCATTTATCTAAAATAAACGGTCTATGAACGGCTTAAAGCGACTACAATTAGGATCACAGACCTCCCAAAAAGGTAATTTAAACGAATTGAAGACAACTGACCCGGATTAAAGGGCATCAACCACGGCCAAAGGTCATGGACTAATTGCTGCCTTGAAAATAATTAGCACTGATTCAGAATAGATGGTCCTAATTAAGACATTTGACTTGTACGAAATTACATTGGCCTAGCATTTAAGATCATATATATATATATATATATTATTTCCTGTGATCATATGGTCATTACAAATTCTCTCCACTTAGATTTATCGGATGTTAGTAATTTAATTTCATTCCAGTTCTTGTTTCTTTCGCTATTTGGCGTCGCCATGTGTGTGACGGTCTGCCTTGCCTACGGCTTCCTTGGGGATTTAAGATCACTGGGCTCCTATTAATTGTTTCCAAATTGGATAAGTTCATTGGCACTGTAACAGTGCAGTTGGTCTTGGTTAATGACACTTGGTCACAGATCCGAAGTTTTTCACTAATTTCGAATTCAGGATTACTGACCAGGATTTAATATCATTGACTTCGCAGATTAAAGATCCAGTTTAAAAATCACTGTCCCAATTACATTTCTTTGACCTAGGATTAGGGGTTATTGACCCCAATTAACTCGTATTAAAGATGAATGGCCCATGATTAACGACAATTGGTCTTGATTGAATATCATTGATCCCTGCGTAAAGTTATTAACCCCGAATTAAAGCTCAAAAACCTGTATAAAATATCATTGACTATCATTAACTCGGATTAAGGGTAGTTTACATCGCATAAACGGTCATTGACTACGAAAAAAGATCATTGACCTCGGAGAAAAGCTCATTGACCTGGAATTAGATGCCACTGATCTCGGAGAAAGGTTCATTTATCTACCTTTGTTGAAGTTCATTGACCTGTAATTATTTATCGCTGACCACGAAGAAAGATTCATTGACCTGGAATTATACGGCACTGACCTCGAAGAAAAGTCCATGGACCCTTGCCGGAATTGATTGACCTGGAATTAAAGATCGCAGACTTCGGATTAAAGATAATTGAACTGGAACCAAAGGTCATTGACTTCGAATTAAATGTCTATTACCCCAAATTAAATGGCTTTGGTCCCAACTAAATTTCATTTACGTCGCATTAAGTGTCATTGATATTTGCTAAAATGCCAATTATCTCGGATTTGGCACCAAAAATTAATGAAATCATATTAAAGTCTATTGACTCCGTATTAAAAGTCATTGATGTAGGAATTGATCGGTTAACCTGCACAACGATTTTTGAGCTCTACCAAAGATCATCGACTCCTTCCAAAAGTTTTTAAAACGAAAATAAAAGTAATTGATCCGAGATTAAAAAGCAATGCATTGTGATTGAAGGGCATTGACCCAGGTTAAGAGGTCATAGAACCCTCCAAAGGACACTGACCCAGATTAACGCGCATTAACCCCGAAATAAAGTTCTTTGACGCCTAGTAATAATAGAATTCTGAATAATAGAAATAGAATTCTGTTGATGGATAGCTGAAGTTCATTAAATTCTGTCCTAAATATCATTGACTTCCGAACGAAGGTCGTTTACACCTGCTAAAAGGATTGGGCCCAGGATTGCAATGAAGATGAAACTATAGCAAATTTTTGCAAAAATATTTTTTAAAAAAATTTAATTTATAAAAAAAATACTTTTCGTTGAACTTTCACTCCTGTAATGTACCATTAACATAAATTTGTTGTACAATGTTATAATAAAAAAAAAATTGATACGACCCACCCTAATGTCGTGCGAATATACATCAACAGCATACAATTTGTTTCCGTTGTACTTTTTCTGGTGTGTTAAATTTTAACGAGCCCATTATAAAGTTAATTATAAGCGACAACAAAAAGCTTTGTTGGGTTATTTGGCAAAAAAAAATAAAACTAAGGACAACAACAGCGGTAGTAGCAGTAGCAACACCACAAAAAACGTTGTGGCGAACAGTAATACACACACAGATAAAATCACACCTAACGAAGCAAACACACGCAACAACAAAATACAACCACAGCAATGCAATCATACGCCACCCACAACCAACAGGTGAGCATTAGGCACACATACAAACACACACACACACCCAGATAAAATCATTTCCAGCTACAAGTTTGTGTAATAGAGAACGCCATGTCTATAGATGAGTATAAGACC
Source organism: Eudasyphora cyanicolor (assembly GCA_963930755.1). Taxonomy (NCBI): domain Eukaryota; kingdom Metazoa; phylum Arthropoda; class Insecta; order Diptera; family Muscidae; genus Eudasyphora; species Eudasyphora cyanicolor. The sequence continues at coordinate 12,323,257 of OZ005737.1, forward strand.
GAGACTTAGTGTTTGTGTGTTATGAGTTGTGTTTACACACACAAACCCTCTGTAGCTCTGCCAGCCACACTCTTTTACTACTACCCGACATGTTTGTTTATGCATAATTACAGAGCTCCACCATAACTCAACAACTGTAACATTATCCAACGACATTGACACTAACAACACACAAGAACCATAACTATGAACACCTGCACCGACAGACTTACTCGGCAAGAGAGAACTTACATATAGAGTAAACAGAGTTGAGATTATGGAAAGGTTTCAGGTGCTTTTGGTTTTGTGCAGTTTGAGTTCTAGGTTAGTGTCGGTGTTAATGTTTGTGCAATAATGGTGGTTTCACAGGCATTTAAGTAGTTTGTACTTTTGTTTTGTCAATTAAGTCAACAACAACTAGCTTTCTAAAAGCAAATAAAAACTTTGTTTAATAGACTCTTTGGTTCAGATGAGATTGTTGTGGTCAGAGCTTATTATATGAGGAGAAGCTGAGAAGAAATTGTAGGGCTAGACAAGAAAACGAATTGCGGGAGTGCAATCAGTATTCATGTAACTGCATTCATTGTCCCTCAGCTGATCAAGGTTTTGGGTATTTGTGTCACTTTGTGGCACTTAGGGGAATATAAGAGGAGAAAGATATGAATGGGTTTTAACCATTGCCAAATGTCATTGACACATACAAAAAGTCATTGAGCACTTTTAAATAAAGTATATTGACCCGAAATTGAAGGCATTTTACCTCGGTTTAACAGTTGAGCCGGTTAAAGACGTTTTATAACGGATTAATGGTCATTGCCTCCTAGAGACCTCGACTTAAAAGTTCCTGGCTCCTGGAGACCTCGAGCTAAATGTTGCATTCTTCTGGAAACCTATTTTAGTTTGGCAAAATTCAAGAAAAATTTACATTATTGTAAAATATTTCCCTCTTGGTGCCTCCTTTTATTTATTTATGCATTTAGTTGCCTTTTTGTCATTTCATTTTCCTCTGTTAAACGAAGCATTATGTTATCCCCACTGTTAGAAATACGTCATAACAGCAGAGGAGAGAATGTTCACGTCTTGGTCTTTAAAAGTCTTTAACTGTAAGTCTCTCTCTCTACCCCCCGTACTATGCGAATAGGAAAGTTGTAGCAGAGATCCATTGCTGAATGTCTCTCTGTACAATCCGTACTATGCTCATATCGTCCAAGGAAAGTTGTAGGAGAGATTACTTCATACCGCAAGGCTTACCAATGAACGATGGGATTGTAAAGGTTGGTCCAACCATAATGCCCAATGTTAATTGTGAGTCACACCCTAACGTCAAGTTTTTTGTGGAAATTGTCCGACAAATTCGACCATGGAGAGGCACACAATTGAGCAGCGCGTTATGATTGTTGAAGCCCTGTACGAAAATGGGCGTTTGTAGAAACTTTTTATTTATAGAATATTTCATAGAAATTTTTTTAATTATAGAAAATTTCATAGAAATTGTTTTAGTTAAAGAAATATTCATATACATTTTTTTAGTTATAGAAAATTTCATATAATTTTTTTTAGTTATAGAAAATGTTTTAGAAATTTTTTTAGTTGTAGAAAATTTCTTACCAATTTTTTATTTGTAGAAAATGTCATTTAATTTTTTTATTTATAGAAAATTTTATATAATTTTTTTTTATAGAAATTTTTATTTATATAGGTCGTATACGTGTTATGTTAATCATATGTGATATATTAAAAATTAAAATGTATTAACTTTGCGAAATCGTCATCACGAAAACATATCATTTACATACACATTTTGAAGAAAGGAGGAAATGTTTCAGGGACATATGAATATGTACAGGGTCTTCCAATAAGAGGGTGCTTTATATGGTACAAAAGGTACAAAACATGGAAGGACGTACCCCCATTTTAACTAGGGACGATTAAGTACAATATATTGTCCAAATTCTTACATTTCAGCCAGAGCAATTGGAAAGTGTTTTTTCTAGAACGTCAGGAAGTGACCTAGGTCCTAACACATGGACCGATTTGCACCATTTTTACTAGGGACGATTATGTCTAATATAAAGAATAGATACTTAAATTTCAGCAAGATCAATTGGAAAAATGTGTTCTTTAGAGTGTCAAAAAGTGGTAAAAGTGCCCCCCCCCCCCCATTTTCAATAGGGATCGTCCCTAGTCTAAGAAATATCTCTATACCAACTTTCGTAAAGATAGCTTCATATTTGCGACCAGCACTTTGAAATCATCGGATGTTTATTTTATTGCAAAGAGGAGGGTATGTCATTAATAACGGAAAACTATATCAGTCAAATTGCCGCCAGGGCTACACTTTCAGGACCATATGCATTTTTCCATCTCCAATTTGCACCTTTGCGACTGTATGTCCTAGATAACAAGGACATTTGTCAAGAAGGGATAGCTTGAGTCATGACAACTCTTAAAGTAGCGGGCTTTTCAAAACGTAACCTCTTTTTGAAAGACCCTTTATTAATAGGTACTCTCAGGACTATTTTGCGGTAGATATAAGTCCTTCTCAGAAATCCGCATTAAAATGCAAATTAAAATACATCCAAATGCACTTAAACACATAATACTGAAGACCGTTCTCATTATGAAATGTAAACTTTCGCGAACACAAAAATTAATTTGTTTAAAATGATATACTACCTCTATTTAAGTTCGTAATACTGTCGCACAATTTTCCTACCTTGTAAAGGGTGATCCAACCAAAACGCACGATGTTAATTGTAAATAAAACAAAAAGTTTTCAGATAATTATTTTAATATATTTTTTTTAAATGAAAATTATTGTTATGAAGTAAATAAAACTTTACTTCATAACAAATAATCTGACCAAATAGCCCAGCCTAAACAAATATTTAATAAGAATTTACCCCATGGTCATAGAAACATATTAAATTTTTAATTGAGGCAAGATTTTCTAGAAATTTAGGCAAGATTTTCTAGAAAAAATAAAATTTATGTAAGTACCAAATTTCTATAAAATTTTCTATAAATACCAAATTTCTATGAAATTTTCTATAAATAAAAAATTTGATGAAATTTTCTATTAATAAAAAAATCAGTCTGAATTTATTCGGTTTAAGACCATATATTTCAGTTACTTTCTGCATATTGCAAACATGTAAACAAAAACAAAAATTGGTAGAGTTTTAATTGCTTGGTAGAATTACAAAATTTCTATGAAATTTTCTATAAATACAAAATTTCTATGAAATTTTCTATAAATACAAAATTTCTATGAAATTTTCTATAAATACAAAATTTCTATGAAATTTTCTATAAATACAAAATTTCTATGAAATTTTCTATAAATACAAAATTTCTATGAAATTTTCTATAAATACAAAATTTCTATGAAATTTTCTATAAATACAAAATTTCAATGAAATTTTCTATAAATACAAAATTTTTATGAAATTTTCTATAAATACAAAATTTCTATGAAATTTTCTATAAATACAAAATTTCTATGAAATTTTCTATAAATACAAAATTTCTATGAAAATTTCTATAAATACAAAATTTCTATGAAATTTTTTATAAATACAAAATTTCTATGAAATTTTCTATAAATACAAAATTTCTATGAAATTTTCTATAAATACAAAATTTCTATGAAATTTTCTATAAATACAAAATTTCTATGAAATTTCTATAAATACAAAATTTCTATGAAATTGAAAAAAATCATAGAAAAAAATTTATATGAAATTTTCTATAAATAAAAAATTTCTGTGAATTTTTTTATAAATAAAAAATTTCTATGAAATTTTCTATAAATAAAAAATTTCTATGAAATTTTCTATAAATAAAAAATTTCTATGAAATTTTCTATAAATAAAAAATTTCTATGAAATTTTCTATAAATAAAAAATTTCTATGAAATTTTCTATAAATAAAAAATATCTATGAAATTTTCTATAATTTCTATAAATAAAAAATATCTATGAAATTTTCTATAATTTCTATAAATAAAAAATTTCTATGAAATTTTCTAAAAATAAAAAATTTCTATGAAATTTTCTATAAATAAAAAATTTCTATGAAATTTTCTATAAATAAAAAAATTCTATGAAATTTTCTATAAATAAAAAATTCTATGAAATTTTCTAAAAATAAAAAAATTCTATGAAATTTTCTATAAATAAAAAATTTCTATGAAATTTTCTATAAATAAAAAATTTCTATGAAATTTTCTATAAATAAAAAATTTCTATGAAATTTTCTATAAATAAAAAATTTCTATGAAATTTTCTATAAATACAAATTATTATTTATTATAACAAAACATGTATATGAAATTTTCTGTAACTAAAATAAAATTACATGACTTTTTCTATAACCAAACAAATTTCATAGAATTTTTTTTAGTTATAGAAAATTTCATAGAATTTTTTTAGAACATTTCACAGAAATTTTTTTTATAGAAAATTTCGTAGACATTTTGTATTTATAGGAAATTTTATATTTATAGGAAATTTCATAGAAATTATGTATTTATAAAAATTTTATATTTATAAAAAATTTTTATAAAAATGTGGAAACTCCACAGAATGTTTCTATTTACAGAAAATGTCATAGAAATTTGGTATTTATCGCAAATGAAACCTTATCCTCTACATTTTTTTGAGTGGCGCTTAGGTCTTTTTGTCGGTTGTGGCTCGATAATCTTCCCTATAAAAATTGGGGCACATCGATCCATGTGTTCGTACAACCCTATATAAAGGTCCCATCCAAGGTCACTTCCTGACGCTCTAGAGAAACACTCTAGCTGAAATTTAAGAATTTGTACTTTATATTGCAGTTAATCGTCCCTAGTAAAAATGGGGTACGTCGTTCCATGTTTTGTTATTGCACCCATATAAAGGACCCTCTTATTGGAAGACCCTGTACATATTCATATGTCCCTGAAACAATTTCTCGTTTCTTCAAAATGTGTATGTAAATGATATGTTTTCGTGATGACGATTTCGCCAAGTTAATCCATTTTAACGTATAATTAATTTTACATTTTCACATATGATTAACATGACACGTATACGACCACATGGAAATTTGCGGAAAGGAAATATACACCTACCGGGAAATGCTGAATACAAGGTAAAGTGTCAATGTTAATAATTTCATTAATAAAGACAAATATAAATTTATATTTTTAAACAAAATTTAGATACTCATATCATAATACTCAGTAAGCGAAATTGAGAATTCCATACTTATTCACGTGAAATTTGATGGAATTGTATTCATTTCATTATGATTACAAGTGATATGCCATCCCTACAACCCGGCAACAATCCACTCCCCCTCCTTCATGAACTCTACGATTCGTTCAAAAGTAAAATGCCAAAAAGTCATCATTCGGATGGAAGGAATCCCATTTACATCGATGTACGAGTAAGTCAGTCAACATAAACCGGCATAACGCGGCAAATAAAACTTTATCATTTAATTACTTTATAAACTCTTTTTACGAAACCCATTACCTTCTGTTTGTGTATATTGTTTAATTTGTCTCTCACTCTGCAAAATATACAAATGATACTCATTCATACAGATACAGATACATATACACCCGGCAATTACAGAGTTAAGCAATTTTCGCTATTTAACTTTTGTGTGAGCGTATAAATGAATGCGGTATATAACTTTGTCTTAACACTGCGAGTCAAAATTTGTTATTTGCATCTTGTATTGTCGATATATATATACGTTTGTGTATTAGGGTGTGATCGTTTTGGAGTTTTTTTTTCCAGAATCACTGAGTAAACGTGATTTCGACTTTTAAAAGAAGGGGCAAATATTTGAAGCCGACATTCACAGAAAAATTCAACAAAATCTAATAGAAATCGAATTAGTATACAAAACTTCGTCAAATTTGGTATGTATAAAAACAGTCGTCAAAATTTAATTTTTCTAAAAAAAATTGATGACAATTTAATTTTTGAAACTTTCATAGAAATATTGTAGTTATAGAAAATTGTATAGAAATTTTGTATTTATAGAAAATTTCCTAGAAATTTTGTATTTATAGAAAATTTCCCAGAAATTTTGTATTTATAGAAAATTTCCTAGAAATTTTGTACTTTTATAGAAATTTTGTACTTTTATAGAAATTTTGTATTTATAGGAAATTTCATAGAAATTTTGTAACTATAGAAAATTTCATAGAAATTTTGTAACTATAGAAAATTTGATAGAAATTTTGTATTTATAGAAAATTTCATAGAAATTTTGCATTTATAGAATATTTCATAGAAATTTTGTATTTACAGAAAATTTCATAGAAATTTTGTATTTATAGAAAATTTCATAGAAATTTTGTATTTATAGAAAATTTCATAGAAATTTTGTATTTATAGAAAATTTCATAGAAATTTTGTATTTATAGAAAATTTCATAGAAATTTTGTATTTATAGAAAATTTCATAGAAATTTTGAAAAATTCATAGAAATTTTGTATTTATAGATATTTTGTATTTATAGGAATTTTGTATTTATAGAAAATTTCATTGAAATTTTGCATTTATAGAAAATTTTATAGAAATTTTGAAAAATTCATTGAAATTTTGAAAACTTCATAGAAATTTTGAAAAATTCATAGAAATTTTGTATTTATAGAAATTTTGTATTTATAGATATTTTGTATTTATAGAAATTTTGTATTTATAGATATTTTGTATTCATAGAAATTTTGTATTTATAGAAAATTTTATAGAAATTTGGAAAAATTCATATAAATTTTGTATTTATAGAAATCTTGTATTTATAGAAAATTTCATAGAAATTTTGCACTTATAGAAAATTTTATAGAAATTTTGCATTTATAGAACATTTTGAAAAATTCAGAGAAAGTTTTTTATTTATAGAATATTTTGTATTTATAGAAATTTTGTATTTATAGAAAATTTCATAGAAATTTTGCATTTATAACAAATTTCATAGAAATTTTGCATTTATAAAAATTTTCATCGAAATTTTGCATTTATAAAAAATTTCATAGAAATTTTGCATTTATAAAAAATTTCATAGAAATTTTGCATTTATAGAAAATTTCATAGAAATTTTGAAAAATTCATAGAAATTTTGTATTTATAGAAAATTTCATAGAAATTTTGTATTTATAGAAAATTTCATAGAAATTTTGTATTTATAGAAAATTTCATAGAAATTTTGTATTTATAGAAAATTTCATAAAAATTTTTTATTTATAGAAAATTTCATAGAAATTTTGTACTTATAGAAAATTTCATAAAAATTTTTTATTTATAGAAAATTTCATAGAAATTTTTTATTTATAGAAAATTTCATAGAAATTTTGTATTTATAGAAAATTTCATAGCTATTTTTTTACTTATGAAAAATTTTATAGCAATTTTTTTATTTATGAAAATTTTTATAGAATTTTTTTTATTTCTATGAAATTTTTTAGAATTTTTTAAAATTAATAGAAATTTTTTATTAATAGAAAATGATTCTAAATAGTATAGTCTCCCGGCTTCAAGACTATTTTGTTTCTATATTATTATAGAAACAAGTATTTTATACATGGCGGCGTATATGTAAATATGTATTAAAAATTGGCAGCACACATACTGGATCATGATTTCATGATTTATAGAAAATTTCATAGAAATTTTGTATATAATAAATATACAAAATATTTAATATATATATATATAATTCGTTCACCCTAATATTTATGTTAAATTGCTGTATATTTTGCACAACAACGCTGTCAATGGTGTAAATAAACAACAACGGCTTTGCAAATATCCTTTTAAATATAACAACACAGCCAATATCAGGACTAAACTACACCCATATGAGTGTAGAGATATCAGTGTATGGGTGCCTTCAGTTGACACAAACACATATGTGTTGGTATGTAGATGAGCGTTATTTGTGCGTTAAAGTGTTTATCGAAAGTGCAAACATTTTAAAAAAAGTTAAAGAAGAAACAAAAAAAAAACTTGTTGTTAAAGTTCCCTACAAAACTCTGTCAATGATACGTACGGCTTATATGCGAGGGTTTTATGATAAGAAAGGTTGTTCCAGTACATGAATGAACCCATTTTCAATAGTGTGAATAGGAAATGCATTTTTTTTCAAATTACTTAGAAATTTATTATTTATAGAGAATTTCGTAGAAATCTATTATGTATAGAAAATTTCATAGATATTTTTTATTGATAGAAATGTTCTACTTACAACAAATTTCATGGAAATTTCTTATTTATAGAAAAATGCATAAAAATTTTGTATTTATAGAAAATTGCATAGAAATTTTTTATTTACAAACAATTTCATAGAAATTTCTTATTTACAGAAAATTTATAGAAATTTCTTATTTATAGAAAATTTCACACGCATTTGTTTATTTATACAAAATTTAGTAGAAATTTTTTATTTATAGAAAATTTCATAAAAATTGTTTATTTATATAAAATTTTATAAAAATTTTCTATATTTTTAAGAAATTTTCTATTTATGAAATTTTCTATAAATAAAACATTTCTATGAAATTTTACATTTATAGAAAATTTCTTAGAATTTTTTTATTTATAGAATATTGCTTAGAAATTTTGTATTTATAAAAAATTGCTTAGAAATTTTGTATTTATAGAAAATTTCTTAGAAATTTTGTTTTTGTAGAAAATTTTCTTAGAAATTTTGTATTTATACAAAATTTCTTGGATATTTTGTATTTATAGAAAATTTCTTAGAAATTTTGTATTTATAGAAAATTTCATAGACATTTTTTATTTATAGAAAATTTCAGACATTTTTTATTTATAGAAAATTTCATAGACATTTGTTATTTATAGAAAATTTCATAGACATTTGTTATTTATAGAAAATTTCAACGAAATTTTTTTAATTATGAAAAATTTCATAGAAATTTTTTTATTTATAAAAAATTTCATAGAATTTTGTTTAGAATTTTATACAATTTTTTTATTAATAGAAAATTTCATAAAAATTTTTTGTTTATAAAAAATATTCTATTTATAGAAAATTTCTTAGAAATTTTGTATTTATAGAAAATTTCTTAGAAATTTTGTATTTATAGAAAATTTCTTAGAAATTTTGTATTTATAGAAAATTTCTTAGAAATTTTGTATTTATAGAAAATTTCTTTGAAATTTTGTAATTATAGAAAATTTCTTAGAAATTTTGTGTTTATAGAAAATTTCTTAGAAATTTTGTATTTTTAGAAAATTTCTTGGATATTTTGTATTTATAGAAAATTTCTTAGAAATTTTGTATTTATAGAAAATTTCATAAACATTTTTTATTTATAGAAAATTTTTTTTGTATTTATAGAAAATTTTTTAGAAATTTTTGTATTTTTAAAAAATTTCTTGATTATTTTGTATTTATCGAAAATTTCTTAGAAATTTTGTATTTATAGAAAATTTCATAAAAATTTTTTATTTATAGAAAATTTCATAAAAATTTTTTTATTTATGAAAAATTTCATAGAATTTTTTTTATTTATAAAAAATTTCATAGAAAATTCATAAAAATTTTTTGTTTATAGAAAATATTCTATTTATAGAAAATTTCTCAGAAATTTTGTATTTATAGAAAATTTCTTAGAAATTTTGTATTTATATAAAATCTCTTAGAAATTTTGTAATTATATCAATTTTTTTAGAAATTTTGTATTTATAGGGCATTTCTATGAATTTTGTTATTTATAGAAAACATTAGAAATTTTGTATTTACAGAAAATTTCATAGAAATTTTGTATTTATAGAAAATTTCATAGACCTTTTGTATTTATTTATGGAAAAATTCTTAGATATTTTGTATTTATAGAAAATTTCTTAGAAATTTTGTATTTATAGAAAATTTTTTAGAAATTTTGTATTTATAGAAAATTTTTTAGAAATTTTGTATTTATAGAAAATTTCTTAGACATTTTTTATATATTTATAGAAAATTTCTTAGACATTTTTTATATATTTATAGAAAATTTCTTAGAAATGTCGTATTTATAGAAAATTTCATAGAATTTTTTTTTTATAGAAAATTTCTAAGAAATTTTTTATTTATAGAAAATTTCTAAAAAAATGTTTATTTATAGAAAATTTCTTAGAAATGTCGTATTTATAGAAATTTTTTATTTATTTCTAGAAAATTTCATAGAAATTTTTTATTTCTAGAAAATTTCATAGAAATTTTTTATTTCTAGAAAATTTCATAGAAATTTTTTATTTATAAAAAATTTTATAGATTTCATTTTTTATTTATGGAAAATTCCATAGAAATTTTTTATTTATAGAAAATTCCATAGAATTTTTTTATTTATAGAAAATTCCATAGAAATTTTTGATATATATAAATTTCCATAGAATTTTTTTATTTATATGAAATTTCTTAGAAATTTTGTATTTATAGAATATGGAAAAATATAATTTTTTCCATATCTCCACTTGTTTCCATTTCATCCTCGTTAATGCAAATTCAACAAAGTAACATTTATACGCTTAAAGGAATACGATTTGTTGTCGGTGGAGTATTATCGAATGGAAGTGCCGGCTGGTGGTAGTCTTTGAAAGGAATGGTAAATTGCAAAGTAAAAAAGACACAAGACTCACACAAACCCATTCAAAATAAAAGTACTTGGTGGGTATACCTTGGTAAATCCTCATTTACATGCATGCAAACTTACATACGTCGACATATACGTGTGGGTATCCGCACATATGTATGTACATACATAAATAATTTGTTTTAAGATTGAGGACCAAAGAGTACATTTACGCAGGAAGTTAGTCCAAAAAGTTGACAATATTCCGCAACATTCCAGAGAGAGAAAAAGGAAATCCTTTAAAAGGTAATCAAGAAAAAACTTTTGCATAAGAAACAAAATCAGATATTCACTAAAATGGAAAAAAGAAATCATTTCGGAATTCCAAAAAGTGCGTTAAAAATGTAAGAAACGTAATCGCACAATTTTCAGGAATGTTAAAAGTGTCAAGTGTAACCTTGAGCAGATACAAGTTGGGAATGTGGCTTTACTCACTACTTACAACTTTGTACAAATTGTTGACTGAAGTGGTTACATATGTTCGAGTATATCAAAAGGTAGGCAGTGAAATTAAAGTAATACTTAACATGAAGTTATAAAGTTTAAGTGATCTATCTATACAAGACAACAATCAAAATTGGGATTTAAAAATATGGCTGAAATGAAGCTATAAATTATGATAATTAGTAAAATTGAACTAGAAAAAAATAGACAACTTTGATAATAGAATTGGATTAATTATCTATTACACAGAGATAGATGAGACCAAATCGTAAACATGTCCAAGGTCCATAGTATAATAACGAAAATTGGTAAATACAATGGAGTACGTTTATAACGTACAACGATTTTTTTATTTGTATAACTCTGTTATAACGAACTCTGCTAGTAACGAACATTTCTTATAACGAACAATATTACTTATGCCATAATTCAGCTTGGTTTAATTTGCAGTTCTGTGGATATAACGAAATTCATACAAATTATTTTTAAGAAGAAAATTTGGAAAATAAAAAAGTTATGGTTATTTCGCTATGGGTTTACCAAAGATTATCATTGGTTTTAATTGTCTTTAAAATTAAATTAAAAATCATTACGGAATATTTAAAAATGTTAAAAACTTATATTTTAAAATAAACCGTTATATTGTGTTAAAATTTGTTGTTTTTTTTTAAGAAAACGCAATTAAACTTAATTTTGTCATAATTGCAGAAAGTTTAATTGAAATTGTATTTTTATGGAAATTTTATTGGAAAGTTCATTTTTTCCTACGAAATTGCATTTTTCAACGAAATTTTGTAGAAAAAGTAAATTCAAAAAACATTTTCCAACACGCAAATGCAAGAAATTTTATAGAGAAATGCAATGTTAACCAAAGTTTCTGAAAAAATTCGGTATTAATCGACATTTTGTAGAAAAATGCAATTTCAAAGAAAACTTATAAAAAATGTAATTTGAACAAGTTTTTCTAGAAAAATTCAATTTTGATGAAATTCTGTAAAAATAATTACATTCAACGTAATTTTTAAGAAAAACACAGTTTCAAAGAAATTTAAATTAAAATTGTACATTTATGGAAATTTTCTTGCAAAGTTCATTTTATGCTTCGACATCGCATTTTTCTATAGTCAATTTGAAATTGTATTTCCCCAGAAAATTTTGTTTAAATTGCATTTTTTAAAAATTACGTTGAATTTCTTTTTACAAAATTTCACCAATATTAAATTTTCTAGAAAATTTTGTTCAATTTGCATTTTTGTATACATTTTCTTTGAAATTGCATTTTTCTACAAAATTGCATTTTTTCTAAATATATTCTTGAAATAAAATTTTTATTGCAAATTTCCGGAAATTGCATTTCTCTATAAAACTTCGTTGAATTACATTTCTTTAGAAATTTCGTTGAAATTAATTGTAATTTAGAAAATTCCACCAATATTTAAGTTTGCAACAAGATTGTCTGCAATTATAACTAAATTATTTTTTGGAAGAAAATTAAGAAAATCAAAAAGGAATGGTTATTCTGCTATAGGTTTACCAAAGATTATCATTGGTTTTAAATGTCATTAAAATTAAATTTAAAAATGATAAAATAAAATTTCAACAAATGTTGGTAAAAGACTTATATTTCAACAAAATTTTTGTTGTAAAATGTAATATTCTAAAAAAATGCAATTTCAACATTTTCTATAGAAATGTAATTCAAAGAAATTTTCTAGAGGAATGCGGTTTTCCGAAATTTTCAAGAATAATTTAATATCAACCAAATTTTGTAGAAATATGAAATTTTGATGGACATTTTGTAGAAATATTCAATTTCAAAGAAGATGTATACATAAATGAATTTTTGAACGAAATATTCTAAAAATCTAATTTTGATAACATTTTTTAAAAAAACAACGTAATTTTTAAGAAAAATACAGTTTTAAAAGAATTTTAACTGTTGTATTATCTATGGAAACTTTTATGAACTTTTTAAGTTAATTTTTTGCTTCGAAATTATTATTTATTTCTCTCGAAAATTTTGTTGAAATTAATATTTTCTGGAAAAGAAAAAAAATTAATTGGTTGTATTATCTATGGAAATAATTTAATATGGAATATTTTAATATCAACCAAATATTGTAGAAATATGAAATTTTGATGTACATTTTGTAGAAATATTCAATTTCAAAGAAAATTTATACATAAATGAATTTTTGAACAAAATATTCTAAAAATCTAATTTTAAAATTTTTTAAAATAAAACGTAATTTTTAAGAAAAATACAATTTCAAAAGAATTTTAACTGTTGTATTATCTATGGAAACTTTTATGAACTTTTTAAGTTAATTTTTTGCTTCGAAATAATTATTTATTTCTGTAGAAAATTTTGTTGAAATTAATATTTTCTGGAAAAGAAAAAAAATTAATTGGTTGTATTATCTATGGAAATTTTAATCGAAAGTTCATTTTTTGCTTCGAAATTATATTTCTCTAGAAAATTTTGTTGAAATTAATTTTTTCTGGAAATTTCGTTGAAATTGTATTTTTTCTTATAAATTACGTTGAAATTAATATTCTTTTACAAAATTACATCAAAATTAAATTATAATTTTTTTTTTAAATTGAATTTTTCTACAAAATGTAGGACAAAAAATTTGTGTACAAAACTTAGTTGAAAACCACATTTTTTATTGAAAATTTCGTTCAAATTGCATTTTTTTATACATTTTCATTGAAATTGCATTTTTCTATAAAATTTTTTGAAATTAAATAGTTCTTAAAAATTTCGTTTAAATTGTATTTTTCTAGAAAAATTGGTTGAAATTAATTTTTTTCTGGAAAATTTCGTTCAAATTGCATTTTGTATACATTTACTTTGAAATTGCAATTTTCTACAAAATGTCCATCAAAATTGTATTTTTCTAGAAAAACTTAATTGAAATTACAGTTTTCTTCAAAATTTCGAGAAATTGCATTTCTCTAGAAAATTTCATTAAAATTGAATTTCTCTACAAACATTTCTTGCAATTGCATTTTTTTTTAGAAAATTTCATTAAATTTTATTTTTGCAAATACAATGTCAAGAAAAAATTAAATTTCTATGGAAATTTTATTCGAAAGTTCATTTATTGCTTCAAAGTTGTATTTCTCTAGAAAATTTTGCTGCATTTAGCATTTTTTCTACAAAATTTCGTTGAAATTTTATTTTTCTTCAAAAAAAATTTAAAATTTTCTGCAAAATTTCATTTTTTTACAAAAATTAGTTGAAACTACTTTTTTTATCGAAAATTTCGTTCAAATTTTTTATCGAAAACTTCGTTCAATTTTTTTTTGAATATTTCGTTCAAATTTTTTATAGAAAATTTCGTTAATTTTTTTTTATATATTTCATTTTTCTATAAAATTTATTGAAATGAAATATGTAGTTCTTGAAAATTTCTTTAAAATTGTATTTTTCTAGAAAATTTGGTTGAAATTAAATTTTTTTTGGAAAATTTCGTTCAAATAGCTTTTTAGTTATAAATTTTTTTAAAATTGCATTTTTCTAAAAATTGTCCATCAAAATTGCATTTTTCTAGAAAATTTGATTGAAATTACAGTTTTCTTTAAAATTTCGAAAAATTGCATTTCCCTAGAAAATCTCATTGGAATTGAATTTCTCTACAAAAATTATTGCAACTAATTTTTGCATTTTTTTTTTAAATTTCATAAAATTTTTGTTGCAATAACAAAATGTTGTTAAAATTTAATTTTTCTACAAAATTTCATTGAATTAAATTTTTCTACAAAATTTCGTTGAAATTGTATTTTTATCCCCTCACCTTACAGGGAGGAGGGTATACACATACATACATACAAAAACGTAACATTCTAGAAAAATAAAATTTCAAGAACATTTTAATTGATTGTACTTCGAAATTGTATTTTTGTGTAATTGCAATTTTTCTACAAAATTTCGTTGAAAATTTATTTTTCTTGAAAATTACGTTGAAATTAATTTTCTTTTACAAATTTTCATCAAAATTAAATTTTTCTAAAAAATTCCGCTCAAATAACATTTTTCTTAAAATTGGTTTTTTACAAAATTTAGAAAAAAATTTAATTTTTCTACAAAATTACATTATTTTGGAAAATTTCGTTCAAATTGCATTTTTAACACATTTTCATTAAAATTACATTTTTCTGAGCGCCCCAGTAGGTGAGTTGGTAGCGAGCTCGCCTATGAGTTTGGGGGTCGTGGGTTCGATTCCCACCAGAGGCTCTGGTCTGTCGCAACAAAAATTAACAAGCAACATGGTCTTTGTCACCCTGCTTCTCCCTGGACCTTAAAATTAGAATATAAATTTACTTTGTATTGTAATTCATATAAATAAAATAAAAAAAATAAATTACATTTTTCTAGAAAATTTGTTGAAATTAAATTTTTCTTAATTGCATTTTTCTACAAAATGTCCATTAAACTTGCATTTTCTAGAAAATTTTATTGAAATTACAGTTTTCATGAAAATTTCGGGAAATTCCATTACTCTGGAAAATTAAATTTTTCTGGAAAATTCCGTATTTTTGTTAATAATTTCTTCAAAATTGAATTTTTCTACAAAATGTAGAAAAAAAATTAAATTTTTGCTTTTAAGTTGAACATTTTTTTTTAAATTGCATTTTTCTAGAAAATTTGATTGAAATTACAGCGTTCTCGGGAAATTGCATTTCTCTGGAAAATTTCTTTAAAATTGAATTTCTCTACAAAAATTTCTTGCAATTGCATTTTTTTAGAAAATTTCATTAAATTTTATTTTTGCAACAAAGTTTTGCTGAAATTAAATTTTTGTACAAAATTTCGTTGATTTTAATTTTTCTACAAAATTTCGTTGAAATTTTATTATTTTTAAAACATTTCGAATTTTCTAGAGGAATGAAATTTCAAAAATATTTGTAGACAAATAAATTTTCAAAGAAACTGTTTTATAGAAAAATTTAATTTTAACACAATTTTCTTAGAAAAAGCGGTGTTGATGGAGTTTTCTAAAAAAACTGAAATTTCAACGAAATTTTCTGGGGAAATATAATTTCAACGATTTTTATAGGAATTGTAATAAAAAATTGTCTGGATTACCACTAAAAATCGTTTTTAGAATACAATTTAAAATTTAAATTTTAATATGTAATTTCGAAAAAAAAAATCTAGACAAATTAAATTTAGATGAAATATTGTTAAAAAAAATAAATTTCAACGACTTTTCAAGAAAAAATACATTTTCTTTGAAATTGCATTTTTCTACAAAATTTGATTCCGCGAAATTGTATTTCTGTAGAAAATTCAGTTGAAATGGAATTTCTCTAAAAAAATTTCTTGCATTTGAATTTTTTTTTTAAATTCAAATTAATCTCTGCCGCGAAATCCTGTTGAAATTTAATTTTCTACAAAATTTCGTATATTGCGAGAAATAAAATTTCAACAATTTGTGTATACAAATTAATTTACAACGAAATTTTTGATAGATAAATTTAAATTCAACAAAATGTTCTTGGAATGGGCAATGTTGGTGGAATTTACTAAAAAAATCGAAATTTTTTCGGGAAATGCAATTTCAACGATTTTTATAGGAATTCCTATAAAAATTTTTGTGGAATACCAATAAAAATCGTTTTTAAAATCCAATTTAAATAGGCAAAATAAATGTATACGACTACTTATTAATTATACACTTTATTATCCAATAAATTTCGCAGTGTTACAAAAGGATTAGTATACTCATTTTATCACTCTGTTTATGACACTTTGAGTATGGGCTATACATTGAGAAGATTCAAGTGAATTGTTTGGAAAATTTTATTTTTATGTCCAAAAGAAATATATTTGAAAATTTAGCATGTTTTCAGCGACATAAAATAAAACACAAATTACAAAATTTCAGACAAATTTCTAGAAAAATTTAGTTCTTATGGATTAAAGAAAAAGCGACCTCAATTCGGGAGCTATGTATATCAAAGCAATAAGAAAGCTAAAAGAAATACTTCAGCCAAATGTTATTAAACTAACTACATTACTATATTGTGTTGGGACTTTCAAGACACAGACATGCATTTTTCTTAGAATTTTATGAGGTTATGTACTTTACCTAGTATCCGATGATGAGTATTTCGACTAACTGCAAAAGTAATTACAAAATTTGGTATACCTCATCCTACGGGCGGAGTAAAGAAAAACAAGCCAAAAAAATTTCACTCATAATTTTTTGTCAATTTTCTAAAAACTTTTGTTTATTTGTTTTTTAAAAAATATAAACCACAAAATTTCTAAAAAAAAATATATTTATATATAGATTACACACAGAAAAAAACTTAGAAAAATACTGCAAAAATTGGGATGTTGTTGAGAAAAGAAAAAAAAACTAAAAAAAGACTTTTGTTTATTTAATGAATAAAAAACAAAACAAAAAATAAAGATTTCATAGACATTGTTGTGGTTGATCTTGTTGTTGTTTTTGGGGAGGGGGTGAGGGGATAAAATTACAACTTAACAAAATGTTACTTTCCAAAACGGCTCAAATTTAAAAATAAAGAAATACTTTAGAAGTTCGTGAATAGTATATAGACAAATTAGATTTTTTGGTATTATTATTGTGGCAAAATACAATTTTTTTTTTAAATTACAAAGAATTTGTTTTTAATAACTCTGGGATGTGTTGTTCTTTTTCCGTTTCTTTTTTGAGAAGTTTAAATTTAAAGTGATCATAACTTAAGAGAAAAGATAGATAGAGTTTGGAGAAGAGATTGATTGCAAATGAAATATCATTATACATAGATAGAACTTAGTAACTATAAAAAAAGGAAAACTTAATATTTCTATGTACGTTGGGGTTTTATGTATATTTATATTATATGTATAGTTAAAATACTAAACAAAAATAATTAAGGAGAGACGAATTAACGTAACGTAATAATGTGTATATAGCAGCTATCCCGTCACTTTGCGTATTTTGAAATCTTTCAGATCTTCTTCGGGTATCAGACGCAGATCGAATTCATTCGCTAAATGTAGCACTGAGTAGAACGCTATGGAGGTGGATAACGATTCGGCCATGGCTTTGGGCAGTATATCGGGCAGATGATCGTAGATCTCATGGAAACTGCCCATACCATCTTGATATTTTTCTTGCTTCGGCACGGGATGTTTGGGCATATCTTCTTCCCTCACCGGTTGCTTGAATTGTTTTTGCAGTAATACTGTACAGCTACGTTTGAGATTTTTCATGTCAATGACTTTGGCACGTTTGGCAAACGGCACAATGATTTTCGTCACTTGGGTGGGGGCACCGTCATAGTCGGTGGCTATTTCTAAGACGGTTTCATTTAGATTTTCCCTATTGTCAGAAGCGCCATCATCTCGCAGCGCATCGGGTGCTTGTGGATCAGCGGGATTAAGGCCAACACCACTCTGTGATACATTTCCCACTTCGCCACCTCCACCAACACCACATTCACCCATGGGATCATCGAAAGGCATATCATCACCGCCATTATCGAAATGATGATCATCATCTTGAGGTACAGACTCGTTGCCGGCAGATCCTCCCGCCAGCGCTGCAGCAATCTCATGTTCGTCTTGCTTTACATAGACCGTTAGACCCGGCGCCAGTGAATAGTAGGTAAATCTCAGCGGATCCAATTTTAAATCCACCGGCAGCTTCAGTTTTCGCTGATCCCATTTCTTTTGTATATTCGCTTTGCGACTTTTATATTTATCATCCAATTTTATAAACAGTTCATCGTGAAATTCGCCAAACTTCAGTTGTTTGGATTTCTTCTTTTCCAGGGCAGCTTTGTTACGTTTCGCTCGTTGATTTAAGTTGCGCCCCGCCAAACCATCGGCCGACATATGTTGCTGCTGCCCGGCCAGTGTTTGTCGATTGCGTATCCTTTTAAACTTCCAATGAGAGGGACCAGCCCAAAATTGTGAGATCTTATCGAGTGGACGATAAGAATATTCTAGTTTTGAACTTGCGTCTACAGGGCGTAAATCTTCGATAAGTACGGGTTCTTTGCGCAGACCACGGCAATTATTAATGGCGGTACGTTCCTCTGAAAGATTTGATGGGGGTTTAGAAAATAGAAAAAAAAACAAATTCACATTTAATAAAGTTTAATACTTTTTTTTGTTCTTAATTTTACGGCAGGATCTTTTACTATTTAGATTGGAGATGAAACGATGAAACTCTCTTCACAATAGTTGACACAAGAGTATAAAAATTACAAAATTTGGGATTTGAATCACTTTTTAGCACTTATTCATTACCACTAATTCATTTTTCTTCTAATCTTTATGAAATTTACACTTAGCTTTTCATTGGTGTGAGAATACTAATTTTATTTAAAAAAAATGTGCTGTAAATATGGTCTGTTACAGTCTAGAAATATATTCCCCCGTTTATATTTTTCAATTCGATTTGATTAATTTTTAACCTCTCAATAAATAGGTCTTATTTCCCCTAAAAGATTCATAAATTTTAGTCGTATATATATTAATGGAATAAAAAATCTCGCATTATGTTTCTGTAGTTTATAAACAAACAGAAATAAGGTAAGTTAACTCTTAAAATCCAAAATTTTTCTTTCTCCAACACATTACAGTATCTATTTTTTTTCCTGAAAGAAAGGCATCTCGTTTTTCTAAGTCGTTGGCCGTATGGTGATGCAGTAAATCAAAGAATATGCAGATGTATTGAGTACCTAGTAGTTGATCCCGATTTTAGAATTTAATGCAGTCCTGGATTTGACTATATCCGACTTTATTGCTTTAGCCATAATTTGGTTATCCGAGAAGAAGTAAACATATTTTTCTAATTCGAACTTCTGAGGCTGTTTACACACTTCATCCACAGGCTTCCGGTAGAAAGACCGTGCTATGGGCTGGGACGCGAGTATAACATTCTGCCTCTCGTTCTTCAATATACAGTATCCCGGTCCCACGGACAACAGTACTAAGGTTCCGTCTAGCCAGGAAAATATATTTGATATTAGAATCAAGCAATTAGCAACACATTTTATATCTGATGTTTGGTAAGATATTACAATTGTTTGCCTCTGTTATTTTTTGTGGTCTCTATTGATTCATTCGCCCATCACGTGTATTATTTTCGCTGTGAGGGCCGCCTCATACGTTATTTGGTTTTCTATAGGTTGGATGCAAACTGGGATGCTCTGGATCTAGGCCAATTTGCTTATATACGAGATAAAAATCAAATATTTTTACAAGACAAAGTATATTTGAAGTATTTCATCGCATTCCCACAGATTAGATAATTATTTCAGGGGGCGTGACTTTCTTCATAGGTAATCTATATAGTTGGCTTTAAAGTAAAACCTTCGATGATATATTTAAAATAGTTTCAATAGCGTCCAATGTACTACAGAAAAGTAAATCACTATTTATATACACACTAGTGTATCTTTTTTATTTGGCAGATACTATAACAGATACAGCTGTTCATAGGAGTGAATGATCACCGAAAAATTGTCCTTGATAATAAACTTCGCAGGAGCGTAGTTAAGCTCATAGATTATAAAATATTGTCTCTTGTTTTTCAATATAGTATTATATTTCCACAGACCTCTACGCTGAGGTTCCGTTTTGCCAAGTTTGTCTAACTGGTATACGAATTTCGCAACTACTACTTATAAAGGGTAGTTAAATTGTAAGGGCCGATGTTGAATGTGAACCACACTTAAACATCAAGTTTTTTTTCTGCATTTCATTTGACATTTCTCAATTTCAGACCAACTCAATTTGAACCATGGAAAGATACACAATCGAGCAACGCTTTAAAGTTTTTTAAGCCTTTTACGAAAATGGGCGTTCAAATCAATATGCATTTCGTGCACTTCGTGATGTTTTTTTGATCAGCATAATCGACCAAATGTGTCCACAATCGGGAGAATTGTGCGCAAATTTCAGCAAACCGGGTCTGTAGGAGATGTGAAAACACCTGTGCATGCTCGCCCAGTTCGTTTGGTGCGGTTTATGGGCTGGCGACGTCATCGGGCCATACTTCTTCGAAATGAGGCCGGTCAGGCAGTTACTGTGAATGGTGTTCGCTATCGTGAGATTAAAACGAACTTTTTATGGCCCGAATTGGAAGATATGGATGTGGACAATAGTATGTGGTTTCAACAGGACGGTGCCACTTGCCACCGTTGGACATCTTTCTTTAGGGTTATTTGAAAGAAAAGGTGTACGTCGATAATCCAGCAACAATTCAAGAGCAAAAGGATGAGATAATTCGGCACATTAAAGGCATAGAACCCCAATTATACCTCAGCGTTATCGAAAATTTGGACCATCGGATGGAGGTGTGCCGCCGGGTCGCGACGGCCATTTGGCCGATATTTTGTTCCATACATAATTGTACATACCAATATTATCATAATAAAAAGAAATGACAATAATTTCCTAAATAGTTTGTTTTATTCAAAATCAACATCGGCCCTTAAAATTTAACCACCCTTTATCACTTGCCTACATCTATCCCATGCCTCTATTAATGTTTTGTGATCTCTACTGCTTCATATTTTCTTTCAGTTTTGTTTTCTGTGAGGGATGCCTCACTCACTTTGGATTTCTATAAGTTAAATGTAAACTGGGATACTCTGTTTATAGCGTATTGCGAGTATTTCTTGGCTGGTCCATAGATTAGATAATACTTTCCGTCGGGTGCAGTTTACTTGTCTATCTTTAGATTAAAGCATTTGGTTGTGTTTTTAGAATAATTTATTTAGTACAATAGTAGGTATTGTTCACACTTTTGTAGAGCCAATGTCGTGTCAGTTTTTTTTCAAAATCAGTGACACTTATTGGCTTTTTCTGGCATGAAATACTTCCAGTTTATTTGAATTCTTTCTCTTAAAAGTTGTGTAATGTCATATGCCTAGCAGACTGATTTATATCCTTCGTTGGTTAAGTTCCTTAGAAGACTGTTTAGTGGTGACTCGAGGTGTTCATTCCCGAGACCATCTAATCCCAGCAAAAAAGTTTGTAGTTCTTCAATTTCTTTCGAGAAAAATTATAGCATATACAGCTGACCTTTGACATGAAATATCACAGCCAAATTTCCCTAATGATTCAATTCGTTGTATACTTAATTGCGTTGCAACCATATAATTTTGCTTATGCAAAGGTTTGTATTCTTTAACGAAATAGACTCAAAATGGTTTCATTACTACTTTTCTTAGCCAATTCATTCTTCTAGAAACTGTTTATGTAGTTATAGTAAATTTATTAAGAGTACATAAAATTAATTGCGTTTCCATCTCCTTCAAAATTGTTTAAAACATTAATAAATGTCTCTTAATAAGTGAATATATATCTTAGAAAACAAAATTGAGCTAAAAGAAGCTATGACGAAATCATGTTCAGGGCAACAATCGATCATAAATAAATAATAAGTGAATATATATCTTAGGAAACAAAATTGAGCTAAAAGAAGCTATGACGAAATCATTTTCAAGGCAACAATCGATCATAAATCATGATAAAGATATACATAATAGCCACTTTCACCGCAACACCAATGCGTGAATACTCAAAGATTTGTCGCCGTTTTTGTTATCATAATATGCAATACAAGTGAAGGGTGGATATATATATCTACAGCATAATTATGAGGAGTTTCTGTTGTATAAACAAACAATAAAAAAAGAACTGTTATCAGGAATAACCACATTAATTTACTCGGACACAATGAATATTAGATTTTGTTCCATCTATCTATATGTAGAAGACATAAAATCGCCTAGAATTATAATTCAAATATTTCTGAAGAAGCCAGGGACGGAGTCGTTCTTGTAATCAAAGATGTGTAAACCTATAAAAACGAGTTTGGTGGAATCCATTTGAAAACATTTCAAGTCACGTGAGATGTTTTCGAATGTCTGTTTGACTAGAATATATGACAAATTATCGTACAATGTTACATATATTTTCCGCAAACTTTGGTTAAATTCAAAGACGGCCCATGAACCAGTTGGACCCTTCAGTTATCTCCCCCAAATAGCCAAAATGGAGAAAAATATTAAATTCCCAGCAATTTTAATATGAGTGCAACATTGAAATTTGTAACTATTCTATGCTTTTGAAAAGTCTACAGTTAAGTACAAAATAGGAGTACTCAATTTTAGTAACTTCCTTACAAAATTCACCGTACCAATATTACGACTTGTCTAAATGTCTTAAAATTTCGTATTTTGGTGTATTTTTACTACGACTATTGACTAACAAAACATGGGCAAACCCTGACACTTCTCACAGAAAATACTAGATTCCATATTAAAGTTTTATGAAGGGAAACATCTGAAGGTTACTAAAATTTTCTTTGTTGCTACTAAGAATTTTGTAAGAAAAGTTCTTTAGTTTAATTACTTAATAAAAAGATTTAAATTTCTCGTTATATTCTTGTTGAAAACCTGCTCATGAAGAATAAATGGAATCTCTATCTTTTTCTGATTTTTTATTTATTTATTAATCTCGATTTATCTCAAAAGTTTCCCTTTCACTTAACGTTTTCGATAGTTTTATAAATAGGTATAAAAAAATATTCTTAACAATGCATATGAGTTCATGAAATTCGTCTGAAAACTCAATTAATATATGTTACTAAAATTTCCAATAATAAAAGTTTGATCATTAAAATCTGGATTCGGATAGACAAATTAAGAAAAATTCATAGCGCAATATAGCGGCCGCGTTAATTTTGTATGTAAATGCTAGTTTGTGGCCTTCCTCAAAAACAAATACATATACAAATATGTATGTTGATATAATGAAATTTCGTCATACTAACATCAATTAAATCTATAAATTCGATTCATGTTTTGATAAAAATCTCACATATTTATGAACATCTGTCTACAAATTAGAAGTCCAAAGTTCAAAGACATCAGAAGCATAAAACATAGCAAGTCGGCAAAATACAATCCACTTTCACTTATGTATGTTCACAAAAAATTAACTAGAGAAACGTCACCATCTTTCTCCAAAAATTCGTCTCACTTTTTTCCAAATCCGCATCGCCTTTCCAACTGAATTGTACTATCAATGGTTTTTTTCTTTGTACTCACCCACTGTTAAATCATCATCCAAATCGTCGTAATTGACATCCATAATGGCAACTTGTTCGCTTAGCTGAGGCACTGGTTCACATTCGGCATTTATATCGAAAGCCATACCCATCTCATTGGCATTATGGAATGGTGCAAAGCTTTGTATATCTCCATCGCCACCTCCACCATCCGAGCAACCGGGCGGTCCATCATCTTCACAATCCGACCCCAGACTCATAGGTTTTGATTCGGATTGATCTTTGTCATCATTCAAGGCCTCTGGTGTATCCGATATAACATAACCTCCGTGCATAGGTCTTAGTTGCATTCCATCAATGTTAGATATTTTGAATAGTCGATCACACGCAGCCAGGTCAGCTTCATTTTCAGTATTCAGCGGAACTTCTTCGGTGTAATCACACACGGGTATTGTTTGAGCATCCCAAACGCCAAATGTCGTTCTCAGACGCAATTCGGACTCAGTGGTCGGGAGTATATTGTTCATTAGGCGATTCGAAGAGTTTATGGAACCCACAATCGAATTAAGTTTGCCAAAGACGGGATCTTGCAATGGGACCGTATCCAGGCGAGCATTGATGGTATCTTTATTCTTTGTTATGGTGGAAACTAGGTTACGTTTTTTCTTCTGTTTCTTCTGGGGCTGTTTCTCGGCCACACCACCCTCCACACCGGCTGCACTGGCATTCGGATCATTTCCACCTTCGCCACCAGTGGCCACATCATCCTCGTCATCATCCTCCTGAACTTGTTTTTCATTGAATTTTTGAGCATTCAAACCGGCGGACATACGCAATACATCGGTATGGATTGAATCTACACGAAGACTGTAAACCTTAGAAGAAGCCTCCAGAGAAGAACCAGCAACCTAAAAGGGAATTATGAAAACATTAATATGATAAGGATTACTACTACCACCACTACAACAAAAATAATAACAACAACAGCAATAGTGTCAGGACAGTTTTCAACATAACTCTAAACGATTGTTTTGATACAGTCAACACCAAAAAAACAAAACATCTAAATCCTTCCTATAGGAATAAAAGGACACTACTACCATCGGAGTTTATAGAAATGTTTTTACACCCACCTTAAAATTGTTCATCGACTTATGATGCCTGTCCAGCAATGTTGACAAAGTGTCTATCAGCGACACTGACCAAGCGTTGTCCTTGCTCAATTTATTGCCATTGTAGATTTCCAAGCATTTCTTTAGCGTTTCGTTTTCCTCGAGGCACGCCGAATCACCACCATTGGAGGATAACAGGGTACGTCTACGTGCCTGTCGGCGCTCCTCCTCGTCATCGTTGATAGTGACGTTGTGGCTTTGTCCTTCTCGCAACACTCCCGCCTCGGAACGTCTCAGCGGTGAGTCCGTGTGTGCTGGTGTCATGTTCACCTAAAATAATTAAACAGACGGGAAAATGGAAAATTATTTAATTTGTGTCATATATTGCCAAAATTACCATGAATTCGCTTTTGCTTTGAATCTCCCCTGCACAACCCGCCGCGCGCGTCTTTTTTGTTTAGTTTGTCCGTCACACACAATTCGTCGTCGTTGCTCACTTCACTATTTGTGTTTTCAACATTTCTTACCTTTAACGTTTGTGTTTTTTTGTTTTGTTTTTCTATGTAAAATTGTATTCCTCAACTGTACTTTTTCACCATAAATTTTGTACTTTTCTATAATAATCACAACTTTTCCTTAATTTTTCTTCAATTTGTTCTCTTATTGCATTAAAATAATATAACAAGGTAAATGTTTTATTCTTCTTCTTTGAAAATGCGCTTGTGTTTGTGCTATATGAAATTTCAGTTGTTTTCAAATGAAAACGCCAAATTAAAATACATGGGAAAGAGCGAGAAAGGGAGAACACAAAGAGCAAAAATATTAAAAAATGGAGTCGTCTGAGCAGGGTTGTATTACAGTGTAAACAGAGTAGCCAGATTATATTATTGGTGGCAGGGCAAGTAGGTAGCTAAATGAAAGCGACGGTGACTACGACTGAGACAATTTTAAGGCATTATCATTACGTTTTCACTATTATCTCTTATGTGAAATTTACACGATACATCTGATGTATGATCATCGCCTGTACTTGTAGAATGGCGCTTACAGAAAAACGATACATCATCAAAAACGTATATATGTTTTTAATTTTCACAAACACCTTCAAATATGATGTATACATCAGATGTATCGTGTAAATCCCGCATTCTTGGAAACTTAATGTTAATGCCTTAAAACTATTTTAGTCGTATTTATCATCGCTTTGAAAAGGTCGACTGTTTTTATCAATTGGTAACAATAACTTGTTTATACGCCGAGATAATAGATGTGAGTATATGACGTAACCTGAAGGTGAAGGACAGAGCGTATATGACGTAACCTGAAGGTGAACGATTCATTGGAATGCTTAAACATAATAATTATGTAACATTTCGACCAACAAAAAAACGTTTATATTTAAAAGTAGATGCGAAAAAGTTCCGAGAAATTGTATCGAATTTCAACTTAAAACGGAAACTAACTTAAGATTATGTTGTATTGAACATTGCGTTGTACTTGCACCACTAATTCTGGCAAATTAGTGCCATAAACGTATCGTAACACAGCCTTACGTATAATCTACTTCCAAGTATTTTCGTTCACAAACGTCACAAAGTTTATCTACGTGTTGGTCGCTTTCACGCGTTAAACGCGTCAAATTAACACAAGATGCCAAAGAAATTCACCTAATAATTTTTTTATAATTGGTACTGAAAAATGTTTTGTATTATTTTTAGATCTATTTATCGCCTTCTAAAAACTTCGACACTTTTCATGCGTACATATATCCAACAAGATGAAAAAGTGTAGATATTTTCATACTTATGCGGCGACGTTTGCTTGGAAAAAATGGTCTCGTCCCAATCTGGACAAAGGGGAATTCTTTAGTTCAGATTCACACTCGGCAATTTTTTCCAAGCAAGTGTCAAAGTTTATAGGAGAGAGAGGCAGAGAGCTCTTTCCGCAAGCCTCTCGCTCCCATAAACTTTGACACTTGCTTTGGTTCGGTTGTACTAGCAAAGGAAAAAAATAATTTTAATATTAATAAAATAAAAACAATAATAATTTCACAACTAAATTCATACTTTTAAAGTGGCAGAATTTTAGAATGACAGAAGAAGCAACAATGAAAAGAGTATTGCAAAAAAAGGAGTCGTGTGAACGCAAACACAAGTTTAAAAGAGAATTAGACGATAATTTACTTAAAAAAAAGTATCGTGAGTTTATAAATCGGAATGTTTATAAATTTGGTGGTTAGTATTACAGTGGCCATATTTACAGGTTAAGCCATCCTTAGTCCAGATTCACACTCGGCTATTTTTTCCAAGCAAGTGTCAATGTTTGTGGCAAAGATAGGCAGGCGGAGAGAGCTCTCTGCCTCTCTCCTACGAACTTTGACACTTGTTTGGAAAAATTTCCGAGTGTGAATCTGGACTTAAACACAAAAACCAGCAAGTCGACAACAAAGTGCACTGTTGACACAATGTACAAAATTTTTCGAAATTGCTAGCTATTGAAATGAGAAAAATGAAATTATTTTCAAACGAGCAATTTTTTCCAAGCAAGTGTCAAAGTTTCTTGGAGAGGCAGGCGGAATGAGCTCTCTGCCTCTCTCTCCTACAAACTTTGACACTTGTTCGAAAAAATTGCCGAGAGTGAATCTCGACTTAGTCGTGCTACATACGAGGTTTACAGAATTTTTTCGGAATCACCGAATTTGAACGATCGTACTGCCGAGAAAAAAAACATGTTAATAAATGTTCTGAATTATTTAAAATAAAATTATAAATGCATATTTTAATAAAAATTATGAAAGGTACTTTGCAAAATTACACAAGAGCGTATATTGTTCACCAGAGCGTATTTTGGTAGAACGCGCATATAACTGCATCTTTTCGACGCCTAAAAGAATCACAGGAGAAAAGCTCCGCTCCTCAAATATGGCATTACCCTATCTGCGGCTGACAAGGTGGCATCCCTCCACCCACATACAAAACACAAACAAGAAACGTCACCAGAGCAGAGGAAAGAGACAATAAAAAGGAAAAGCGTAGGAATTTGGAATTTGTTGCGACGACCACACTTTTGTTAATTTTCTTTAGTAAAAATTATGTTTAATAGAGAAAAATGCATTTAACACAAATTATAACAATTGTAAGGAACATTTCTGTCAATGGATGCATAAAAATAATATCAAACATTTTGTAGTTTTTAGCTATTCTGGTGCCGCCGCTTATAAAGCCGGCTGACGGAAAAATTAACACCAAAACCGCCATTGTCGAAGATATTGTTGAATATAAGGATTTCAAAAAGCTCTTGCGAACCAAGACCAATGTTTTGGTGCTTTATACCAGCAATGTTAAACTATCGACGGAACAGATTAAGGTATTCAAAGAAACTGCCGCTATAGTCAAAGGAACAGGCACAATGGTTTTGATGGACTGCTCAATGGCGGATAAAAAGAAATTGTGTAAAAAACTGAAAGTTAATCCAGATCCTGTGCAATTGAAACACTATAAAGAGGGAGATTATCATAAAGACTATGATCGTCAAATGTCTGTGACTTCCATGGTAACCTTTATGCGTGACCCCGCGGGTGATTTGCCTTGGGAGGAAGATCCAGCGGGCAAAGATGTTATACATTTCGGCGACTATGCATCGTTCCTAAAACATTTGAAAAAGGATATGCGCCCCATGCTGATTATGTTTTATGTTCCGTGGTGTGGTTTCTGCAAGAGATTAAAACCAGATTTTTCCAAAGCAGCCACGGAAGTGAAAAGTGAAGGTTATGTATTGGCTGGCATGGATGTGGAGAGACAGGAGAATGCTTTGGCCAGAAGGGCATACAATATAACGGGTAATTGGCTAAATTTAAAAAATGCTATGAAATTTACTTACATTCTTTTTTAAAGGTTTTCCCACAATAATTTATTTTGAGAATGGAAAATTAAAACAAATCTATGAAGGAGAAAATAACAAAGATGGTATAGTGTCCTTTATGCGAGATCCTTCATCGGTGTCCATCAAAAAACCCAAAGAAATCGATTGGTCGGCTGATACAAATTCTGAAATTGTTCATCTTACAAGGCAGGGATTTGAGCCAGCACTAAAAGATGAAAAATCCGTATTGGTTATGTTTTATGCACCCTGTAAATATATACATTCACAAATGTTTAAACAAGGAGATTGAACTTTATATTCTTATTTTTAGGGTGCGGTCATTGTAAACGAATGAAGCCGGAATATGAAAACGCTGCTTTGGAAATGAAAGAAAAGAATATTCCCGGTGTTTTGGCGGCATTGGATGCCACAAAAGAGAGTTCAATAGCAGAGCAGCATAAAGTCAAGGGGTATCCTACAATTAAGTATTTCGTAAATGGCCAATTTAAATTTGATGTCAATGTAAGAGATGCCGATAAGATAGTAGAATTTATGAAAGACCCAAAAGAACCTCCGCCACCACCACCACCCGAAAAGAGCTGGGAAGAGGAAGAAGACACCGAAGTGGTGTTCTTAAATGATCAGAATTTTGCAACCACTTTGAAAAGGAAAAAACATGCTTTGGTCATGTTTTATGCGCCCTGTAAATATGAAAAATACACCGCTGTTCTGTATTCCGAGAGCGAATTGAATTCAAATTTCTAATTCACAAAATAATTTCTTTGTGATTGTCTTTATTTTCCCATTCAAACATATTTGATACATTCGACATATATTTATTTGTGTCCGAAGAAAATGTATAAAAACTTGATTCTGAGCGAATTGAAAATGAATTCAGATTCAAGCCAAATTCGGAATGCAGCAAAGCGCGATAACTCTTAATTTTTAAAATCGTCAAATCAATTCATTTTTGCTTTTTAGGGTGCGGTCATTGTAAAAGTACAAAACCCGAATTTAATGCAGCTGCTAAAGCCTTAAAGGAAGATTCACGCTTAATTTTAGCAGCTGTCGATTGCACACGCGATACTGCCGCTTGCTCTCAGCATGAGGTGCGTGGGTATCCCACCTTTAAGTATTTTTCATATTTAAAGACCAAACAGGATTACAATGGAGGACGTAAACGTGAAGACTTTATTGCCTATATGAACAAGGCCAATGAAGTTGTAACAAAGTCCAAATCCGAACACGAGGAGCTGTAATGGTTAGTCTTCTCACACGAAACGAACAAATAATTATCTTGTATTACAAAACAAAAACTGTGACACTATTTTCTACTATGATATATTTTTTATGATTGTATTTAGATTTAAATTTTGTATTTTTTATATATCACATATTTTCCCCAAATTATCTACCACCTATAAAAAAGAATCTCAAGCGCTCAAACATCTACAACAAAACCAGTGTTATTTTTGATATCTCAAAGTATTGTTAGAAAAAACAAAGTTTTTATAACATCCTATTTTTTCATTCCTATTAGAAACGTTTTTTTTTTGTTTATTGAAATTATTATGAATTATTTTGAATCAAAAAGAATATAAAAAATTTAATGCAAATTTCATGTGTTGTTAGTTTCTTTTTTTTACAAACAATGGACAATTTTGGCGAGTTAACCTTCTGCAGTTGTTATTTTTTAATACTTGCTTAGTTGAAGGCAATGCATTCAGGGCTATGACATTTACAGATCTGAAGCCTCTTTTTTTTAATCATTTAGACAGCTAAACGAAATAAAAATGCAATACCATCACAGCTTTAAGACCAATAACTGTTGCATTATGCTATACGATCAAAAACTTCAGTGACAAATATAATGATTATCTTGGCGTTTTTTCATAAATTTTCTGAAAAAGACTCTCATAACTAATATAAGTAAGGACATTTTTTACAAAATGGTAATTAAATATATATGCAATTTTTAATGAAAATCAATCTCTTTATTTAATATGTATGGATTCAACTAAAGGCATTTCCACATGAGAATGGTTGAGGTCCACTGTATGTATGTATTATCTGAGAATTTGTGTTAGATATTTTTGTATCTTATTACAATACTTTTCTTAGAAAATGAATTACTCCAGTAAAATGTACAATGTAAAAAAACTATTATGTATGATAGTTTCTCTGGCAGGTCTCTGTTATGGAAGTCATGCAAATACTGTGCTAATTAAGGCTTTTAAATTTAGAAATGACGAAGATGGCTACGATTTGATTTGCTGAAGTGTCTATAACTTTTTATTATTTTAAGAACTATTAGATGATTCGTTCTATATTAGAGGTTTATGTGAAGGTTTCGAGATCAGAAAAAATTGTATATGTGGAGTCGAGCCAAAACTATTCGACTCCGACTCCCGGAGTCAAATTTTAAAATCACTCGACACCGACTCCGGCAGTTAAATAACATAAATTTCTGAAATTATATTTCAACTAAGACGTGAGTTCATGTTATAAAAATAAGATATAGCTTTGTTAAAAAAACACAAAAAAGTAGGTGTACAATACCGGTAAAATTTTCATCAATCACTACATCTGTTTTAATATAACGCAATTTTTTTTAAATTAGTTTATTCGCAACCAGTTTATTCGTTAGTTATTATACCCTACACCACACTATGGTACAGGAGGTTATACATTTGTTTTTTGACATATTTGTAAAAAATACTACAGCTAGACACACCTTAAAATATACCGTTTTACTCAGAATCACTAGTTGTCCGTCTATCCATCTTAAGTTGTTCGTTAAGTATTTGTACCATACTAAATTGTACAAGTATTAAAATTTGGCAATGAGAACTCTTTCACTCTAGGGAGGAAACTTATTGGAATTGGTGAAAATCGGTTCAGGTCGTTATTGCCCACAGA
The DNA here is from genome assembly GCA_963930755.1 of Eudasyphora cyanicolor. NCBI lineage: Eukaryota > Metazoa > Arthropoda > Insecta > Diptera > Muscidae > Eudasyphora > Eudasyphora cyanicolor. The sequence continues at coordinate 12,355,260 of OZ005737.1, forward strand.
TATAAATATTTCTTTAGATTTGGCCTTGTAACGCTATGGAAGCAGTATTTCACATTCAACCATTTTTTTAATTTTGTAGGGTAGAATTTATGTATCCAAGAACGCATATTGTCGAATAAAATCGAAAAAATATAATGTAATTATCTCATATTTATATTTACAATATCGGAGCTTATTCTGCTCTAACAAGATGTTGTACCGTTTCATATAGTTGTCTTCGCTCAGCCTTTCCTTAGGAATAGTGTATAGTCTTGAAAAAATACTTATTTTGTTAGCTAAATACTCGTATATTCAGAGCTTTCCTAAAACTGTTTTACATAAAAACTCGATAGTTTGGTTAACTTTGCAGATATTTTTGGCATACTTAAATATTTGGTTAAAAGCTACGAATATTTTATCCTTTTTTTTTACCAAAATTGTTTTCCCAAAATGTTTTAGTGCAAAAGTTCTATCACATTATTGGTAATTTTTGCACAATACATCTCGGAGTTGACCATATTTTTTTGACTCCGGGCAAATTTCCCAGACTCCGACTTCACAGCCCTGTATATATGTACGAGTGATCAACCCTTAGCACAACCCCCATCCTGGAGGGTCAGTCAGTCTTGGATTTAATAAGTGCCCAAGCAAGATTCCAGATTCTTACTGAATTCGTCCGCTACCACTCCTATTAGAATACCCGTGGTTTTGATATTCTAAGACTCCGGATGACCATTAGATTCAATATTTGAAAATTGCCCAAATGGAGCTCCCTACCTACTTAGCCTTGACCTAAATTTCCACAAGGGTTGTTTACCACGTCTCCGTTTAAGTTGCTCAGGTTTCCTGGATGCAACACGATGTGAGAGGCATTCTGAGCAGAATACTTGCTTCAATTAATGAAACATATATGCTTAGGTACATCGACGAATTAGACAGTCCTATGCGAGGAGAAAATTTAGTCCGATTTATGACACCAATGATCTAGAATGCAAATTGAAAGCGAGAATTAGAACTTACCTTTGTTGGAACGACGGCATCCTAAGACATCCTAATGAAATAAAAAAGACAAAGCATGGTGTTAAAACAAATTGGTCGGATAATGTAATTCATCAAAATACCGTCGTATCCCAAAGATGCGCCTGCTACCATTCCAATTAGAAATGAAGAGCACAACCGAAACGTATATTTAACGGGTTGTTTTTACACACTGAAACAATTTTAATTCTGATTCATAACGCTTTACCAGTTTCTTTTCAACAAACATCTATGTGTTCTTTTATTTTTGGGAATGCACTCGATCTAATTCGCGCCAAATGAAATATAAACCGATAAAAAGTATTAAAGTATACAAAATTGAAATCTGATATATTCAATGAGATTTCATAACATTTCACTATCGTCCATGGATGGCAATCGCATTTCGCCTAAAATTGGCGATTGTCAAAATATGTTCTGAATTTTTTTTGCACCACAATTTGGATTTATTAAAATCAAATTATTAATTACAGTGATAAATAACTACATCCATGTGAGAATATTATTAAAATTTAATTTCGAAGACCATTAAAATTGAAGGGGAAATTTTTGCGTTTTGCGATTTGAACTCACGCGATTGTCATCACATGGGCATATATTTTTTACATGAAACCTAATTTTTCCCACTCAATGGAAAATACTCGAACTTATTCGCGCCAAATAAAATATCAACTGAAGAGAAATGTCTTGGCGTTTTTTAGGACCGGCCAAATAATTCTTCTAGCGCAATTGCGTTTGAAGTAACCCTAAGGGCATCTCCTAAATACCGGTGAATGCGTCCTGCGTCTGTCAAACTCGATTTCAAATATATGAAAATGTACTACAGCTACCGAAATACGCACACGGATACACCGGATAATTTCAAAAAATCCGAATTTGACAGTGCGCTTACACATACAAGGAAAGAAATCAAAACAACAACAAAAGAAAACATAAACACAAACGGATGACAAGCAGCATTTTATTTTTTATCTTGGAACAATGCACGAAGTAGAAAAATATTAAATATTGAATTTGCTGAAAATGCCAAATACAAACTGGTAAGAATTTAATATTTTACTGTTATAATTTATATCAAAAATTTGTTTTTCAGATTAAGAGCGAAGAAATGATTGAAATAGCTGGGATACTGCCCACTTATGGAATACATAGGAGCCTCTCCACAAATGTGTAAAAATCAAGAAGGGCACATTGCAAGCAATTTCTCTGAAGTTGTCAACACCAAGTAAATTCCAAAACTTTAAATTATGCACCAGCATTTTTGTATTAATGTTTATTATTTCAACAGAAACGTGGGGAACCTATTCATGCTGCTTGGACGCAAGGAATCCATTTTCAAGAACAAATTTTGATTCCGGTCTAAGAAAATCGTTAGTCCAGGTGTTTGTTCTTCCTACAATGAAGCATGTGACACGAGCTTGTTCCGAATAGTTTTTATTTCCATAGCTTTACGATCCTGCATTTAAATTCCATGTTCAACGAGGACATTTGGAAATATCAATCGAAACTGGCCAATAAACAATTCTCTGCTTTGAAGCATGATTATAAGATAGAATTTGATTTAATAGCGACACTGTCATGTGATATAAAACACAATTTAGTCCCTACATGGCAAGTGCCGACAGCTTCGATAGATTTGGTTGGCGTTTACAAAGTCAGGAGGAGAATTACAGGTCTTTACATTTTGCACAACCAATAAAGAGTTTAAGAAACATAATTTGACTTCAGTGTACAAAACCAACATCTTTAGATACTCCACGATATATTAGCAATGTTTCCGTTCTTCTCTAATGAAAAACAGCATCTTGCATAACAAACAAATTAAAACATATAACTCAGTCGTATTCTAACTGCGAAAGCAAACGAACGTCTTGTACAAACTCTCTCTTGCCATTTATCAACATTGTTGTAACGAACATGAGTGCTTCAACAAAACAACTTAATTTCGAAGTTGACACAAAAAAAGTATACAAAAATCATACTTTTGGACCTAAGTATCTAATAATGTCTAGAAAGGAAAGTGATGATACCTTAAAAAACGTGTCTCCATTCTTAATTAAAAAAGTTATTGATAGCCTCTGTGGACAAATTGATATGTGCAAAAAACTCAGAAGTGGTGATCTCCTACTTAAAACAAAAACTACTACTCAAGCAATTAAATTAATTCAACTGATTTCACTCTCAAATGAGATTAAAGTTGAAGTCAAAGAACATAACTCCCTTAACAATACCAAGGGTGTAATATATTGCAATGACTTACGTGGAATTCCCGAGAAGGAAATTCTTGGTGAACTAAAACATCAAAACGTAATCGACGTTCAAAAAATTCTTAAAAAAAGTGAAGACTCTCTAATAGAAACCGGACTTATAATTATAACGTTTTCCGCATCCAAACTGCCTGATGACATTGATATCGGGTATGAGAAGACCAACGTAAGACCATATATACCAATGCCTTTACGGTGTCGCCAATGCTTTCGCTATGGCCACCTAACAAAACTATGCAAAAATAACAAAATTTGCATAAACTGTGGTGACATAGATCATACTGCCGACGGCGAACTTTGTCAAAGCAAAACTAAATGCATTAACTGCAAAGACAACAAAATCGAAGAAAACGACCATTCCGTGCTGAGTAAGAAATGCCCTGTTTTTCTCAAATTCAAAGAAATACAAGCCATAAAAACACTTGATAAAGTAGACAACAAAACTGCACTCGCTACTTACAAGCAACGTCATCCCAATGACAATTCTTTCTCCAAGGTTACAAGAAACATTGTAACCTACGAGTCGTCTGATGATCGTCCAACTACCTCCAACAAAATAAACAACAACAACATCACCATCAATAACAATAACAACATCAACACCGAAGATCGGGAGACTAAAAAAGATCAACCAAAGTCTTCTAAACACCAACCCCCGCCAACTCCCGCGGTTGGACTTAAAAAACCAACCGTAGTCAACATTCTACCAAGGAACACATCGAAGCGAACACGAAACGAACTGAAAACCAAAGCAGCCGCTATGAAGAACACTAAAAAAATTTGCAGAAACTCAACAGAAAGTGACGAAAACGACAATATGTCCGATGCTTAAATTAACAACAGCGCAGTCAATCAGTTGAGTCGTTTGATTTCTACCGTGTGAGTTTGTTATGCTTGCATTTCAAACTACTCATGCTTCTGGATTTCTCTCGACTCAACTGTTAACAAAAATTTCAACTACTCTCTTAAATATTGCTTTTCTCAGTTGCACTTTCTCTTCCTTTTTATCTCTTTTATAACCATGGTAATTAAAATCCTCCAATGGAATATTAAAGGTTACTGTAATAATTACAACGAACTATTAAATCTAATAAAAAAGCATAAACCAAATATAATTTCTCTTCAAGAAACACACCTCAAAACCACCAATAACATACCAATACCAATACATTTTTGTATTTACACATCAAAAAATTCCGCGATCTTAATCCATAAATCAATACAACATGATTTTATCGGCAGCTTCGACAATTTAGATTCTGTCGCTGTTAAAATTATTTCCAAATCCACTTTCTACGTATACTCAACCTATCTAAATCCGGCAAAATCATTTAGTTTGAATGATCTTGAACTCATTTTCTCATCTACCTCACATCCTATAGTCATATCCGGCGATATGAATAGTTGGCATCCGCTATGGGGCTCTACAACTAGTAACCAAAGAGGAAAAATACTCTCAAAATTCATAACCCAATCAAATCTTTCTATATTAAATGATGGTTCCCCAACACATTTCTCTACCCACAAAACATTTACCCACATTGATCTCACTTTAATTTCATCGGCATTGTCTATACATGCAGATTGGTACATAGAAAATGATCTCTACGGCAGTGATCACTTCCCTATTGTAACTACTCTATTTTCTGAAGATTATTCAGAAAACAAAGTTCGTCTTAAACCATTATTTAATACCAAAAAAGCTAACTGGTCTCATTTTCAACACTTATCAGAGAAGTTTTGTTCCGAAAGAATGCCTAGTAACAACATCAATAAAGAAACGGCAAATATACAAACAATTATTTTACAAGCTGCTAATGAATCTATCCCTCAGTATGTTTTCCATAACAACAAGCCCCCTGTTCCATGGTGGAATAAAAAATTGGACGACCTTAAACGACAAAGAAACCATCTACTAAATAATTTCAGGAAAAATATCACTAATGATAATCTCATCAAATACCGCAAAATTAACGCCCTTTACAAGAGAGAATTGAAAACGTCTAAGAAACAATCGATTGATAAATTTACATCTCAAATCAATAATTCCAGCCCCACAAGTCAAATTTGGTCAAACATTCGACGTTTCTGTGGCATGAATTCTAAATCGCCTATTCACTGCATCTCTAATAATGATGTTATGTTGTCAAATCCCCTCGATATAGCAAACAGATTTTGCAAATATTGGTCCCAATTATCAGATGACTCTAACTTCCCCCATTTATTCCAAACAGCTAAGCAGGAATACCTACATGGACCAAAACATTTGGTTCCAAATAAAAATGCAAGCGTCATCGAAAATGACATTACTTACTTAGAATTCTCTATTTCCCTTAGTAAACTCAAGGGCAAAACTCCTGGTATAGATAGAATTAATTACCAAATGATACAAAAACTCGACAGTAACACCAAACGAAGAATAATTCATTTATATAATAGTATTTTAAATACACATATTCCTCATATCTATAAAAACAGCTTCATAATACCCATACTAAAACCTAACTGCATAAAAACATCTGTAACCTCTTATAGACCTATTTCTTTAAATACGTGTTGCTCAAAAGTTCTTGACAAGATTGTCGCAAATAGGCTATGGTGGTTTGTTACCTCTAATAAATTGCTTAACAGCCACCAATTTGGTTTCAAAAAAGGTAAAAGCATAGCTGATCCCCTTATATTCTTAGACTACATCATAAATAGTTCTTTAAAATCAAAGAAACACATTTCAATCATATCTTTAGATTTTGCGAAAGCCTTCGACAAAATAGGATTACATACTATCCTAAATCAACTAGAAGATTGGGGCATTGGGCCCAAAATTTACAAATATGTTCTAAACTACTTAACAAATAGGAAGATTAAAGTAAAAGTTGGCCCTTACTGCTCAGATGCTAATAATCTCTACAATGGCATACCTCAAGGTTCGCCCCTCTCGGTAGTGCTTTTTTTGATTGCATATAATAAACTTGCAGAAATATTGGAAACCCATAAATATCTTAAGTTCTTATCATACGCTGATGACTTCATTATTTTAAAGCCACTTGGTAGATGCAATGAACCGATTATCAATTTAGACCACGTGATATCTGAAATAAAAAACTGGTGTAACTTCTCTGGAGCAGAGTTGTCAGTACAAAAATGTAAACATCTTCACATTTGCAGAAAACATAACTGTACTCCAGTTCTAAAAGCTAACAACTATTGCTTGTCCTCTGTAAACAATTTAAAAATTCTTGGAATAACTTTCAACAGCAAATATAAATGGAATTCCCACATTGAGGAATTACACACATCCCTTTCCAGACAACTAAATGTCATCAAATGTTTATCCAACAACAAATTCATGTGTAATACTTCTACACTAATCGGAATAATAAGATCTATTCTTATTTCAAAAATAATGTATGGTATATATCTATATGGATATACTACCAAAAACCTTTTAAATAAAATCAAAACTACCTATAATGCTGCCATTCGTATATCACTCGGAGCACACCGAACCACGAGGATTTCTAACATGCTTTTTGAAGCTAATCTCATGACAATTGAAGACTATAGAGATATCTCTACAGCAAAACTTTTTAAAACCATTTTAATTAATGACAGTTCGCCCCTCATGCTACTGTTAAACCGATCCATAAAATCTAAAAAATTTTATAAAATAGATTCAGTACTTGGACGTATCTTATCAGCAAGTGAAAACTATAATTTACCATTCAATTGTCCGGATCCAAAAATAAATAATCCTTGCTGGATTTTCGACCCAACATTAATTAACACCTCCCTTCGTAGGTATAGTAAAGAACACACCATACCACAACTCTATCTAAACGAGTTCCAAAACATTCAAAATAATTTGAAAAATCACAAATTTATATATACAGATGGTTCTATGATCAACAATGTCACAAGCTACAGCTTAGTTGACGACGAAGTAATTCTCAAAACTTCCCTTCTCCCTGAATACAGCTCAGTATTTGCCGCAGAAATAATAGCTATTTTCGAAGCTACAAAATATGCCAAGAAGTCAAAAGGCAATTTCGCAATCGTCTCAGATTCACTATCTGCCTTAGACTCTATAGCAAATCCTAACAACACTGAGATTTATTCCAACCAAATTCGAAACATACTAACCCATCAAAAACAAAAAATTAAACTGATTTGGGTACCAGGTCATTCAAACATTGTTGGAAATGAGTTTGCAGACCAAGTAGCTAGACAAGCTAGTAAAAAACCACTAATCGCAACAACAAACCTGTCTTCGAAAGACATTAAAAAATTCATAAATAATGATTTCTCATTTAAACAAATTAAAACATGGAACAAAACTTCAGATTGGTATAAACTTCTAAACGGTAGTAAGAACACGCTGCAAAGTTTCCTGTCCAAAGATAAGACTCTATCGAGAAAGGACCAAGTTAAAATTATCAGGCTACGATTAGGGCATTGCCGATTTACACATGATCATGTTTTAGATAAGAACATTAAAAAAGAATGCACGTACTGTAGATCCAATGCTACAGATTTAGCTCATTTATTACTTGTATGCCCACAATTTAAAATTCATACAAAAAAATTTCTCCCAAACAAAAATGTATTGGATATTTTAAGCAACTTGAATATTGCATCTAACAAAGTGGATTTAATTAATTTTCTAAAACAAAGCAACCTCTACAATTCCATTTAAACATATGTATACGAGTATATATCTTTATCTATAAATGTAGATTTTTCCTTTTCTCCCAAACAAATATATTATATAGTGCACTATTAACCTCTTCCAGCTTAAGACCTCAGTAGTCAGAGCTTGCATTATATTTGTAATTTAGTTATAAGTATAATTGTTAATAAATAAATAAATAAAAAAAACATATAACTACAATGCTATGGAAATTTTGTAGTTAAAAAACGTTGTCATTGGGGTGAATACACAATAATACTGCTCGAATGCAAACTATCAAATTGCTTCAGTGCAGCTTCTACAATCTTTCCTTACGAAAACTTAGGGACCATAAAAAGTTAAAGAAGGTTTGAGGAACGTTTAGCAGTGTTAAAGCGTTCTTCAAACCTTCATTAAATGTATATGAATAAGGGCCTTAGTTAGAAAGTTGAGAAGACGAAGAAAAATGAATTGCTGTCGGAAAATGTTTAAAATTCGAATGCCTCCTGGTTTTGGAATATATTTCTATTTCTTCTTCTTTGTGGTTTGTCAAGAATATTTTCAAAACATATAAATCATCCATAAAATCGATATTGTTCTGAATATCCACTCCAAATGTAGAAAAACAAAATTTTTCTGAAATGGGGATGATAAATCAGCTGTTTTTGGTTTACTGCGTATTTCGGTACAGCGCGCGTTAAAAATTATCCATTATGCGTTTTTTTTAAAGACGCTGACGCATTCACTGGTATTTAAGAGACACCCTAAAACCAAAAAAAAAACTGAAGAGAAACGCAGTGTTGCATATAGTACAAAACAGCCACAGATTTGGCAATACCTTTTTAACTAATTATATGCTCACGTAACCGTTATGTAACTTTTGCGTAACGCCAGCCAACTTATGATTCATGTCATGATTCAAATATTAAGAAAAACTTAATTTTTTAAAATTTCAAAGAGAAACAAAAAACGAAATACAAAGGATATGACGGTCTTCTGCGGATTATAGCCAAACAGAATGATGCCTATATTCGTCCACACAGATGAGATTTATTGTAAGGTTTTTGAACATACCCCATAGGATCAAGTCTTTAATACAACCCGAAGATCGCGTAGTCTTCTTTGGAGATACCACAGAAAAAATCGTCGGCCACGTAGAAATATTTTGTCCGTAGGTGGCTTTGGGCATTTCGATAACTCAAAAGTTATCAAAAAATTGTATTCGAAATTTTAAAAAAATTATTAGCAAAAAAAAACAGTTTCGACTAAGATATTTTTATTTTAGATAACAGGGTAGTTACCGAAAAATTTTATTGTTTCTTGTTGTCTCATGTTGAGCACATTTTACAAAAAAATATTGTTTTTCCGATTTTTTTGTTTCTTCTTATTTATAGGTGCTCTATCCAGATACTCGTATGTGTGTATATGTGTCTATCCAAAAGATTAGGGGCATCGGATATCATACTATTGCCGAAGGCCATCCACACTTTGTCCGTGTAGCCGGCTTTGGAAAATACGATATCTCGAAAGTTATCGAACATTTTAATTTCGCATTTTTTATTCGAATAAGATCAAAATAATTAAAAAGTAAACGATTTTTTCTATTTCGATAATTAAAGTTTCTATTGAAAAATGGTATTTGTCCTATAAATCTATAATCAAGCCAGATATCTATAATTTTTCTTCTTAATTTGAGGAGATCTATCAAAATCATACGTCACGGATATACGATATCATTGTTGGAGATTCAATCGACTTGCTACAAATTACTTTAAAATATATTATTATTTCAAACTAGTATGCCATGAATTTTATTTGTTTTGTTATTTTGTCAATACGAAAATTTTCTCTATTCCCAAATAAAACTTCGTTGAATTAAAATCGTGTGTTCTTAAATATAATATAATTCCACATACAGCGCTTCTAACAGGTTATGGGCCCAGAACGCTTCCACTGCGCAACTCTGCTATGTTCGCAACGATCAAACTTCTCAACTCTGGATACGAGTGTTCGTGAATTTGTTACAGTAGCCAACGGACAATCAGTGAAATCAAATGGCAAAGGTACCTGCAACATTCAAACGGTGAACTCAAATGGTGACAGTTTTAACATCAAAATCAATGACGTCCTATTTATACCATCGTTTCATGGAAATTTGCTTTCGGTAAATAAAATATTGAAAAATAATTTTAAAATTACATTTAAAGAATCAAGTGCAAGCATTCTGACGAAAGATGGAAAAGAAATTGGGTATGCAGAGATGTCATCCGGTTTGTTCCATTTGCGGGAAGCGCAAAATGCTATGGTCGCAATGTGCAACTCTACGAACTGCCAGCACTATTGGCACAAAATATACGGACATAGGGATATTGAAGCTCTTAAATCAATGGAGAGAAAGGATCTAGTAAAAGGCTTGAAGATAACTGATTGCGGTGTACGAAAGGTATGTGACATATGTGTGAAATGTAAGATGACCAAGAAACCGTTCAATAAAAAGTCGGACGTGCAGTCAAAAAGGGTGTTGGATATAATCCACACTGATGTTTGTGGACCCATGCAGACGGTAACTCCTGGAGGGAAACGGTACTTCCTCACATTTATTGATGACTTCAGTCGTTTTACATATGTCTACCTACTCAACAAAAAATGCGAAGTTTTCGATAAAATGAAATGCTTTTTAGAATTAATGAAGAATAAATTTGGAAGATATCCATCTGTAATTAAATCAGACAATGGTGGTGAATACACCTGTCGAAATTTTAAGAAATATTTGGAAGAAAGAGGTGTCCAATACCAGTATACAGTTCCTTATTGTCCGCAGCAGAACGGGATTGCCGAAAGAAAGAACAGATCGCTCGTTGAAATGGCAAGATGTTTGCTTGCGGAAGCGAAATTGTCGAATATATTCTGGGGAGAAGCGATTATGACATCAAATTATTTGCAGAATCGGACAATCTCAAAATCGATCGGAACTACCCCTTATCAGCTTTGGGATGAAATTATACCAATTACAAGCCATTTGCAAATATTCGGTTCGAAAGCTCACGTACTTATACCGAAAGAAAAACGTCGAAAGTTAGATGACAAAACCGAAATTTTAACGTTCATGGGTTATGATGAGCATTCAAAAGGGTACAGATTTGTGAATCCAGTGACAAGGAAAGTGACCATCAGCAGAGATGCAAAATTTATTTCGAATTCTGAAAATAAAGGATTAAATGAAATTTCAAATCAAGGCAATTCTGAAGTACTGGTTGAGATTCTTGCAAGAAAATCAAACGTTAAGGAAAGCCACGAGGAGGCAGATGGAATTTTGACTTCAACAGATGAAATTATCTCAGAGGAAGAAGTATTTTTCGAAAGTGTGGATAACATAGAAATTTCTTCTGATGATACTGTTGAACCTCTCGCTATACGTAGATCAACCCGGAAGACAAAAGGCATTCCTGCTGCAAAATACGGTTACAATGTCGTATGCGACGATGGATTCATTGAACCGAAAACGTACAATGAAGCACTGAAATCGGAACAGCGTACTGAATGGATTAAAGGTATGGAAGAAGAAATAGTATCCCTGAAGAAAATGGATACATGGGAACTTGTAGTACCTCCGAAAAATGCAAATATTGTAAGCTCGAAATGGACATACAAAATAAAACGAGATTCCGAAGGAATGACTCAAAGATTCAAAGCTCGATTGGTGGCCCGTGGGTTCTCACAAAAATATGGTATGGACTATGATGAGGTGTTTGCTCCAGTGGTTCGGCAAACGACATTACGAACTTTACTATCGGTAGCAGGAGCAAGGAAAATGACAGTTGTACACTTCGACGTAAAATCGGCATTTCTACATGGCGAATTGAAAGAGACCATCTATATGAGGCAGCCACCAGGATTCGAAGAAGGCGGAAATCTGGTATGCAAGCTGAAGAAAAGCATATATGGCCTCAAGCAAGCTGCCAATGTTTGGAATAACACGCTACACAATCTGTTATGTAATGGAGGGTTTGAACAATCTAGCGCTGATCAATGTCTCTACACAAATTTCACCAACGAGGAAGGGATAACATACATTTTGGTTTACGTTGATGACATTTTGGTAGTCAGTCAAAAAGATGGAAATATCACCAGAGTTGAAACGCTGCTAAAAACTCACTTTGACATAAGCAATCTCGGAAGGGCAAATCATTATTTGGGCTTGGAAATTTTTCAAGACAAATTTTCAAACTTCTGTATTCGTCAACGAAAATACATTATCGATTTGGTGAAGGAATTCGGTATGGAAAATGCTAAAGATTCAAAATACCCGATAGACCCAGGATACGGGAAGTCAGAATCAGAAAAGTTGATGGATAACACACAATATCAAAAGTTGATCGGATCACTTTTATACCTAAGTGTCAACTCAAGGCCTGATATAGCCGCCAGTGTTTCAATTCTTGCTAGGAAAGTAGAAATGTATCAGAAATTAGAAATGTTGTGGAGAGTAGCCATTTGGATGTTGTTGGGGTAAGTGAGACCTGGTTAAAACCATCCATTTCCTCAAAGAGCGTTGCCATTTCGGGTTACAATTTTTGCAGGAATGACAGGCCGGAGCGGAGGGGTGGCGGTGTCGCTTTGTTTGTTTCAAAAAACCTTAAATATAATGTCGTCTACAAGGGTGAGGGCTATGGTGTTGTAGAATGTTTGTTCATTGAATTGTTTTGTGGAGATGAAGTTGTTTTAGTCGGAGTGGTGTATTTGCCTAGTGGTGATGTAAGTTCATTTGAAGCTGAAGTTTCGCGTATTCTGGTGAGATACCGAAATGTTGTGTTAATGGGTGACTTCAACAACAACATGTTCGATGTATCTACTGCAGCTTGTTTTAGAAGCGCATGTAATAGACTTAATTTGTCAGTCTGCCACAACTCTCGCCCGACACACTTCGATTCGTTTCACCAGTCCACGTCTCTGATTGATTATTTTCTTGTGTCTTCTGTGGAGAAAGTTGTTAAATCCGATCAAGCATTCTGTCCTGGGGTTTCCAAACATGCGTTTATTTTTATGTCTATGAATGTGTATGTACGCCGTATCTATGATGATTTTTATGAGTATTACGACTATAATGCCGTTTGTGGTGGGGTCATTCAGCAATCCGTTGCCATGTTTGACTTTTCAGGAATGTATCGCTCTTCTGACGTGAATGAACAGTTGCATATTTTTATGTCTGGTTTACACCACGTCCATTCCATGTTTCCGTTAAAAAGAGGACGTAGGCGCAATGATAGAAACAGCTGGTTCAGGTTACCTGTAATTTCCTACCACCTATCACTAAGAGATTTGGCCTATAAGGCGTACCTAGATGATAAGTGTGATGATAACTGGAGAGTGTTTTGTAGAGTCCGTAATAAGGCTAAGGCAGTTATTAGAAGAGCAAAGAGAGAAGCACATGCAGCCATGTTTGAGAAGTGCGACGACGCCAAATCTTTGTGGAGATGCATTAAGAGCAACGGAGTGTTCGAAAGTCGGTCTGATAATTATGTCACCATGGCTAACTTTGGGCTTGACACTTTAAACAGAAAGTTTGTCGGCAACCAGCTCGAGTGTCCGAGTAATGTCAACTATACGTTACACCAAAATACAAATTCTGATGGTTTTTCATTCCGTTGCATTACGACAGGAGAGCTGTGCCGGGCTTTCTCCGCTATTTCTTCTAATGTGGCGGGTAATGATGGATTTTCCTTGAAGTTTCTTAAGGTGGTTTTGCCATATATGTCTTGGCATTTTCTTCATTTGGTGAATACCATCATTACGACGTCTGTTTTTCCGGTTGGGTGGAAGGTGGCGAAGATAACCCCCATAAAGAAAGGTTCTGGTTCCTTTTCTGTAGATAATTTGCGTCCCATTTCTCTGTTGCCGGTTTTGTCTAAGGTTGTAGAGCACGTTCTGAAACAGCAGTTGTTACCTTATGTGGACCCCATGCTTGCTGATTGTCAGTGTGGTTTCCGTAACAATCGTAGTACGTCAATGTTGCTGGCTGGCCTTACTGATGAGATCAGGAATAGTTTCAATAGTCAAAAGTTTTGTGTTTTGATTTCTCTTGACTTGCAGAAGGCTTTTGACCGAGTGGACTATGGGATTTTAATAGAAAAACTGAGGTCATTGTTTAGATTCCAGGATGGTGCTTGTCGATTAATGGTTTCGTACCTTACTGATCGTAAGCAGTATGTCTCTGTTGGTGGAATGTCGTCATTCGTGTTGCCTGTAAGAAGTGGGGTGCCACAGGGGTCGGTCCTGGGACCGGTTTTATTTACGCTATTTCTAAATGATTGTTTTGGAGCCTTGGGGGGATGGTGTACCCCTTACGCTTTTGCTGACGATGTACAGCTTCTATTTAAGGGCGAATACCAGTTTGTGGATGTCATGCAGTCTAAAGTTGACTATGTTCTGAGTGCTCTTAGCCGATGGATGACGTCTAGCAATCTATGCATTAACCCGACAAAGACTAAAGCAATGTTGTTTTCTACAAGATCTGTGGGCTTGAGGTTGACGTACAATGGCGTGCCTGTAGAATTTGTGACCACCATGAAGTGCTTAGGTGTTGTTGTAGATGATCGTCTATGCTTTGCTGATCATATCGATGGGGTAGTTTCTCGTGTTAATCTCACGCTCCGTCAGCTTTATTCTTGTGACCTAGTGTTGCCCTGTCATGTGAAGCAGAGACTGGTTCATGCTCTAATTATGTCAATCATTCTCTATTGTGTCGAAATATATGCCGGTACTATATCGCAACATATTGAGAAAATTCGTATTGCTGTCAATAATGTTGTGCGTTACCTATATGGAGTGAATAATTTTTCGCATATAACTCCTTTTGTGGAAGCTTTCTTAGGATGCACATTTCAGAAATTTGTTGACGTCAGAAATCTCTTGTTATTTTATAAGGTGTGGAAAAACCAGTGCCCATCATTTTTGGTGCAATCATTTGCGTTCACTCATTCCACTCGTTGCAATTTATTGCTTATTCCGAGAGTTGAAAATAGATTGTCGGAAAGATCGTTTCAGGTTAGGGTCTCTCGTGCGTTCAACAGACTTCCTAATTCGTTAAGAACATTCAATATGTCCGATACAACATTTCGTGATAATCTTATCCTGCACTTTGGGGGCTCCAATCGCCAAGAGCGTGTATAACAATTTGTGGCAAGCTTTATAGCATTGTCTTAAATCTAACCTATTAGGAACTGAATCCTAAATCTCAGACCAAATATATAATTAGTACTTTTATTTAGCTGGGAACTGCTAACACAAATTTTAGTAACTAGGGAACAAATAATTTTTGCATTTAATCTTAGCTAGGTTTTAGCACATGAATATTTTAATGTTGTAGTTTACTCAATTGTTGTATTATGTAATTTTGTTAAAATTGGCCAATGGGCTTTGAAATTACAAATTAATAAATGAAATGAAATGAAAGTTAGTGCACCAACTCAAGAAGATTGGACAGAATTGAAACGTGTCCTGAAGTACCTAAAAGGAAGCAGTAATTATTTTTTGCGACTTAGTGATAATAATGCAGAACGTGATGTTTTAAGGTGCTATGCCGACGCAAATTGGGCCGAAGACAGGCAAGATCGAAAATCTAATTCTGGCTACGTTTTTCAAATCAACGGTGGTACTATCAGTTGGACATGCAGAAAACAAACTTGTGTTTCACTTTCTTCAACAGAGGCTGAATTCGTAGCACTCTCAGAAGCGTGCAAGGAAGTCCTCTGGATAAGAAAATTATTAAATGACATGCGGATTTGTCAAATATCACCCACTGTTATCTTTGAAGACAACCAAAGTTGTTTGCGACTCATAAAGGAAGAAAAGCTCAGCAATAGAACGAAGCACATCGACACCAAAGTTCATTTCGTAAAAGATCACACCGAAAAGAAAGACATTACATGCGTTTATTGCCCAAGTGAGTCAATGGTAGCTGATATGATGACGAAGCCGCTACCCGGGTCAATATTTGTTAAATTTCGAAAATCTATTGGCGTAACAATCGATTGAGGAAGGGTGTTGGAGATTCAATCGACTTGCTACAAATTACTTTAAAATATATTATTATTTCAAACTAGTATGCCATGAATTTTATTTGTTTTGTTATTTTGTCAATACGAAAATTTTCTCTATTCCCAAATAAAACTTCGTTGAATTAAAATCGTGTGTTCTTAAATATAATATAATTCCACATACAGCGCTTCTAACAATCATACGTCTTGCTACGTCACGGAATAATCATACGTAACCATTACATTTCCGTTGTGTATTAAATTATCTGATCGGACCTCTTTAACTCTAGCACTAATCCAGATTTTCTTGTTAAATTAAAATTCCATCGTAAGCGGAATTGGCGGGCAAATTTTTTTAGGGAAACTTTTCAAAGAAGTCGTGCTTATTTCTGAAAGCAATATTGTTTTTTTTTCTAATTTTTAGACGAAAATAATCGCCCATGTGATGGCAATCACATTTCGCCTAAAATTGGCGATTGTGATTTCAAGTCGCAAAATTCATGTTCTGAATTTTTTTTTGCACAACAATCTTGATTTATTAAAATCAAATTATTAATTACAGTGATAAATAACTACATCCATGTGAGCAATCTATTTAAATTTAATTTCGAAGACCATTAAAATTAAAGGGGGAAATTTTGTGTTTTGTTATTCGAACTCACGCGATTGTCATCACATGGGCGATTGTCTCTTTCTTTCTTGTTTTTTTCTTTTTCTTTTAGATCTATTAAAAGGAGCGTCCTAAGTAAATTTTTTATAATAGGGGTATGGGACAATTTTTTTCCTATATGGCCTTACATGAGATTCTTTCCCAAAAATTGGAATTGATATGTTTTGGGTTCTCATATGAAAGAAAATTTTTAGAGACGAAGAAAACTGAATAAAATAAAATAAATAATAAGTCTGAATTCCGAGAGCTGGTTAACGCCCCTGTTCTGTATTCCGAATGTGGCTTGAATTCGAATTTTCCGCTCGGAATTAGGTTTCTAAATTTGTTATTTCGGACCCAAATATATTTGAATTGGAAAATAAACGCAAATCGTTTAGGGAGGATCTTCAACTCATACAGAAATTATGGACAATTTTATGAATTGGAAATTCGGATTCAATCCGCTCACTGTTAGGGGACGTTTGATTGTTCCCTCGAAACATTTGAAACAATCAGAAACGTTTCGGTTCGAAGTAATGAATTTAGAAAATCAATTCCGATCGGAAAATTCCGCTTCGAGCCACATTCAGAATACATGCAACGTCGAAGTCTTTTAGCCGTTTTATACCTAGAAACCCAAAAAGTAATGTTATTAGCTAACAAAATTTAATGTTGGTTATGTCTCCCCTCTATTAATGTAACTCCTTTTGATTATGAAGACGTAGAAGTAGTACAATGTACGACTATTTATTATTCAGTACTTCAGCTGAAGACTATTTTTCAGCTATTTCCATTCAGCATTTAATGTGTGTAGGTAATTTCTAATAAAATATAAAATTGATATTTTTTCTGTGTAAGGTCTCTTAGGGCAATTACCAATAAAAATAAAACTACGTTTTAAACCTAACTATGGGTTATAGCCATCAATTTCCGTACAATTTAACTTTCTTTAGCTCTAACGCTCGGTTAGTCTGCTTTTTGTTAATGGTTAATTTGCCCGGCTACTATGATGATATTAAATTAAAAAATGTATCGCCAAAGAGAAGTCCAAGCCTTGATCTATTGATTACAATTCATTTAAAACCAGCCAACCTGGCAATTTCTATAGCTTCCTTCGTTGTTCTTATTATCATTTATAAACAGTTCTCACTTCTTCCAACCTCCTTCCTTTCATATCTCCAACATCTATTATATCTTTTTCCACTTAAATCAAAACAAAACTCATTTGCAAGTGTTTTTTACTCTATACGGATTTGAACACCCGTAAAAGATTTTATTTTTTGTTATCATATTCTTTTTTTGTTGTTGCTGTCACTGCACTTCCGTAAACTTTCTTTTGAAGGATTTGCGGCAAGTTTTGTTGTACAAAAAACGCTTAATTTAAAAACACTTCACTTCCTTTTCTGCCACATCCTGACGATTTATTTACCGCTTGCCTCCAACACGGGGAGCAGCCTTTTGCGAAACCTTGGCGGCCTTTTGCTTGGGGGCTGTCTTAGATTTGGTGGTGGCAGGTTGGGTGGCCTTCTTGGCGGCCTTGGTGGCGCGCTTTTGGTCCTTGGCAACCTTGATGGCTTGTTCGCGTTGAGCGCGACGCACCTCAGGCTTCATGTTACGCTTAGCCATGATTTCGGCCAAGGAAGCACCGACAATAGCGCGTTGGAACTTTTGTGTTCTGCGAGTACGCTTCTTTGTGGCTTCCTCCTCGATACCTTTGCGGTGCTTGCGACGGTACAAGACAGTCCATGTCACCTTACGGGGATTACGCTTCATCAAGTAAGAGCGTTCGCATTTCTTGTCCAAGAAAGTGAAGGTCTAAAATTTCAAGAAACGGAAAACACACCATTAGTTATTTGTTACAAAGGAAATATTTAACTTTTTTCCAGCAACTTACCTTGCCATCAATTTTGACCATGGTCTTGCCATGACCGGGGTAGATTTTGTACCCACTGAATGAACACAAACCGATTCTGCAAAATTACAAACAAAAAGAAATTTCGCCATTAGCATTTGGTTGCACTCATAAATTACACTTTAGTTAGTTGTTAAGTGATCTTGGGATTAAAATTTAATTTGCACTTTTATTTTTTGATTTGGGATGTTTTGCATATTTCACAATTATTTTATTTTATTTTTGTCGAAAAACAAGAAAGAAAATACGTACTTCATCTTGCGCTTGTTGTCAGTAGAAAGAAACGGAAATGGGCCAAGAAATGACAGCTGTCAAACGCACACAATAACAAACAGCAAAGAGACCTCTGGCGGCCAATATTACTTATGTCACTTTCGCCCAGAGTTGTATTGCGCACTAAAGCAAAGCTGCGTTGTGTTGCAACTGTTCAGAAACTTCTTTCGCATGTTGCTTTCGCTAAGTTGTGTGTCCAGCTATAAGTTTTGTAATTTTGTGTAAATAAACTTAGAAATTCATTGATCAAGGTGATTTCTTAACATGTATATATATGGGCTATAGGTAGCCTATAAAAAGATTATGTAAAATACTAAAGTGAAAGTGTTTTTTACTTAGCCCACAGTCGACCGACGAAGACGACATTCGGACAAACAAATCACATCACCTCATCACACAAAACAATGGGGCGCAAGCAAAAGCAGGGATGCGTCATTAAAACCACCTCTGCTACGACAACAACTACAAAAAAGGTAATTATAGTATGTGTGTTGACACTAATTAAAGTTATTCCCACTAATTCTAGATGCTTAAGAATAAAATGTAAACAGCGGTTGCTGTTGTTTTTCAATAGATTACATTTACTTATATTTCCTCCTTGTTGTCATTATTTAGGTTATGCCACACGATGAATTCATGCAACGTATACGCAAATCTTTGTATTTTGGTCAAGATTTTCGCGAACCTGAAACTATGGGAGTCTCCAAACCATTGGCCGAATATGCCTCCGAGTTATTCTCGGACACACATCGTGGTCATACTCTGAATCGTTTGTCTTGTGTAGAGGCCTCCAGTGTTATACCGGCCACTCCGGCTGCCTTAATTATGGCTTTGATATATTTGGATCGTTTGAATTCTACGGATCCGGGATATGTGAGGCGTATAACACCACAAGAGTTGTTTATTGTTTCT
This sequence comes from Eudasyphora cyanicolor, assembly GCA_963930755.1. Lineage (NCBI taxonomy): Eukaryota > Metazoa > Arthropoda > Insecta > Diptera > Muscidae > Eudasyphora > Eudasyphora cyanicolor. The sequence continues at coordinate 12,374,992 of OZ005737.1, forward strand.
ATGGTAAATATAATATGTGTTGTGGCTTGTTGTTGTTGATAAGGAGATAACTCGTGGTTTTGATTGAGTACTCTTATCACCTGTTGCTAATGTGTGCCACTAATATACTTTATTTCTATATATAGATGATTTCTACAAAATTCTATGCTGGACATGATGAGGAAATCTATTTGTCGGATTGGGCTGAAGATGGCAATATGTCGGAAGATCGTCTCAAAGAATTGGAACTAGAGTTCTTAAGCGCAATTGTAAGTTATAGCTAAGTGGAATTTTAGAAACGAAATTTCAGAAACGAAAAAGGGCCTATCATCATGAAAATTTTACAGGAGAAGCAAAAAACGAAATAAAATGAAAAGTGCTGTCGTTAGAAAAACGGGGTTTTCAGGATAATATCTAAACATAATATGAATACATAACGTCACACAAACATGATTTATAACATGTTCGTAAAAATTGCGTGAAATAGGATTTTTAACTATGAAAAACGAAATTATTTGATGCTAGGCCCTTTTAAATTTCGTTATTAAATTCGCCATTTTTGATAGTAAATCGCTAAAAATTTTGTCAGGATGTGTATCCATCAAAAACTGAATTTCCATTTTTCTTCTTGTTACGCCATTTTTCGTTTCTGATGACGATATGTATCTTGTTACTACACCATTTTCAACAGTAATAGGGAACATTCCAATTGAAATTAAGAATTTTGATAGGGACAACAACTGTTTTATTACATATGGATCAGAAAATATTTCGCCCAGCGCTTAATGAAACTAAAAATACCATAAGCCTCATCCATCCAGTATCCATTAATATATCAAGGTCCACAAAATGATTCAACGGACTAAATGATTCACAAAGACTTAACCTAGATGGAATCGCTTTCGATTTAGATTAACGCATATGTTTACATTTCTTCAAATTGAGATCCATGAAATTAAAATCACACCAATATTCAAAATTATTTAAATCATTTTGTAGCAACATTGACCTTTCAGTTGTATTATAAGAGAAAAATATAATAAAAAAAAAAAAATAAAAAAAAAAAAAAATAAAAATAAAATAAATAAATAAAATAAAATAAAATATCTTAATATTATCTGTATTCATCTGCATGCTAGAACTATTACTCACAGCGTGCCTCAAGGGTTCAAAAGTTCGACTAGTTTAACGGCAAAAACTGTTAATGAGGTTTTGTTCAGAATCATAACCTCTACTCAACTGTGAAGAGACCAAAATCAGATCTGCTTCGCTTCGTAAAAAATAAAGTTAGTTACGATTAACTGTAGAAAAGTCGCGGAAATTTAGAAATCTCACCATTTTGCGAATTACTTGTAATCTATAAAACTAACATCGCCTTTTTCAAAGCACGGAAAATTACGATTTGCAATAGCTCTCAATATTAAATATGTGATAAATTCAATATTATACTGTGATCTGGCTACAGCGGAATTATTGGAATTCACTACTATTAGAATAATTAATTGTCAAATAGTAGTTTACTACAATAATTATGGCACAATATCAAAGTTTTCAATCAATTCGGTGTTTTTCGTCCCTTATTGACCTTATACGTATTCTTAGTATGTTATTAACCTTATCTATAGCTATAGCTTTTTACTATTTTAAAAATATATAAAATAAATATTCCTATTTTTTCTTCATTTAGGAATGGAACATATACATATCGAACGAACAGTTTTTCGACAAATTAACATGCATTGAAAAGACTCTAGCTCGACGTGAGGGATTAAGACGTGGTTGGCTCACCTACTCGGAGCTCATACAAATGTTACCCTCATTTACTTTGGCTAAATTTTTGCTCAACAACATAACGGTTATGGCGGTCAGTTATGCCGCCAGCGTTATGACCATTGCCGGAGCATTCTTTTTGGCTGCACAAATACCCGGAACCTCATTGCATCGCACTAGAACTTCACATTTGTCAACTGATGTGAACAATGATCCATTGAATGATTCCGAAATGGTAACCGTGAATGCTTCGTCAACAAATCCTTCCTCGTCGTCAACCGTAATCAATATGCGGCAGCACAATCATACCACACCACTAGGCTTAAATGTTGAAGATGAATTGCTCAAACTGGAAAGACAATACCGTGAAGAGGCTATACGAGACATTATGAGGCAAAAAAATAATGAAATTGCCACTGAATCTCGTTTAACGCTACCACAACAACAACTTATGGCCAAATTGAATGTTCATCAGAAATGTGCCAAATATGAAAACCAGCAACAGCAACGCGGTTCTTGGTTTGTGCACAAGGAGGAATACAGTGATTATGATGAAGTTGTTGCCGCAGCCTATCCGATTGCCCACAAAACTGATCATCATTTCCAACCGCCTTTAATTATGCAACACTATGAAAACTCCGAAGACTTATTCAATGGTTTGAAAGCAGCATCGAATCACAAATATAATAATGCTTCAATGAGCTCCATGTTGTGGAACTTTTTAAGTGATACCGTACAACAGCACACCACGTTTATGCGTTTGCCATTTGTATGGCTGAAGTTTATGTAAGGGTGGCGACGGCGGCGAACATCATTCAACTTAAAAGCGCCATTTTATTTGAAGTACTATAACATATTCTTTTGAATTTAAAAAAATCTTTTTAATATGCTGAATATTGAAAGCATTATAAAATTTTATTTACTTTATTAAAGGCAGCCTAATCGTCAAAGGCTTAGGCATAGTTCAGCAGGGCATTTTTGTGACAACGATTTGCAATTTTTTTTAATAAAATGATTGGTAGTATTTATAGCTGGTCTAGAACTATGCCTGGGGCTTTCGAGATCCCACTGTTTGATTTATACTAACTATATACTCGTATATACACATACATATATCTAACTCTTTGAAAATTTGTATTAAAATTTAATGCAAATAAAATTTGCTTAAAAAACTTAAATACTTACTTACATATGAAATGTAACATAGAAGAGAAAAAAAACTAATGAATTATTACAAAATAAATTCTATATTTTTTGAGCATAAGTTCTATGATATGTTTGATTTCATTTTTCGCTTTAGTTGAAAATATCGATAATGAGATTAACTGTATTAGGTAATTTGTTAATAGTCTAGTAAAAGTGTAAATTCAAAATATTATATATTGAAATATTTCTAAACCAACAACAAGATATATATACAAGCAAAAAACGTATATTATTATTTGACGGTTCGTCTCCTCTCTGTTGGCGTGGTTGGTCACATCCCATTAATTGCGACAAATATGCCTTAATTATTATTACACGTATTACTCGTAAGAATATTACTCTTTCTTCCACACGACATGAAAAAAAAACAACTAAAATGATACAATTATAAAAGGAAGATCGTTATCGTTTACAGCGTCATTGTATATAGAACAGCAGCTAAACTCAATTTATTTGATCAATTCCTAGATACAAAAATTTGCTTAACATTAATGGTGATTTCGTTTCTGTAAAAAATGTTGACCCGTCGACGTGAAATCGAGAAAATATTAGCACCTTCTAAGTCGAAATAATGTAGTCCCTCTGGTTTAACATAGCTCAAATTTTCAAACTTTAAAAAAGTGTTAGAAAAGTGCAGTTTTCGGGGAAAGGTCATTGAAAATGTTGCACTTTTTTGCAGAAAAGAAATCGCCATAAGTCATCTAGCAACCCACGCAAAGCAAATCAAAAAAATGAAAAGGAAAGTGATGTTAAGGAATGTAAATTAAATATTAAATTGCGATTTTTTAACTTTAAATGCATATATATCCGCAATTTTATAAATAGATAAAGCTATGCAACAAGATCCCCAAAATGAATGAAATTTTCATTTATGAATTGATTTATTTTAAAAATTGTTTTGGTTTATTTTGTAATTTTAGCAGGAAAGCTTGATCTACAAATTTTACCCTTCCTCGAGAAATATTTTGTTAATTTTTCGTAAACGGTCTTAACAAATCGGATATTACATTTTTTTTAAATGTCTGATCCATCTGATATATATGCCGATATATAATTAGGTTAGCGAAAATATACGTTTTTTTTTCAAACAGAAGATTAATAACACTATACATACACCAATTTTGAACTTTTTCCAAAATACGGGGGTTTGATAGATCACATCGGAATTTTATTTGTATTTGCCTGATCGTAAATCTGGGGTGTGGAACACATATAGGCCAATATTTTTGTGGAACATATTAACCCTCCACAACATAATGATGATTTTTCGTTCTGTTTTAATAAATCGTAAAAACAACCCTAAAAAGGGGAAGACCGGGGTTGAAATGTTCTACAAAACCCCGTTTTTTCATATTTTTTTAAAAAAATAAAATCATAAAGAACTCGGGAAATCGAAAATTTCCTTCGGTCACTTTGTGTGAGAGGTACCAAAAGGAGCGGGGCCACTTCGAACACTTTTCTCGAGGTGATAGCGACGGATAAACTATTACTATATGTGGAATAGGAGATGATGTGTAGTATAGAGGTTTTTAGAGAATCAATATTTCATTTCATTTCATTTTATTCATACGTTGCAATGCACAAGCCAATAAGGCCAATTTGACAGCATTACTGAAGGCAACTGCGTTTAATAAGTTTTACAATATAAAAATATAAGTTAGAGATTAAAACAATAACATTAAAAAATACATAAGAAGATTTAACTTAAAACTATTTAATTTAATTTTAATAACATTTACATTAAAAAAATCATATAAAACACTAATGCAATTGAAGGCCCCAGCCAGAAAGAGATTTAACTAAAAATTCACATTAAAACAATTGATACGCCCAAAGGCAAAGCAAAGAATAGACTTAGATATATAAATACTACTCCTGAATATACATGTATATGTACTGCATGCATAAACATTGTCATATATGTATACGTATAATTGCCAGAAAAAACGAGTTATGATTGATGTAGAGCAAACTCCAAATACTTCCCCTCGAACACATGTTCAGGGTATGAAAAAACACGCAAGTAAACAGGAAGTCTGTTCCAGATTCGTGCAACACGGACAAGATACGATCGATCAAAGACAGAATGTGAGAAACGGGGTAGAAGGATCTGGGGGTTACGAGTCGATCTAGAAAAAATAAATTTCTCGCGAAGAGAAACAAGTGATCCAGTACGTATAATTCTGTAGAAGTAAAGCAAAATTCGTTGCTTTACAAGTAATATAAATGGGACACCCAAAAATTGAATAGCATGTTCGGAAATGTGATCACGCCTATTTAAAGAATATACGAAACAAACTACCATGTTGAACAGCTTCTCAATTCTACTGAAGTTCTCATCCGTTGTGCCTGATACAACTTCAATGCAATAACATATTACGGACATCAATAACGCAAATGCGAGTCTCCTTCTTACAAAATGAGGAAAGTACAGATGCGTACAATACAATTTGCGCAAGGTAGAAATAACTTTTGGAAATAGCGAGTCAATATGGCTGGAAAAATCAAGCTTATAATCAAGAATAACTCCTAAACATTTCATCTCATCAACGAACTCAATTGTACTGCCATTTATACATACATTAAGGGTGTGATCTACTCGACGCAAATGGCCAAACAATATTGATTTAGTCTTAGATACATTGATGGTGAAATTGTTATTCTCCAGCCACCAACACCCTGCAGGCATTGTAGAATTAATATTATTTTCCAATTGTACTTTAGTGTTGCCTCGGAAGAAAAGATGTATATCATCAGCATATATGTATGGAATACATACATATTTCAAAATTTATACAATCTACTATATCATTAAGGTATAAAATGAAAAGTAGAGGCCCCAAAACAGACCCCTGGGGAACTCCGCTGCTAACATTACGCATATTTGAAATTCTGTCATTGAAATACACGTATTGAGAACGACCACAGATATAGGAATGCATTAATCTACATGCAGTTGTACTAAACCGGAAATTATTTTTCAATTTATCAATTAGTGTCACGTCGCCAAAGCCACAAGGGCACCAGTATCACCATCATCAACTGCTTCCCTTATAGTATCAGTCATATCAAGCAAGAGTGATGTAGTACTGAGACCTTGTCTAAATCCGTACTGAGAAGTATTAAACATTTGGCAATCATCAATGAAATATAGAACCTGCTCTTTAATAAGATGCTCAGCAACCTTAGAAAGACAAGGCAAAATACTAATTGGTCTCATGCCATCAATAGTGTATGAACCCTTGACCTTTGGAATCGGCACAACACGTGCGGAAAACTGCACGCAGATGGAAAAACGGAAGTAGTAAAAATTGTATTGAAAAAGTGAAGCAAATAGCGTGATATATATGGGAAAATCAATTTCAAAAACTTGATGGTATGCCATCAACCCCAACCGCCTCGGACTTCACATGGCTCAATGCCTTTAAAACATCATCTTCAAAAATAAAATCGAAGGAGAAATGGCGTTGCTGATCAGAGTCACCAGTAAGATCAATACCATTGGCATCATGGTTGGAATAGGATTGAACAAAATAATTGTTCAGATCATTGGCATCAAAGTCTATACCCGAGAGGTCCACATCTTCACCGACGGAACCACTTACACGCAAATATTTCCAAATCTGAGAAGAGTTCATACCACTAAATATTGCAGTAAAATATTTTTTCCGTTCACTCCTAGGTATAGATTTCGCCCTGTTCCTGTACGAACAAAAAATACGCCAGTTATCATCAGTAGGTCGCCGTAAATATTCCCTATATGCAAGGTCTCTGAGAGATCTAGACACTACAACAGATTCGGACATTAGCCAGGACTCCACTCTAGACAAAACTCTCCGTCTAACAATAGGAACAAATGAGAACAGGTTGCCAACAAGGCCATCAAGAAAAGATAACTGAATATTAACATCAGAAGTATTATAAATCGGATCAAAATCAACCGTGGACAAAAAAATTAATAAAACTCTCCCAATCAATGTCATTGTAATTGCGATAATCAATAAATTGCTCGGTGGATCAAAATCAACCGTGGACAAAAAAATTAATAAAACTCTCCCAATCAATGTCATTGTAATTGCGATAATCAATAAATTGCTCCTGAGGTGACAATCTTCAGGGAACCAAATATCAATGCATGGTGCGAGATAGCTGGACATTAAACCTGACTGGTGAAATTTAAAAGTGAAGCATTACTTAATAAAGCAAAGATGTAGATGCATGCACAACATCATGGTGAGTAGGCAATGTATTGTGAGCAATATAAAGTCCCAGGCGCAAACAAACGGTTCTCATTGAAATCGATCTCGACATATCAAATAAATTACAATTGTAATCACCGACAACAATTATATTATTATATCTGACAAACAAATGGTAATGCAACTCTTCAAAAGACGAGATATCACCATGCGGCAGATAAACTATACCGAAGAGAATTTTATTAGAACCTGAGCCGGCTTCAATAAATAAGGACTCACACACTCTATAATCCGAAGCACGAAAAACAACACTAAACTTGATTTTATTCGAAACGTATATACCTACTTCGCCCCCCCTAGCACCCGGTCGATCATTTCGCACAAACGAAAATCCCGAAATAGACACTGCCTTTGATGTCACCTAGGATTTTAACCATGTTTCGGAAACACCGAACAAGTCAATGTTACTTCCACAAAGTATTGTCCTAAGTTCATCTAACTTGGTGTTGTAATTAGAAGGGCGAATGCTCTGACAATTGAGATGTCCAAAAGATAAACAATTATTGTAATGGCAAAGTCTATTCTTGAAAAAAGAAGCATTGCCAACAATTGGGCCAAGATTTAATGCAACCATTTTAAATAAGTAAAAAGTGAGGAATAATAACTGGGGAACCACAATGCAATGAATAAATATTTAACAAAAAGTATTCGGAAGATCAAAATCACAAAAAACAGATTTCCTCACAGGAAAATCAAATAAAAATAAAAATTGTAGAGATAAATAAGTACTACTCCAAGTACACTAAATTTTAACGCTTTGTGAGGGAAGTACTAAATGGAGTGGATCAATATGGCCAATTTTCGAACTTAGCCTGAGATAGAAATATTATCACATACCAAATGTTATGTCAATCCGTTACTCTCTTCGAGAGTTATCTTGCGCTCCTGCCTGACAGACATTACTCAAATGACTTTAATGTCCTAAAACGGATTTCCGCCGAACATTCTTGGGGTCTTAGGTCCTCTTTCGATGTGTTACATTTTTGGGCCGTAACAAATGATATAAAGGGTGTTTTAAAATTTTTATAAAAAAAATACTTAAAGGGTTTTCCAACAAGAGTTGTTATTTTGAATCACCCGGTATTTCGGTAGCTGTCACTTTTGAAGCTTTTATTCTTTGACATTTGACAAGTTGAAACTACGCCATTACTAAAAATGGAACGATACTCGATTCAATAACTCCTTGAAATTATTAAAATTCGAAAAATCGAAAATCATCGAAAAATCTTCTTGACTGATGAGGCCCATTTTCACCTCGGTGGCCACGTCAACAAGCAAAATTGTCGCATCTGGGGCTCGGAAAACCCAAGAGTTATTGTTGAGAAGCCTCTTACGGTGAATGGATTGCGCTATCGAGAGATGATTAATGATTTTTTATGGTCGGAGTTGTATGGTATTGATCTGGACAACGTTTACTTTCAACAAGACGGCGCTAAGTGCCACACAGGCAACGAAACCATTGCTCTGTTACGGGAAAAGTTTCCGGACCGTGTTATCTCTCGAAGAGGTGATCACAATTGGCCACCGAGATCTTGTGATTTAACACCTTGCGACTTCTTCCTTTGAGGCCACGTGAAATATAAGGTCTACGCCAAAAGCCCAGCGTCTATACAGGACCTCAAAGATAGAATTCGTGAGGCTATCGAGGACATAGGGCAGCCACTTTGCGATTTAATTATGGAAAATTTCATGAAAAGGATATGGTCCTGTAAGCGTGGTCGTGGTGGCCATTTGGCTGATGTTGCTTTTCATTATTAACGGCATACCTTCCTCTTTATTATGAAATAAACATCCGATCATTTATTCTTTTTCTTGAATATCAAAATAACACCTCTTGTTGGAAAACCCTTTATATAGTAATATAGTAGTAGGGGTCTCCTGAACATTTTGATTTTTTTATGCTAACCCCCAATTTCACAACCTCCGGTTAGAGCTAACTCACATTTAAAAAATAAAAATTTCATACAATTTGAGAGCTATAACTGTAGGTTAGCTCTAACTGTAGGATTACCGGAGATTGTGGAATTGGCCGTAAGTGGCTTTAACAAATTTAAGGCGTAAAATAATTTCATGCATTTTTTTTATAGAAATAAAATCATAAAAATCCCAAATCCTCCATTTTAGCAATGGAACAGTTTTGAACAATATACGCAATATTCGCAGACAATCTATTCAAAACTAAAAATTTTGCAGCCATTTCAGTGACTGTTCCCAAAAGAAATTTTGCAAGTTATGCAATTCTATGATGCTATCGATAACTTGTTCTCAGCCCAATTACCAATTAAACCGAATTATCAGCATATGAAGATCATAAACAAATTCTAAATAAAATTTCTACAAAACACAATATACACACGTTGTTACTTTCACTACTATTCCCTTTATTGTAATTTGTTTTTATTATATTTAATTAAATATATACTTTTTTGGGGTGGTTTTCACTTTGAATTGTTTGCTCTTAATTATAATTATACATAGACACACACACAAAACTAATAATTAAAGCTAAAATACATTTAATTCGGATTTTGAAATTTCTATGGCTAATTGCAGTAAAGCTCATTACATGAATTTTTTATTTATAACTATTTTTTTTTAAACTACGCATGCGTCTTTTGCTATGTTTGAGTGGGTGTGTGTTTGAAGAGTTTTTGATTTAAATTTTGGTATTTGTTCCTTTAATTGTTGCCGAATTTTAGACTTGTTGCAGTTGTTGGTTGTTCTTTTTGTTGATGTCTTCTCATTTTATTATAATTTTTTGCATTCTAAGTTGCTCTAAAACTAATAAAGTAATATATAATTTTATTTATTGGTGCTTATTCTTTTTGTTTTCATCATCATCAACAAATTAATTTTCAGCTACTAAAATCTAGAGTTATATTTTTTTTTTGAGTTTATGATGGCATTTTAGATAAATGTTTTTTTTTAATATATTTTATTTTTTTTACATTAAATAGCAATAGGTACATCAGTTGTGTTTATTTAGGTATTCATTTTGGAAGATCTTTAGTTTAGAAAATGGAAAATTAAATAAGATAAGATGATATAGAATAGTATAAAGTGCACTTGAGCAGTTGAAGAAGGAGGAGACATAATAAGAAAACAAAAGAAAATATAAAATAGTTGTAAATAACATGAGTTTTGAGAGAGATCTCTATGTCATACTGATATGCATAATAATAAATTTAAAATAAATAATATATAATAAATTCATATATTTCATAAAAATTCAACGAAATTAAAAAAATCTATATTTAAAAACATAAAAATGTGTAATGAAAACAGTCCCTTTAGCAATGACGTCTCATACAGTAGCATATTTAAATTATATTTTTACAGAACCTTTCAAGTTTTTATATCTGGACATTTTTTAGTCGGATTTCAAAAAAAATTAAGAGGCTTATTTGAAAAAAATGAGCTTAACACATTTTCGACTAATTCGCAAAAAAAAGTTATTCCTAATTTTGAACAAACATTTTTGGCTGCGAGGCACTGTTTGTTTTTCAATTATTTAAAAGATTTCTGTAATTTTTCGATGGATTTCCATTTCCAATCAAAAATAAGTACAAATTCAATTTAAAAATTCCTTTGTGTGATATTTTGAGCACAGTGTTTGCAGAAACAGAAGAAAACCCTCAAAAATTGCCCTACCGGCATTTGTATTTCGCCCATAACTTTTACAAATATTCAGTCCCCAAAAATCCAATTAATGTTTTAGATTTGAGAGAACCTTGTGCACATACAAATTTGAATTCAAAATTAAAAAAAATCACAAAAAATGGTCGTTATGCTTCCTTTCAAACGACTTAAACTTTGTAAAAGTAGGTTCAGCCATTCAAACACAATTAAAAATTTCGTAAAAGTCTAAAAATATTTTTTTTAAATTTTAAACCCCCCTTAAAATGTTGATTTGATAGAACGACATGTTATTTTATCATTTAGCAAATTTTTATAAACTTTAAGGACGAAAACAAAGTCATAGGTTAATAAATAAAAATTCCTTTTTTTGAAGTTTCTATGTGTAATATGATGATTTTAATCATGATTTTTTCATCCAAAATTGTAGTATTTTTACTAAATTTGGGCAAGTTTTCCAGTCTTTCAAACTTTAAATTCTAGCCTTGGTGATTGTATTAAGCAAAAGGGTCGGGATTTTGCGCGCTGTACAAATTTACAAAATGTACCAAGATGGACCTTATCAGATTATTATATATGATCGTTACATAATTAAATATCTTGTATAGTATTCAGATCCATAGAAGTTAAAATATCATGATTTTATCTGTATACTATCTGACCCCAGCAGACGTTGTCCTGCCCGTACTGTTCGAGATGTATTGGTTTGTTATTCATTGATATTTCATTCAAAAATGATACATCCCGAGATTCAAGAAAAAATTTATATTGACCATACAGCGCCGTCTATCGGCCTTATTGGCTTTTGTGCCATGGCATTTATTTGTATCCCCTCACCTTACAGGGGGAGCGTATATATGATTTTCTACGAGCCAAAAGTGTAACACATTAAATGAGTGACCTGAGACCCCAAGTGTGCTCGGCGGAAATCCGTTTTAGGACATTTTAAGTTATTTGAGAAATTCCGTCCGTCTGTCTGTCTAGCTGGAGCGCACGATAACTCTCGAAAGGAGTAACGAATTGACTTCAAATTTGGTACGTGATAATATTTTTTTTCTATCTCAGGCTAAGTTAGAATATGGGCCATACTGGTCCATTCCTTCTAGTGCAAAGGATTAACATTTAGTGAAATATTGATTCTCTAATAACATTTATGTATATAATTATCCGAATCATCTGCAAATCCTCATATATAGTAATAATGGGTGATCCAAGTAGAGATACTTTTTTCAATAGCAGATCACGTGTGAGTCGTATCATGCTGTCATGTTATTTTTGTTAAGTATTGTTTGGCATTTCATCCTGGAAAGACTTACGCCTGAACAACGTTTACAAATCGTTCAACTTTTTCCGATCCGAAGATCCGACGTTTTCGAGCCAAATTTTGTTCAGCGATGAGGCCCATTTCTGGCTCAATGGGTATATAAACAAGCATAATTGCCGCATTTGGGAGATTCAAGATCCGCCACTTCATCCAGAAAAAACTACGGATTGGTGTGGTTTGTGGACCAGTGGAATCATCGGTCCATATTTCTTCAAAAATGATACCGGTGATAACGTAACCGTCCATGGCGACCGTTATCGTGCCACGATAACCGACTTTTTGAAATGCTCGAACGAGTCATCTAAAATTGGACTCAACGGATGGCCCATCTGAGACGTAGCCGCGGCCAACATTTAATAGACATAATCTTCAAAAAATAAATGCCAAAGAATTTTCTTTCAAATGATAATAAACACTCCCCATTCAAATTGAATTGTCTGTGTTTTTTCTTTAAAAAGTAGGAAAACTCGAAATAGATCACGCTACAGTTATTACGTCGCTATCACCTCGAAAAAAATGCGAGAATTGTGGCCAAGGACCATTTTGTATGTACAAACATTTAACTGCTTATAACTTTAATACTTGACATTTTGTGCAGTGTAATGCTTTTATAGTGCCTACAATCTGGTAAAAACAAATTGCATTATTTTCACGTCCCTTTTATTACCTCTCACACAAATGGATCATTTGACAAGTTGGACCACTACAGTTTATACGTCGCTATAACCTCCAGTGCACACAAATGCTTAAAATTGTATACATTATAATTCCTTTATAGGACCTACAGCCCAGTGCAAAATGGGCGTCATTGGCACTCCCCTTTTGGTAACTCCCGCACAATGGACTATTTTCACCATAAGTTAACAACTTAAAACTTGAAAACCAGTGCATACTTTAAAGTTTTTAAATGAAATTAAAATAATGATAATAATTTAATTAAAATAAATATAAAATAATTTACGAATATTCTTTGGGACTGAAGGTGAGAGTATTCGTAAGTCGGTTTATCCGACTGATCTTTCTTACTTGCTTAAATATGATTTTCGGCATATGTTCGCCGCTTCTATGATTTACATGGTCCATTCGAACCGTCCAACTTTGGACTACTTTTTCAAATAAATCTGGCCGTAAGGCGTCGATGGTGGCTTGAATATTGGCTTCCAATGCTTCAAGAGTTCCTGGTTTGTCGGCCTAAACCAATGACTTAACATAGCCCCATCAAAAGAAATCCAGAGGCGTTAAATCGAAAGAGGAGGCAAGTGAACAGGACCACTTCTGGAAATAAAATTGTAACCAAATTGATTGTCAAGCGCGCTGTTTGTATGGAACCAAATGTCGTTGATGTTTAGCTGATTAACTTTTGGAAACAAAAATTCGGTCAGCATGGCTTGATAGCGGCAGCTCCTTCCTCATTTCAAAAGATATAAGGACCGATGAAGGCGCCAGGTTGTAAACCGCACCAAAGAGTCAATTTTAATAGGTGTGGTGTGATTCGTTAACGGCTTAAGGATTGTCTTCGGCATTTAACCATTTAACCACTGAACATAATTCTTTGATTTCAACTTCTCGAACAGATTAATTTTTTTCAAAATAAATTTCCACAATTTGGAAGCGTTGTTCTGGCGTTAAACGGCTCACGACAATTTCCCAAACCTTACTGAACATAAATGTGGACACAGTTTGACATTATCGATATCGAAAGTTCTCATGCAGCTAAAAAACACCGCTTATATACATATCTTATAACTCTTGTAATACTATCCCGGGATATGGGTACAATACTTTTACAGTTCAAAACCAGGACCGATATGGTTTGTTTAGACTAGAAATGACCATGGACATTTATCATTATCATTTATTTTTGAACGTAGCAAGAAGGGTTAAAATCGTAATGAACCCTTTTATGGGAGCCATTCAAACATTTCCACATTTTCTCTAGGAATTATTTTAGGCTATATAATATATCTATATATATAATCTGTTAAAAAATGTTGGCTCCAGGGCGTGGAGATCGATAATACAAAGGGACCTTTATATGGGAAGTACATTTAATATATATGTACATTTTAATATTCGAATTTATGTAGTAGAAAACTAATTGACATTGTATTTGGAATGTAATAAACTTATTTATTTTCTCTCAAGTGATCTTTCATAAAAAATAATACAAAAATGTATTTTTTTTAAAGGCTCTTTCTTTATTTTCATTCCACTATATATTGTTTTTTTTTTTAAATACACAAAATGAATCATTTTTATTGTTTAAAGGCTCTTTAAATAGATTTAATTTATTCAATGGTATTTCTTATTTTGAAAATAAATTAAATCTATTGATAGAACTTTTAAACAAATTATATTCTTTAAGTATTTTTCTGATATTTTCTGAAATGAAAGAGCCTTTAAAAAAATAATTAATTTTGTGTATTTAAAAAAATAAACAATATAGCGGTAGAAGGAGGAAGAAAGAGACTTAAAAAAATAAATGTGTTGTATTCTTCAGTGAAAAAATAACAAAATTGAAAATTATATGTCTTCTTCAAAAAAATGTGTAGAAGGTTTATGCAAATCAGTTCTATAAACCTTTTAAATATATATGAATATGGCCCTATGAAGATAGCATAGGGAAACTAAAAGGGATGGCAGAGTTGTTGACGAATGGAGAAATTATATATATTAATATTTCTAAATTATTAATCAATATTGATATTGAATACATAAAAATAAGTAAATCTAAAACCAGAAAAAAATCTAATATTAAAAAATTAAATTAATGAAAAAGATAATAATCTATAGTCTTTTATTAAAAATGTTTTTAAAACATCTATGGATAAAGAAAGCTCTATGAATATAGCTGAAAAAAGGAAAGCTCTATGAATATAGTTGAAGAGTAGTTAAAGAATGGATGAATTGAAAAAAAGTAAAAGACAGTTGGAACATTTATTCATATAAACTCATGAAAGTCATAAATTATTACGAATAAATACTGGAAATTGAAAAATGCAGATGTGTTCAAAAAAAATAGAAACTTCTTTTGATTAAAAAGGTTAGTGTAAAACAGATATAATAAATATCTCAAAATGGAAACAGCTAAATTTACTAATTTCCTAAAATTGTATATATTTAGGGCAGTTTTTTTTACTTTAACAAAATTAAAATGGACGGTTTAATAACTAATGTGTGGAGAAATGTTGGAAAGTCTGAAAAGAAACCAAAACTACAGAGCAGAGATAGAAACAAAATAACTGTTTTAAGGAAACCCTTAATACACTTCAAGTCTTCAAATAGTTTTTATAATGTTTTTTTAAAAAGGTACTTTAAGTGTGAAAGTTAAGCGTTTTTTTTGGGGGGGGTTTTAATAATAAATTTTCATAGAAAATGTTTATGCAAAAAGGCGACGAAAAGAAAGAGGTTTTTGTTGTTGTTGTTAAGTGTATAAAGTCAGTATTTTTGTTTTATTTTTAAATAATAGTAGTAATAATAATAATAATAACATTAATTCGTGTTTTTTGATTTGTAATCACTGCAAAATACAAACAGAATACCAGACATTATTACAAAAACTAAAAGAAAAAAACACCATTTATAGTTGCAATAGTGTAAATTGTTTGTAAGCTCTAAATATAAACGGAGGTAGTGTTAAAAATATAATCTTTGCTATATATTAATAAATTCCTTTTGTATTTTTAAATAATTTAATAATCATTTTGCTTTAAATATCCTAGAAAAGAAGAAGAATTTGTTAACACAAAAAAAAAATGATCTACATAGAAAGACAAGAAAATCGGAAATCAAAATTCACAATGTTTTGATCTATTGAGCGGGAGTTACATTAACCGTCATCTCTTGTTGTTTAAGTTCTAGTTTTTTGCGTTCCTCTTCCTCTTTGCGCTCATCTTCGATGGCTTTGCGATCCATAAACAGCAGTGGGAACATTCCCACCAAACAACCCACAGTTATGCCAATAATACGACCCTGCGTGCAGAAAAGGGATATTTATTATTTATAGATGAGTGTGGATAATTTGTTTTTTTATATTTACGTAGTTAGCGGCTCTACGACTAGATTTCATTTCCATTTGTACGGGAGTTAGATCTGGTGGCCTCAAGCCCAATATTTCACAACCTCGTTCCACATAATAGGCTGAGCCAATACCTAATACATCACTAATGGTGTTACCCAAACCGGCCGCCGCCATGGTGGATATGCACATGAAGGTACCAAAGATATACTCAATGTAATCGCCCTGTAAGAGAAGAAAAAAATAAGATTAATACGTTTTTTTTTCGATTTGCATTCTTTGTTTAAAGTAATAATTCATTTAAGCTTGAAATACACAAAAATTAAAAGTATTATTATTTTATAATAGATCATTTAAGTTTAGTTAGTAACGGAAAACAATTTTAATTTCCGTGCCACAAAAATATTTCAATATATATTTTTAATAAAGGGTTTTCCAACAATAGGTGTTATTTTGGTATTCAAAGAAAAAATCCCATTTTTTGAGATAAATGATGGGATGCTTGGTTCATAATAAAGAGGAAGGTATGCCGTTAATAATGAAAAACAACATCAGCCAAATGACCACCACGACCACACTTACAGGACCATATCCTTTTCTTGAAATTTTCCATAACCAAATCGCAAAGTGGCTGCCCTATGTCCTCGATAGCCTCACGAATTCTATCTTTGAGGTCTTAAATCGACGCTGGGCTGTTGGCGTAGACCTTATCTTTCACGTGGCCCCAAAGGAAGAAGTCGCAAGGTGTTAAATCACAAGATCTCGGTGGCCAATTGTGATCACCTCTTCGAGAGATAACACGGTCCGGAAACTTTTCCCGTAACAGTGCAATGGTTTCGTTGCTTGTGTGGCACTTAGAGCCGTCTTGTTGAAAGTAAACGTTGTCCAGATCAATACCATCCAACTCCGACCATAAAAAATCCTTAATCATCTCTCGATAGCGCAATCCATTCACCGTAACTGTTGATCCAAACTCATTTTCGAAAAAGTAAGGTCCAATGACCCCGCCGGACCATAAACCGCACCAAACAGTCACACGTTGAGGATGGAGAGGTTTCTCAATAATAACTCTTGGCTTTTCCGAGACCCAGATGCGACAATTTTGCTTGTTGGCGTGGCCACCGAGGTGGAAATGGGCCTCATCAGTCAAGATGATTTTTCGATTTTTCGAATTTTAATAATTTCAATGCGTTGTTGAATCGTGTATCGTTCCACTTTTAGTGATGGCGTAGTTTCTACTTGTCAAATGTCAAAGAATAAAAGCTTCAAAAGTGACAGCTACCGAAATACCGGGTGATTCAAAATAACACCTCTTGTTGGAAAACCCTATACAACTTTAATATTAATAATAAGTTTTCAATGTCACGTTTCTCTTGCAAAAAATAAATCCAAGCAAGATAAACAGTTACACTAAAGTCGGGCGGAACCGATTATATAACCACGATTATATAGCCACGATTTAAGACAATATAAAATATAAATGCTTAATTTTCAGCCAGATCGGTTGATAACTGCGTTCTCTGGAGCACCAAGAAGTCAAATCGGAAGGTTCCTAACTGTGAGAGCTATACCAAAACATGGCCGATATGACTAAATCCAATCGCCAAGACTTAATATAGGAATTTGTTTTTCGAAATGTTCGTACTTTTAGGAGCACGGTGAGGAAAAGGGGTAGGTAGATACGGTACCATGGTGCAAGGTTAGCTCTTGGAACTTTAGAAAGGTGTTATCGATATGTATATCCTCCTACACTAAAGTGAGGGTATAGAAAAATTTACCCATAGAAGTTAACATTTAACTAATTAATTTTTGTAATAGAGTGGTTATAATAAAGGCTTTTCCATGAGAGTGATATGATTTCTTTGAGAAAAACACACTTATTGTTAAGGATATTGAAAAGTTTTTTATTTAATATGAAGTACAATTAAGTTGTAAATAAAACGTCATTCAAATGACCTCGACGACTGCTTCGGCAGGAACGAATTCGATGAACCCAATTTTCGAGCACTTTTTCCACTAAAAAAAGTCGTATGTCATGAATAGCACGTTCAATATTGACTTGTAAAGCATGAAGAGAGTCTGGACCAATGACTTCAAATAACCCCACAAGAAATAGTCTAATGGTGTTAAATCACAACTTCTTGGAGGCCATTCAATATCACAATTTCTTGAAATAATCGAATCTCCAAACTTTTCTCACAACAATTCAATTGTTTGGCACGTAGCCACAATCGGCCAATGGGAAAATATAGCTCTTAACGAGAGCTAAAATATTGCTCATGGGTGTCAAGGTCGTAGGTCGACTGGAAAGTGTGGTTTTGGATTTAAAAAAAATTAACAGCATCATTTTCAAATGTGAACGGAAAGTTTATTTTTGCTCTAACTCCTTAACGGTACTCAAGGGTTTCAAGGTCGTAGGTCGACTGGAAAGTATTTTTTTATTTAAAAAAAAATGGACTTAGTGCACGAAAAGTTGCAATTGGAGAACGATTATTTTGATAATTAAACTGAATAATTTATAAACGTTGTTCTTGCGTATATCTCTCCATGATAAAATTGTAAACACTTCTGAATACAATGAAAAACAAATGACAGATCATGACATATTACAAATGGCCGAAACGTCACTTCAAAATCATATCATTGGAAAATCCGTTATATCGAACAAATATTTTTGGTTGTTTAAACTTACAGCAATAATCATAGTAAAGTTATCCAGAAAACCAAAGGCCACAAATGGCACAGCATTCACAAAGAAAACTATAAATGAAAAAAAGGTAAAATTTGTTTAGTTAATGATAAAAATCAAACCCACAAAAAAATACTCACTTTTCCATAAGTCCGATTTGGATGGATTTACCGCTTTTTCGGCTATAAAGATTAAAAAATAAATAAAAGAGTAATATTAGATAACAATAAAAAATATTGTATTGCACAACACAAAGCTGACTTTTTTCCAATTAAATTCCCAAGTATATGATCAGATTTTATATATACAGAAAATTTAGTTAAGTTTTTAATAGATTTTTTTTAGAAGGTGACAGCCTTAGTTTGCTAAAATATTTAGTAGTGTGGTGCAAGTAGGTGTTAGAGTATTTGTTTTTTGTTGTTGTTTGTAATAAGTTATTTGTTTACCGGCTTTTTGTTTTAACCAATTGTCGGGGAAGGCACAAAATGTTCCAGTTGGATCGACCTCACCCAAAGCGGGCACTTTGGAGAGACGACCAAAACGTGTACGCCACTGCGTAGCTGCTAGTTTGCCTGTGGGCCGAACGATGTTGTGGTTGATTCGTGGATGTTGTGGAGAATGTGTTGGGGGTTTGGTGTGTGCAGTTACATAGAAGTGGATTTTTATAAAGTGTGTTTTTTTTTTTGTCAAAAATGTACATGAAAATAGAAGAAAATTTAAAAAACAAATTATAATAACAAAAATCATAAGTTAGATATAAATTAAAGAGTAGAGTAAAAAGTAGCTTAAAATTAAAACTTACTTCGGGCTGATGTGATTGATGATATGATGTCATGGTTTTGATGATTATGGAATGTGGGGTTTCTTGATAAACAGACACACATACACACAATGACACTTACTTTGTATATTTGTTTTTATATTAGCACTAAATTTAAAAATGAAATGTTTTTAATTTTAAATTAAAATCGTACACAGAAAAAATTTTGTGCATTAAAACAATCAAGAAATTTTTTGATTCAAAGAATATTTCATAGTTTTTGAGCCAACTAATAAATGTCTACATTATTTTAAAGTATATTTCCTTAAAAATTAAGAGAATTTCCATTGGGATAAATAAAATGTTCTTTTAAATTAAGAAAAGTTTCTTGGGAATAAAGAAAATATTCTTTAAAATAAAGATAAAATTTATTATTTGGCTCAAAAACTATGAAACATTCTTCTTACTTTGGCTAAAAGCAATGAATATTTTTGTGTGTAGTGCTAGAATAAAATCTGCTTCATAAAAGTCATATTTAATAAAAAACTTGAGCAGAATTTACATATTCATACAAATACAGTAGTGTGAAATCAAATTTGTGTGAATGAATGATTTCCTATGCAAAGAGGGAGATGTTCAAAGTGATGATATTGCATAAAGAAAGAGGAGGAAATATAATAAAAGGGAAAGTTTCGCACAAGAATATAATAAAAGTATTAAAGAGAATATCAGGAAGTTGATAGGAAATATAGATTTTAATAAAATTGAATAACTTCATTTTATTTACAAAAATATATTTTCATCGAGAAAAATCCGAAATAATATTTTTTTTATCAATTAAAATTGATTATAACAAAAGATTTTTCAAATAAAAAATTTATTGATCCCGCCAATTTTTAATCAGCAGATATAAAGGCTGGGTTAGTCATGTGTAAACGTAACATTGCCACAGCGTAACTAATAGAATATAATATATTATTTAGAAAAATATATTTTCTTCGAAAAAAATCGGTAATGGTTCTTTATACCAATTAAAGTTGATTATAATACGAGATTTTGTGAATAACAGAATTAGTATAGGGTGGATTATTCATGTGTAAACGTAACGTCAGCGTAACTAATCAGCAGATCGAATCGACCTTATCGGAATAATAACAGTACTAAAGTAAAAAAAACAGGAAAATGGGAGGAAATATTATTATTATTTATTGCTGTAGCGCCGATTAGGAGGCGCATAGTGCCGTAAAAAATTCTTCAAATTTACTGCTATCTTTAGTTAGTGCTTTGATCTGCGTCCAGGGAGAAAATATAGGGTGATCCAAGTAGAGATACTTTTTTTCAATAGCGTTTTTTTGACAGATCACGTGTGAGTCGTGTCATGCTATTTTTGTTAAGTATTGTTTGGCATTTCATCATGGAAAACTTACGCCTGAACAACGTTTACGCGTGTCATTCGCCAGTTACCAGTCGAAATGCTCGAACGAGTCATCGAAAATTGGACTCAACAGATTGACCTTCTGAGAAATAAATGCCAAAGAATGTTCTTTCAAATGATAATAAACATTCCCCATTCAATTTGAATTTTCTGTGTTTTTTTCTTTAAAAAAGTAGCGAACCTCGAAATGGATCACGCTTTACAAGTTTCAAAAAGCGGAAAAACTCGATTTTATTTATAAAAATATATTTTCAACGAGAAAAATTCCATACAGTATTTTTTACCAATTAAAATTGATTAGAAAATGAGATCATTTAAATGATAAAATTAATCACTATCACTAGGTATTCGTGTTGGATTAGCCCTGCGTACACGTAACGTTGCCGCAGCGTAACTAACCAACAGTTCGAATCTACCCTATCGAAATCGGGATAAACGATTACCCATCATAAACGATGATATTACATAAAGGAAGAGGATGACAAATAAAAGGGGAAGTTTCGTAAATGCATTTAATAGAAGTATTAAGGAGAAAATAAAAAATTTCATAAATCTGAAATTTTTTCCTTTATTAATAAAAATATATATTCATCGAGAAAAATTGCTAATTAATGCTTAATAATTAGCTACAAAGGCTGGGTTAATTACGCGTAAACGTAACTTTAACGCGGCGTAAATAATTGGTTGATCGAACCTACTTACGAACCTAAATCCGAAGTTTCGTTTCGTACAAGAATATAATAAACGTATTAAAGAGCAAATCAGAAAGATCCGAGTGTTCTTTAGATGTGTGGTTTTCAAGAAGAAATAAAACGCATATAATTTAATGTTATGGCCAAGAATTTAGCTTTATTATAAAGATAAGTGTTTGCCATTATGTTTTAAAAACGTTTTCGGCAAGTGGCCGCCGCGAGTGGCTCGAATAAATACAGCCGAGAGGTCCAATTTCCGACTACTTTTTGCAGCATTTGGGGCTCTATGTCAGTAATAACTCGCCGAATATTCTCTTCCAAGGCGTCAATCGTGTCGGGCTTATCTGCGTAGACAAGCGACTTCACATAACCGAACAAAAATAAGCCAGCAGTGTTAAATCTAACGATCTTGGAGGCCACGCCACAGGTCCACGACGCGAGATAATGCGCTCAACAAAAGTTTCCTGCACTAAATTGATAGTTTCTTTGGATGTATGGCATGTAGCGCCGTCTTGTTGGAAGCAAAGGTCGTCCACATCATCATACTCCAATTCAGGCACGTAAAACTCATTAATCGTGGCTCTATAGCGTTCCCAATTAACTGTGACATTATGGCCGGATTCATTTTTAGAGAAATATGGATCAATGATTCCCTCTGTCCATAGAGCACTCCAAACACTGACTTTTTGTGGATGTAACGGTGTCTGAACAATGGCTTGTGGATTATCATTACCGTTAACCGATCCATGGTTGCTTGAATTGTCGACTCTGCTGGGCGATTATGTCGACCGAATACTGGATGCAGCGCGCGATGCCTTGTTGCAAGCGTTGTTCCAGAGTAAGTCTATTCATTATGAAATTGCAAACCAAGTTGAGCATAAGACAGCTGAGCAAGAGGCAGCTGTCAAAAGCAACAACTTTGAAAAAGTATTGCCAGATTGAAAGCCACAGGTCTAAAAACACCCTGTACTTAAATATTTTTATAAAGGGTGGTTAAATTTTATGCGCCGATGTTGATTTTGAATAAAACACAAATTATTTAGGAAACTATTGTCATTTCTTTTTATTATGATAATATTGGTATGGTTCAATTACGTATGGAACAAAATATCGGCCAAATGGCCGCCGCGACCTCGGCGGCACACCTCCATCCGATGGTCCCAATTTTCCATGACGCTGAGGCATAATTGAGGTTCTATGCCGTTAATGTGTCGAATTATCTCATCCTTTTGCTCTTGAATTGTTGCTGGCTTATCGACGTACACCTTTTCTTTCAATCCCCGGTTTGCTGAAATTTGCGCACAATTCTCCCGATTGTGGACACATTTGGTCGATTATGCTGATCAAAAAAACATCACGAAGTGCACGAAATGCATTTTGATTTAACGCCCATTTTCGTAAAAGGCTTAAAAAACTTTAACGTGTTGCTCGATAACATCTTTCCATGGGTCAAATAGAATTAGTCAGAAATTAAGAAATGTGAAATTAATGCAGAAAAAACTTGACGTTTAGGTGTGGTTCACATTCAACATCGGCCCTTACAATTTAACCACCCTTTAAATCTGAAAATCCGGACATGTTGATTACTGATGATATACTCTGTGGGCACTTGCAATATATTTTGGCATGTAAAAATACTTGCTTTCTTTCACTGTATAGAAGCATAGAAGAATATTTTCTCCAAGAAAAATACTAATGTTGCCACTCTGTAACTAATCAGCTGATCGAATCTTCCTTATGGAAATCTTGCATAAAGCAAGAGGAGGGAGATGCTTCGCACAATAATACAAGGTGGCGCAAAAGTAATCCTCCTATCAGAAAATGCTATAAATTTTGCGATTGGCCCCTAATGCCTAATGTTGACATTTGTGTAGTAAACACATGCGAAATACACGTTAATAAACAATGTTACGCTACACTGCTCCAGAACGCGGAATATTGTTGACTATTTATTTGACCAATAATCGGTCGGTGACTTTGGCACAAAAACATCGAAAGGTTACTTTTGCGCCACCTTGTATATAAAAAATAATTAATTATACATAAAGGAGAGATTATAATAAAAGGGAATGTTTCACACAAGAATATAATAAAACTATTAAAAAGAAAATCAGAAAGATGGCAGGAAATACAGATTATCATAAAAACGAAAAATTCATTTTAATTTATAAAAATAGAATTTCATCGAGATCCAAAATAATATTTTTTATCAATTACAATTGATTATAATATGAGTATTTTCAAATAAAAAATAAATTGATTCAATTAATGTTTAATCACCAAACATAACATTGACACCCAGTAACTAATAGAAAAGAATAGTTTATTTACAAAATTATATTTCCATCGAGAAAAATCGGTAATAGTATTTTTTTAACAATTAAAGTAGATTATAATATGCAATTTTTCGAATAAAAGAATTAATATATCTTGGATTAGTCATGTATAAACGTAACGTCGCCGCAGCGTAACTAATCAGCAGATCGAATCTACCTTATCGAAATAATATTAAATATTAAAATTATGTTTCCATTGTATGGGAGACGAGTTCCATTGTGTGGAGACTCTTTTTATGATATCGACGAAGTGGCAGAGAACAAGGTTTCTTCTCACCAAGATAACTTGACATTTCATTATAACGTTATTTTCGGACTTGGAATTCAACATGTCCATTCTTAATGTAGTGCAATATTGTAAGCTTAATCTTCTACAGGGTCTTCCAATAAGAGTGATATGATTTCTTTGAAAAAAAACCCAACAGTATTTTATTTAAAGTGAATTAAATAAAAAAAATAAAACGTCATTCAAATGACCTCCACGACTTCTTCTGCAGGAACGAATTCGATTAATTCAATTTTCGAGAACTTTTTCCACTAAATCAAGTCGTAAGTCATGAATGGCACGTTCAATATTGACTTGTAAAGCTTGAAGAGAGTCTGGTTTATTTCGAAAGACCAATGACTTCAAATAACCGCACAAGAAATAGTCTAATGGAGTTAAATCACAACTTCTTGGAGGCCATTCAATATCACAATTTCTTGAAATAATCGAATCTCCAAACTTTTCTCGCAGCAATTCAATTGTTTCATTTGCTGTGTGGCACGTAGCCACAATCGATGAATGCACTCAAAAAAAAGTGAACCCTAGAGCAAGTTAAAATGAACTTAACTGTAGGAATATTGAACTTCGTATTTCGCTAAAGCTATTTTTCCTTATATCAAGTTCATACATTTCCTCACAATTATGAAATATTTTTAACTTATTTCTAGTTAACTCGTACTTCCTTTAACTAACTATTGAAATTAAACTAGGGAAAATTAACTCAATACTAGAAAATTCTGACTTGAAATTATGCAAATTCAGCATACTTTTGTCCTTATTGCAAGTAAATTTTTACTCAAATTTAGGAAAATTTAATTAAATTTATGCAAAAAGAAAAGAAAAATTAAAATTTTTCTTGGACTTTTTGTCCATGATTTTTTGCGATTTTCGATCCTACTTCATCACTTTCCTCCTCCATTTTTTTATATGTTGGAATCTCTCTATTACCACTTCCTCTTTGGATTTCTCTATTCTGCTTTTATTTTAGGAATTGAAATTTATTTTATTAAACATTATGTATATAAAATTTTACCTCCGAATGCGATTCGATCCCAGAACCTTCCGTTTTCTGAGCCACATGTTTACCAATTGAGCTACGTAGACACTTAAATTTTTATGAAAAATTTGTTTTTATATACAATTATATATCCCAAAATTTTGGAAACAATGTACTGTTATGTACACTTGAATTTGATAAAAGGATTGCCATCCTTGAATGATAAATAGAGTTGCCATATACTATATTTATAGGCGAAGAATAAATTTGATTATGAATGACATTTTCATATCAATTCCGAAGGAGTTTCGTAGCTCGATATATAGTGTGTCTGGCTCACAATCATAAGGTTGTCGGTTCGACTCTCGTTCCGGGCGTAACATTTTTAATGTTTCTCCATAAATTTAAGTTTCTGCAAGAACCGATTTGCGAAAAAATAAAAATTGCGGAACGAAAAAGGAAAGAATTTTTTGTGTTTTTGGCTCTACAACATAGTCCGAAAATAGTTAATTTTTCCTTGATTTTAGTATGTTTTCCTAATTTTGAGTTCAAATTCATGGACTTGAAATAAGGATTCATGATTATTTTTAGTTAAAATTTCCTAAAAACCATGCTTTCCATTATTAGTTCATAATTTCCTTATGTCTATGTTGGGTGTCCACCGCATATGTTTAAATTTCATAAATATATGAATATTCGAACTTTTTTCAAGAAATATTATTTTAGTAAAAATATGTCCTCATTTGTAGTTAACGAACTATTCTGCATATCCCCCCAAAAAATAAAATTTGGTAGTACTAAATAAAATTTCCCAGTTTTAAGAAAAATTTAACTCAATATGAATAAAAACATTGAACTAAGTTGGAGTATGGATTTTACTAAAATTTAGGAAATACATTTTTTTGAGTGTGGCAAAAAGATAGCTCTTAACGAGAGCTAAGGTATTGCTCATGGGTGTCAAGGTCGCAGGCCGGCGGGAAAGTGTTTTTTCGGATTTAAAAAAATGGACAGCATCATTATCAAATGTGAACGGAAAGTATATTTTTTGCTCTAGCTCCTTAACGCTACGTCGGATCGGGAATCAGTCAATGGCAAAGAGATAGCTCTTAACGAGAGCTCATGGGTGTCAATGTCGTAGGACGACTGGAAAGTGTTTTTTTTTGGATTTTAAAAAAATGGACTTAGCGCACGAAAAGTTACAATTGGAGAACGATTATTTTGATAATAAAACTGAATAATTTGTAAACGTTGTTCTTGCGTATATCTCTACATGATGAAATTATAAACACTACTGAATACAATGAAAAATAAATGACCGATCATGACATATTACAAATGGCCGAAACGTCACATCAAAATCATATCATCCCTATTGGAAAACCCGTTAGGTATCGATACCTTTATTTCCAAGTGTGATAACTCGACTTTGTCCATATATGTTTTTCTCAAGACTTTGATCGTATCTTCTTAGAAACCACCTGTTTCGACTTAGCATACTTTGAAATGGAGGAATTGATATTCATGTGCATATACACATGATTCGATATTAATTTGTCCACATGCAGCAGCCTGAGCCGTCATGCTAGTGTTAAAGTCATTTAATCACAATGTCAATCGGACTGACCAATAACGATTTACAACAAGTGCTGGTTTAAATATTTGCCAATGGTTTATGACTTAAACAGTTGGGGCTATCATTGTTGACATATATATGGCTGTGTTATTTTAAACAATATTATATCATTATACATTTATTAAGCTCTTTTATTGTTATTGTATAAACACCAACATATCGACCAACATCAGAGTTGTTTATACATACATACATATATTTATATTGCCATTGTCACTTTTGTTCACATACCCCAGTGCGTATGAGAGATGTGAGCAATTGATATAGCGTATACGCTCTGAAGTATGACATATGACAACTGTATTGTTTGTAGGTAATGTATTGAAAATTATACTCTCTCTCTCTTGTGGTCTATGCCAAACAATGTAATGTTAGAAAAACTTATTTAGATATGCATATAAATATCTACATACGAGTATATATGTATTTATGAGTAAATACAAACATGCTAAGCACTACCCCAAGGTATGTATGTATATTATTATAAGGCATACACGTAAGCAAGTACATAAATATGTATGTACATAGGTATGTTCCTCCACATACAATACAATCATCTACACATACCACAATGTGCGATGTAAAGAGACATGCTATTTGCACACAAAGTACCCAATTTAATACATACAAAACCTTATGCAAATAAACAATAACAACATATGCATATACAATGAATTCCAACAAAAAAAGGATGCATTATTGTAAGCATATGCTCAAAATGGATATGAAAATATACGTATGTTGACATTTACACACACACATACATACATTGGTATTTCCAAGTCACTTTTTGTAAGTAGTGAAGCATTGGAATATTATATTCATGTTATATTTATACATTTTTATAACGTATCCACTTTATGGCTTTTGGTAAAATTACGAAAAATGGATTGTTTTTGAAGAACAAAATTTCGTTGTCAATTTTTTTGTCCTTAAAAGATCATCATTTTAATATCCATCAAATATTAGGAAGGACCTTGCAGAGGCACTGTACAAACATTAATTTGGTTTTAAAAGTGAAAATGGTGATCATCAATGCAATACAAACTATCTCTTTATCGAACTGGCGGGAAACCAGCTGATCAAATGTCAAAATGTAGTATACATAATTTACTTAAGTTGAGTGTAGTTCTTAAGAAGAAGTTCACGAATAAACATTAATGCGACACGTGTTTTGTGTGATGGAGTCGTTATGGGCGGTCAATGCGGAAAGTTGCAGAACACGCGATAGAGAGTCATCAGGGAGTCTTTTCCCGGCCGATTTTATGAGAACTAAGCTGATTTCGACTAATTATATTATTTTGTGTATGTAAATAATAAACGTGTCGTCAACTTAGGTCGTCAACTAGGGAGTAGATAACAAACTGGTCGTCAACTAGGAAGAAAATAAAATACTGGTCGTCAACTAGGAAGAAAATAAAATACTGGTCTTCAAATAAGACTAGATAATCAAAATCGTACACGGAGGAAAATCGTCATTTTTGATATGTTTGAAACGAAAGAAAATGTACTTGGAAACGATTTTTTTAAATATTATATATTTGTTAACAAATAAATTTTATTTGAAAATCAAGAAATTTTGTTTGGAACGCATATATTAATATATTAGAACATAATTTATTTGCAAACTGAATTTCACAAATAAAATATGTGTTTACACACAAACATAGTTATTGTTTAAGAAGATTTCCAAATATGTTTTATTTAAAAAGATTTTTAAAGCATTACTGACTTATTCGAATTTTAGTTAGTTTTTCCTAGTTTTCGTGTTAAACATTATAGCTAAAAATTTCCTTATTTATAAATATTCCTATTCATCACTTTTTGTCAATCCATCAATGTCGTTTATATTTACGAAAGATTGTTCGATTTAAGTTCTGATTACATTTTACAAAAATATAAAATTTATAAAAAAAAAAATGCTCTCTGAAAATCTGAAAAATTTGTCTTTAGTTAAGGCATTTAATACATTACCAAAATAAATAACTACAAATGAATCCTTGTTTCGGAAATACTAGTTCCAAATAAAAAATATTGCAATGGGAGCAAATTTTTGTTTAGAACAATATACTCACGAACATATAATATTTGTGTGAGTAATATATTATATATTTGGAGTGTACCCTAAACATATGTTTATTTCAAGCCGAATATGTTTGGGACAATATACTACAGAAGCGATTTTTTTTCAGCGTGTAGTAAATTAAGGAGTAGATAAACTAACTGGTCCTCTACTAGGGAGAAAATAAAATACTGGTCTTCAAATAAGACTAGATAATCAAAATCGTAGTAAAATAAGGAGTAGATAAACTAACTGGTCCTCTACTAGGGAGTAGATAACGTAACTGGTCGTCAACTGAGGAGTATATAACCCAACTGGTCGCCAACTAAGGGTAGATAATCCGACTCGTAGTAAAATAACGAGTAGATAACCCAACTGGTCCCCTAAGGCCGTCTAACAAAAAGAATATTATATATGCCAGCAATATTTGATGATGCGTGTGAGTTGCTTTGAGAGAAATACATATTCAAGGGAAGCGTGTATTTCCGATGTCAGGACAATCGTGACCGAATATCTCGAAATTAAGACCTAAACTAGAAAAACGTAGATTCAGCATAGTCAAAAGAGGTCAATTTCATTGATATCTTGTTTACCTGCCGTTATAGATGTCAAACTTCACATTAATTGAGAGAAATAACTGTCGGAGCGAAAGACGTGTTATCAAATTATTTACTCTTTTTGATTATAATGACAGTCCTTATTTTGCTACATTAATTTTCTCCTCAAAATAATACATTCATTTAAATACGGAATATGTTTAAAACGTTTTCCCCTTTTCATACTACGAGTATCAACAATAAATTAGTGCTCTTAGAAAGACATCTTTGTCGTTCAGGGTGAGCGGTTAGTTTTTGTTGTCGTCTGTGGTAAAACCACTTTGAAATAAATATCTCACATTGTTAAGGCATTGAAATAGTGTTGGAAAGTCGTTCAAAGGATTGTTTGGCAGCAGCTGTGCTGTTCTGTGTACTAGTGAGTGTGTGTGTGTAGTTAATGACAGAGTGTAGCTACCCAACATACCAAATAGAAACAAAACTGCAATACAACTTGAGAACAATATTATAAAAATTGTGGATTCACAATCAGTTTTTAACAATGCTTGAGGAACTCTTATGATGCACAGTAGTATCTTAACTATGCACACGAAAGCTATCAACAAGCACCGCTATACACAACCGTTTCTTAAGTATGTAAGAGAAATCTGGTGCCGCTTCATTTGTTGACAAATTAGTTTTGTGTTTTGCTTTTATTATTTGATTTGGTGAAAACTGTCAACAAGGCACGCTTCATTTTGGATAAATTTGTTTTGTGGTTTGCATTTAGAGTTCAATTTCAAAGTGAGTACAAGTATAATTGTGTTTTGTTATAAAATAATTGGTTATATTGTAATAAAATAATTAGAAAAATTAACTGAATCAATAAAATAAATTAAAATTAATCATTTCAAAAAAAAAACTAAATTTTAATATAAGCTTTTTCTACAATTTTAAATATTATCCAGAGATATTATCTGTGTCGATTTTTCTACAATTGTTACACAAGCATTTTACAATAGATTCCCAACTCTTTTTCAAGCTTGACGCTTGTTGTAGTAAGCTTATTATAATATTATTCTCAAGTCATCTGGTATGTTGGGTACTGTATAAGTTTGTGTGTGCCAACGTGACATGGCTGTGTGTATTTGTGCTTACATATGTCTTTCCACATATGCTTTCAACTGAAAGCATTTTGTAAAGTAGATTAAGTTGTAGATGTCATGTCGTTATAGCCATTTTACATTTTGCTTGCGAAAAGAGCATTTAAATGTGCACAACGTAAATGTTATCACTGAAGCCAGCAATAACACTTGGCTAAGTAGCGAATTCTAAGCTCAGACGAGATGGTTTCTTCTTCTTTAGGATGACATAAAGATTTCATTAAATCAGAAACCAAAGTAGTTTTACACAAATAAATAAAATGCGGTCTATAAACTACATATTTATTGGAATGACTTAACCAAAAAGTCATACAAACCATAATTAGGTTTATAGTTTCTGTACTGATGAACAAACGGGTTCATAGAGAAGGAGAGATAGAAAGCGATACAATTATTATGTAATTTTGTGCAAATACAAATATTTGCACATTTTAGTTACATACAATTTGCTTTATGCACGTATTATATGTATGTAAGTGCGTGATTAGAATGACAATGCGAAACCAAAGTCAATGAATATAGAAGATGTGCCATCGCGTGTTTGTTTACATTTTCTCGAGTTACGAACGAATAGAAATGATTTTTCAAACGCAAAAACTAGTTTTGCGCTGTCTTTTCTTCAACTTTATTTCCGCGTATCGATTGATATTAATTTTCTAATCGTGATGATTACAAAAAAATCGGGTTAATCGATCTGAAAATATGAGAAAACCCATACTCGTTGAAATCAAATTCCTATTCGTTCGTCACTCTCAGCCAAAGGCAGTCAATTACGAAGATGTGACGTCGCATAACGAGTAGCTGAGAGTGACAAACGAATAGGAATTTGATTTCAACGAGTATGGGTTTACTCATAGACAGCGGAAAACTAGTTTTTTGCGTTTGAAAAATCATTTCTATTCGTTCGTAACTCGAGAAAATGTAAACAAACATGCGATGGCACATCTTCTATATTCATTGACTTTGCTCTCAGCTACTTGTTATGCGACGGCACATCTTCGTAATTGACTGCCTTTGTGCGAAACTATCACACACTGCCAATCAGCTGTTTAATTACAGTGATGCTTTGAAGACAGGGTTGGTTTACATTTAGTTGCGCTCAATGTGGCACTGGGAGTGGTTTTATTAAATCGTTGTTTTGGTATGTGTTTAGGTTTAGCTGAAGTCATTAGGGACAATGAAGATCATACACAGAGAATATCTTTAAAAAACAATAGCATACCTAAAGTGAAGAGCATTTTAATTTCGATAATTTTATCATAGCTTGTAATTTAAAGTCTGAAATAATGTTAACGTTCGATATCGTGGGTCAGGCAGTATGTTCTGGTTGGGTATTACAAATATACATATATACAGGGTGGCTGATATGTATTGCAACCAACTTCAGGTTGCTATCATTTCTAAACCGCTAGTCTGATAGCTGACAGATTTATTTCAGTGACAGCTCATTTTATTGTTTACAAGCTTACAAAAGCATTTTGATCTATTGCATTCAGAAAAAAGTTATTCGTGATGGAATTCAAGCGTGATAGTGTGATTGCTTTATATTTGGGTGGAAAAACACAAGTGGCTATCGTTAGAGCCCTCCAGCATTTAAATGTGAATAAATCTTTTGTTTCTCGTACCATTGCTCGTTACCGTGATACTGGCAGTGTTGCATCGCGTCCAAAAAGTGGACGAAAAAAACGGTAACAACACCAGAAATGATCCGAAAAGTGAAGGCCAGATTTGATTGAAATCCACGCCGCAGTGGTAGAAAAATTGCTCGTGAGCTGAACATATCGCGAGAACGGATACAACACATATTAAAAAATGAGCTCGGACTAAAGCCATTGAAGTTCCAAAAAGTGCAAGAGCTCACCGATGCACAAATGCGCCTGGGGCATTTTAGAGAGTAAGGTTCGCACTAAAAAATACCAAAGTATCGATCATCTCAAGACGGCGCTTCGCCGGGAATGGGCCAAAATACCGCAGAGCCACTTTCGTGCAGCGTGTGATGGCTTTGTCGGCCGTTTGAAGGCCATAATTCGTGCCAAAGGTGGCCAATTCGAACAAATCTAAACTGCTTCTAAAATTTCATGTTATTTCCGACATTTTTTGCTTTTGAACAATAAAATTTAAAAAAAAATTAAAAAATATAGCGCTTTACTTTGTTGCATTACATATCAGCCACCCTGTATTTGTATAAGTAAATAGGCTCCACCATTCTTTCTTGGGCCAATACAAAGCCGGCCGCTAACTTTTGTTGAAATCGGATACAAATTGCGACCCGAATCTTGTAAACAATCTTTACATGAACAGACGTACGGTGGCTCAAGATTCAGTTTTTTTTAGGTGTTACAAACATCGAGAACAAAACTTATGAAACCCTGGAACACAGAGGTGTAGGGTATAAAAACAGCGAGTTTCGATATGTATTTCGATAAATTTTGTTATTTGAACTTTTCCTTTCAATTTACGGAAAAAGATCTTCTACAAATTAGAAGAAAATGTTCCGAAATTTGAGAGCTTTCCGAATAAAACATTTTGATTTATCGAATTTTAATTAAGATTTTATCGAAATGTTTATTAAATCAGATGTTTATTGATTATTGAAATTTATAGGCCTGACTTACAGTATGTAGCGGGTCGAGTCGTTATAACCCTTTTCTTTCATTTTATAGAGGAAATTCTAGAGTTTTCCAATTAAACTTATTAAGTTCACTTCGATTTATCGAAATTTCTATTTATTCTTTGATTTATAAACAAATATTTGAGAATTGGGAGGAAACTCTTAATTAAAATCTTAATCTCTTAAATTTAATGTTTAAATCATGACTTCAACATTCGATAACAAAATTTATCGAAAACGGACTTGGTCTGTTTATTCTGTATACCGTATCGATATATGTATGTATATGTGCATAACGGTATAATTGCGCTCTATAGTGCAGGCAAATAATTTTGCTAAAATATGCACTGAAAAAAAGTTAACAAAAAATAATTTCTGAAATTTTTTATTTATAAAATAAGTTCAAAGGAAGTTCTCATTAAATTGATCAAAATGTTTTTTTGCTCGCGTAGTTAATGCATTTTTTCTAAATAAATAAAACAGATTTTGGAAGATTTTCAAATGATGGTGCCACAGATGTATCTATGGGTACACTAATAAAAAAATTGCTAAGTTCAACACTTGCACTGATAAGTGTTCTTAACTAAGTTCTTGTAGTGATAAGTGTTCTTAAATAAAGTAAATTTCACCTAAAATATGTAGACTGGAGATATCAGTTTATTTATTTATATGAATAATAACAAAAAGTAAATTTATATTCTAATTTTACAAAGACCATGTGGCAAGATTTTGCAGCAACAGACCAGAGCCTCTGGTGGGAATCGAACCGACGACTAAACTAAAAGTGTTGAACTAATATTGAGTAATTGTTTTTTCCAGTGTACCCAATGGATACATCTAAAGCATCCCCATCATATGGAATGTTTTTCCGGAAACTTCCGGCAAAATGTTGAGATTATGTGCAGTCAGTGTTTTTCTGGTCATGTTGTTTCACTATGATATTAACACTTGACAATTTGTGTGTGAGTAAGAGTGTTTCATGCATACGATATACATATAAGTATACGTAGTCACTCTCATTGTCTCTTTGTTAGTGCAGTAGCACAGCATGATAGTTAAATGTTGAAAAAAATAGTGAATTCTTTATTTATAATGACAAAATAGCGCACAAAAACGAAATATTTACATGGCAACTTAAACATTTTGACAACATTCAACACATATAGCTTATTTGGAGCGCAGCTTGGTGGAACGATTGTTAAAAATTTCTTCGAGATTAAGCGAGTGTGGAAGAGTGATAACAGTTTTGTGATGAATTGACAGTTTGTTAATGACGCTCTGTTTTGAGTGAACAAAAAGTGTAGAGTGCTGCTCTTGCCTCATTTAGAGAGAATGGCACAGCTGTTATAGCAATTTGCCTTAACTGGGTATATTTGCAGAGTAATGGGAAAGGGAATAATATTACACTAAAAGAAAAAAAAACTGTCAAACAACTAAAATAACTAGACGATATATTTCCATTTTTGAAGAAATGGAAAATTGCATAAAGGATTTTTATTTATATCAATATTTTTTAATTCTTAATAATTTTTACCATGAAACCCATTTTAATGGGTTTCAAAAATTAAATTTTTGTTTACAAGAAAGAACAATAAATATAAAATTTGTATTTGTGAAAAATCTATTCTCAATTTCTCAATTCAATAACAATATTTACATAGAATCCCTTTGTCATTCGGCCGAAATGTCAAAATTCGTCAGTTACGAACGAATAGGAATGAACTGTCACAACCGAAAAACAGTTTCCTTGCATTTTTCTGCACTTAGCGATTAATATTAATTTTTTAATTGTGACAATTACAAAAAATTGGTATGAAAATCCGCGAAAAACCTCACTCGTTGAAATCAAAGTCCTATTCGTTCGTAACTGACACTTAAAAGCTACAGGAAGGAATGTCTTCTTAAATTATATTGTTTTTGGTTTTTATTTCCACCCATATACGTATTTCGCTACTACAATTTCATTAATCATGTGTAGTAATTTTCCCCTATTTCTCTCTCCAAAAAATGTTCCTTCTACCGTTTTCCCAATAATATATGCTGTTTGTTTGCCACCAAATTTAATCTGACCCCAAAAAGGGGATTTTGTTTTTCGCTATAAATTACTTAATTATGCACATAGCCTAAGCTCCGTAGGGCATAACATCGACATACGAGGGCATTTTAGCTAAAAAAACATGTATTATTAAACACTTAAGGGTTTATTCCAGAGAGAGATAGAGAACATAAAAGCTTTAGCAAAGGGTCTTTGGGTTAAACAAATGTCTGCTGACATTATTTGATTACCACCAAAAATTCAAAAGGCTTTTAGTATAAGTTTAAACTTTCTTTTTGTAAACTTGTTTGCCTTTGTGCTTCTTTTTTGTTCCGAAAGATCCTGGCTGTTGGATAAATAAAAAATGTATGACCCTACTTAAGCCACAGAACACATATAGAAAGTTTTTTTGTACTCCGCCTCCTTCTTTTTCGTCGTTGTATCTGTTAATAATGTTTATTGGCAGAGTGAAAGAAAAAAGTTTATATCTCTTAGGGGGGGTTGTATGGATGCGGAGATACTACAGCTACAACATTATGTTATTAAGCCCATGTGTCCTGCCAGCAAAAGTACAACCAGAGCCAGTGGCAGAAAACCAAGAGGAAAGAAGGAAAACAAATCTAAAAAAGCACTGCCATCTATACTTCGTTTTTCTGTTGCAGACAATGATGGATGGGTTTAAGATGCAGTTGATAAATAATGAAATGCATGTATCTGATTTTTTCCCTCTTCTCTTCTTTAATATGCCAGAACAAGTACATGGCCAGAACAGAGAATAATTTGTTAAAGAAATTGCTGAGGAAACAGTACAAATTGTAAACTTTTTAAATATTAACAAAAATTGGGGGAGATTTTTGCTTCCAAATCCCTTTATCCTCTTTATGGGTAGTGATTTATTATTATCATGCTGCTACACTGCCATCTACGAGGGTTACTGTTTATATTGTGAGCCTTGGCAACCCTAACAGCGTTGGGCGCCGGCGAATAATTGCAATGGAAAGTTTGAGTATAGTATACTATAGAAGAGTATAGTATACTACAGAAGAAGACCGCAGTGGTCGAGTATAATATACAAGACCACAGTGGTCGAGTATAATATAGAAGAAGGCCACAGTGGTCGACTATAGTCTAGAAGAAGACCACAGTGATCGACTCTAGTATAGAAGAAGACCACAGTGGTCGACTCTAGTATAGAAGAAGACAATAGCGGTCGAATCTAGCCTAGAAGAAAACGATAGTGGTCGACTCTAGTCTTGAAGAAGACTACAGTGGTCTACTCTAGTCTAGAAGAAGTCCACAGTGGTCGGATCTAGTCCAGAAGAAGACCTCAATGGTCGACTATAGTCTAATAGAATATCACAGTGGTCGACTCTAGTCTATAGGAAAGCCACATTGGTCGACTCTAATCTAGAAGAAGACCACAGTGGTCGACTCTAATGTAGAGGAAGATCAAACTGGTCAACTTTAGTATAGAGAAAGACCACAGTGGTCGACTCTAGTTTGTTTATTATTAGACGCACAATATAAATAGTAGACCTCGTAGAGCAAATCAAAATCCTTCTCTTGTCTTATAAATCAGTTTAAATTATTCATATTAGATTTATTTTGCATACAAATCTCTAAAACAGGAACAATGACGGTTTAAGAAATCTTGCGCAAATTTTTCGTGTCAGACAAGTCAAGAAGCTAAGAGATAGTTATGTATTCTTTAAATCCAAATTGTACTCGTACATTCAATGACAAGTGGTTTGCTATAATGCTTAAACATTCTGCAACACCACTGCTTTTCTTTTGGTTGGCCTACATCCAGAGTTTTCTCTTCCATCGCTAATTGTTACTGAAGTACCATTGTCTTAATGATTTTCGTTTCCTACCTCCTGCCACCATCTCAATACAACGGAAATCCGACTAAGTGGCAGAGCAGTGTAGCATCCTCACCGTCATCAGAATCGACAAACAACGATAACATTTAAAACTTTCGTTAAGTAGAAAAAAACTTTTTAATTTCCTGTTGCCAGCTGTGGGAGCCCAAGAACCGATGGACAGACAGTCTAGCGGACGCCAACGAACTGGAAATGTTCGTACAAATTACAGAGCCAAGATACAAAAATTAATGGCTATGCTGGATATTTTTGCAGAACACATAAAAATCACCTGATTTTCTTATTTAAAAAGCCCACAAAGAAAGGTGGGAAGTAACATTGAAAAGTCCCCAATATTATTTGAGGATTTTTATGGAAAAGTTTAAGGACAATTGCCGGGGCAAAGAGAAAAGTTTTTCTATTAAAAACATTTAAGAAAGGAAAAATATTGTACTCTTATACAGGCTGAAAGGTGACTGACTAACAATTACCTGTATATTTTAATAACAATAAAAAGAACGTCCTAAATTTGTTCTTTATTGAATAAAAAAAAATCAATATTTAAGGTATATATTTTAACAGCCTCAGAACTTTGCAGAATTAAAAAAAAAGCAAATTTTAATATTTGTGTGTTAAAGTAAATACTCGTACCTAAAGTTGTACTCGTAATTACTTTCAGAACTTTTAACCATAAAGGAGAAATTTACAATATAAGTTATGTTTGTTGGTTATTTTAATTAAAAATAAAAATATGGCTTAAATTCGAAAGTTAAAAGTTGTTACGTCATTTATTATTGCTTGATTGCATGGTGTACAAAATTGAATTTTTCATTTGTTGTTTACAAAAAGTGTGTGACAGGCGGTAATTAAGGATTATTCAAATGAGCTTTTGTAGGACAGACACACTAATCACACATGATTTGAACTGACCGACATTTGTGCGTTAAAGTGTTGCCAACCTAAAAAAAGAAAAAACATCTTAACAGCTGACACTTTAAGGTTAGTAAAAACGGAGCATGCATTCATCCGTGTAATGTAGAATGTGACTTAAAGTTGCAGGGCCATTTTACCAAAAGAATTATTACAGCCTGCCTCTGTCAAATGAAAATTTTCTTTCGTTCGCCTGCCAGACGACAAACAGCTGATTTGGGTTTCAATAACTACCATCAGAACGACAAGTCGCACGATAATTAATAAATAATAAATAACAAGATATGTCATCCCCGAGCGATTAAGTTGTCAGGTACTAACGAATAGGAATTACAACGAATAGGATTTCAAAGAGTGATGTTTTCCGCGGATTTCGGACCGATTACCCTTATTTTTTGTAATTGTTATAATAAAAAGTTCGAACGATGTTCGCGGAAAACTGTTTTTTCGCGTCTGACAGTTCATTCCTATCCGTTCGTAACCGATTGTTTTTGACGTTTCGTGCACAATGAGAGAGAAAGAAATAAATGAAAGTCTTGGTTCAGCTCTGCTGACCCACCCAGGCTTGATTTTGTTGGCCACCGCTAGTGTAAAGGGTACAGAGGTGTATTTGCTAAGGTCGACCATACAAAAATGTGTGTTTTTTTAGACCGGAAGTTGTGATATTATTGATCTGACAATTACATTATTTTCCATTTGGTAAATTGCTAATGTCATTGACGTAAGGCAATGCGAACC
This sequence comes from Eudasyphora cyanicolor, assembly GCA_963930755.1. NCBI lineage: Eukaryota > Metazoa > Arthropoda > Insecta > Diptera > Muscidae > Eudasyphora > Eudasyphora cyanicolor. The sequence goes on from OZ005737.1 coordinate 12,413,925, forward strand.
AACGAACCTTAGAGAAACCAAATTCCTGACGAAAGTGAGTGACTAATTTTCGTTCGCAGAGACTTTCGTTAGAAATACAGAAACAGGATGTTAAAATTGACTTATTTAGGATAGTCTCTAAACTCACTCAATATTGATCTTCAGTTGTTAATTAAAGTGTTAGCAACCAAAAATTACAAAACTTTTTGACAGCTGACAGTTTTGGATTATGATTAGCCACGCGTACAAGGAAGTAGACGATTCAACATAGCAGATTGTGAGCCCATTGAAAACCTGCGAACAACATTCCATTTATGTAAATGATTCCCAAAAATGCATGCAATATTTAAATTAGCCGCCTTTTAGTAGGTAAAGTGTTGCCAACGAAAAATAGACAATAATTATTTTGACTGCTGACACATTAAGGTTATTGAAAATGAAACACATATTCAAATGTGCATTAAAAGAGGTGAATCAACTTTTCTGCTAAGTTTTTAGGGATTAAAAAATATATTTATTTCGAATAGTCTCAAAACTTACTCGAGATTTAAATTGACAGCCATTCGTGAACATCTCTTAATTTATTACAAAATCAATTATGTATGTCAAAAAATATAGTGATTTTTTTCTATTTTGAGTATTAACAACGAAATATTATAAAACATTTATTTTTAATTGGTCAGTGTTAATTTCCTTTTGAATAAGAATTCTGTATCACTATTTAAAAGAAATATCAGCTGTTCCACAGCAAGACTTCTAACAAATACTAACGAGCAATATTGAAGAGAAAGGGAGAGCGAAAGTAAACAAACTAATACAGGGATGTATGTATGTATGTTTGGTCAGTTACAGAGACGTTATTAAATATGAACCCAGCGCAATAATAGTAAATAAATAAACAAAGTGTTTTATGATAAAGCTTACTAATGTGATATAGTATTATATTATAAATGATCATAAAAAGGTGATTCAATTATAATAATCTCCATTTATATACATACAATATATATCTGTAAACAATAAATTCCAGAAAAAATTGAGAAGTATAAGTATATGGGATAACGACAAATCGTCTAGGAATTTCCCGAAAATAAAATGTAAAATAATATTAGATAACCATTTATGTTGGTATACAGATAAATAGTAATAAATATAATAATATTGTTATAATATCATAATAAAAATTTGAAATTTAGTTTTTTCAAGAAATCAATAAATGAGGCTCAGTTCGAGGAAAAAAATATGTCGTTATTAATCGTTTTCATTTGGATTAAATACTAATCGATTACCAAAAGTATCCCTAAGGAAACGCTACGAAAAATGGCAAATTTTGACTTACTACACTTTAATGTAACAGATGAGATGTATATATATGTACATATAAAATATATTTTATTTGTGTAAACGATTTAGCTTTTGAAATTCATTGCTAATAATTATTAAACCATGTCAGAGGTTGCATTTTGTTTGCTGGGGATCAAATGAAATTATACTACTTATTTGCAAAGCTTTATCTTATTCACTCGACCCCAAAATGTTCGAATATATCTTATGTGTGCCCCAAATCGAGTTCATAATAAAGGGTGTTTTTTTTACAGCTTTGTTTTTCGAATAGAGATAAAACTGGCATTTTGTGGTCAAATCTGGCAACTCTAATGTCATTTATGTTCAGTTTGGTTTGCCATTTCATCATGAACAGGTTGACAAAAGAACAACGCTTGTAAATCGTGCAAATTTATTTCGAAAATAATGGTTCAGTTCGCGAAGTTTACCGCAAGCTCCGTCCATTTTATGGTCGACATAATCGTCCATCAGAGCAATTAATTCGGTTAACCATGGATCGTTTTCGCACTACGTTTACTCTATGTGATAATACGCATCCACAGAGACGTCGAACAGTGCGCACCGAAGAAACAATTGCCGCTGTAGAGCAAAGTGTTGAAGAGGACCCGAATGAATCGATTCGCCACCGTGCACAGCAATTGGAGCTTTGTCCATCAACTTTATGGAAGATTTTGCGCAAAGATCTTGGCTTGCGACCTTACAAGATCCAGCTTGTGCAAGAATTAAAGCCGCGAGACCATGCAATGCGTCGTGATTTTGGTGTATGGGCCGAAAATGAGATTGATCTCGATGCTGATTTTCATCGCAAAATTCAATTGGCTGTCAATTGGCCACCAAGATCGTGTGATTTGACACCATTGGATTATTTTCTTTGGGGATATGTGAAGTCGCTCGTCTACGCCAACAAACCAGAAACGTTAGGGGAATTGGAAGCCAACATTCGTGGCGTTATTGCCGACATACGGCCCCATATGCTCGAAAAAGTGGTTGAAAATTGGACCTGTAGAATTGGCTTTATTCGAGCTAGCCGCGGCGGCCACATGCCCGAAATCATATTTAATCATTAATGGCATAAAATTATCCTTCCAATAAAGCCAAATTGATGGACCTTAAAACGATTTTCTTGTGTTTTATTTCAATTCGAAGTTCTATACCCCTAAAAAAAACACGCGATACATTACTTAAAAAGTTCAATAGCCTTTGTCTACGACAATACTCTTTCTTGCAGTTCCGCAAAGAAAATCCAAGGCAATTGTCTCATAATTCACAAAAATTTCATAGAAAAAATGGCGCCAAAAAGAATTTATCTTAATTTGTTCAGTGATCTATGCCATCTATTATTCCCTGCATTGCTGTGCCAAATAAAAATGAGAATTCGATTGTTCTCTTATATATCCTATATAGCGTCTATACAAAGAGCAAAATTGTGTTACATGTTTGTCATATTTGTGTAGGAGGTTTATTTTTGTACGCCCTTCTCTTTTGGAGCATGAAGAGCATGTTTGAGTTAGTCCCACAAATGGTTCATACTGTGAGAACGACAAAAAACAAACTCTGCCACAGAACTGTCATATTTGGGGGATAAACACAAAGGTGTACCATAAACACCGTAACAAACGCATTACGTAAATAAACATTTTTATGTACTTCGACGAACACAAAGAAGTGAAATTGAAATAGTAAATAAAGCATCAAAAGGATATAGAGTTTAATATTAAGGTGGTCCATGAAATTTAATCAATTGTACAAAGATATATCAAAAGTCATGTGATATTATTATCACTGACTTTTCCTATAGAAAAATTGGTGATATTATTATCACTGACTTTTCTTATAGAAAAATTGGTGATATTATTATCACTGACTTTTCTTATAGAAAAGTTGCTGATATTATTATCGCTGACTTTTCTTATAGAAAAGTTGGTGATATTATTATCACTGACTTTTCTTATACAAAAGTTGGTGATATTATTATCACTGACTTTTCTTATAGAAAAATTATTATCATCACTGACATTTCTTATAAAAATGATATTATCACTGACTTTTCTTATAGAAAATTTGGTGTTATTATCAAAATCCTGAAGATGGGACCCATATTAATATAAAAACCTATACATACGATATATATACCGAGTAGGCGAATTACGAATTCGTTCCTGTTCGTTTGGTGTTACACTGTTGTTGCTCACTACAATTGAATGTGTGGTTCCAGTTGTAGTACTACATTTGCATACATTTACATGAACACAAACACTGGGCAGAGTGCAGGAAAGACTTGTGCAAAAATTCACAAATACAACTACAGCCATACGCAACACACAAGTATGCAGCATTATACTCGTACATTCTTCAGTAGGTTTTTGGGTCGTTCTTGTATCGTGAAAGCCATTCTTTCTTTTTTCTGGGCAGTTTTTTTTTTGTGATGAACCACAAAAACTGAGTATTTTGTATTTAAACATCACCTTTATTTTGGGAGAAAAGGTGGAAATTGGAAATTGTTTCCTCAACTTTACTTATCCCAGGCGTACAGACGACATCAATTCTTCTGGGTAACATTTTGGATTGGAAGAGAGAGAGAGGGGAAAGAGGGAGAGGGGCAGATGTTATGCAAACATGGTCTGTTCGTTTGTCAGCTCAATCCTGTTGAGTGAGTAATCCTTGCTCAATTTATTTATGTATGTACATGTACATATACATCTGCATTTATGTGTGTGTATGTATTCATTGGTGTGACCTGGCATATTTTTAGAACTTTAAAGGCCATTGACTGTTATGTATTTCAAGGCATATAAATAAATACTAAAGGCTTTTGCTGTCATACTCGTGCATTTACAATTCTAATTTTTATAATTGGTTGGCGGGAACAATATTCCCAGCAGAGTGAAAAGGCAAAGGAAGTAAAAAATGGAATATTAAATGTTATAGAAGAGCTCTATGTTTTGATAACAAAAATGCACTGAAAGAAATTTATTTTTTAAAAATAGATCTAATTTAAAAAATGTTAATTATTAAATCACAAATATTTATTTTCATAACACTTCTTATTTGATTAGTTAAGTAGAGCGGCTGAATTATATCGATAAGAATAATACTAATACGCTGGAGTGGGCTATGGAATTAATATTTATCATACGCAACATAGTTGAATAGGAATATATGGTGATATTATAATAACCAATTTTTCTATATGAAAAGTCAGTAATAATATCACCAACTTTTATCTAAAAAAAGTCAGTGATGATATCCCCAACATTTCTATAAGATAAATCATCAACATTTCTATAAGAAAAGTCAGTGGTGATATCTCCAACTTTTCTACAAGAAAAGTCAGCGGTAAATCACCAACTTTTTTAGAAGAAGTCATTGACAATATCACCAACTTTTCTATAAGAAAAGTCAGCGCGGATGTCACCAAATTTTCTATAAGAAACGTCAGTGAAGATATCACCAACTTTTTTATAAGAAAAGTCATTGTTATTATCACCAATTTTTTTCTAAGAAAATTCAGTGATAACATAACCAACTTTTCCCTAAGAAAATTCAGTGATAATATCACCAAGCTTACTCTAAGAAAAGTCAGTGAGTTATAGATCAATTGGTGATATTATACTTCATGGTTAATTATATAAATCATACGTCGTTTACAAAAACATTGACAACTTTTAAAAAACACCTTCTTAAAATTTTTGTTTTTTCAAAATTCCTACCTATTTTTCTTTCAGTGTCCTGAATACCTGGGAACATAGCTACAGGTGTTTTTGTTGTTTGGCATAAAAAATTTACCGCCTGTCCTTTTACGTTATTGATTTTTATTACTGCAGGATATATCCATATATCAGCAGCACAACCACCCTTTTTTGGAAACCGAAACATGAAATGACTTGAATAATGGCATAAAAATTGCCATAGCCATGTAAATCCTAGTCATGCAACAATTTTTGCTGTTCAACCTTTCCACTTGTCTCCCCCCCATAACAGTAAAGCTATGAACTTTATGTTGTTTTTGCAAGCAACAAAAAAAGACCACTTGATGACAAGTTCGAAATTGAAATTTGAATATGAAATCAGGGTACAAAAATACAAGACCCCCACGACTTCGTTAAATGATTAAAGGGATGGATATAGGACAACACCAAAAAGGGGGAAACGCAATCAGTTTATGCCACAAAAATCCCTCAATTATAATAATAGCCTAGATGAAATTCGCCTAACAACGATAGGCTAGTTTAAAATCTGACACAAAGAAATGAAGGGGGTGTAGTGGTGGGAGAAATATTAAATGCCTGTGAGGATTTTGGGGATTGTTTAAAATGTTAGATTGAAAAAAGGGGGACAAAAGGTTCAAAAGTCAATGTGCAAATAAGCCGAACGGGTGGGAAATTATTTAATGGGATGTTGTGTGTAAAAACAAAAACATACACAGATATGCGCATAATAATAGATACAGCGATAATGTCACCAAATTTTCTATAAGAAAAGTCAATGATAATGTCACCAGATTCTCAAATGTCAGTGATAATATCACCAAAATTTCTATAAGAGAAGTCAGTGATTTCTATAAATAAAATTCAGTGATGACAATCACCAACTTTTCTACAAGAAAAGTCAGTGATGATACATTACCAACTTTTCTACAAGAAAAGTCAGTGATAATACATTACCAACTTTTCTATAAGAAAAGTCGGAGATAATATTACTAACTTTTCTATAAGAAAAGTCAGAGATAATATAACTAACTTTTCTATAAGAAAAGTCAGGGATAATATCAACAAATATACTAGTGATGATACATCACCACCAACTTTTCTATAAGAAAAGTCAGTGATGAGACATCGCCAAATTTTCTATAAGAAAAGTCAGTGATGAGACATCACCAACTTTCCTATAAACAAGTTATCACCAACTTTTCTATAAGAAAAAAAAACACATTTCGGGGAAGTGTTTCCAGTGCTTCTACCTATACCGATTAGGCGTATCTATTGTTATGAGCAGATGTGTACATCAGATAAAATAACCTCTAAGGGATTTAAAACAAAAACAAAATGGAAGAATGCATAAAGGAGTTTTCCAAATGAATTATTTCATATGTAACCGTAACAAATACTATAACAATGCATACGAGATCAAAAGAAATTATGGATATTCATACAAATTTTTTAATAATACAAATATTTTCTCTGTTGGGTTGGGAATCTAACATAAATATTTTGTAATAAAAATACATTTTATTTTTAGATATCCTCACTTTAGTGTAAGAGGAGGAAGGGGATTATGTTTAGCGAAAATCGTTTTGGGGCATTTTATTCAATGTAAGCTATGTCCGTCCGTCTGTCTGGATGGAGAGCTCGATACATATCGAAAGATGTGACTGATTGACTTCAAATTTGGTATGTGTTAATATTTTTCACCGTCTCAGGCTAAGTTCGAAGATAGGCCATATTGGCCTACTTCTACTCTAGTGCCTTCCCTTATAGAGGGTTCAATTTAGTGAAATATTGCATCTTTTATAACTTCTATACTTATTTTTCATTCCCAAATTTAAACGCAATACTGCAAGTATTTTTATAATTTGAATTTCAAATCTTTTGCTGTCATTAAAATTAATGCCAAAATCACTCACATTACATCTTCAAACCGCGAAGAACACTTGTCACACATACATGCCCCAGTTCTGCGTGTCTATGAAACTTTGAAACGTGAAACGTGTATTTCATACATGAGTGAAACTTTTCCCATTAACTTGTCCAAAAACCCATGCAAAAACGTGACAGTACATAATCTGCTCTGACATCTTTCCCAATTGGATGAAATGTGCCGCTGTGTCTTACTTAATTTTCCATCAGATACCACAACACATCATGTGTTCATGCGAATGAAGGTGTGGAAGGTTGTGGACTGTTGTGGATCGAAAAACGCATCTATTGCTTAATCATCAAAGCTGTGGATGAGTGGGAGCATCACATTGTCACATTGAAGCCTATTGTATGGGCGACTTTCAGAACAGCAGGACTTTGTCTTTGGCTGATGTCCTACAGTGCAGGTGATTTGTTACAAGCGAGAGACAATATCGTATTGTAGTTCTTGCTGTGAGTGGACAATCTAGTATCCTGCAATACAAAGGTAGTTGTATTGGATATTATAGACACCAGATGGCTTTGAATCATTTCATCGCATCTTTGATGACTGTGTTCTTATGGAAAATGGTGACAGCTGCAGTATGGAAGCTAGTCCTTATATTCAAGAAGAGTTGATTACTTTTGCTCACTCTTTCTGAGATCTGTTGGGGGTAAATTGCACTATAATTTTACTTTATTAAGTTCAATTTCACTAACGCAAATTTATGGGCATACGGTGTGAATGATTAATATTCATTTGCGTATTATTGACGTAGTTTGAAGAAATTTATTGTAATCTTATAAGATTTGACAAAAAACATGTTATCTAAATGACAGTCATAAAAGCTTTGATCTAAGCGAGTTTGTTCCAGAAGATAATCTAAAAATTCCTCAGGAACTATTTTCAAGATATAACTATTTTCAAGATTGCCCATAATATGGAGGAAGTTATGCGGATATATTAAGACATTAAACAAGAAGAAGTAAGAAAGTTCAGTCGGGAAAACCGACTTATGAATCCCCTCACCTTGAGTCCCAAAAATAAAAAATGTATACCTTCCTCTCTAAGGTGAGGGGATAAAAATCGCATTAAATGAATGCTATACAAACTCAGCGTTTTGTAAATAAATTATTCTTAAGGAAATATATTTTTAAAAAATAGAAAACATTTACAATGAGTTAAATATTAAATGCTTTTAAGGTAGTATCCATGATGAAATTGTAAACACTACTGATACAATGAAAAACAAATGACAGATCATGACATATAACAAATGGCCGAAACGTCACTTCAAAATCATATCATCCCTATTGGAAACCCGTTATTACGTTTCATAACGTACTCCAATTTTTTTATTTGAATGGTTAGGGGTGCGGCTGAATGATATAAATGCAGAAGTTCTTATTTTTGGGGCTACTTTCACGTCTAATTCTCAGAATTGAGTCCCAAAATCATGTGTTGTACTGTGTTATAGCAACAGCGATAGCTCGGAGGATTGTATATTTGTGTGTGTCTTCGGCACAGAGTGATCGATGTTGGCGAAGCAGTAATGCAAGGGAGAACATAGAGTAAATAAAATTTATAAAACAAGAGTTTAGTATTATGATGATAGAGGCAGAGCTTTATTTAGTAGTGATGATAACATACATTACCATGTGTATGTGCGAATAGTTGGAGAGCAAAAAACTACCACAGATGTGCGCGAGTGTTGTGTAGAGCAACAAGAGGTGTGTGTGCTCAGTAGTAGAGTCAAACGACAAGTGTAGAGCGTGAGCGTAGTGCAAAACAATGAGTGGAGAACGCAGAGGCTCGTACAAATGTTTGACTACAAAAAAAGCGAGAGAGAGAGACCCGAAGATGAAGCAAGACATTCACACAAGAAACACCGCCAATAAGCAGGAGACCTAAGAATCACAGACTCTATTACACAGATGTTCCGTCGTGACTTTGTTTACATTTGCGTGAGTTACGAACGAATATAAATGATTTTCAAACGCGGAAAATATAGATTTCTGGAATATTTTTTTGAACTTTTTTGGTACATAACGATCGATATTAATTTTCTAAATGTGATAATAACAAACAAATCTCGGAAATCGACCTTGAAATACGCAAAAAAATCACTCGCTGAAATCAAATTTCTATTCGTTCGTCACTGATAGACAACTCGCTACTTGACGGAACTTCTTTATAACTTTATTTTCTTTGCTAAGAATTAGGTCTCCGAAGAATGGTGTAGAAGAAATGCCATATTTTTGGCTAAAATGTTTATAAGCAGTTACAAATAGGTAAAATAAGATATACCTATCATTTTTTTTTTAAATTTTTTTTGAAAAAAATTTTATGGGAATTTTAATTTTTAAAAAAATTAAAAATATGAGTTTTTGTGTTTTACGAAATTTGTAATTGCTCTCGAATGGCTGAACCGAGTTTTACTTTGTGCTAAAGAGGAAACAATGCGCCATTTTTTGTAAAAAAAATTTACAAAAGTTTTTTTTGAAAAAACCTTTGTAGAAAAAATTGCTCCCCCCAAATTTACAGAATATTCGTCGCACTCTCACAATTCCAGAACAGAAAAAAATTTTTTCAAATATTGTAAAAGTTATGGAAAAATTTGTAAAAGTTATGGAAGAAATACCAAGACTAGTCTGACAATTTTCGTTTGTTTTTGCAAAACACTGCACAGTGGTACGAATTTAAAAAGGGGAAACAATTCGACAGTTCCTTAACCAAACAACCGATTGCGACCAAACTTGGCATGGTAGATGAAGTGGTGTTAGGGAAGTAAAATTTTTTATTTGGGCGCCCTAAGTCAGACCAGGGCGGAACTAGAGGGCCTCAAAGTTGGTCACATCGGGAGAAGAAAATGTTCAAGCGCGTGTAACTCGTGTTTCTTTTTCTTTAAATGAAAGAAATAGTTATAGAAAACTTGGATTTCAAAAACATTGTTTTAGAAAATTGCAAATTTGAAGAAATTTTATAAAAGAAATTAAATTACAAGAATTTTTGTAGAAATTTGGGTAGACATTTTTTATAAAATTACAATTAAAAATTTTCTTTCATATTTCAACAAAGTTGCTTATATATTGCAAATTTAATGGAAATTTCGTTTATTGCCAATTTTTTTTTTATTCTAACAAATTATGTCGAAATAAAATTTTTCTAGAAAATTTGGTACAAATTAAATTTTTCTTTAAAAAGTTTTATTTTTTTTTTTTTGTAAATTTTGTCAAAATTACGTTTTTATTGAAATTTTTTTCTTCTAGAAAGTTAAAATGTCTTGAAAATGTCTAAGAAATTAAATTTCAAGAATTTTTGTAGAAATTTGAGTACACATTTTCTATTTAATTTCGAAGACATTTCAACTTTCTAGAAGAAAAAAAAATTCAATAAAAACGCAATAAATATTGACAAAATTTTCAAAAAAAATTGACAAATGCCAATTTTTTAAAGAAAACTATAATTTGAACGAAATTTTCTAGAAAAATTTAATTTTGACAAATATCCTAGAAGAAAAGAAATTTCCACTAAATTTGCAATAAATATGCAATTTGCAATAAATAAGCAACTTTGATGAAATTTGAAAGAAAATTTTAAAATTTTTTAAGGCACTGGATGCACTTTTTTCCGGTTGTTTTGTTCCGCATTTTTTTCTCCTATTCTATATCTACAACTTTGATTCAGACACAACAGAGATATTCCGTATGGTATACCAAGAACAAAAATATAAAAATAGTGCTAAAAATCCACCTTGAGAAAAAAAAATCGTATGGCCATTAAAATATTAATTGAGCCAACTTGACTAAACAAATGATGCAGAAGTTCTTATTTTTGGGGCTACTTCCACGTCCAATTCTCTGAATTAAGTCCCAAATCAATGTGCTGAAAAATGATGTACTGTGGTACTGTATATTTATGTCCAATTATTGAAATTTTTTGGCTTTGCGAAGGACCTAATTTTCATGTTCACCTACTAAATGGTAAATTTTCGATATTGAACTTTAAAATAATGTAAAAATTTGTAGTTCAGACTAATATACTGTAATCAGTCATAAATTAGATTTAATTTGTTTTTATTTTCGATGTTTTGTCATTTTCTATTTCACCTGACGATATATATTAATCGGGCTCTGATGAAAATACTACCTAATATTTATTATAACGAATACTAATTGCATGAATAATATTTATTTTGCATTAATTGTGATCCCTGCTTACAGATAACCACAATCAGATTTCTAATTTGAAATTTCTATGACCTCGAAATAATATTTATGTAAATATATTTTTGGCTGCTCTCATTTTAGAATTCTAGGAATTATTCCAAATGTTCTTTTCGATTAGTATGCAAACAAATTGACATTATTTATCTTAAGATTTTGTTGTTGTTATTTTTCAAAGTGAAAATGAATGAAATTAAAAAAATTGTTTGTTTTTCAACATTCCCCATAAAACCTCGGGAAATTTTGCGAAACAACCACAAGACAAAGTCTAGGTAAACATTTCAAGTTTCAAAACCAGAATAAATTATAATTATGCTGTTGTTGTTGTTGCTGCCGTTGGGGTAGCATATAATAGATTAAAATACATTTGAGGAAACCGGTGTCACCTTTGGCCTGGCATAAAAAGTGACAAAACAAGATTTTGCAATGTTGTTTTTATCTTTAATTTCATTATGCTTTCTCGAAATCTCACAGGAAATGAAAAGGGGACTTGTAGAAAGTTTCTTGTTGATTGAAGAAAATTGATATTAGAAAGACAACAACCTTAAACATCAAAGCAAGATAAGAAGCAAAGTTCAAAAGCAGTTGAAAATTTGAAAGGAAATAAATCTTTGTCCCGAAGACAGATGGATGGTGGCCTTGAGTGCGAGAGAGGAAGGCAACACACTTTGGACATTTTGAGAACGGCGATTCCTGTTACTGTCAGATAAATGTAATAAATGAAATTCTGTTGTCCTTCAAGTGCCACGCAATACCACATACACACTTGGAGTAAATAACATATATATCCTTCTTTGGAGTAAGAGGAAAAAACTGCTGTTAAATGGCCAGCTGTCAACTGGTTTGTAAGCGCACCATTCATATTTATAAATCCTTTCAGAGTCGGCTATCTGCAGCAGCTTTCGGTAATAGCTTCACATTTCATCAATCCTGGCAACATTTTCATTTAGAGCTACGCTGAACTTTAACCTTATAAATAATAATGCTTGCTTGATCTAAATTGTTTGTTGGAAAATGCTGTTATCGCATACTTCCAGTGTATGAACAACAACCCAACACTTTGTCTTCTTCTCAAATTCTAAAAGTTCTTTGGAACATAAGATAAGTTTTGGTGTAACTTTTTAAATGAGTGTGACACTAATGGACACGCACACACGACAAGTAAAATCTGTGTGTCCTTATAAGGACAAAATCTCGCATACACATTGTCAGTGCAGTGAGTGTACATATGTAGGTGTGCTAAAATGAGACGTTGAATATGAGTAAGAGGATGTTATGATAAGATGGATAAGAAAAAAAGGTTTAAGCTAAAGCTTCCTGTATATTATAACTAATATAAATTAAGCTGGATCGAATTATAAATAAGGCTGAATCATCATGGGAGCTCAATCAATTTGTTGAGACCCTATGCTCCCTATAGGAGTGATGGAAACATATATGTATAAGGTATATACTCGTATATGGGACCTCGATGCCAATGATCAATATTTATTATCTGGACTATGGAACGTATGATTTTTATAATTTCACCGGACATGGTACGTATGATTTATATAAATTCACGCCCAAAAAATTGTTTGCAACTCTTCAATTTCTATGCTATAAAAAACTACAAAACTGTAGATTTCTATAATAACGCAGTACAACACATGATTTTAGGAGTCAATTTTGAGAATTGGACGTGAAAGTAGCCCCATAAATAAGAACTTCTGCATCATTCTTTTAGTCAAGTTGGCTCAATAAATAATTTAATGGCCACACTAATTTTTTTGCTCAAGGTGATTTTTTGCACATTTTCTATATTTTTTTCTCGGTATATCGTACGGAATATCTCTTTTGTGTCTGAAGCTATGTTGTAGATATTAAATAGCAGAAAAAATGCGGAACAAACCTACCTGGCCTACCCTAACTACCTATCCGACCCTACCTACCTATCCGACCCTACCTACCCTATACATTTTCATGCATTTGTATGGCCAACTTTGAATTTCCGTAACTTTGAATTTCTAAGTATGTTCGTATATTATTTTGGTCTTTAGACTAAAAGTAAATTTTTTTTATTTTTTATTAATTTTGTGGAATGCATAAAAAACAAGTGTAATCAACTTTAGAATGTGTTTGGCACACAGGATTAGTGCATTTGGTGCAGTAAAAACGTGTCTTCCTACGCAGCTTTTCGTCTTGCGTGAAACAAATTCTGCAATCTTTTCTGGAACTCAGTGTACTAGGGCCGCTTTGCTGGTTAGGCAGCATGTTGCTGAAAATATTCAACGGCCTTCCAAAGAAAGATTCAATGGACAAACGGGTTGAATTGTATAGGGGCATATATTTTTTAACAGATCGAAAGCCAACAATATTTTAGCCGGCTACCGGGAAATACAGGTATCTACCTAAACTAGAAGTATAGTTAATTAACGCTCAAAAATGAAATATGCCTGGCCAGAACCATGTGTTTGTCCAAGGGTTAAAATTCGCAAAATGCGCACAAAGTCATAAAATATCTGTCAGTAAAATATTGAAAAATACGTATACGTATAAAACAGAACAGACAATTTTTGGGATTTTTAAGACACTGGATGCACTTTTTTTGGCAAAAAAAAAATTGAATGTCCATTAAATTATTAATTGAGCCAATTTGACTTAACGAATGATGCAGAAGTTCTTATTTTTTGGACTACTTCCACGTCCAATTATCAGAATTGAGTCCCAAATCAATGAGCTGAAAAATGCTGTACTGTGTAATTTTACCAATATAATCAGACTACCCCACATTTCAAATCCCTACCATAATCTACTGAGGGATTATTATGCAGTTATACAAAAGCAGACACTTAATTAGAATTTTCCACATAAAATTGCACCATGAAAAACACAGACGAAGAACGTTCAACAGGTACACAAAAATGGAACAACGTTATAAGACAACACATTAAATTTATTCATCATGAAGGTAAATTTATTTTATTATCATGCAATCTTAATCTTACACCCTAATGTCTGTCTGCGTATCTTTAACGATGACAGGGCACATTATCAAGTGGAAACAGAACAATTGAGAAAATGGAAATATAACCCCTAAGGCCATGATAGCGTATGAGTTATATTTATTCAGCGTTACAATGATAGCGTATGAGTTATATTTATTCAACCTAGCCATGATAGCGTATGAGTTATATTTATTATACTTTACCATGGCAGCGTATGAGTAATAACAGTTTGAAATAAAAATAACTCATAAGCTGAATGGTTAAAATAATTTAATAAGTAGAATTATTAGCGAAATTCTAATAATTTCTCATGGAAACGTTTCAATCAAAATAAAAATTACACATTCTCTAAAATTATTAATTATTTTTCTCCTGTCTTCTGATCATATTTTTCACTATGTGAAACACTCTACAATTTATACTACATCAGATTATCTCCCTTTATAACACATCTGTTTCATTCTCTGAGCGATTATAGTAGAGAGCAATATAAAGCAGAAATTTAATCTTGAAATTGTCTCTCATAAAAAGACATCATTAAATGAAGTGAACTTACAACAGAGTGAATCGAAAAAAAAAACAAAACAAAAAGCCAATTAGTTCGACATATCCTCACATAAGACATGAGCATTTTATTATCCTGAAATCTGAAACACGTAGACATTTTGACCATTTTATTTGTGTCTTAATTTCTACGAAGACGGGCAACATAAAATCAGAAACAAAGGTAATTGGATGGGTCACACGAATATGAAGTCATATCGCCTAAGGCGTATGATATTAGTATCAATTCAAGAGTGTATAAACCTTATATTAGATAATTAAAAAAAATCAACAATATCCAATATATAAAAACCTGTAAAGAAAGGCTAAAGTCGGGCTATATGATACCCAAACACAACTCTACATAGTAAGATTGGATAACAATAAAATATCTAATGTATACAGTATACCTCTCTAATCCGGACAGATATAGTTTCGACCTTTGTCCGGATTACTGAATTGTCCGGACTACAGTACAAAACTCCAAAATGGGTCATATTTTCTTATGTTTATTAAGAAACGCGTTTCTTAAAAAGACAAGATAAATAATAAATACAATTGAAACTTTTACACTTATCTTTGTGCAGTTTTTTAGATATGTTTTTAAATTCTTTTAGAAATATTATTACTTTCTCAGCCTATAAAATAGCACTTGCAAAGGGGTTCGGCTGCTTTCTTATCTGTCTACAAAAAAAAGTGAATTTCCTAAAATTTTTGTAAAAAAGTTTGAGCTCGAGGTCTAGTTCCCTCAAGACTACAATTGGAGTCTATATTCTCTTCAATATTTTCGTTTGACACAACTGACGGAACTATAACTTCATCAGTGGTGAACAAGTAATGTAAGATTTGTATGGTCCAATTTTCTTTCTATGGAATCCTCCGAATTGATTTCAATTTCTTGTGATGGAGCTGAAGTTCTTTCAGCGGCTTCTTAGCATTTATCAGAAATGTACTCAATCTTCAAAGACGAAAGTCAATATCCAGCATTTTTTGGTAGACGTATATACAAAACGAAGTTACAATATTTTAAACGCTCATGGATTTTCATGCTTCCTATTAAAAGGAGAGGCAACGTATGAGATCCAGGCTCGTTACCATGAAGATAAATCTATCTGCTGAAATTTTTCTGCCTGGAGCTGAATTAAAAACGACGATTTTCAAAAATAATACAGCAGATTTATCACTTTATAATTTTTCGCCTCATATTTCCAAGCACCAATTTCATTACAAACTTTGAACTTTAGCAACCACCGATTGCTTTCAAAAAAAAGTTATCATTTCCCAGAACCACAACATGTTTTTGACTTTAGGCTAAAGGTATAATAACGTCAAAAAAACTTAAAAACAAACACAAAAATATATTGCTGTCCGGACTACAGAGGTAAATTGTCGAAACTGTCCGAATGATTGAGCTGGCCGGATTACTAGATAGTCCGGACTATCGAGTGTCCGGATTAGAGAGGTTATACTGTACTTCAATTAAAATTTGACTCTGTAGCCAAATCGAACGAAACATATATATGGAAGCTATAGCTAAATCTGAACCGATCTTCTTTAAATTCGGCCAATGGTTCAAGAAACTCTACCATACTAAATTTCAAAACAATTGGATGTAAAATACAGCCCCTATATGGCTACTGGCGAATTTTGCACATAATTTTTGGCATTGACGTTTTTTTTCAGAATTCAATACTTCAGATATGTAGATTCAGGCCTTGGAGCAAAACATCACTCGTGTCATTCGCCAGTTACCAGTCGAAATCCTCGAACGAGTCATCGAAAATTGGACTCAACGGATGTACCATCTGAGACGTAGCAGCGGCCAACATTTGAAAAACATACGGCCTGTTTCTGTATTTCTAACGAAAATCTCTGCGAACGAAAACCAGTCACTCACTTTCGTCCGGAATTTGGTTTCTCTAACGTTCTATCGTTCGTTCGCCTGGCCTTACGTCAATGACGTTAGCAATTTACCAATTGGAAAATAATGTAATTGCCAGATCAATAATTTCACAACTTCCGGTCTAAAAAAGCACACATTTTATATGGTCGACCTTAGCAAATACATCTCTGTACTATTTACACTAGCTGTGGCCAAAAAAGCAACCCTGGGTGGTCAGCTGAACTGCACCAAGACTCTCATTTCTTTCTCTCTCTCTCTCTCACGTCTCTCTCATTGTGCACTGATAATTTTTTTCCATCTTACCGAGCAACCAATATTGACTTCTTTATGCTAAAATATGTACATACACAATTTTATTATTATTTAATTGTTTTTGCCATAATTATAGTATATCTACTAATTTTTTGCTTTTAATAATGTTTATTTTGTCATTGTTTCTATCAGTCAACAAATAAAATAATGTGACTCGATCTGACATTTGTGTTCGCCGAGATGACAGCAAAGAGAGATAGAGAAACCAAAATTTGCACTGAAATGATTACGTTTTCGTACGAGTTCATTATCGTACGACTTCTGGTTATGATGGTAGTTAGTGAAACCCAAATCAGCTGTTTGTCGTCTGGCAGGCGAACGAAAGCTAAATTTTAAGATACAGAAACAGGCTGATAATCTTCAAAAAATAAATGCCAAAGAATGTTCTTTCAAATGATAATAAACATTACCCATTCAAATTGAATTTTCTCTGTTTTTTTTTCTTTAAAAAAGTAGGGAACCTCGAAATGGATCACGCTATAGTTTCCTTGTAAATCGTCATTGTCCTGTCATTTTTTTGGCAGGGGATACTCGATTGACTACTAAAGTCTCTATAACTTCGATTTAAATACTTGCATTGCAAAAAATTTGCATGGATCGGAACTTGGTTTTCACAATGAAGTTAAAAAGCACAAAAAAAGTTATAAAAAGTTTTGAACTTTAAAAAATAAAAGGAGGAAAAGGGAATAACGCATGTGAGTGTGAAAGCACATGGTTCGTGTCAGCAAAAAACGATTTTTTTTGAAAAAAAAAAAAAAAATGGTTTTTTCTAATTATTTTAACGACAGTTACTTATGGAGATTTCGTTTCTGGAAAAAATGTTGCCCTGACGCCGTGAAATACTAGAAAGTAGTTGCACCTTTTAAGTCGAAATAATGTAGTTCCTCGAATATAACAACTCTAATTCTAAATTTTCAAAAAAAGATTAGAAAAGTGCGGTTTTCAGGAAAAGGGCAAAGAAAATGTTGCACTTTTTCCAGAAACGAAATTGTCATTAACTTCTTTTTCCACGTGAAAGTGTCATTACTAACATTGTCGGTTGTCTGATTAAGAAACGGCCGAATTATTTTCCTTTTTTATTTTAATTCCTCCCACTTTGTAACGGCCGTCCTTTCTTATAGAAAGTTTTTCAACTGTTGTTCTTTTTTTATGAAAAATAAAAACCATCATTGGTCGCCTTTTCTTATAGAAAAACCATTAACGGTCGTCGTTTCTTAAAGAAAAACCATAAACGTTTGTTTTTTCGTATAAAAAAACCATAAACGTCGTTTTTCCTTATAGAAAAGCCATCAACGGTCGTTGTTTCTTATAGAAAAACATCAACGGTCATAGTTTCCTATAGAAAATTCAATAACGTTCGTATTTTAATATTATAGAAAAACATTAACCAATTGTACTGTTTCATATCAAAAATCGTCAACTTTATAGAAAATCCATCAGCTGTCGTCTTTTCTTATAAAAATCTATCAACAGTCACCTTTGATTATAAAAAATCTGTCAATGGTCGCCTTTTCTTATAAAAAATCAATCAACGGGCATTTTTTTCTAAAAGAAATTCCTTCAAGAGCCATAATTTTTTATAGACAATCCATCGACGGTCGTCCTTTTTAATAAAAAAAATCAACGGTCGACCTTCCTTATAGAAACAAGATCAACGGTCATCCTTTATCATAAAAACACGATCAACGGTCGACCTTCCTTATAGAAACAAGATCAACGGTCATCCTTTATCATAAAAACACGATCAACGGTCGTCCTTTCTAATAGAAACACTATCAACGATGGTCTTTCTTATAAAGAAAAATGCGTCAACGGTCGTCTTTTCTTATAGAAAAGCCATAAACGATCGAACTTTCTTGTAGAAAAAACATAGCTGCAGTTTCTTTCTTTTTAGAGCACCCATCGTCTTTTCTTATAGAAAATCCATCAACGTTCATTTTTTCTTATAGAAAAGTCACAAATGATCGTAATTTCTTATAAAAAAGCATTAACTGTAATATTTCTTTATAGAAAATCCACCAACTTTCGTCTTTTCTTATAGATTTACATCTTATAGATACAGGGTTGCCCATATTCGACGGACCCACGGACTCGTTGGGCCCATTCCAATCGACGAGGCTTGTCCGCAGGCAACAATCTTTGCGTCAATTGAATTTTGTACGGGAACAAATGCAAATCAACGCGAATAATCCGTTGTAAAGTGGACCGAGCCATTCCCAACTGCTGAGAACGGCGTTTTTGGGATGTTCTTGGGGACCTCTCAACACTGGCTCGTACGGCAGCGATATTCTCGGCCGATCGCCTTGGTCGACTTTTATTTGGCCTCTTCGGATTAGAAAGAGCCTCACCAGTCGAAAATTTTTCGTATAAACGCTTAATGGTGTTCTTAGAAGGCGCACTTCTCACATTTTTTAATATTTTAAAAGCACGTTGAGTTTTCACAATTGACTTCTTCTGTTGAATGTAAATTTCAACTATTTCGCGTGGCGTGTATTGTTCCATGGTAAAAATCTGCTTGGACTGACGCTTCAAACGCGGTATGTCATTAAGCGATCTGACATCTCTGTCAAAAGTTATGGCGTTGCCAGATGGGTCCGTCGAATATGGGAGACCCTGTATACATACAACGGTTGTCTTTTCTTATAAAAATACATCAACGGTCGTCTTTCTTATCTATCAACGGTAATATTTTCTTTTAAAAAATAATCAGCAGATGTCGTTTCTTTATCAAAGGCCATATTTTCTTATAAAAAACCACGGCCGTCCTCTCTCATAGGAAATCAACCAACTTTCTTAAAGAAAACCATCAACTGTCTTCCGTTCTTATATAAAACGCATCAAATGTAGTATTTCGATTTAACAGTGGCACGAAAAACCGAATGAAAACAAAACAAATTCTTTGTCTAGGCTTATGGGGTTTTTACAATACCTATAAATCATTTATTGGTAACTATAGTCCCCGGAAATTGTACAAAACTAAGGTGCATTTGACGGTTTTCGACCAGAATTAAGGGAAAACGAAATTATGACAAAAATCAAGATACGCCCTTTTTATATTAAGCCATCGATTTTCTCATAGAGAAAACAACGGCCATCCTTGCTCATAGGAAAGCAATCAACCTTTCCATCAACTGTCGCCCTTTCTCATATAAAAAGCATTAAAGGTCAATGTTGCTATTTTGTTATAGAGAACCAATCAAAGCACTATTTTCTTATAGAAAACATCAACGAGCATCATTTTCCAGAACATTTTTTTAAATTCTACCAAGCAATTGGAACTCTCTATCAATTTTTGTATTTGTTTCTATTACTTTTTTGCAATAGACAGAAAGTAACTGAAAGGAATGAATTCGAATGAATTCTGACTAAATAACAACAATTCAAAATATTTTAAACAATTCCCACACAAGAAATTAGTCTTATTTTCAGGAAGATATAACTGTTTTTATTCTAAAAAATAAAGCATAGTAACATTAGTTTAATGTATTGTTCTCTCAACACTTTTTCAATTACAAAACATGTTATAAACGGGAATACAAACACAATACATGAAAAAACCCCGAAGCATATGTGTTATAATTGTTAAAAAATGTACCACGGCACGTACGAGTTCTGCCAGCGTAAAAAAAAAAATTACTCATACGCTATGGCTGACCATTTCACACTATAATGATGAACAATTTACATCCAGCCCAAGTAATTAGTCATGTCCGCATGCAAGGAAGATTTATTAAATTATTCCATGAAATTGTAATTATTATCACACATTTGTCTATTATATTTCTCTGTTAACTTTTATATTATGCTAAAATGATTTACTAAATTTAACCAGTGGAACGTATGAATAATGTCGTGGCTTAAACGCGTTCTTTATGTCTTCGTAATATAAAAAAGTATGAATTATTTAAATTATTCCAGAGATTTGCAAAACAAAGTTTTAACTAAAATGTCTTTAATAAAATTTTGCTTAAATTCACACCATCATCGAGAACAATATAAAACCCAACTCAAGTAATTAGTCATGTCCTCACGCAGAGTAAACCATTTTATTGTTCATAAAATGGCAACTATTCTCACACTTGTCTATTTTATATCTCTTTTAATTTCTCGCGTGACAGACAGAATACATTAAAGGGAAAACAAAGTGCAAAAAATGTGGCAGTACCACCACAGCGTATGGGTAATATTTTTAAAGTTTACCACAGTAGCGTATGAGTAATGTTATGACATTATGCTGGCATGAAATAAAAAGTAAATCATACACTATGGTTGACCATTATTATTACTTCCTCTTAAGGTCACATATCAGAGGCAAAATAACAAAAAACTGATTTTTAACTAAAATGTATCTTATCATTAAATTCACTCTTGAATGGCGCACAATTTAAAATCCAGCCCTAGTAATTAGTCGATGTCCTCAGGCAAAGTAAGCAATTGTATTATCCTTTAAAATTGCAAGCATTCCCACATTTGTCTATTTAATTTCTCTCATAACTTTTTGGATGACAGAATACATTAAAAAGTTAAAGCAGAATGAAAAAGGGAAGTAACCCTAGTGCGTATATGTAATATATTACATTTTTCCACGGTTACGTATGAGTTCTATTAATGTTATGGCATAAAAGTATACATTAATAAAATAAAAAGTAACTCATACGCTATGGTTAACCATTTAAATTGTATACTCCTAAATAAAAGAAACAGATTTTCAAATAAAAATGTCTCTTATAAAAATATCATTAAATTCACACCAGAAAGGTGAGCATTAAAAAAAACCAGCGAAGTAATTAGTCATGTCCTCACGCAAAGTAGACCATTTTATTGTCCCTAAAATCACATTTATCTTTTTTTATTTCTTTTTTAACTTTTACATTGCCCGAATACATTAAAGAGAAGAGACACAAAGAAATGAGAAAGTAACCTCAAGGCGTATGGCTTATATTTATTAAATTTTACCACGGTAACGTATGAGTAATGTCGTGGCATAAATTAAAAATTACTCATACGTTAAGGTTGCCCATTTGAATAAAGCCATTATTGTGGGACGTTTAAAAAAATGGAATTGTTTATGTTAGCAACAAAAATTAAAAGTGGAAATGTGTTTAATGGCTAGCGTGACAAATTTTTGTTGTTGCCTTAATTAAGAGCATATTTTCTTACCTCAACTCCTCCTGGCCCTCCCTTTACTTCCCATTGCGAAGAGCAGGTGAGTAATGAAATCTACCAAATTGTTTTACTACAGCCTTAACAGTTATTCCACCGCCATTAACACGAGTAGTGGTGGCGGAGTTTATTAACCGGCAAATGTTTTGTCATATCATTTTTCAGTTAACGCTTTACTTTTAGGGCCGTTAAGGGAGAGGCTGGAGAACATTTGCCTTGGCGTTTTTGTTCTGCTTCGGTTAATTTTATGTTTAGCGTAAAGCTTTAGAAAAATAAACCGACACGTATATAATATGCCCCTCAGCTATGTGGGTGTTTATTAGCGTGTTTTGCAAAAAATTATTACAAAATCAGAGATATTTTGTTTAAATATTAATTTTCTATTAATTTTGGATCAAATATATATTTTTTTTTCAATTTATAAATATATGACTTCGGGTCAGACAAATTTCAAAAATAGAAAATAAATTATCAACAATACAAGCCGGACATTAAAAGAAGCCTAGTCAAGGCGAATGAATAATATTTATTATATTTTACCACAACTGCGTATGAGTTATATACATTTACACTGAATAACTCATACGCTAAGTTACCCACTTATTTTAAGCTACACGCCACGCAAAGCATAGATATCTATACATATTAATAGGAAAAAGGCTGTAAGAGGGATAAAAATACCCCAAGGCATATGGCATTATTCATCAACATTTAGCACAAAAACGTATAAGTAATTTAATAAACATTTAATTTGATATAACATATATATAGATATTAAATAGTATCTTTGATCTTTTGTAATTTCCGGATTGGGGTAGTATTGGCAGCAGAACTCCCCTAATATTTCCGAAATGTAAGACAATGGAATCAAAGGAGGCATATCATATAATATTGTACACTCTGTTTCAAATATATAGAGCCACATATACGAGTATATGAGACCCTAACATCTTGAATTATTGACCTAAATACAAAAAAAGCTGGAAAGTGATATAAAAAGGCAAAAATCTAGAGTTTTGATTTTTGATTGAACTGTCTCGATGTCTAATGTATGTTTAATGTATGTATGAATGTCTGTTTAATTTGATTAAATAGTATTTTCAGGAATACACTGCGAATGATTGATATTTATTGAAGGGACATGGTACGTATAATCTATATAAAATCAACGATGAATTGGTATTTTTTTAGAGAAAGATTGTATTTTCTTATAGAAACCTCATCAACAAAATTATTTCTCTTATCAAAAAAAAAATATTAACGATATTTTATATTTTCGTATGAAAATTCATCAAGGAATTTTAAAATTTTCTATAAATAATAAATTTCTATGAAATTTTCCATAAACATTTTTTCTTCGAAATTTTCTATAAATGAAAATGTCTATAAATTTTGTATTAATAAAAAATGTCTGACATTTTCTAGAAATAAAAAGTTTCTATGAAATTTTCTAGAAATAAAAAAATTCTATGATATTTTCTATAAATAAAAAAATATCTATGAAATTTTCTATAAATAAAAAAATTCTATTTAAATTTTCTATAAATAAAAAATTTCTATGAAATTTTCTATAAATAACAAATTTCTATGAATTTTTCTATATATAAAAAATTTCTATGAAATTTTCTATAAATAATACATTTCTATGAAATTTTCCATAAATAAAAATCTATAAAATTTTCTATAAAAAAAAATTCTATGAATTTTTTTATTAATAAAGATTTCTATGAAATAAAAAATTTCTATGAAATTTTTTATAAATATAAGATTTATATGAAATTTTTTATAAATAAAAAATTTGTATGAAATTTTCTATAAATAAAAAATTTCTATAAAATTTTCTCTAAATAAAAAATTTCTATGAAATTTTCTCTAAATAAAACATTTCTATGAAATTTTCTATAAATAAAAAATTTCTATGAAATTTTCTATAAATAAAAAATTCCTATGAAATTTTCTATAAATAAAAAATTTTTATGAAATTTTCTATAACTAAAAAATTTCTATGAAATTTTCTATAAATAAAAAATGTCTATGAAATTTTCTATAAATAAAAAATTTCTATGACATTTTCTATAAATAAAAAATTTCTATGAAATTTTCTGTAAATAAAAAATTTCTATGAAATTTTCTATAATAACAAATTTCTATAAATGAAAAAATTTCTATGAAATTTTCTATAAATAAAAAATTTCTATGAAATTTCCTACAAATAAAAATTTCGATGAAATTTACTATAAATAAAAATGTCTATGAAATTTTCTATAAATAAAAAAATGTCTACGATGAGCTTTTTGTATAGAAAAGTCATAAACGATGAGCTTTTCGTATAGAAAAGTCATCAGCGATGAGCTTTTCCTATATAAAAGTCATCAAAGATGAGCTTTTCGTATAGAAAAGTCATCAACGATCAGCTTTTCGTATAGAAAAGTCATCATCGATGAGCTTTTCGTATATAAAAGTCATCAGCGATGAGCTTTTCGTATATAAAAGTCATCAGCGATGACCTTTTCCTATAGAAGTTATCAGCAATAAGCTTTTCCTATAGAAAAGTCATCAACGATGAGCTTTTCGTATAGAAAAGTCATCAACGATGAGCTTTTCGTATAGAAAAGTCATCATCGATGAGCTTTTCGTATAGAAAAGTCATCAACGATGAGCTTTTCGTATAGAAAAGTCATCAACGATGAGCTTTTCGTATAGAAAAGTCATCAACGATGAGCTTTTCGTATAGAAAAGTCATCAAAGATGAGCTTTTCGTATAGAAAAGTCATCAAAGATGAGCTTTTCGTATAGAAAAGTCATCAAAGATGAGCTTTTCGTATAGAAAAGTCATCAACGAAGAGCTTTTCGTATAGAAAAGTCATCAACGAAGAGCTTTTCGTATAGAAAAGTCATCAACGAAGAGCTTTTCGTATAGAAAAGTCATCAACGAAGAGCTTTTCGTATAGAAAAGTCATCAACGAAGAGCTTTTCGTATAGAAAAGTCATCAGCGAAGAGCTTTTCGTATAGAAAAGTCATCAATGATGAGCTTTTGGTATAGAAAAGTCATCAACGATGACGTTTCGTATAGAAAAGTCATCAACGATGAGCTTTTCGTACAGAAAAGTAATCAACGATGAGCTTTTCGTACAGAAAAGTCATCAATGATGTTTTTTCTATGTAGAAAAGCCATCAAAGATTGTCTTGTGGTGTTTGTTAGCAGCTCCTAAATATATTTTCTACAGTGTGCAGATACCTTGGGCCCCAACTCTCTTGTATTAGGTATATGTATGTTGTAGAGAGGGATATATGTACCTAATGTATCTACACTTGAAACAACAATCTAACATAAGACAAATTGAAATTGTTACACTTTAAGAGCAACAAACCCCCTAAACGACCAAAAATGAAATTGCTGATGTCGAAGTTGTTTGCCTAGAGGCCATTCTCCCCCCGCTTTAGCTTAGCCCAATGATGCTGTGTAAGTATGCTCTCACAGCCCCCACCTATCAACTGCCTTCACCCACCCAACACTCAAAGGAACTGTCTATCTGTTTTTTCGGGATTTGGTATGGGTGCTTGACTGGTGTGTTGTGTGTGTTTGTGTTCACCTACAAAAAGCCTTGTGCAGAGTTCCTTCCACATTAAGCAACAGGCTGGTTGATGGCGGTGGCGGTGCCATTCAGCCAGGACAAGGCCAGGCAAACAGACAGACAGAGAGACCAAGTTCACTGAATCGTTCTGTTTTATTTTATTAGCATATGCTTGACGTAGCCTCCAAAGCCTGTCATGCCATAGTGGTATCATCATCATCATCTCTTAGCAGCTCTGCTCAAACTCTGTCTCTGTATGTGTTCGACATTTTATTATGGCAGTTTTATGCCGAACGAAACGGCTCGGTCTGCTCTTCAAAATTTTTGGTTGGTTATTATATGGACTCTGTTTATGGGAGCAATGATGAGGAAGAGGGGGGAGGAGGGATGGGGATGTTTAATGTTCAAAAGTAGGCTTCTGTGCTACTTTTCGTTTTGAGTACAGGTGTCTTATGTTGTAAATGAAAGATAAATGAATGTCCTGAAGAACTTTCATATTTTATTTCAATTTTGCTTACTTCGCACGAAGGCAGTGTTTGTTTTAAATTAAGCGAAAGATTTCCAGGTTTTTGGCAGGGCCAACCAACACATGTAGACTGACCCACCAACCCCAGAATGGCCATTACATGAGAATTCCCTAAGGAACTGTTTTACTTGTTTTACTATGAGGTACGATGGATGTTAGGTACAGTTTATATCCGGACGATGAATGTCCGTCTCACGTCTCCGGTGTAATTTAATATTAAAAAGAAAACCCCATTCGCATTGCGGAAGGAAGGTTGTGTATTCTTGGGGAGAAAAGTTCACATTAAATATAATTAGAAGGGTCTTATTTTTCTTATGGAGGCAAAGAAGAAATATGGCATAAGATGAAATCCTGATTGTGGCAGGATTTATAATGATGATTACTATTACGCTACTTCGAGAGAGATGAATACAGGAAAACAATGTTCAAAGAAGGAATAATGTTTAAATATTTAAGACCCCATCAAATATTCAATTAAATCAAATATTTGTAAGCTGCGCGTGTCAAAATTTGAATGCAAAAGATCATTATTTCAAGGAAATAACTTTCCATACACATAGAGAAAAATTATAGCCACCAAAATCTTATCTCACGAAGAAAATGCTATCAACGAAATTTTTTTCATATAGAAAAGTCATCAACAATGAGT
Organism: Eudasyphora cyanicolor; assembly: GCA_963930755.1. Taxonomy (NCBI): domain Eukaryota; kingdom Metazoa; phylum Arthropoda; class Insecta; order Diptera; family Muscidae; genus Eudasyphora; species Eudasyphora cyanicolor. The sequence goes on from OZ005737.1 coordinate 12,440,749, forward strand.
TGTTCGCATGGAAAAGTCATCAACAATGAGTTGTTCGCATGGAAAAGTCATCAACAATGAGTTGTTCGCATGGAAAAGTCATCAACGATTAGCTTTTCGTATACAAAAGCCATCAGCGATGAGCTTTTCATAGAGAAAAGTCATCTACGATGAGCTTTTCTTAGAGAAAGGTCATCAACGATAAGCTTTTCATAGAGAAAAGTCATCAACGATGAGCTTTTCGTATAGAAAAGTCATCAACGATGAGCTTTTCGTATAGAAAAGTCATCAACGATGAGCTTTTTGTATAGAAAAGTCATCAACGATGAGCTTTTCGTATAGAAAAGTCATCAACGATGAGCTTTTCGTATAGAAAAGTCATCAACGATGAGCTTTTCGTATAGAAAAGTCATCAACGATGAGCTTTTCGTATAGAAAAGTCATCAACGATGAGCTTTTCGTATAGAAAAGTCATCAACGATGAGCTTTTCGTATAGAAAAGTCATTCACGATGAGCTTTTCATACAGAAAAGTCATCAACGATGAGCTTTTCGTATAGAAGTCATCAACGATGAGCTTTTTGTTTAGAAAAGTCATCAACGATGAACTTTTCGTATAGAAAAGTCATCAACAATGAACTTTTCGTATACAAAAGTCATCAACGATGAGCTTTTCGTATAGAAAGGTCCTCAACGATGAGCTTTTCGTATTGAAAAGTCATCAACGATGAGCTTTTCGTATAGAAAAGTCATCAACGATGAGCTTTTCGTATAGAAATGTCATCAACAATGAGCTTTTCGTATAGAAAAGTCATCAACGATGAGCTTTTCGTATAGAAAAGTCATCAACGATGAGCTTTTCGTATAGAAAAGTCATCAACGATGAACTTTTCGTATAGAAAAGTCATCAACGATGAACTTTTCGTATAGAAAAGTCATCAACGATGAACTTTTCGTATAGAAAAGTCATCAACAATGAACTTTTCGTATACAAAAGTCATCAACTATGAGCTTTTCGTATAGAAAAGTCATCAACTATGAGATTTTCGTATAGAAAAGTCATCAACGATGAGTTTTGTTCGCATAGAAAAGTCATCAACGATTGTTCGCATAGAAAATTCATCAACGATGAGTTGTTCGCATAGAAAAGTCATCAACAATGAGTTGTTCGCATGGAAAAGTCATCAACGATTAGCGTTTCGTATACAAAAGCCATCAGCGATGAGCTTTTCGTACAGAAAAGTCATCAACAATGAACTTTTTTTATTGAAGAGTCAGCAGCGATGAGCTTTTCGTAAAGAAAAGTCATCAAAGATGTGCTTTTCGTATAGAAAAGTCATGAGCGATGAGCTTTGCATATAGAAAAGTCATCAGCGATGAGATTTGCTTATAGAAAAGTCATCAGCGATGAGCTTTGCGTATAGAAAAGTCATCAGCGATTAGATTTTCGTTTAGAAAAGTCATCAACACTGAGCTTTTCGTTTAGAAAAGTCATCAACGATGATTTTTTGTAAAGAAAAGTCATCAACGATGATTTTTTGTAAAGAAAAGTCATCAACGATCATATTTTCGTGAGGAAAATGCATCAATGATGATTATTTCGCATAGAAAAGTCGTCAATGATGACCTTTTTGTATAGAAAAGTCGTCAACAATGGTATTTTCTTGTAGAAAAGTTTTTTCCTTCAAAAAGCTTTATTGTTTCATGGTAACCACAAAGCGTATAAGTTATATTAATTAAATGTGTACACCGTAACGTGAACCAAAAAAATTACTCATACTCTTATGTGTAATAATATCTACTATTATTATCTTTGCCATTAACCTCCTACGATCTACTAGTATTATTGTAATAAGAGGAGCGTGTGCATTTAACATTTTATATAACTTACTAAATTTGAAAATTTTTCAATTTTGTTGCAAACAATTTTATTTATATCTTGACTACTCAGAAGTTTTTGAGCTAATTCCTCTCCGATTCCCACATCAAATAGTCAGAGGAATTCAACACTTTCGTGTTCTTATCCTAAATAACATCCTTCCTCGCATTTATTCATTGTTTTCTATGAAGTTTACACTTCAGTGATTTGTGCATTCTGTAGTACGAATACATTAAATTCAAATTTAAATCCAATTAGAGGAAATGTGTACTTGATACTCAAAAACAAAACAAAAACTAAAAGTATAAAATTCTAGCAAAGTTTTCTTGAATATCATCGACACTAAATGTGTTATGCACTTTAGGAAAATAGTATATTCGACGCCAGCCAAAAAACCGAGAAATATGCTTGAATTATAAATTGCTCTCAATCCAAACCAGAAAAATTGACGCCACGAATTTATTGCACTGAACGCAGGAGCTATTGACACAAGTGCCTTCATAACCAGTTTCCGTTGGTTGTTAGTTTTCCCGGCGGGGATAGAAGAAGAAGACTTCGATGAAAAAAAAATACTTTCATTGGAATTTCCCAGGCCAAATGGCTGGGAAGAGAAAGAACAGGCACACAAAGCCACCACTAACCTTCAGCCACTAAATAACCCAAAAACTAACCGCACACAAAACACGGAGAATGAAATGAAAGGTCTGTTCAGACAAATTGACACATAAAATTCTCAGGTTTTCGTTACCAGAAATCATGTTCGAAAATAGAATAGAAGTACGAGTACCTATGAACAAATGATAAGTTTCCTTCGTTGGCTTCCGTTCCCTTTTTTGTATAAACGTATTATTTAAAAGTCAAAAGGTAAATTGAGTTTATATCCATTTCTGTCTTTTGTGCTCTGTTCCGCCCTTTCCAGGAATTTCCTGTAACCTTCTTCGGTCAATTTTTCGCTTCTTTTGTTTGAAAGTGAGAAAAATTCCAAGGAGAAGAGCTTTAAAACTGCTAACTTTAAAACTCTTGGCGCCAGAAAAAAAGAACGAAACTCTTAACAATATTTTCCATAATGACATTTTTTGTTGTTATTTCCTCTGGCAAAAAGTAAAACATTAACATCATCTCATCGTTCTTCTCATTTTCACTGCGACATGGATGTCATTAAAGCTTTTGGTGGAAATTCCTGAAACAACTAGCACCAGGAATGGGAGGAATGAGATGGAGGGAGGGAATGGGTCAAGCAGAAAATTGAAGTTTTATAAGTTCTGGCCATTTTCATAAAACTCCCAAGTTTGAACAAAATCTTTGTGATCCTTTTGCAGAGTAGAGCACAAGTTCAGCTCGCTCTTGGTTTGCACAACACTTTGGATGGAAAGATTTTTTAAAAAGTATTATTCTCTATTTGAACGCTTTACTTTGTAATTGTTTTTCAGAAGTAATTTTTCATTCACTAAGAAGCTTAGTTAGTGGATAAAATATTAAAATTTAGAGAAACTTTAATTAGTGGAAAGAGGAATCTTTTAAGGAGGTTCAATTTGAGATTACAGATTTTTGTGGAAAACATAAACATTTTGGTTGGCTTAAGAAAAATTCACACTTACGAAGGAAATGATTATTAGAAGCTTTCAGAATGTTGTTAGGAGTAAAAGTTTTGAAATTGGGTCTTGTGAATAACATTAAATTTAACACCAACGAAGCTCCTACCGATGGATAGGAGAAACATTTTTATTTCATAAATAAAACTATGCAACAAAATTTTTGTCGAAGGGCAGCGCATAACATTTTCTGGTGCAATATGGGGAACTAAACACGAAAAAAAATATTTAATAAAAAATTTATGGTCATTTAAAAAAATGTCTTTAAAATTCACGTTTTCTTGGAAGGGCTTTTAGTATTTGGACCATACTTTTTGACGTATACTAGTATGCTCGAATAAGCCAGGATACACTTTAAATTAAAGGCAAATGTTAGTAATGACACGTTCACGTTGTTGAACTGATAACAGCTGATCTTCAACAGCAGCGCCCCTACTTTTAACTTTCAACATGCAGCTGAAATACAGTGCTGCCAACGTCGTCGTTGTGATTGTAACGCCGTCACATTCGTGTTTGAGTTAAGGTAAAGCTGAGTATAGACGATTGCCAGATCGGCAAACGTTACCAACCCTGTTAAAGTGCTGCAAATATACGGACAATGACAGATTGTTAGGCAAAGGTGAATTGACAGTTCAGACGATTGCAAGAAAACATTACAATTTTATATATTTACAATATATTTTGTAAATATTTATATGCTGGATTGCCAATAAAAATACATTATAGACAGTGTTGCAAATAAAATGTTTTCTGGCAATGGCGCCATTAACTTAACTTCGCACATATAACAATCTGCAAATTATCTCGCAATGACTTTTCTGCTAACGTTGCAAAACAAAAATTGTATGTATGCACTTTAACAGGGTTGATAACGTTTGCCGATCTGGCAATCGTCTATACTCAGCTTTAATTATAAACTCACCCGCTTTTGGCACACTGCCAAACCGCTAGGCTCACGATAAAAATAAAATATTCAAATAATTGAGATTTCTTTTTGTGTTTTCCTTTTTTTAACTCCCGCCATTCTGGCGCTTGAACATGGTCCTTCGAACCAAGATCAGATCCTGTGAATTGTGTTGTGTGTGATATACATATATTCATGGGTCAACGGTGCATTGCGGGTAGGTTCTTGCCACTACGTGGGAGATCAATTGTCTCCGTCGCTCCACCATTGTTTTCATCACGTAAACAAGGACAACATGGCAACATAATTAAGGCTTCCCGTAAATGCACAGCGGTCGATCCCAATAAATTTCAACGGCCACAACAACAATTCTCACCACAAGGAACAGCAGCATCTGTACCAGCCAACAACAACAACAAATAGCGGAGTCATCCAGTTTAGGATTGCACTCGTGCAAAGGGAGCGTTATGTTGAAGTGATAACAGCTTATCTTCAACAGCAGCGCCCCTACCTCAATTTTAAACAACGATACAGCTGAAATACAGTGCTGCTAACGCCGTCGTTGTGATGGTAACGCCGTCAAATTCGTATTTTGAGTTATTAACTCACCCGCTGCCAAACCACCAGGCTCACGGCCAAAATAAAATATTTAAATAATAATTTGTGTGTGTTTCCTTTTTTAACTCCCGCCATTCTGGCTCGGAGTTTTTTTATTTGTGTGGGAGGTAGCAAAAATGGGCGTGTCAATTACGTCCACTTTTCACTGCGCTCTAGGTACTATAAAAGCATTGCAATGTACAAAATTTCAAGTATTTGGATGAAGTGATATTAAACCAAAGACAAAAATACTAAAGATATACCTAAGATGGCGATCGTTTTTTTTGGGCCCAATCTTTTAATCGAGAAACAGATGTCGTTAGTGTATAAGGTTTCAAAGAACGGCTGAATTACCGAATCTCCCACTTAATTATATCTCCGGAACTTGGTTTTACTAATAAATTGAAGTAAAAGAAGAAATATCGTTAAAACTGGTGAAAATTAATTCGTATGTTATAAGAAATGAACACTGTATATTTATGTACTGTACACATGTGTTCCAAGAAAAACCAAGCTCCATCTATGCGGTTAAAATTATGCCTATCGGGTAATTTGATTTGTCTCATGTTAAGTATTTTTGTCTTTGTTAAAACTATAAGCAAGTAACTTTTTGTGCAAAATGATCCATTTGTATGCGAGGTACCAAAAGGGTCGTGGCAACTTCGCCCCAACTTTCTCGAGGTGATATTGACTAATAAACTAATTCTATGTGTGTGGAATTTCAGAAGATTCGAGTAGTACTTTCAGAAGATTGGGGGGAAGTACCAGGAGCAGTGTACCAATATGGTCCATCTTCGAACTTAGGCAGAAATAGGGAAAAATATTATCGCATACCAAATTTGAAGTCAATCGATTAACGTGCACACCAGCCAGACGGACAGGCTGACGGACATTGCTCAAATAACTTAAAATGGCCCAAAACGGATTGCCGACTATTTTTGGGGTCTCTAAGGTGACTCCTTCGATATGTTAAACTTTTGGACGGCAGCAACTGATATATACCCTCATTCAGATATAAAAACATGATTTCGTTACTTATACCAAAAGGAGCCATCATTTCTATATTTATCCATAGAGTTTTTCTAAGTGGAAATTTTTTCATCCTTAGGATGCTAGCTTTCTAAAATGGAAAGAAACAACTTTTTTGAGATTTTTTCTATTTTTTTTACGATTTTTTCGTTCCAGCATAAAGAGATTTTTATAAAAAATCTAATTTTTCTAATTATTTTAAAAACTAAAGCGTGATCCCTTTCGAGGTTCCCTACTTTTTTAAAGAAAAAACACAGAAAATTCAAATTGAATGGGGAATGTTATCATTATCATTTGAAAGAACATTCTTTGGCATTTATTTTTTGAAGATTATGTATATCAAATGTTGGCCGCGGCTACGTCTCAGATGTTCCATTCGTTGAGTCCAATTTTCTATGACTCGTTCGAACATTTCGACTGGTAACTGGCACGCGTGATGTTTTGCTCAAAGGCCTGTATCGAAGCGTCCTCATATCAATTTGTCCTCATATCAAAATCAGACATAATGTTAATACGTGCACAGATTTAAGAATTGAATTGAATATTCAAGAGATGATTATTGTGACAATAAAATATATGTAAATCAAACCCATTCTCTTCGCTCCTGAATAGCCATAATTAGTGGTTTATTGATTAAGTTGTGTGCAAACAATTTGATTGTTCCACTTTTCATTTGATAGATGGGTAAAAAATCTCCACCACAACATCTTTACATATCTCATCCTTTTTCGCCTGAATCGAAGCAGGTTTGTTCGCATAAACTTTAGACCCACAGGAAATAGTCTAACGGTGTGATATCACACGATCTTGGTGGCCAATCGACCGGCCCAAAATGTGAAATTATCTGCACACCGAAGTGTTCTCTCAATAAATCCATTGATTGATGCGATGTGGAGCCGTCTTGTTGAAACCAAATGTCGCCGAGATCACGAGCTTCAATTTCAGGCATCAAATAGTCGGTTATCATGACACGATAACGGTCGCCATTGACGGTTACGTTCTCACCGGCATCATTTTTGAAGAAATATGTACTGATGATTCCGGTACGTCGGATCGGGAATCGGTCAATGGCAAGAAGATAGCTCTTAACGAGAGCTAAAATATTACTCATGGGTGTCAAGGTCGTGGGTCTACTGGAAAGTGTTCTTATTTTGGGGAAAATGGACATAGCGCAATTGGCGAACGATTATTTTGATAATAAAACTGAATAATTTGTAAACGTTGTTCAGGCGTAAGTCTTTCCATGATGAAATGACAAACAATACTAACAAAAATAACATGACAGCATAACACGATTCACACGTGATCTGTCAAAAAAAGGCTACTGAAAAACGTATCTCTACTTAGATCACCCTATAGTTACTAGATTACTTTTTCTACTTGAAAGTGATATTTACAACATTTGTAGCCCCCATAATTTCCTTAAATCTAAAGGTTATCCTGGCTTAATCGATATTATACTCCAAAAAGAAAAAAATCGGAATTAAAAAATAAAAAAAATTACCATAATTTTTTTTTGTATTTTGGATACTTTACGGGGGCAATTAAAATTTTAATCGGCTGTAAAAAAAGTACTGATAATTTTTTCAAATTTCTGTTTTTTTGGAAAGATTGAACTTTGTAATTTAATAATGGAACACAGTATCATTCATATGACTACCACGACTGGCTCGGCAGGACCTCATCCGATCAAACCAATTTTTCAGTACATTTTCGATTGTTTCGGGTCGAATCTCTTCAATGGCAACTTCGATCTCACGTTTCAACGCTTCAATTGTCTCTGGATGCTTTGCGTAACATTTATCCTTAATGGCTCTCCACAGAAAATAATTCAAATCACAAGTCAAAGTAATCGGTAGTTCAAATTTAAAGTTTTAAATGGCCCATGTTTTATTTTACGCCAGAATACATAGAATGCAAACTGCAAAGTTTCTGCTAAATTTCCTAGAAAATGTAGTGTTTATGGCTTAAATACGAATTTTTGGGAGCGACATCTATAGGTGGACTATAACAAAATATGAACTGATTTAAAAAATGTTTATTGCGATGAATTCTTGTCTGAATTAAATACAAACTGCAAAGACTCAGTCAAAATGCTTAGAAAATGTGGTATATTTTGGAGCGACCTCTATAGGGGAGCTATATCAAAACATTGACCGATATGGCCCATTTGCAATCGCAAACAACCTGCAACTTTACGAAATATTTCTACCAAATCTGATCAACCTAGCACTATTATTACGGACTGTAGCGTGATTACAACGGACGGAGGACGGACATGGCTAAATCGTCTTAAACGGAGTGACAAAATGAATATACCACCATCCTATGGTGGAGGGTATAATAAAAACAAATTCAAAGCACAATCGAATTCAGTGTTTTGTATATTAAACAAGTAAGAAAATTTCAGTCGGGTAAACCGACTAAGGTATACCCCTCACTTTGTGAGTAATGTAATATTGAATATTACTCGAATTATTCTGTCAATTTGTGTGGGAGGTACCAGAAGGGGTTTATCAAATACACCTATTTTTCGCTGAACATTAGATACTTTAAATTCATTGCACTGTGCCGAATTATAAGCATTTATGTGCACTGGCAAAAACGTTATGAGATATTAAATTGTGGTATGATTTGGGCATTTTGTGTGGGAGGTACAAAAAGGGGCGTGACGATAACGCCCATTTTTCAGAGGGCTATAGACACTATGAAAACATTACACTGAACAAAATTTGAAGTATTTTTATACACTGGTTTTAATGTTATAAGCTGTTGAATTTCAGAAGATTCAAAGCAGTTATTAAGGAATCAATTGTTCACAACATTTTAACCCTTTGTGGGGGAGGTACTAGAAGGAGTGGACCAATATGGCCCATCTTCGAACTTAGCCGGAGATAGAAAAAAATATTACCACATACCAAATTTGAAGTCAATCGGTTACTCCTTTCGAGAGTTATCGTGCGCACCAGCCAGCAGACAGACAGACAGACGGACGAACATTGCACATTCGACTTAAAATGGCCCAAAACGGTTTTCCTCCGAACATACTTGGGGTCGTAGGTCACTCCTTCGATGTGTTACACTTTTTCCGTAGCAAATGATATATACCCTCGTCAGAATAAAGTGAGGGTATAAATATGGGGGATACTTGCTATTTTCAAACAACAAATTTGGGGGGGGGGGTGTTTACGAAGGCACTCAAATTGAGATCAACATGACAAGTAAGTGCAACACGAGAGATGAAAACAAGGTGTCATCAGCAACAACTTCTGCTTGCGGAAAGTCTTTCTCTACTTCCGTACCAGTGTTACCGTTGTGCGACTAAAGGGGCAGTTTTGCCCCTTTTTTTCAGCCGTTATACTTTTGCGCCCCTTTTCTTTTGGGATACTAAATGTGCCACTTTTCACATTTTTGGTGCCACTTTTATACACTTCTGCCACTTTTGTACAAAATTATATTTTGCCACTATTTAAGCAGCATTTTACGTACTAATGTACGTAAATAACGTATGAAGACAATAAATTGCCAAAAAATAATGATAAATAAAAAAATAAATGTAAAATATATGATATTTCATATATTTACTTAGATAGTATACATCACAAAAAAGTTTTGTGTAGCTTTTTTAAATTTGTTTTAGATTAAAACACAGGTACTATTATCGAAATATATTGCATAACCCGATCACGTCCATTCCGATATATGGACATATCACATATGCCGTTCGGAAATTCGTAGTTAAAAGCAGAAACTGTGCGAATAATTTATTTTTCAATCCACATGAAAATTGCAGCAGTTCAGCAATAAAAATAATTTAGCGCTTTGGATTTCATTATAATAAGCTCTGTGACAAGGCCCATAAAATGTAAATGTCATATAGTTTTTTTTTATAAATTTCTTTACAAATTTGTAGAAAATGTGTACAAGTTTTGATTTTATTGTATTTCGCCTTATATAAGAACCTTAAAAAGCATGCCACTTTATTTTATGAACGTGTGCCCCGTTTTTAGGAAAAATCCCCTTTTTGTGTCCCTTTCTGAAATTTTCCAACGGTAACACTGTTCCGTACTATACGGGAGAGTCGGAGAAAGATACAGCGCTGGAAGTCTCTCCTTCCAATCCCTACCATGCGAAAATCGTCTTGGGAGAGTTGTAGGGAGGTTTCCACTATAAATCCCTCTACGCTGAAAAGCCCTCTCACAATCCGTACAATGGCAATATCGTCGACATCGACATCTGCTCCTACAACACGCCAGAGTTGCCAATCAACGAAGGAAATGCACCAAGCTTGGGAAGTTGCGGCCGCTTTAAATATGGACATTTCTTATTTATCATTAGGAAAATTTAGAAACTTACTTAATTTGAAGTATGTATGAAAAAAATCATTGTTTTAAGAATTAGGACGTATCAATATTTTTATTCAGTATTTCGTTAGTGTAATACTCGTATGTGTGTGAGTACTAAACAATTTAGTTACGAACCACAGGTATTCTGATTTAATAGATGTGAAGGCAAAATAGTGCAGTAAGCTTTCCGAGTAGTGAAGAAGAATAATCTATTTTTGGAGGCAAAAATAATATTCAAAATTGTAATAAATCTCATATCACCTGATATTTTCGACCTGTCAAATAAATATCATCGGCGAGTCGATTTACAAATTGCTGAAATGTATTTTAATGCAAGGTGTGAATAGATTATGTGTGGTCTGCATTTTATTCACAAATAAATTACAATTTTACTATCGAAGGAAATGTATACAAAGCATTTCTCACCTATCGTAAAATAATGTTTATATGAACTTTTTTCACGAATGCAATTGAAAACAAGTAAGAAAGTTTCAGTCGGGTAAACCGACTAAGGTATACCCTCACTTTGTGAGTAATGTAATATTGAATATTACTCGAATTATTCTGTCAATTTGTGTGGGAGTTACCAGAAGGGGTTTATAAAATACACCTTTTTTTCGCTGAACATTAGATACTTTCAATTTATTGCACTGTGCCGACTTATAAGCATTTATGTGCACTGGTATAAACGTTATGAGACATTAAATTGTGGTATGATTTGGGAATTTTGTGTGGGAGGTACAAAAAGGGGCGTGGCAATAACCCCCATTTTTCACAGGGCTATAGACACTATAAAAACATTACACTGTAAAAAATTTCAAGTATTTTTATACACTGGTTTTAATGTTATAAGCTGTTAACTTTTGGTGCAAAAAGGTACCTTTGTGTGGGAGGTACCAAAAGGGGCGTGGCAACAACACCCATTTTTCCCTGGACTGTAGGCAATATAAAAGCATAATACTGTACAAAATTTCAAGTATTTTTATACACTGTTATTAATGTTATAAGCTGTTAACTTTTGGTGCAAAATGGTGCATTTGTGTGGGAGGTACCAAAAGGGACGTGGCGACTTCGCCCATTTTTCTCGAGTTGATAGCGACTAATAAGCTAATACTATGTGTTGAATTTCAAAAGATTGGAATAAGTAGTATAGCAGTTATTAAAGAATCAATATTTCACAACATTTTAACCCTTTGTGGGGGAGGTACTAGAAGGAGTGGACCAATATGGCCCATCTTCGAACTTAGCCGGAGATAGAAAAAAATATTACCACATACCAAATTTGAGGTCAATCGGTTACTCCTTTCGAGAGTTATCGTGCGCACCAGCCAGCAGACAGACAGACAGACAGACGGACGGACATTGCTCATTCGACTTAAAATGACCCAAAACGGATTTCCTCCGAACATACTTGGGGTCTTAGGTCACTCCTTCGACGTGTTACACTTTTTTCCGTAGCAAATGATATATACCCTCGTCACACTCAAGTGAGGGTATAATTATATTGAACGCTGCATTTAATGTACACTGAAAAAATATTAATTAACTAATTTTAAAGAGTTTACTCCAACGACGTTATAATCTTTAAAACAATGTCATTTTATACTTAAAATAAAGACAATTATCTTAATTATAAGCAAAATTTTCTAATTCTAGTTTGAATTACACTTCAAATTAAAACAATTCCCTTAATATTAAATAAATTGTCTCAATTCAAAGTATGAATTGTCCTTATTTCAAAGATTATAAGGCCTTTCAAATAATGCCTTTAAAATTAAATATTTTTTCAGTATCATACAACAAACCTACTGTTCAATATATAATTTCATTTGCATTTTCCATTTTCTATAATAGTGTTTTAATTAAATGCAAAATTAGCAATGAAATTTACACAAATTAAAGATATTTAATTATCAATTTGTCCTCATATCAAAATCAGACATAATGTTAATACGTGAACAGATTTAATAATTGAATTGAATATTCAAGAGATGATTATTGTGACAATAAAATATATGAAAATCAAACCCATTCTCTTCGCTCCTGAATAGCCACAATTAGTGGTTTAATGATTAAGTTGTATGCAAACAATTTGATGCTTCCACTTTTCATTTGATAAATGGGTAAAACATCTCCACCACAACATCTTTACATGCCTCCTCATCCATTTCCTCCTATCCCATTCCATTAAAAATGAATTTAATCACATATCCCTCTGCTGCCTCCAATTTATTATCCGAAAAACCTTAATTTTATATCGTATTACGGGAGGACCATCGCGCCACCGTTGCCACCATCACAATACCACACAATGTAATTATACGGCCATTGTTTCTTTCTTTCTACTTTCATATTTAACGATCTAAAGCTTTTGGACATGTGTAATTGTGTTAATTAGTGTCTATACATTAGAGTGATGCTATTAATTTAAATGCCGCCAACGACAAGCGGTTCCACACCAATGTATGTATACAACATAATGGCATTACATTAGGATGTAACGATTTGGAATACTTCTTTAACACGGAATACTAGGTACTAGTTTCATTCTAACAATATTTGCTTTTGAAGCTATTGGGGCAGATGTCAGGGTACATCTGAGTAAGTTTAAATCATAATGATTACAAATCTCATTGCATTTTTGGAGAAAATTTCGTCAACATAGAATTTCTGGATCAATTTTTGATAAAAATTCAAAGAAAATTTTGTCGAAATTGCATTTCTATAGAACATTTCATCGAAATAGCATTTTCCAAGAAATATTCATTAAAAACTTTATTCTATAGAAAATGTTGTCGAAATTTCTTTTGTTTTTAGAAAATTTCGTTAAAATACAATATTTAACAAACATTGCATAAATTTTTTTTAGAAAATTTTGTTTTTTCTTTAGTATATTTTGTTAAAATTGCTTTTATCTACAAAATTGGATTTCTCTAGAAAATTTCGCCGAAATTCCATTTTTCATGAAAATTTTGTCGAAATAGCATTTTCCAAGCAAAAATTCATTTAAATTGAATTTCTCTAGAAAATGTTGTCGAAACTTCTTTTTTTTTAGAAAATTTCGTTAAAATACAATATTACAACATTTCGTCGAAATTCTATTTTTTTCTTTAGAAAATTTCTGTAAAATATTTTTTCTAGATATTGCTTTTATCTACAAAATTTGGACAACATTGAATTTCTCTAGAACATTTTATCGAAATTTTACTTTTGTTGGGCAATTTCGTCGAAATTGCATTTCTAGAAAACAATTTCCCAAAATTACATTTATCTCAAAAATTTCATCAAAATTTCTTTTCTCAAGAAAGTTTCGTAATTTTTGTTTTTAGAAAATTTCGTTGAAATACAATATAATTAGAACATTTCGTCGAATTTTTTTTAAATTTTGTAAAAACTGTTTTCATCTACAAAATTTCGACAAATTGGATTCTCTAGAAAATTTCGTCGAAATTTTCCCAAAATTACATTTATCTCGAAAATTTTATCAAAATAAAATATTTCTCTAGAATATTTCATCAAAATTGTATTTTCCTAGAAAATCTTGTCAAAATTAAATTTCTCTAGAAAATGTACAATTTCAACAAATGTTTTCAAAAAAGGATATATTTTAATTAAATTTTATAAAAAAACAAATTATTTCCAATAAAAGACATTTTTTAAAAAAAATATTATTGTCAAAATCTTCTCCACAAATGAAATTTGGAAAAATTTCAAGAAAAATGCGCATTTTTTAGAAAAATAAAATTTCATTTTATGAAAAAATTCAACTTCGACGAAATATTCTAAAAAAGCTAATATCGACAAAATGTTTTAGAAAAAGAATATCGGTGATATTTTCTAGAAACTGCAATTTTCACAACATTTTCTAGAAAACTGAAATATCCACAACATTTTCTGAAAAACTGTAGTTTTTATTAAATTTTTATAGAAAAATTCAACTTTGACGAAATATTTTGGAAAAAAGTAATATCGTCAAAATATTTGAGAAAAATTAATTTCGCTGATATTTTCTAGAAAAATGCAATTTTCACAACATTTTCTAGAAAACTGAAAATTCCACAACATTTTCTGAAAAACTGCAGTTTTTATGAAAAAATCAACTTCGACGAAATGTTCTAGAAACAAGTAATATCGACAAAACATTCGATAAAAATTAATTTCTGTAATATTATCTAGAAAACTGCAATTTTCACAACATTTTCTGAAAAATTGCAATTTTTTATGAAATTTTTTAGAACCCGTAACCCTTTTTTTTGTGATGTGAAACACATCGAAGGAGTGATATATGATTTTATATATATTTAGGGGAAATCCATTTCAGGAATATTTTTGTCATTTGAACAATGTCCGTCCGTCTGAAAGACTAATGTGTACTATTACTCTCTAAAGCGGTGACCGATCTTCAGACTAACTTGGAATATGGACCACATTGCTCCACTCTATCTGATACCTTTCCCACAAAGGGTTAAGATTTTTTGAAATATTTTTTTTATAACTTCTATACTTCTTATCCCAATTTTCTGTAATTTTACACATAGTAAAAGTAAATTTCTTCATTGCCATCAACACGAGAAAAATGGGCGAAATTGCCACGTCCCCTTTTTTGCTAACACGCACACAAACCTACCTTAATTTTCTTACACAAATGAATAGCCAATAACTTTTATACCGGTAGACTCACTCAAACATTGATACAGTCTTTGCCAATATTTATTATAATTTTTATTGTGTACCTTTTTTTATTTATTTTCCAATACATTTTATATATTTTCATAAAGAATATTTTTTATTGCTATTTATTATTTATTATTATTGTTGATTTTTATTATCATTTATTGTATTTTATTTTATTTTACTTCACCTTGTTTGTAATCATTTCATATATTTATGTACATATATTGTTTTTTCTGTTGCATCTAATAAACATGCCTGTGTGACCCGGAAGTTGAATGCTGTAAACATAACCGTATGTATGTATGTGTGTGTGTATGGGCTGCCACCATTGTGTTTGCTGGCGTATGCTGGGCATCATCATCACCATTATCAATATACACTTTCATTATATAAGTGTATATTTATTCAGAAAGCTACAAGTATATATGTATATTGTATGAACGTATGTATATGTATTTTATACATATAACATACGAGTTGATATGTTTGTATATATACTACCTTTCTCTGCCCATATACCTACATAAAATGGCATGTGTGTGTGTATTTGAGTTTGTTAAATTTATAACCTTCGGTGCAAATTGTATTTATTATCCTGTCATACTTGCATTTTATATATACACGAGAAAATAACATACCCACACACACACAAAATAAGGATCCCCATAGAATTCAACAAGAGATTCCTAGTGATTTTTATAGAAGAGAAGAAAAAAATAATAATAGCAAACTGCACAAGGGATCTCTCAAACAAAGCATTACTCTTTTCAATATAATAAAAAGGTTAAAATGATAGAATTTTTAGTAAAACCTTTTAAAGAAAAAATATACAAAAAAAATAAATAAATAACAAACAGCAAAGAAAGGACTATATCATAATAGTGAAATAGTTCTTAAAAAAATTAATCGATGTTATATTTGTTTAAGGAACTACTTTTGACTTTTTGGTTATTTATTCGCAATGTTTTATATCCTTTTTTGTTTATTTATATATATTTTTATATTTATTCCCGTCGGGTCCTCCGTTCTGTTTCTGTTTTGTGTGGTTTCATTCATTTTTGTTTATTTAACTGCAATATATTCTTTCTTTTTTTCTGAAATCCTTATTAAATTGTTGATTTCCTTCACTTCTTTTATGTTTCTCTTAATGAAATAATTTTCGAAATCTCAAGTCATTCATTTCGTTTTCTTCTTCTGCAAATTAAGTCCAGTCATGAAGTTATATTCGAAAAGGAAACGGAAACCAAGAAATAAATGCTTAATAATTGCAGCAGAAACGGCAATTGAATTTTTGTTATACATAATTTAATTGTTCTTCTCAAAAAGATGGGGGGAAGATTTATGTGAAGATTTATAAACTGAGAGAACTAAATTAAGTTAAGAGTTTAATTAAGTGATTTATATATAGAAGGAAATTTGAAGTGGTAAAGGAAGGGCATCAGTGTTTCCTTATCAAGATAGTTCATTCATGTATACATTATTTGATACAGACCAAAATAGGAAAACATGAATCAAATCACTTGAAATTAAATGAAGCATTAAAAAATAAATCAAAATAATAAAATGGATAGTTTCATTTAAACGCTTCATTAAATAAAAGATCCCAGAGAATAGACATGTAGATTGAGGTGTGAACTCAGGAAGACTACAAAGGGTGGGATGATAAATTAGCGTACAAAATTATACTTTTACCCAATACTCAAACATCGAGCCATTTTTATGGAATTAGAAAATCATTGCAGCAATATTTCCAATGTCTGAAGGGAGTTGAAGTTTGAAAGAATATTTTCTATATTTTCTGTTTTCAAAAATATCGCCATTTAAAAACGGCAAAAAATAAATCCTAATAAGTAAAGTTTTACTATTTTTCATGGACTTGATAATTTCACTTGATTTGCAATATTTTTCAAACCATAAAATCAGTCATCCTTATCAATACAGTTTATTCAAGCTTTCCTAATACTTTATTAGATACGGGCCAAAATTTTAAAATATTAAATAAATGTGAAAGAAAAATCGAAAAAATATAAAAATAGTTTAGTTTAAGTTAAACGTTTCACTTAATGCAATTTCAATACTGATAAAAAAAATAGCGGAGCACAGGGACGATGCTTAAGATTTAAACTCAGAGATAAATTAACGAAATAAATTCCACGTTTACCCAAGCCTCAAAAATCGAGTCAATTTCATTGCAGAATTATTTAGAATGTTGTAAAGTTAAGAGAATATTTTCTATCTTTCGATAGAACTGTTTTCAAAAGTATTGAAATTAAAGTAGACAAAAAATAATTCCTAATAAAAAAGTTCAGCTATTTTTCAAGGGCTTGATAATTTCACTCGATTCACAATATTTTTCAAGCCATAAAATCAATTCATCCTTATTAACATAGTTTATTCAAGTATACCTAATACTTTATTAGATACGGGCCAACATTTTAAATAAATAATTTGAAATGAAGCATAATTAATTTTAATACTGACAAAAAGATCCCTGAGAACAGGGAATTTTAGAAAATTTTGGCAAAAGTGAATTTTATCAAATAATATCGACGAAATTGTATTTCTCGAAAAATACTTTTCTTATATGCATTTCTTAATAAAATTTCATCGTTATTGCTCTCCTTTAAAAAAATCTTAGTCAAAATTGCATGTCGTCGAAATTGCTGTACTATATACATAAAGTTTTATATATATAGTATAAATTATAAATTTTTCTTAATTTCACCAAAATTTCATTTTTCGAGAATATGTTTTCAAAATTTTATTTGAAACAATATTAGTAAAATTGTATTTCTCGGGAAAAAAATGGTCTAATTTATCTTTCTTAAGAAAATTTCATTTCATTAGAAAACTTCGTCAACATTGTATTTTTCTCCAAAATGTTGGTGAAATTGCATTACTCTATCAAGTTCTATCGAAATTCCAATTTTCCCTAGAAATTTAGTCAAAATTAAATTATTTAGGAAAATGTTTGCAAAGTAACATTTCACCAAAAAATACCGTCAATATTGTACTTTTCTAGAAAATTTCCCTGAGAACAGGGATTTAGCTTGGGAAGTGAACTCGGGATTATTAAAATTATCGCTTTGAAAAAGGTTGAAAAAATCACTGTTTTATGTTTAGTTTTACTAATTTGCAAGGGATTGATGAATTCACATGATTTACACTATTTTTCGTGCCTTAAAATCCAGTCATCCTTCGTAGCTTGGGAATGAACTTGTTAATTAAATTCGTATTTTACACAAGACTCAAACATAGTGCCAATTTTGTGAAAATGAATAATGAAATGAAAGAATTTTACTACTTTTCAAGGGTTTGATGATTTCACTTGATTTACAATATTTTTCGAGCCATCAAATTAAATCGTAATGATATTTGTAAGCGGAAGAAATTGATAAACAGTATCGATCATTGGTGTGATATATTAGAACTGTGTGATTTATTTCATAAAACATAAATAGATCTGTCCATAAATTATTTGTTAGAAAAAACTTTTTCCAGACATGACAATTTAAACCTTTCCACAGCCACTATTCTACGAAGGGTGGCACTCCGCTTTTATACGCCATCAATAAATGTGAGCAGATATTTTTTAGAAAATATTTTTCAGCCTACAAAATTGAATTCGTTTCGTTTGTCAAGACATTATATTATAGCAAAAACTTTTTCCAGACTTGAAAATTAAAACATGAAAAAAGTGGAGACATATTATATATTTCATTTTAACACTTCAAATATTGTTAAGACACTGTGAAAACTTTTGAGGAAAATATATTAAAAAATATTTACATAATACAAATAAAGCATTTTTCCTATTTACATAATACAAATAAAGAATTTTTAATATTTTTCAAGGGCTTGAGGATTTCAATTGATTTGCAATATTTTTCGAGCCATAAAATCAAGCCGTCAGGAAATTCGTAGGCGGAAAAAGGCGTAAGTAAAATGTATCATTGTGATAAATCAGAACTGTGTGTAATTTCGAATAACATAAACAAAAATCTGTCCAGACATTACTATAGCGTGATCCATTTCGAGGTTCCCTACTCTTTTAAAGAAAAAACACAGACAATTCAAATTGAATGGGGAATGTTTATTATCATTTGAAAGAACATTCTTTGGCATTTTTTTGAAGATTATGTCTATCAAATGTTGGCCGCGGCTACGTCTCAGATGGTCCATCCGTTGAGTCCAATTTTCGATGACTCGTTCGAGCATTTCGACTGGTAACTGGCGAATGACACGCGTGATGTTTTGCTCCAAGGCCTGAATCGAAGCGGGTTTGTCCGCATAAACTTTAGACTTTACATATGAAGGTCGTGGGTCGACGGGAAAGTGTTTTTTTTGGATTTAAAAAAAATGGACTTAGCGCAATTGGCGAACGATTATTTTGATAATAAAACTGAATAATTTGTAAACGTTGTTCAGGCGTAAGTCTTTCCATGATGAAATGCCAAACAATACTTAACAAAAATAACATGACAGCATTACACGACTCACACGTGATCTGTCAAAAAGTCTATTGAAAAAAGTATCTCTACTTAGATCACTCGTTATTTTAGAAAATATTCATTTAGACTTGAAAATTAAATTCCGTTTCGCTTATTTTCTACCAATTTTAGCTGAGAGATATTCTTTAGTCGTTTTAACACTTCGAATACATTATTATTAAGGTTGAAAGCTGGGGTCACACTTTATAGATATTTCATAAAATAATTTTTTTGCAATATTTTCCTAAAATATATAGGCTGAGAAAATGGGAGAGCGGAAACATTAAAATACTGGAGTCGTATAATATCATTAAATAAATAAGTCACGGGTGTATATTATTCGTTTCAACTCTTTGAATGTTTTTGTTTCGAAAGCTATGGTCACACTGAACAAATATTTGATAAAAGAACAATTTGGGTTTAGATCCTCACACAGCACTACACATCAGATTAAACGAATTACTAACTACATAAACCATCAATTTGAATGGAAAAGATCAACATCAATGGTATTACTCGACCTCGAAAAAGCTTTTGATTCCGCTTGGCATGATGGTTTAATCTATAAACTCATTCGATTTAAGTGCCCAAACTACTTGATTAAACTAATCCAGTCTTTTCTGAAAAATAGATTTTTCTGTGTTCATCTTGATCAGGATATATCTGATTTTATAAATGTCCCTGCAGGTGTACCTCAAGGGTCTGTCTTAGGTCCCCTGCTCTATTTAATTTACAACTCCGATTTTCCCAAGATTGAAAACTGTGAATATGCATTTTTTGCTGACGATACTGCTATATTGAGTTCCGGATTGCTTGCTAAAGAAATTCTTTCTTCCATGCAAATGGCGCTGAACAAAATAGTTGAACATTCAGTTAAATGGAAAATTAAAATTAATGTTTCTAAATCTCAAGCTATCTTCTTTACGAAGAATAGGAAATCTTGTTACACCCCACAGTCGAACTTAAATATGTCTGGTAACGAATTACAGTGGTCAAAATCTGTGAGATACCTAGGTGTTTTTCTCAATGACCATGTCTCACATATACTTAATAAAATGAATATAGCTATCAAACTTCTCTATCCTTTAATAAATCGCAAATCAGAATTAAATTTTGAAAATAAAATCAGTATTTTAAAATCTATTTTCCAATCAATTGCTTTATATGCATGTCCAGTGTGGGGAGTGTGTGCTCAGACTCACACTAAAAAAATCCAAATATGCCAAAATAAAATTTTAAAAATGGTGTTAAATCTACCTTGGCACTTTAGTACAAAAAGACTTCATGAATTAAGCAATACTGATCTTATTTCGCATAGAATAAATGTCATATCTCTTAAATTTATTTCTACATGTTCTGTAAATGATAACGAACTTATCAGAAAATTGTTTACCGATCAATAAATGCACTTCTAAGCTAGCTTATCCTTTTTTTTTGTTATTATCTATTGAAGGTTTTTCTCATCTTTTCCTTCTCCTAAAATGTTTTTAGTGTATGAAAACTTGTTCCTTACAGTATAAAATTAGCAATATTCTAGATATAAGGTTTTATAAACCATCTCTTTATAGCATAAATTACTACATGTAAATACCATTTTATAAATAAAGAGTAATAATAATAAAAAAAAAAAAAATATTTGATGAAAATATCTTTCGAAATATTTACATAAAACAAATATTACAAACTTTATACTATTTTTCAAGGGCTTGACTATTTCACTTGATTTACAATATTTTTCCCGCCATAAATAAGTCATAAAGCAATAAATGGATACACCATAAAAGATCTACCCAGACAATTATTTTTTAGAAAATATTTGTTCTATTAAATTTTTGTAATAGACAGAATGTAACCGAATCATATCGTCTCAAATCGAAATCAATTCTGAGTGAATACTTTTTTAAACTTAAACATTTACGCTTAATTTGTAGACATTTTTGGGGTTGTCATAATGAGAATGGAAAGGTAAAAAAAATCAAAATTCAGAGATTTGGGGTTGTCATAATTCAGAGCTTTGTGGTACACATTAGAGTTTTTAATATTGCCAAATATTTATAAAATGTATTTCAGTGTAAAGCTGTTCCTCGTGCAGAATCACATTTTTAATTTATTTTCAAAAAACTATATTGTCTCCGAGAAAAACCAAATATATATTTGTTATTTTGCCAGTGTGACCGTATTAAATGAAGAATTGCTGATATAGATCAAATGTGTTTTCAAATAATTTCATTAAATGGTTGGAATACATACAGAAATTTCTGTAAAGTCAATTCTATTTTTATAACTTACCTAGGTCAATCAGAAATTACGCCTTCCGCACAACTATCTCTATCTGTCTATAATTTTGCCATAAACAAATAGCAGCTTTGCATTTTAATAAAATCATTAAATGACTAGGCATGACTGACTGACTGACTGAGTCATCAAGAGTAAAGCAACAAATGAAATGAACAGGTCTATACAAAACTATTTACAACTTGTATTCTCGCCCAGCATTTTACAATTAAATCAATGGAATGTTAAGGCATTCCAGGTCGCGCTCCCAACTCTGGTCTTTGTGGAACTAATGATGTCATTAGTTAACAGCTCCAGTTGCATAATAATACCTGTCGCAACATAGACGAATACGAGGGCAATTTATTTCAATTTTTATCTCAATTAACATTTATTTCACTTAGATGTCTTAGATACCAGAAATTTTTGCTGAACCATATCTAACCTACCTACACTCTTAATGATTATTTTCCTGAGGCATTATACTTTTTGTACACTGCCTTATCAAATCACGTATAATTTTTTTTGCGATAAGACAAATTATTTGCCATTTTATATATAAGGAAAACACCAAAAATTTGCCAACTTATCAGACTTGAAACTCTATAGCATTGCTTAGCATTTCTGTTCTATGTAGCAATTTTTCATGTTTGTTTTGAAAGCAAAAAAGTTTTAATTCTACTTCCGTTTTCTCTTCAAAAAAAGGCACTCTATTCGTTAACCCGGTTATATTATAGCTGCAGCAAAAACTGGGGGCAAAAACTTTACTTTTTCCATTGACTTTTGGGTAATTTCCGTTTTATTTCATTTGGGGTTGTTGAAGAAAATTTTCGTGCTATTGTAACATTTACTTTTGAAATACTACATTTTCTTTTTTGCCAATTTTGCTCTTTCAAAAAGTTAGCTTACCATGAGTCTTGGCGGTAGAAACACTCAAAGAAAACCGAGAGTGACAAAAGAAATGGATTCGAAGGGTAGATGGGCAAGGGACAGGGTTTGAATGTAAAGGTTAATTCGCTTTTAAGACAAATTAAATTAAGCAGGTAAATTTTGAATTTTTTTAAAGTGAAGAATAGTTGTACAATAAGAACTATAAGTTAGTTTAGCGCTAGAAAACAATCCACAAAGTCTAACTTCGACTTTGTATTAGGAAAATTTAAAAAAAACTCGCCTCAAGATTTTTGTGGTACACTTTTAGGGATTTTAAAATACTCACATTTTAATAAAATGTATATCATTGCAGATCCCTTTCAAAAAAAAAATGTGCAGAAAGCCGAGTTTTGACTTTGTATAAGGAAAAAACTCGCCTCAAGATTTTTGTGGTACACTTTTAGAGCTTTTAGTACAATCAAATTGTAAAAAAAAATTACATCAACGCAAAGCCCTTTTTTAAACGATGTGCAGAATCGCACTTTTTATTTATTTTCTTAAATTATAATTACCTATTATAATAATTTAGGAAAATGGCTACAACAAATTGGCTCAAGATTTTTGTGTACCACTTTTAGGAATTTAAATATTTACAAACTATAATAAAATGTATATCTTTGTTCAACGATGTGCAGAATCACAATTTTACTTTATTTTTGTAAAAAAAATCATCAACTAACATTTGTTTATAAAAATGGAAATTATTATATTCTAAAGTTTAAGCTTTAAATATATATTGAGCAAATAAAAAATGGATCTTTGGAAAGCGAATAAACAAGGGACAAGTAGGTAGGCACATATTTTTACAATAAAAATTATAAATTAGTATCGCGCTATTGGACTTTGTGTTAGCAAAATTGCAAAAAAAAAAATACGCCTCAAGACTTTTGTGGAACTCTTTTAGGGCTTTTGATACATTAAAATTGTAACAAAATTTACATCAACGTAAATATATATTCCCAACGATGCGCAGAATCTAATTTTTATTTTATTTTCCTAAATTATGATTTCCGATTATTATAAATTAGGAAATGGTACCAAAAATCTCTTTCTGATTTTTGTGGTACACTTTTTGGACTTTTAAAAAGCTCAAATTGTAATGAAATGTGTATCAACGCAAAGCTCTTTCTCCAACGATGTGCAGAATCACATTTCTAAATTATTTTGTTTTCAAAAATGTGACTTAAAAACATTAAGAAAACAAAAAAAAAATTATTTATTTTGGACTTGACGAAATAATTATCTTAAATAATGAAAGTGGGCGAATACAAAGATTTGAACAAATGATTTTCACAGTTTAAAAAAAAACTGAAATCAACAAAAATATTTTTGTAATGGAAAAAATTGTATTGAAAATTTATTTAATTTTAAATGCCAAAAATTGGCAGTTAAAATCTGGATTTTTGCAAAGTAAATAGGTACCGAGTAAGGAAGAAAATAGTTTTACAATAAGGACTTTTCATGACATTGTACAAAATAATCCGCAAGGCCGAATTGTGACAATGTATTTGGAAAATGGTTAAAAAATGACTTAAGATTTTTGTGGTACACTTCTAGGGCTTTTAAAACATCAACATTTTAATAAAATGTATATAAATGCAAATCTCTTTGTCCAACGATGTGCAGAATCACTTCTTTAATATGTTTTCATAAATTATAATTACCAATTATTATAAATTAGGAAATTAATACAAAAAGTCGCCTCTAGATTTGTGGTACACTTTTAGGGCTTTTATAACTCCCAAACTGTATTTATAAAATGCATATCAATACAAAGCCTTTTGTCCAACAATGTGCAGAATCACATTTTTAATTTACTTTCTTGGATTATAATTACCAATTATTAGAAGATTATTAGAAGAAAATGGCTATCAAAAATTGCCTCATGCTTTTTGTGGTACACTTTAAGGGCTTCTAAAACACTTGAATTGTAATAAAATTTATATTAATGAAAAGCTCTTTGTCCAACGATGTGCAGAATCACTTTTCTAAATTATTTTCTTAAATTATTTATATAAAAAATGTGACTTAAAAACGGCTATAAAACTAGAACAAAAAACACTATTTTTTAGTTTTGACTTGGCATAATAAAAACCATAAATATTGAAAGTGAGAGATAGAGATATTAATTTTAATAGAGTTATAAATTCAAAGAATAAATAAACACATTTTCTAGTTTTCCAAAAAAAATGAAATCAACAAAAAATAATTTTTTTATGGAAAAAATTGTTTTGAATATTTAGCACACTTTTATACAAAAAATAGGCCGAAAATATCTGGATTTTTGCAAAGCGAATAAATGTCAAGTAAGTAAGAAAATGTACCTCAACGCAAAGCTGTCCAACGATGTGCAGAACCACATTAATTTGTTTTCATAAATTATGATTAGCAATTATTGGCAAAACGTAGGAAATGGCTCATGCTTTTTGTGGTACACTTTTGGAGATTTTAAAATGCTCAAATTATTATTAAATGTGTATCAAGGCAAAGAAAACTTTATTCCCAACGATGTGCGGAATCGCATTTTTAGTTTATGTTCTTAAATTGCTATTACAGATTATTATTATTTAGGAAATGGCTCCAAACAATCGCCTGAAGATTTTTTGTGGTACACTTTTAGGGCTTTTAGAACACTTAAATTGTAATAAAATGTACACCAACCCAAAGCTCTTTTCCCAACGATGTGCCGAATCACATTTTTAATTAGTTTCATAGATTATACTTGTAATTACCAATTATTACAAATTAGGAAAATGGCTACAAAAATCGCCCCAAGATTTTTGTGGTACACTTTTATGCATTTTCAAGCACTCAAATCGTAGTAAAATCTGTATTAATGCAAAGCTCTTTGTCCAACGCTGTGCAGAATAACATTTTAAATTTATTTTCTTAAATTGTAATTATCAAAAATATGAACTAAAAATTTTAAGAAAACAGAAACAAGAACCAAATTCAAAAATAATTTTTTTTATTATTTTTAAATTTAAATATTTGTTAAAATTTTAAATTTAATATATGTTAATTTCTTGAAAGTATTAAGAAAGCGGAGGATAAAATCACCTACTTTTGTTGTTATTTACTTGGCTTGACAGAGAATGGAATGAGGAGAAAAACGCAATCTGTATAAAGAAATCTATAATTTCAGAATATTCAAAACTTTTATGACTTTTGCCTAATAATATTTTTTTAATGTAGTTTCACGCTGCGAAGAAAAATAATTCAAATAGAAAATAAAGCACTTCAGTCATATTGAAAACAAAGAAGTTCTTTATAATCCACAAACATTTTCTCTCGAGTGTTCTATCTCCACGATTAGGGGTTTTTAAGCATCTATGAGTATACACACATCCATACGCATATAAATTTCACTTTGTACATATTAACATAGCGCGCTGCGTGCTCAACGCAGCTCAGACTTGTTGAATATGTTCTCATTCGAAACATTTCATTTCACTTTCCCACTCGACTCTGTTTATTCTTCATTTGCTACGAACGACGAGTTTTTCTATTAAAGTTTTCGCTTTGGCATTTTTTGTTAGTGTTTCGAAATATTCAAATTTGAAAATTATTTGATGTTGTACGAGTGAGTACTCATCAATCCAAAGGAGAGAAAAGTTGGATTAAAGTTGATGATGTTTGTACAGAATGAAAGGAATGGAACAAGTCGTCCATTTAATTGCATTCTCACAGTCTCTCCGCCCGTCTGTTAGACATAACCATGAAAGTGTTAGGGAAAAGTTGTCAAATTTTAATTAAACTTCTCGCTCTTTCAAATGAAAAGTAAACACAGTGATTGTATATGGATTATTTAAACTTTGAGGTTGGGAATGTTGTCAACTTTAAAGATTTTGTTGTTCATTTTAAAGCTAGTTTTAAAAATATCAACAAATTATTTTTAAAATGCAATTCACATTTTTAAAATTACTAACATTGTGTTGGAAATTACTTATTCTATTTATGCGATTTCAGGAATTTTGTATTGATTCGTATAATTTGCTTTTTCATTACTTAATTACTTGTTAACATCTAACTCAATAACCATTACCAAAAAGCGAAAACAAAAAGCGAAACCAAAAACCTATTGGAAAGATCAGAATTACGTTCCTGAAAGAATTACTCTCAAAAAGGTTTATAACTTAAAATCTGTTCTTATAAAAAATCTGACTATAGCAATTATTCACGAGGAATATTTTTGACTAAAACACAAACACATTTTTGCAAGTTTACCATTATTTAAATTTTAAAATTGTAGCCTACGTCGTTGGAGGTGTTGAATTTCCACCTTGCGATATAGCCAAGTACTTTTCTCAAATAAAACCTACTATACCCGACCGTTCAATGTCAGACACACGTTTTTAATGGTTGAACTTCAAAAACAAGACCCAAATGATCCTCTACTAAGAAATGGATAACCCAACAGGCAGCCTACAGCTGGTCGTCTACTAAGGAGTAGATAATCCAACTTTCAGCCTACTAAGAAGTTATTAACCCAACTGATCGTCTACTAAGGAATATATAACCCCCTAATAAGAAGTCTATAGTCCAACTGGTCGTCAACTAATATGAAAATAGTCCATCTGGTCCTCCAGTAAGGAATAGCTAATTCAACCGTTTTTTTCGGTATAAGTGGTATATCACCCTTCAGGTCGTCAACTATGGAGTAGATAACCCAACATGTCGTCATCTAAGAGAAGATAACCCAACTTCCAGCCTACTATTGAGTATATAACCCAACTAGTCGTCTACTAAGGAGTAGATAACACAACGGGTAGTCATCTGAAGAATAGATAACCCAACTGGTTATCTAATA
Source organism: Eudasyphora cyanicolor (assembly GCA_963930755.1). Classification (NCBI taxonomy): domain Eukaryota; kingdom Metazoa; phylum Arthropoda; class Insecta; order Diptera; family Muscidae; genus Eudasyphora; species Eudasyphora cyanicolor. Next base: position 12,468,252 of record OZ005737.1, read on the forward strand.
AGTAGTATATAACCCAACTAGTCGTCTACTAAGGAGTTGATAACACAACGGGTAGTCATCTGAAGAATAGATAACCCAACTGGTTATCTAATAAGTAGTATATAACCCAAGTGGTCGTCAACTAAAGAGTAGATAACCCGACTGGTCGTCTACTAAGGAGTAGATAACCCAACTGGTCCTCTACTAAAAAGTAGATAACGCAACTGGTCTTCAACTAAATAGTAGATAACCCAACCCATCCACCTAATAAGGAGTACATAACCCAACTGATCCTCTTCTAAGAAGTAGATAATGCAACTGGTCATCAACTAAATAGTAGATAACCCAAATGACAAGGATTAGATAACATAACGGGTCGTCTACTATACACTGAAAAAACGCTTTTTTCGTGGATGTTATGACATTTAAAATATTTTAATTTGTAAATTTATGATGTTATAATTTTTTAATTACAAAAATTGGCAACGACAAATAAACTCATGTGCATTCTCTGCAAATTGAAGTAACAAATAAATAATCAAACAAGGAATGTGGGGATGTATTATGGTCTACAATGTTTGGAGATATAAGATGTATGCAAAGGAGTTCTCAATCACTATAGATTGAGCTGCTCTCATATCTGTGGCCACAAGGCATAACAGCATAACTCGAGTTATGCTCAAACTTCGATTGCATATTGTGACACATTTTGGTGATGATCCATCGTTTAGTTATCTAGATAAGGCAACATATCTTACTGTGTCACTACATTACAAATGGAATCTTATATCGATACAAACCTTCAAAGTTCTCTCCAGAAAAGTTTCAAAAACAGACATATGCTGTTATGCCTTGTGACCACAGATATTATGCCACTTATTGCCTCAAACTCGATAGTAATAAACAAAATTATCAAAAGAGCTTTCAGCGACTTCTTAGCAAAAGTCAGAAATTTCTCCATATATTTTATAAAGACTTCAAATCTTCAAAAACTTCATTCTATATCCAACCCCTTTTTTGGATGACTTACACAGTACAACACATGAGTTTGGGACTCAATTCTGAAAATTGGACGTGATAGTAGCCCCAAAATTTGAACTTCTGCATTATTCGTTTGGTCAAATTGGCTCAGATGAAAACTGGAACTTCCATTGGAAAGTATGAAATTTTTTAGCATAACTTCACTCAAACCGTTTTGTCATTTGAGCGCGAATTGTTTTGGTTACAGTGTGTTGAAAATTCACCTCCAAAACATGGTTTTTGAACGCTTCAACAGCTGCTTCAGGCGTCGAAAAACGTTGACCAAGCAGTTTTTTCTTGATGTGAGTGAATAAGAAGAAGTCATTGGGTGTCAAATCAAGGCTATACGGCGGATGACCCATCAATTCGACGTTTTGGCCGGTGAAAAAGGCGCTGGTTTGAGCCGATTTGTGAGAGCTCGCATTGTCATGGTGCACAATGATTCGTCTTCTCTTGTTCGTTTTTCGAATTTCTCCGAAGACTTCAGGCAAACATATTGTGGTGTACCACTCAGAATTGACCGTCCTACGTTGCTTATGCGGAACAGTCGCCACATGACCAGTTTTGCCGAAGAAACAGGCGACCATTTGCTTCGAAGTGCTTCTTCCACGAACAATTTTCGTTGGATTTGGCTCGTCTTCGAAGACCCATACGATCGATTGCTGTTTTGTTTCGGGCTCATACGCATAGATCCAAGATTCGTCACCTGTGACGATCTTATAAACGTCTTTTGAAGCACCGCGATCGTATTTTTTCAAAATTTCTTTGCACCAATCGACACGAGCCTTTTTTTGAGCGATTGTCAAATTGTGCGGGATCCAACAAGAATAAACCTTTTTTACGGCCAAGTGTTCATGCAATATCGAATGTATGCTGGTGGAAGAAGTGCCCAAGGATGCCTCTATCTCACGGCATGCAACATGACGATGTTGCATTATCAGTTCACGCACGGCATCAATGTTCTCTGGCACAACGGCCGTTTTTGGACGACCTTCGTCTTTGAGCGAGCGTCGGCCACGATTGAATTCATTAAACCAGTTTTTCACAGTGCTATAGGATGGTGCTTCATCGCCATACAAAGATTTAAGTTCATCGATGCACTCCACGTCGAAAGTTGTGAAACACGATCGCACGAAAATGTTTACGATGCACTCCACGTCGAAAGTTGTGAAACACGATCTCACGAAAATGTTTACGAGTTAATTCCATTTTTTTGCCAAATTGATTTTTTTCAAGTCACTGTAAACAACACAAATGATGGTCGTACGTCAAAACGTTCTGAGTACGTTTATGCTAAAAAATGTCAAACTTTCCAATGGGAATGTCAGATGGCGTCAGGCAACACTTAGTGTACCCTCGTATACCGTACAGAATATCTCTTTTGTGTCTGAAGCAAAGTTGTAGATATTGAATAGGAGAGAAAAAATGAGGAACACACCTACCCGAAAAAAGTGCATCCGGTGCCTTAAAAATCGCAAAAATTACAATTTATATTATAAATCCTCAAATACGTTGTTTTTTTTCTTTGTGAACTTTATTTTCCATGAAAATAAAAATTCCGATTCATATTACAGCTATTATTACACAGAAAATATGAGATTTTTATATGTTATCTACGAGTATGCATGGAAATAAAATTTAGAACATTTTCAATTATTGTCAATATCCATCCTCGTTGATGTTGACGCTTGGGTTCTGATGATCTTGTTTTCTTCGTAGGTTTTTCAAACTCATGTTCTGAGTCTGCATCATCATCCGAGTTAGACAAAATATTTTAGCACATGATTTCTTCAGTGTGTCCACAAATTTCAGTGACATCTTCATCTTCGGTGCTTTCATCTTCAAACTGCATAATTTTAGAACTCCACCAACAAACCGCCGCAAGCAATGCATCTAATTTTTTGACTTTGAAACGTTTTTCCATTTGCATGGAACACCTATAAATACTACGCATTTTTCAATATTTACTTATCATCATTGTGTAATGAATTTGTGCACTCACATCTGTTTAAAATTTTTAAAAACTCTCCAAAAAATTAGGACTCATAAATGTGCGTGGAATTTCTGTAGAAAACTTTACAAAAATTTTAATTTTTTTTAAAAAAAATTTCAAACGTATTGATTTTCCGCAGCGATTTTTTCATATTTTTTCAAACGTATTACTTTTATCTCATCCTACTATTTTTTTTTAAATATAATAATTGGGCATTTGTGTTTGAATCCCGAAGCAAATATATATTCTTTTATCTACATTTTAATTTATATATATTTTAAATGTCTTAAATTTATTCTATTTTAAGAACATTTAAATTTTTTATATATTTTTTAATAAAGTATCAATATGTTTAAGACCTTTGCTTCTTTAGAAGGGAATCATCAACACTTTTCTTCCTTGGAAGAACTTTAAATGTGATTCCTTAGGAATAATTCCCTCATTTTATTGATGTCTACTTGTTTTAAAAATTGCCTAAGGAATTATTGTTATTAATACATCAAAATTAACGACATCATTAATAGGCAATTGTTGTTTCACAAAATAATTGTTTTAAACATATAAAACAGCATAAATCAATTATATAAACGCCACAATCATTCCTCCGAAATAAAATTCCAATCATGAGAAAATTTTATTGGATTTTTTTCAATTTCAACAAAAATCTTCAGAATTTTATGGTTTTGTCTCTACGAGATGAGAACATGTTCATCATTGGTTTTGTTTATTTGAGAGGGGATTTATTGCTTTCGCTAACGTTTGTGATTTGAATAGCTTAGAAAGCTCAAATTACCCCCAGAGATATGAAAGAGAAAAAAATCATTCAGGTGTGTGTGTAGGTACGTTCGTACACTTGTGTGCATTCTCAGCATACATATGTGTATTTCTTTTCTTGTTCTGTCTGTGTACGTATTTTCTTTTCCTTCCGTTTCCTTTCAGGTTTGTGATATCATGTTTTACCATTGGTACGTTTTTTTTTTATAAAAAAAAAGAAAACAACATATACACACACTTCATAACACCTGTCAATACGAAACGTGCATATGTAGCTTAAAAGGAAAAAAAAACTTTCGATTTTTCCTTTCTTCGGCTTTGGCTACCGTTTACATTCCTCATCCGACCTCCTCTTCAGTTGTATAAGTATTCTCGTATTTGTCATTGGGTTTCCTTTGAATGAATGTCTTGATTTTCTTTCGACAGAAAGAGGATGTGAGATCGCATCACTGTCTTTTATCCTTAACCCCCACCACAAGAGGATTTTATTCATCTGAGAGCTGTGAGAGATTTGCGGGGTTGTGAATGTGACTGTGACTCTTGAAGATGGATATTATTTTTCCATCTGTCAGAAAGAAAATATGCCAATATCTCTCTGTAGATTTGTTAAATACTTTCCATACGGCTACTGGCACAGAACATATACATGCAGGATGTATGGAATTTATGCTTTTTATACCCTGACTTTAGTGATACGAGTATGTATATAATTGTTTGTATATTATGTACAAATTGGAGCTGGCATTTATTTGTTATTTCCTGCATATTTTTAAGAGTTCTACATAAAATTAGTTCAAGTGTTTATCATCTATAGTAACTTCACATCCTGTGCGTTAAAAATTTTGCCAGGATTCGTTGTATATACAATCAAATATGCATATGAACATACATACATACATAGACTAATAAATCTACAGCTGTGAAATTGTATTGACAGTTCGTAAAAATGTTGATTATGTACAACAACAACAGGAAAAGTGAATGCAAATTTACTGCAAATTTACTGCAAATTCAATTTTATCCGCACGATTTATTTGTTTATAATAACGAGGCATTGTTGTGGCTGATAGCAGGGTTGCCAGGTTTTTCACGGTTCTTTTGAAATAAAGGGAATTGGAACCAATCAATAAAAGACTCTCCAAATCGATAGGTATTTTGGATGATCCTTACGAACTAATTAGTATTCTGGTTATAGTCTAATCAAAAAGGTTAGCAATTTCAAGGTAAATCTTCAAACTGAAGACTTCAGAATATACATAAGTCTTTCCAAAATTTATCATAAATAAAATGGGTTTAAATTGGTTGAATTGCTTATGTGACATATTCTAAATAAAGTTTTCTGATCATAAGTGTTCCCTACGGTAAAGAAGTAATAATTTACTTGAATCTACTGATCCCAGTACTGGATACCTATCTCTGATCTGGACACGTAGGAAATGATTGGTATCATTCAATTAGGGTTAAATGCACCAATTTATATTGCTGAATGTGTCACCCTACGACTATATCAGAGAAATCTACGTCTACGCTTGAGTTATTTAGACTTTAATATACAAGTTGAGTTATCTACCCCCTACAACAGGACCAGTTCGCAAATATACTCCTTATTACTTTGGTTATTATTATATTACTTAGTAAAAGGCATGGAGATAAACCCCTGCTTATTAGACATCCAGTTGAGTTATCTACTCCTTAGTACGAAGCCAGTTGGCTTATCTATTTCTTAGTTGACAACAAATTGGTTTATCTACTCCTTAGATGAGGGCCAGTTGGGTTATCAAGTCCTTAGTAGACGACCAGTTGGATAATCAACTCCTTAGTAGACGACCTGTTGGGTTATTTACTCCTTAGAAGGTGGAAAGTTTGATTATCTAATTCTTTGCAGAAGACCATTTGGGTTATCTACTCATTAGTAGACGACCAGTTGGGTTATCTGCTCCTTAGCAGAAGACCAGTTGGGTTATCTGCTCCTTAGCAGAAGACCAGTTGGGTTATCTACTCCTTAGTACATGACCAGTTTGGTTATTTACTCCGATTTACTTACTCAGTTGGGTTACCTACGCCTTAGTAGACGACCATTTGGTTTATCTACTCCATAGCAGAAGACCAGACCAGTTATCTACTCCTTAGAAGACGACCAGTTGGGTTATCTACTCGATTAGTTGACGACAAATTGGGTTATCTATTCCTTAATAACCACTACTCCGTAGTAGACGACTTGTTGGGGTTTTTTAGATGAAGTTATTTACTTTTTTGTACTGATACAGTTGTATTATCTTCTTCTTAGTAGCTGGCCAGTTGGGTTATTTTCTCCTTAGTAGATGGTCAATTGTGCTATATATCCATTAGTCGACAACAAATTGGGTTATCTATTTCTTTGTCGTTGACAAATTGAGTTACCTTTTCCTTAATAACCACTACTACGTAGTAGACAATATTTTGGGCTATATACTCCTTAGATGACGACAAATTGGGTTATATACTCCTTAGAAAACGGTGAGTTGGGTTATCTACTCCTTAGTAGACGATAAACCAACTTATCTACTCCTAAGAAAACGATGATTTGGGTTATATACCCCTCAGTAGAGATCAGTTGGGCTATATACGCCTTAGTTGTCGACAAATAGGGTTATCTACATATTAGTATCTATTCTAGTTGGGTTATCTACTCCTTAATATAGGGTCAGTTGGGTTATCTAGTAACACTGTGCTCGAAATGGACAATTTAAAAATGTGCTCGAAATGGACAATTTAAAAATGTAACAGACCCTATGGATATACCTATTTCGACCTTGCTGAATCCAATGGAGGTTACCGTTTTTCTAGGTTAGCTCTTGTTTTCGCGATATTAGACCATAAAGTTTGCAAAAAAATCAGAGAGGTTAGTTATTAGGTTAAAGTGTAAGACTTCCGAAAACGCGCTTCAGTCCAAAGAACGAAATAAAGAGAACCCTTCGAGTATTATTTCTCTCAAAATAGTCAACCACGCTTCTCACCACTTTACCCCCGAAAAAGTGCAATCAAATCTTACCATGTGTCAAACGTCATACAAATCATCGACATTTTTAGTTTGTATCTTTGAGAAAAATGTTCCCCGCGAAAAATTACTATGAGTCTCCTTTCAACATATTTATGAAAAATTAACAGGTTTCACAATTTTGCAGGTTTTGTTGGATACCTTTGAAATTTCCATTAACACTAGCGAAAAAATAATTTACAAAAATTTAAGTCAAAAAATTTTATTTAAAATATTTTCTGCTATGAGCAAAAAAATACACATATTATGTAATAACTCGAAATTTGCTTAATTCTCATAAAAAAAGTTGAGAAAGGACTTATAGTACTTCTTCGCGAGGAATATTTTTCTCAACGGTGCCTAATACATATGTCGACGATATGTATGATTTTTAACATATGTTAAGAATTCATTGCACTTTTTCAGAGGTAGGGGGTGAGAAGCGTGGACGACTGTTTTGAGAAAAATAATTGTCCAAATGTTCCCTTTATTTCGATCTTTGGACTGAGGCGTATATTCCGAAGTCTTCCACTTCAAAATAACCAAAGAGATAAGTCAGCTCTCTGATTTCCCAACAAACTTTGTGGTCGAATATCGCGAAAACAAGAGCTAACATAGAAAAACGGCTAATGCCACTGGATTCAGCATGACCGAAATAGGTCTATCCATAGAGTCTCCTTTCTGTTACATTTTCGGACTAGCACAGTGTAATTAGTCGATAACAAATTGGGTTATATACTCCATAGTAATGTCCCAGCTGGGTTAAATATTCCTTAGTCGACGACAAATTGGTAATCTACTACTTTAAAAGGAACGGTCTCTGTTATCTACTCCTTAGTGAGGGACCATTTGGGTTAAATACACCTTAGTTGACGACAAAATGGGTTATCTAATCCTTAGAAAACGATGAGTCAAGTTATCTTTTCCTTACAAAACGATGAGTTGGGTTATCTACTCCTTAGAAGAGGATCAGTTAGCCTATATACGCCTTATTTGACGATAAATGGGTTATCTATTCCTTAGTAGACGACCAGTTGGATCATGTACTCCTTAGTAGAAGATCAGTTAGGTTGTGTACTCCTTAGTAGGCGGCCAGTTGGTTTATCTACATACTCCTTATAAGAAGGTCAGTTGGATTATCTATACATTAGTTGACGACAAATTGGGTTATTTATTCCTTAGTAGAAATACACTTGGGATATATACTCCTTAGAAGATGTTCAGTTGAGTTATCTACTTCTAGTTGACAGCAAATAAGTTTTTCTAGCCTTTAGCAGATGGCCATTTGGGTTATCTTTGACTCAGTTGACGACAAATTGGGTTATTTATATATTAGTAGACGATCAGTTGGTTCATGTACTCCTTAGTAGACGATCAGTTGGGTTGTGTACTTATATATACCTTAAGGCCAGCTGGGTTATCTATGTTTTAGTTGGCGATAAATTGGGTTATCTATTCCTTGGTAGAAAACTACTCCTTAGAAGACGTTCAGTTGTGTTATCTACTCGTTAGCACACGACCAGTTGGGTTATCTACTTCTAGTTGACAACAAATTGGTTTATCTAGCCCTTAGTAGAGGGCTGACGACAAACTGGGTTATTTATACGTTAGTAGACGACCAGTTGTGTTATGTACTTCTTAGTATGCGGCCAGTTGGGCAAACTAGTCCTTAGTTTACAACAAATATTTCTTAGTAGAGATACAGTTGGGTTATCTACCGTGTAGTAGGCGTCCAGTGGAGTTATCTACTCATTAGTATACGGTCAGTTTGGTTATCTACAACTTGGTAAACGATGAGTTGAATTATCTACTATTTAGTAGAGGGCGAGTTGGTTTATCTACTCCTTAGTTGAAGACAATTTTGGTTATCTACTCCTCAGTAGAGAGACAGTAGGATTATCTATTTCTTGGTTAACGACAATTTGCGTTATCTACACCTTAGTAGAGGGCTTGTAGATTCATCTACTCCTTAGTAGAGGAATAGTAGTGTTATCTTCTCCTTAGTTGAACACTATTTTGGTTATTTACACCTCAGTAAAGGGTCAGTAGGATTAACTGCTGCTTACTTAACGACAATTTGCGTTATCTACTCCTTAGTAGAGGGACAGTAGGGTTATCTACTCCTTAGCAGAAGGTTATTTGTGTTATCTATATCTTAGTTGACGACAAATTTTATAAAAAACATTTGTAGAGGGTCTGTTGGCTTTATAAACTCCATAATATATGGCCCGTTGCGTTATCTACACCTTAGTAGAGGTCTAGTATTGTCATATAATTTTTAGTAAGAAATAGTAGCGTTATCTACTCTTTAGTTGAAGACTATTTTGTTTATTTACTCCTCAGTAGAGGAGTAGGATTATCTACTGCATAGTTAAAGACAACTTGCGTTATATATATTGCGTTATCTACTTTAGTAGAGGAGCAGTAGGGTTATTTACTACTTAGCAAAAGGTTATTTGTGTTATCTATGGCTTAGTTCACGAGAAATTAGATAAAAATAAACTTTAGTTGGCTTTATGTACTCCATAATAGATGACATTTATCTACTCCATTCTCTACTCTTAGTAGGCGGTCATTTTTCGAAGTTTAACGTCTAAATAGTAAACATTTAATCTATTGTTTTTAAATGTGGCTTATTCTGTCTGACATTATCATTATCCCAAATATGACTATTTTCCTTATTCAAGTACCCATTTAACCAAAAATGAGCTTCACCACTGAAGTTTGACGAACAGAACCAATATTTTGATAGAAAATTCCAACAATTTGCAAGTGTTGCTCTCGTGTAAGTCTTTCCATGATGAAAAGGGCAAACCAAACTAAACAAAAAGCATCTATCAGCCTTTAAATCGGTGCATCTGTAAAAGACAACCTGTTCTATAAGTCTTCTAGCAGAAATGTTCGGAATAATTAACAGGTTTGAGAAAATCAGAGGTATTGTTTCATTAAAAGCTTATTCACTAACCATTCCCAAAAACCCAAGTGTTAAACCTACTAGAGAAAAGATCACCCATGTTTTACATGCACTTTTTTTACATTATTTTCAAGTAATACACAACAAAAAATAGTTTTAAGTAAAATCAACCCATTATTATTTTCAATTGATACACAACAAAAAATATTCATATGTAAAATCAGCCAAAAATTACAATTTATAAGCAATTTTATGGATAATTTTGTTCCGATATTAACTCAATATTGTACATAATTTTTTACCATGGTAGATCTTATATCAAATGTCTTTGTAGTGTAGCTGAAATTTTATCAGTGTGTCATTATCCTATCAAACATAATTAACAATTTTCTGTTTCATTTTCATTTACATAAATTTAGAAAATGAGTAATTTAATATGACCTAAAACTGCTTTAAGCACTGCAAATTGAGTGCATAAAACTCATATGGCTTAACACATAAATCAAATAAATGTTTTAAAATAAATCATCGAAATAAATGTCTTTTATAAATCTGACAAAAAAACAATTAGCTCAGAATTTTCACGTTAATGGCATAAAACAATATATACTAATTATGAAAAATGTCAACATTTTCCATGAGCCTATTTCACAAACTCTCTCTCTCTCTCGCTCTCCGTTGTATAGTCCCAAAGCATTTGGGGAGCCATTAGGTCTGTCGTCTACCAACAATCATTAATCATTTTGGCTGGAATATGCCAAAGAAGGACGGATGAATGGATGGCGTGTGGCAATCATATTCGTATTAATATGCGCCGTAAGCGCGCCACACACACACACACAGCATCACGACAAACAAAGCCCCATTAATCTTTAAATAATTTATAATACAAAAAGAGTCCTTGAAATGATTAAAGTTGAGTGGATTTTGAAATGAATTCATAAATACCTTAAGTGATTGAAGGATAGTAATCATGAAGGATATACTTAATCGATAAGTGCATACATTTTAAAAGAGATTAAAATTAATAGAATTATTGAAAAATATTTACTAATTTTAAAGATCTTTGCCCCTAATCTTTAAAACAAGGAAATTAAGGATAATAATCATGAAGGATATGCATAAATGAAAAATACATACAAGTTAATAGAGAAAATTATTGGACTATTAAAAAAACCAAATTTTTAGGATTTTGTCCCTAATTTTAAAACAAGACCCTCTTATATATAAAAATAGGACAAAATTATGGATATTTCTAATTAATCAAATAAGACAATTTCAATGCGTTAAACTGGTCAATGTAAACTCTTAATATGTGAGAAATTGAATATGAAAAATAGTATTTTTTGTGGAATAAGACAGTACAATTTTGCTCAATCTTTAAAAAAAATTATTTAAAAAATTTTGAAAAAATGTCGAATTTACATTTAATTTGATCATTTAATTTTCTTAACATTTTTGTTAAATGCCATATTTTTAATAATTTGGTGAAAATTTCTTTAAAATTCACAATTCTAAAAATGTCATATTTTTTATTATCTTCGAATTTACGTTTTTTCGTAAACTTTTTTCGAAATTTAATTTTTGTAGAAAGTTTTGTATATTTCCGAAAATTTTACAATATTAATTTTTTTAAAAATTTTAAAATTCTTGGAAAAATGCCGAAATTAAATTTTAATAAAAAATTTAATTTTTGTAAAACTTCTGAAAATTGTGTCGAAATTCGTTCTAGAAAATTTCGTCAAGATTCACATTTCAAAAAATTTGCATCGATTTTATTTTTTAAAAAATTTGTCGAAGTAAGTTTTCTCATAAATTTTTGTCAAAAGTTTTCTTTTTTGTCATATTTTTGATAATTTTGTGAAAAAATTATATCATAATTTTGTGCATTTCTAAAAAAATCACCAGTGTTAAAAAAATCTCTTTTCTAGAAATTTTTGTTTAAATGTCATACTTTCGATATTCTGACATTACAAGATCTAAGATTCTATGGAAAATTTTTTGAAAATTTATGGAAAATTTTTTGAAAATTTTCCAGAGAATTAAATAGCTTTGACGAAAAATTGTATACAAATGTAATTTCGACGAAATTAAAAAAATTTAAATATTCTAAAAAATTCAATTTTGGCGAAATATAAAAACCCAGCAAAATCTTGGTAAGTACCTGTCATTATTCCCTGCATTACCAAATAATGACATCTCGTTATTCGCTACATTACTTTCGGCTTATTAATAATGACTTACCAATAACAACAGAAATAAGTGATTTTTTGCTATCAAAATCATTTTGGCAATTTTTTTATTTTTCAACATGTTTTCAAATAATACGTGCAGATTTGAATGAAAATACCATAAATATTTACGTATATCGTATAATGTTAGACCGTTGAAGAATTGTTCACATGGGGGGTTCAGAAATTCGAATCTGGCATGATGAAATTATTTGTTTCAAGAAAAATGCGCGACAATATGCAAAAAAACACTTTAAATGGCCATTTCTTCATATCTACTACTTATTTTATGACTTATGGGTAATTCCTTATTTAAGTACTTAAAATCGTGAATATATAAGCACATATTTATGTGGTATGCCTATGCTACAAATAAGTACTTATTATGCTACTTTATTGTATGCTTTTGGGAAGTACTTTCCTCCAATGACATCCCCATGTTAAAATAATGAGAAAAGTGGCTAAATAATAAGTACTTACCATTATCGAACTTTACTTACTCGTCGGATTATTTGGTAATGAGAAATTTTGCTGGGAAAATCCAAATTCGGGGATATATTTATTGTAAACAAAAAAATTAGAGGTAATTTTTTTAAAAATGTGAATCTTGAGGAAATTTCTACATAAATGAAATTTGGACAAAATTAAATTTTTATAGAAAAATTTCTAGAAAATTAAATTTTTTAGAAAAATTTCTAGAAAATTAAATTTTCTAGTAAAAGGCTATTTCAACGTAAGTAAACTTAAATTTAAAATTAAATTTTGGCAAAATTTTCTAGGAAAAATAAATTTCGACAACAATTTATGAGAAACCTTTTGTCATACTTTTTATAATATTATCCAAATTTAATTTTCCTACAAAATTTCGTCCGGATTCACTATTCTAAAAAAAAATATTGAACATTTTTTTTTGGGAAAATTACGTTGAATTAAATTTTCTCATACATTTTTGCCGAAATTTAATTTTTCTAGAAAATTTTGCTAAACTAAAATTTTTTTCTAGAAAATTTCTTCAAGATTTACATTTCTGAAAAATTATTATTTTTTTTTATAAAATTTCATCGAATTTGCAATTTTTTAATTTTGGAAAATTTTATTTTAAGTTTTTGTTTAAATGTCAATATTTTATTTACGTAGAAAAATTCCACCGGATTCACATTTGTAAAAAATTACACCGAATTTTTTTTTTAATTTCTAAAATATTATATTTCAGCGAAATATTAAAAAATTAAATTTTGACAAAAAATGTTAAACAAAAAAATTCGATGTAATTTTTTAAAAATTTCCTCAAGAAATTTTCTACTTAAATGAAATTTGTACAAAATTATCACAAGATAACATTTTTATAGAAAAATGTCTAGAAAATTAAATTTTCTAATAAAATGCTATTTCAACGTATTTTATTTAATTTTGGCAAAATTTTCTGGGAAAACTAAATTTCGACAACAAATTATGAGAAACCTTTTGTTAAAAATCCAAATTTTATTTTCCTACAAAATTTCGTCCGGATTCACTATTCTAAAAAAATCATTGAACATTTTTTTTTTAGAAAATTACGTTGAATTTAATTTTTGCCTTAATTGAATTTTTCTAGAAAATTTTGCCAAACTTAATTTTTTCTATAAATTTTTGTCAAGATTTACATTTCTGAAAAATTATTATTTTTTTTTATAAAATTTCATCGAAATTGTTAAAAAAATTATTTTGGAAAATTTTGCTTTAAGTTTTTATTTAAATGTTCAAATTTTATTTACGTAGAAAAATTCCTCAAATTCACACTTCTAAAAAAAATACACAGATTGTTTTTTTCTAATTTCTAAAAATATTTACATTTAGCGAAATATAAAAAATTCAATTTTGACGAAATATGGTAAACAAAAAAATTCGATGTAATGTTTTAGAAATATGAATCTTGAGACAATTTTCTATATAAATGAAATTTGGACAAAATTATTACAAGATAACATTTTATAGAAAAACTCATAGAAAATTAAATTTTCTAGTAAAATAAAATTTTAAAGTATTTTTACAAAAATTTAAAAATAAAATTTTTCTAGAAAAAATAAATTTTGACTACAATTTATGAGAAAATGTAAAACATTCTCGACATAATTTTCTAAAAAGGAGAAAATGTAAATTCGAAAATGACATTTTTAGAAATCTTGAAGAAATTTTCTACATAAATACTTTTTTTTAAATTATCTAAAGTATGATTTTAACAAAAAATTTTAGAAAAATTAAATTTAATAGTAAAATGCAATTCCAATTTTTTTTCCAAAAATATTTTTAATCTATATGGAATTTTGACAACGTTTGTCTGACTTTTGTGAACGATAACTCCCAATTTAACAAAATTGTCTATATAAATTTAATTTCGACGTAATTTTCAAAAAAAAAAATAAAAATAATTTCGATAATTTTTTTTACAAATCGTCGGCTTAATGCTATTTTTTTCCATACGCCATTTTGTTTGAACGGAGAAACACGCAATTTATTGTTTGAGTAAAAACGGGAGTCAAGGGTTACACACTTTTTATACTATAGGGTTCCCACATTGTTTATATGATTCTCATGCATTTCTATGCCATTACATTCAAAAATAAGCAAGTTATAAAAATTTTTGTACATGGCATTTTGGTCCATATCCACTTTTGTTTTAATATTTTTTCGTATTTGTATTTCATGGACCACAAAGTGGGTCTGCATTGGAAGAGAGTAATTTACATATTGTGATCGAAAGAATGCAAAATAGTGAGTAAAAAATATAGGGCGATAGAAAAATGGAGACATAGAACAAAAATATCTAAATTATTTCCCGTAAATCAGAGTTAAATAGATTTACCCTAACAATATCTCGAAAACTAGACGAGATAGGGAAAAAATTATTGCAGATTCTGAAAGAGCATACTTAAAACCTATATTATCAACTCCTAACTCAAATACCACAAAAATGGCGTATGGACCATAATAGCATTAAGCCGACGATATATTAAATAGTTTTTTTAAATTTTTAATTTTTGGAAAAAACGTAAAAATCGCTTGTCACTAGAAAATGTATTTTTTTCTGAAATTTATTTTAAAATTGTGATATTTTTAATATCTTTGTCCAAATTTCATTTTACTAGAAAACTTCGTTAATATTCACATTTCTAAAAAATTTCATCGATATTTTTTTTTAAGAAAATGTCTAAAAATTGTTATCGAAATTGTTGATATTATTTTTATTTTATATTAATTATTATTATTTAAATGTTGGAATAGCCTTTTGCTTTAAAATTGTATTTTTTTTAATTATACAATTCATTTTATTTTTTCTAGAAAATTTCGCCACGATTAACTTTTTTAAAAAGTTTCGTCGAATATAATTTTTTTAGAAAATTTCATCGAATAACATTTCTCATAAATTTTTGTCGATGTTTAATTTTTATAGGTAATTTCGTATATTTCAGAAAATTTTGCTACACTTTAATTTCTTCCAAAATATCTTTCCAAAATTTTTACAAAAATTTTATTTTAAATATTTGCAAAAATACCTTAAAAATTTCATTTTCCTAGAAAATTTAATGTTCTAGAAATTTTTCTATAAAATATCATTGTGATAATTTTGTACAAATTTTATTTATGTAGAAAATTCACATTTCAAAAAATACATCGATTTTTTTTTTGTTTACAATATTTTTTCGAAATTTAATTTTTTAGAATATTTCAAAAAAATCTATTCTTAATTTTTCTACAATATTTCGTCTAAGCTAATTTTTTCAGAAAATTTATCTTAGATTTATAATTTCTACTAAATAATTTGAAATTTTGCATTTTTGGAAAGAAAATGTCATCGAGATTTTTTTTATAATTTTTTCTTAAAAATTGGCAAGAGTATATAATTTGCATGTTAAGAAAATGCCTCCGCCTAAACAAATTTTTTTAACACATTTGTTCTATTATGTCTGTCAAAAAACGTAATTTAAAATCAATATTATCCAAATTTTTGGCAAAAAAGTTGAGTACATTTTAAAACAAACAACTTTGTCCAGCGAAAAACTACATAGTTTGGAAACCATCACACAAACATATGTCCATCAAAAGTAAATGTTATTGGGGGTTTCTAAATTTAGAAAGAAAAAACTAACAAAAAAATATATACAAATTTATGTATATGCATCTGTGTGTTTTCCCCCATTCAGACAAATATAATTTGCTGAAGCATAAACAACCAAAAATGTATAAAACATATATTGCAGTTTTTTTTTCGTTCTCTTCCTGACCATGACAATTCAATACAGATTTAAATATGAAAATTTCTGTTTTGCCCAAAGGCCATTTTGGTGTAGCAGAAAAATTGCTGCTGGCCAAAGAAAGAAAAACAAAACAAAAAAGTAATAAATAAACGAGATGATAATCTGCAAATCAATTTGAGCTAAAAGAGCATTTATTCAGCAAAGCTCCAGCATATTTTAAGGATGTTATGGGAGGATTGTGAGTGACTTGGCAGGACAATCTTCAATTTGTCCACACACAAGGCATAAGAAACATATTAAGTTATGCATGTATGTGGGGGAGAGAAGGCAATAGGAATATATACAGAGAGCGTCACAAGATAGTCGATGTCAACCAAAAAAGAACGGCTCACAACTTTAATATCACATTAACAAAAGCAATACGGTAGAATTAAATGATCAACATTTTTAATAAATTTGTGGCGTATAAAAATTTTCTGGATTTAAACATTTAGAAAAAAATTGAAAAAAAACGGTTTCTCCAAAACTTAAATATATTTGATTATTTTGTAAGAAACGAAAAAATTCCTTTTTGGCTTTTTGACTTATTTGACTCCCACTGTACCTGCATATCCTTATATATATATATTCTTATGGTTTATGTAGAAGAACTGTTGATGTGTTTGTAGCATTAACATATGTACATATACACGCTGTTTATCCTTACATAAATAAATATGTATGAATATGCCGCCCCAGGACTTATTTTTGGTATATAGTTGTAGTATGTCAGTCTGTCCGTCTGTCTGGGTATACACAATATAAATAAGGACCTCTTATCATAAATAAAATCGAAAAGAAAACAAGGAAGGAAACAATATTGATGTGCAATGCTAAGGAAACCAAAAAGGGAAAATGCAAATTTTTATTGGGCATTAAGTGAAATTGGCTATAAAAGCGAAAGAAGATTCTCAAAAATTAAGAGATAAAGTGTCTATAAAAAAATCTGCTCCTTTCATCTCCTTGTCTTATCTCCTAAAGACACAGACAGAAGGATATACTCCCTCCCCTCTCTCTCTCAACAAGAGTTAAAAAAAAACATTTAATTTCCAATAAATTCATTTTTATACAATTTAAACTCCAGTTTCCTTTTCAACGTTCCGTGATGCAGGTGTTGTTGGCTGCTTTTAATGGCGCTGCAGTGAACATATCAACGGGATGCTATGTTGTCGGGCATCTGGGAAGCACCGCCAAGGTACAAGTTCGGTCACGTAAACCTTCTCATCCGGCACACATGAAATAAAGTTTGTTTTTTATACTACGCCAGCAAGGCAAAGGTGAAAATGTTTAACACACAGTTTTCCAAACGAATTTCCTACCCTTTTGAACGAGTTGAGATTTCAGCAAAGCGAAGAGCTACTAAAAACTCCAACAAATATTTCCAAAGGATATAATAAATTCGATAATAAAAAAAGAACAAGAAGTATTGTAAAGTGAATGGGGAAAAGTAAAAACCGATAATCTGAGATGTAAAGGCGAATTAACTTTCAATTTAAGGTAGAAAGAATAAGAACGAAATGGATTTAAAAAAAAAACAAATAATTAAATGATTAAAAATACATTCACATGTTGGTTTTTAAAAGAGTTTTATAAAGACAAAAGTACATTTTTTAACACACAACTATTTTTATCTATACCATTTTTCAGCAAAAATTCGGCAAATAACAAATGGTTCATAAATTTTAATTCAAAGCAGACCAATAAAAATATAAAAAGGTAAGCAATTTGCAATCGATTGAACCCTGCCACATAATATCCTTGATTTATAGTATTTTTAAAGCACCAAATCATGCCGGCAACAAGTTAGTCCAAATTAGGATTTTTGTTCAAACAAATCAAACAAATGAGTTATTTTCTATCGAATAAACCCAATAAACACTCTTTCAAAGGCTACATAAATTCCCTTGATTTATAACATTTTTCGAAGCAGTAAATCAAGTCGGCAACAAGGCGGGTCAAAATCATATCGAAAGGCTTAAATTTTTATTCAAATTAACTTAAACAAGTAAAAAATTACACATTTTTGCAATTGGTAGAATTCGAAATTTTTCAAAATGTTCGCAATATTGGCATTTTTAAAATTAGTTGTCGAAAATTTAATTTTTCTAAAAAAATTTGTTGAATATTTTATTTTTCGATTCTTCATTTTTCAATAACTTTTTTCTAAATTGTGAAATTTTAATTTTTGTCGAAAATACATTTTTAAGAATTTTTTAAAAATTTCTTATTTCTAAAAAAATTCTTTCAAATTTAATTTTTCTATATTTTTTTATAGAAAATTTTTTATTTATAGAAAATTTCATAGAATTTTTTTAACTAAAATTTCACAGAAATTTTTTTAAAAAAAATTTCATAGAATTTTTTTTATAGAAAATTTCACAGAAATTTTTGTTTACAGAAAATTTCAAAGAAATTTTTTATTTACAGAAAATTTCATAGAAAGTTTTAATTTACAGAAAATTTCATAGAAATTTTTTATTTATAGAAAATTTCATAGAAATTTTTTATTTATAGAAAATTTCATAGAAATTTTTTATTTATAGAAAATTTCATAGAAATTTTTTATTTATAGAAAATTTCATAGAAATTTTTTATTTATAGAAAATTTCATAGAAATTTTTTATTTATAGAAAATTTCATAGAAATTTTTTATTTATAGAAAATTTCATAGAAATTTTTTATTTATAGAAAATTTCATAGAAATTTTTTATTTATAGAAAATTTCATAGAAATTTTTTATTTATAGAAAATTTCATAGAAATTTTTTATTTATAGAAAATTTCATAGAAATTTTTTATTTATAGAAAATTTCATAGAAATTTTTTATTTATAGAAAATTTCATAGAAATTTTTTATTTATAGAAAATTTCATAGAAATTTTTTATTTATAGAAAATTTCATAGAAATTTTTTATTTATAGAAAATTTCATAGAAATTTTTTATTTATAGAAAATTTCATAGAAATTTTTTATTTATAGAAAATTTCATAGAAATTTTTTATTTATAGAAAATTTCATAGAAATTTTTTATTTATAGAAAATTTCATAGAAATTTTTTATTTATAGAGAATTTCATAGAAATTTTTTATTTATAGAGAATTTCATAGAAATTTTTTATTTATAGAAAATTTCATAGAAATTTATAGAAAATTTCATAGAAATTTTTTATTTATAGAAAATTTCATAGAAATTTTTTATTTATAGAAAATTTCATAGAAATTTTTTATTTATAGAAAATTTCATAGAAATTTTTTATTTATAGAAAATTTCATAGAAATTTTTTATTTATAGAAAATTTCATAGAAATTTTTTATTTATAGAAAATTTCATAGAAATTTTTTATTTATAGAAAATTTCATAGAAATTTTTTATTTATAGAAAATTTCATAGAAATTTTTTATTTATGGAAAATTTCATACAAATTTTTTATTTATAGAAAATTTCCTGGAAATATTTTATTTTTATTAAATTTCCTAGAAATTTTTTATTTATAGAAAATTTCCTGGAAATTTGTTTTTAAAGCAAATTTCATAGAAAATTTTTTATTTGTTGAAAATTTCCTAGAAATTTTTTATTTATTGAAAATTTCATAGAAATTTTTTATCATAGAAAATATCATAGAAATTTTTTTATTTATAGAAAATTTCCTAGAAATTTTTTATTTATAGAAAATTTCCTAGGAATTTTTTTTTATAGAAAATTTCATAGAAATTTTTTTATTTATAGAAAATTTCCCAGAAATTTTTTATTTATTGAAAATTTACCAGAAATTTTTTATTTATTGAAAATTTCATAGAAATTTTTTTATTTGTTGAAAATTTCCTAGAAATTTGTTATTTATAGAAAATATCATAGAAATTTGTTATTTATAGAAAATATCATAGAAATTTTTTTATTTGTAGAAAATTTCCTAGAAATTTGTATTTATAGAAAATTTCCTACAAATTTTTTTATTTATAGAAAATTTCACAGAAATTTTTTATAGAAAATTTCACAGAAATTTTTTATAGAAAATTTCACAGAAATTTTTTATAGAAAATTTCACAGAAATTTATTTACAGAAAATTTCAAAAAAAAATTTTATTTACAGAACATTTCATAGAAATTTTTTATTTACAGAAAATTTCATAGAAATTTTTTATTTATATTATTTATATATCAAAATTTCACAGAAATTTTTTATTTATAGAAAATTTCCTAAACATTTTTTATTTATAGAAAATTTCCTAGAAATTTTTTATTTATAGAAAATTTCGTAGAAATTTTTTATTTTTATTTATAGAAAATTTCATAGACATTTTTTATTTATAGGAAATTTTTTATTTATAGAAAATTTCCTAAACATTTTTTATTTATAGAAAATTTCCTAAACATTTTTTAATTATAGAAAATTACCTAGAAATTTTTTGTTTATAGAAAATTTCCTAGAAATTTTTTATTTATAGAAAATTTCGTAGAAATTTTTTAATTTTATTTATAGAAAATTTCATAGAAATTTTTTTATTTATAGGAAATTTTTTATTTATAGAAAATTTCCTAAACATTTTTTATTTATAGAAAATTTTCTAGAAATTTCGTGAAAATTTCTTATTTATAGAAAATTTCATGAATTTTTTTTTTGTAGAAAATTTCATGGAAATTTTTTATTTATAGCAAAATTTCATCGATTTTTTTTATTTCTAGCAAAATTTCATAGAAATTTTTTATTTATAGGAAATTTTTTATTTATAGAAAATTTCCTAAACATTTTTTATTTATAGAAAATTTTCTAAACATTTTTTATTTATAGAAAATTTCCTAGAAATTTTTTGTTTATAGAAAATTTCATAGAAATTTTATGTTTATAGAAAATTTCATAGAAATTTTTTATTTATAGAAAATTTCATAGAATTTTTTTTTGTTTTATTTTTTTATTTATAGAAAATTTCATAGTAATTTCTGTGTTTAAAATTTTTTAGATTTGCTAAATTCTCTCCCAAAAAAAACTTGCATCAATCAAATCCGCAATTACTTTCCAACCTTCAAAAGGCAAAAGTTGTGGGATTAAAGAAAAACAATCTAAGTAGTCCATCGAGATTAGTATGCAATAAATACAAAGCACCCAAGATAATATAAATAAATAATGGGCTAAACATCCCACAACCACTTGTTGTCGTACAAAAACGAGTGTTATCATCCCGGCAGTTACCAAACTTTACAAGCCCCTGACCTTAAAGGCAGCGCTCGTACAAGAAATCAAAATTGTTTTCAAAACTTTTACATAATCGAAAAAAGTATTCTTATTTGTATACCTTGATTTTCATTAACATTACAGTTCATTAGCTTTTATACTCTAAATATTTGATGGAGGGCCGGCCGTCAATCCAAGTTCACTTAATCAAATAAACATTTATTTTATCATTTTGTGAAAGAATTTGTCTAGATAAGATTTTTTTATTTCTGGAAGCACTATTAACTTGTAGCTATAGCAGCATTAACATCGTTTTCTTAATATGTACATATATGCTATGCGTGTGTGTGTAAGTATGCTTCCTCCTTGATGGGAGTTGTATTACAAGTTCAGTTCATTAGTAGCTTTTGCTAAATGTTATTTTTGGCGCCTCGTAAACTTTTACAAACTTTTCCTTTAGCTAAATGGCGAACAAAATCAAAAGACTAGGCCACCGCACACAATGCCTTCGTCTTCTTCTCATGAGGAAAGGAAATATATAATTTTTATGTAGTTCCAAGTCATTAGAGATGCCATCATTATCCTCATCATTGCCTCCTGCGAGCATGAAAAAAATACAGTAGTAACATGTTCATTCTCATCAACATCAACAACAACATCAAAGTCGTTGTTGGCAATTGCCTTTGGTGGTCTAGGACTACTGCCATTGGCAGTTGTCTTTTTTTACGCTTCATTCGCAACATCCGCAAACATCACACTCCCTCAGCATCTACCATCTGTGGGCTTGTTCCCTAAGCTCCAAGCTCCGTAGTAACAGAGGCGTTATGCTTTTGTAGAGTAAAATTTTTATGGTCCCATAATGATTTTTTAAATGTGACACGTACAATTTTATCTTTGCTTAAGCGTTTTTTGCCTGACGCATTCTGACGCACAACCTCTGCTTGTGACTTCACTCCCCTCCCCACCAACAACTCATCTCATTTTTGCTACAAACATTTAATTTTATCGTTGTTGGGATAAATATAGGAGTACTATAACAATTTGTATTCGTATTTGTATTGGAATTCGAGCATGGTTTATGGAACATGTTATATAGTTATATACAAAAGGGAACTGGAGAAGGTCTTCCAAGCTTCACAAGTGGTACATTTTGTATACCCTACACCTCTGAGTGAACTGGGTAAAGTTTGTTTCGGCCTAGATGTTTGTAACGCCCTAAAATATTGGAACTAAACCTTCAAGTATACCAATCGAATCCGAATCCACCAGAATAACAATGTCTGTCTGTCCGTTCCTTAAGGTCTAGCTCCAATATTTTGGGGAGGTCTGTCTGTCCATCTCGAACCTAGAGCGCACACTGCCGAATTTGAAGATATATCCCGTTTGACATCACAATTCTCTATCTCTTTGAAAAGTTTGCACCACTTGTCAACAGTTTTCTGACTCAGAGTACAATCACCGTAAGTCACTCTCAACATTTTTAAATGGTTTTGAGAACTTAATTTAATTTTGTACCCAAAATTTGATGCAAATTCTTTGATCTATATCGTTTTCCACAGCAGAAAATCGCCTAACAACCAAAAAATGTCTAACTGTTATGTTTCTCACAAACAAACTAAACTAAACACAAATAAACTCAACTAAGAACATATGTTCGAGACAAGTGTGCCAATATAAAAAAAAGCTAATCGAGCCCGAGAAATTTCAAAATTCACCTTTTTTATTGAGCAGACCTCGTAGGTCCCCATAATACACTTTATGGCAATCCAACGTTTTTTAATATATCTTATTTATTGGTAATGCATTGAGTTTTGTTTGATCTTGAAATGTTTCTTTATTTTCAATTGATCAAAAATGTTCAGTAAATATGATATACATATTACAAAAAAACGTAAGGTGGGGACCTATAGTGATTATTTTACAAGGAATCTTTTGGTAGCATACATCACCCAAAAAATCCAAAAAATGATTTGTCTTAATTTTTGTAAGGAAATTATCGGGGGTAAGGGGATGAGCTGGGGTATCGAGTGTTTTGGGAGCAATACTTCCTGAAGTGCCTGCTTTTTTTGTTCTTTGAGGTGGAACATCTATTCCAAAGCCTTCCAACCAAAGGAAAAGCGATTCGCAGAAATTTAAAAAAAAATTAAAAAAAAAATAAAAATGTCAATTATTTTAGGCCCACTTCTATCCAAAGCTTATATGCTAGAGAATTAATAGAAGTTTAAAATAAAATGCGATAATCGGAGAGTAAAAAGAGTTTTAAAATAAATTGTTAATTCCACAACTTAAAAAGTCGCACACAAAAAACTTTTTAAATTTTTTATATATATTGTCTAAAAAGTAGGGGAAAATACAAGCATTTCAAAACAAGAGATTTTTCAAATTGGACCATAACTGAGGAAGTTATGGCCAAAAACGGGATACAAAGATTGATATTTTAAAGTGTTATTTTATTTTATATATTTTATTTTATGTAGTATTTTTAGATATGTATTTTAATATTTCAATATAAAAATATTATTTTAATATTTTTACACGTTTACATTTTTATATTTTATAGTTTTTAATTTAATTTTTTTTCATATTTTTTTTTTATATTTTATCTATTTCTATATTTTTTATATTTTTTAAATATCGATATCTTCTGAACGAGTTATCGGAAAAATCTCAAACAATTTCACAAAGCGTTTCTTCAGGTGTAGTAAAAAATATAAAAAAAATGAGAAAAATCTAAACGTCACATAAATATATAAAAAATACAAAAAATATTTTTTATATTTTCATATTTTCTAGATTTTCTTTATATTTTTATATATTTATTATATTTAACTATTTTTACACGTTTAAATTTTTATATTTTATAGTTTTTAATTTAATTTTTTTTCATATTTTTGTTTTTTGTTTTGTATAATTTATCTATTTCTTTATTTTTTTATTTTTCTATATCCATATTTTTTAAATATCGATATCTTCTGAACGAGTTATCGGAAAAATCTGAAATATTTTTTATATACACGTTAACATTTTTATATTTTATAGTTTTTAATTAAATTTTTTTCATGTTTTTGTTTTTTATATTTTATCTATTTCTATATTTTTTTATATTGTTATATTTTTAAATTTTTATATATATTTTTTTTTTATTATTATATTTTATTATTTTTATATTTTATTATTCCTATATTTTATTATTTTTATATTTTATTATTACTATATTTTATTATTTTTATGTTTTTATATTTTTACATTTTTATATTTTTTTTATTTTTATATTTTCATGTTTTTATATTTTAATATTTTCTTGTTTTCATATTTTCATGTTTTTATATTTTTTTTAATTTTTAAGTATTTATATTTTTATATTTTCATACTTTTAAATTTCCATATTTTTATTCTGTTAGTGTTTTTATTTATCCTTCTTTTTTTTATTTTTTTTTGTGTTACTCTCTCATATTTTCATATTTTTATATTTTTTCTTTTATATTTTTTATATATGACGTGGAACATCTTCTCCGAAGCCTTTCAACCAACAGCAAAGCATTTCTTCAGGTGTACTTTAAAAATTAAAAAAATTAGAAAAATCAAAACGTCACATATATAAAAAATATTTTTTTTTTATATTTTTTATAATTTATTTAATTTTTTATTTGTATATAGGTATTATATTTTTTATATATTAATATTTTTACACGTTAAGAATTTTATATTTTTGTTTTTTATATTTTATCTCTTTCTATATTTTTTTTTGTATGTTGTTATATTTTTATATTTTAATGCTTTTATATTTTTATTTTTATGTTTCTATATTTTTTATTTTTTTTACACTTTTATACTTTCATATTTTTATATTTTAATTCTTTTATATCCTTTAATTGTTATTTTTTTATAATTTTTAAAATTATATATTTCTAGATTATATTTTTAATTTTTTATATTTCTATACATATTATATTTTTATATATTTTACTTCTATATTTTTATATCTTTATATTTTAATATTTTTATGATTTTAAATATAAAAAATGAGCAAAGTCAAAACGTCACATATATAAAAAATATTTTTTATATTTCATATTTTTTATATTTTATTTTTTTATATAGGTATTATATTTTTTATATTTTAATATTTATACACTTTTAAATTTTTATATTTTTGTTTCATATATCTTATCCATTTCAATATTTCTATATTTTAATATTGTTATATTTTCATATTTTTATATTTTGAAGCTTTTATAGAGTTTTGTGTTTTTATGCCGTTTTATTTTTATATTTTGAAGCTTGTATAGTTTTGTGTTTTTATGCCGTTTTATTTTTATGTTTTTATAATTTTTAAATTTTTTACACTTTTATATTTTCATATTCTAATTCTTTTATATTTTCTTAATTTTTAAACTTATATATCTTCACTTATATATTTCATATTTTTAAAAATTTAATTATTGTAGATTATATTTTTTAATTTTATATTTTTAAATTTTTATATTTTAATATTTTTTTACTTCTATATTTTTACTCTATCGCGTGGATAACTAAATGTTGAAGTTTCGCTGTAACTACAAAATTATTTCCCTGTTATTACAAAATTATTAAAATAATGAAATTTTATGTTTTATAATAGACTAGATAATGCGAAAAACCGGGATAGAGTGAATGGCGTTGCAATAGTTAGTTCACTCTACGGGTATATATTTTAAAATTTTTATATTATTATATTTTTTATGTATTTAATTTTTTTATATTTAAATTTTTTTTATTTCTTTATATTATTACCGGCTTAGCCCAGCAGACGTTGTCCTGCCCCGCCCTGTTTGGATGTAAAGGGTTTGTTATTTATTGTAATATCTTCAAAAAATAAAATCACCATAAAATGAATATTGGACATAAGTCCACTACAGCGCCATCTAACGGGTGGAATCATACACCCAAACTATGTTCAAGACTTATCACTCATACATTTTAAAATTCAGTCAAATCTCTTCTGGAAATGCAAACTTTGCAAAGAACTTGTCCACTCTTTGATTATTTATCGCATTTAAAATAATTCTAAATCACAGATGCCCCCAAACTTATCCTATTGTGCTATTATAATCCCATTCGCTCTTACGCTTTCGGAGACCCTGCGTTACCAACAAACCCACAAAGGATTTTACACATAAAGAAGGAAGCATTAAACCCCTTAGTTTATTTTGCTTCATATCTAAAACTGAAGAAAGTTTATCAAAATCCGAATCTATTTTCTTCATATCTAACAGCATTTGTTCTTGAATCAAGAAACTAGTCTTTTGCAAATTTAATACAGATCAGGAAAAAAATACAGCTTCTATAATGCTTAGATGTCAAAGCGGAAGTTTTATCGTTCCCTCAAAATAACAACAGCCTATAATACACTATGCGTGGTGTACTATAGGCTATTATTATATTGAAGGGACGATATGTAGATAGGGGTTGTATATAAAGTGGAATCGATTTTCTTCCAACAAATCTCGCAGTTTATGTTCTTGGATCAGAAAAGTCGCCCCTGCCAAATATAATAATGATCAGAAGTAAAACATGACTTGGATGTTCAATTGGAAAGAATATTTAATCGTCGTAGATGGGAGCTATATTTAAATCTGAACAAATTTTCTCCAATTTCAACAGAGGCCGTACCTGGGATAAAAAAATCGTACCTGCCCAATTTCGTAGAGATAGGAGAACATAATTGGACCTGTACTTTGATTACAAGTATTCATGTGAAAACAGACGGACAAAAGCAGAAAGTGTTTCTATGACGATCCTGTACACATTTTTCTCTCACAAAATATTTTTTCAACATCTGCGGTTCGGCATACCTTCCCCTATTGTCATTTCCGCCATACCAATACATTTTTTTCATAACAGAAGGTTTGTGTCACTGATTCCTATTTTATTATTTCGTACAAGTTAACTTCCAAGCACGTCCTTTTGTTTGTGTTGTTTTGTTTTGCTTTAGTCTGTTTTAGTTCATTACCAATTTCTCTCGTTACCATGAATTCGTTTGCGGTAAGTAATTGAGAGTAAATTAAATCATAAGAAAATCAGTAGTAATTGACTAACAGCTTGGAAGTGCAAACACGAAGAAAGGTTAAGTAAGGGGCGTCATTGATTTTTCCATAAACCCAGCAACATGACCTATAAGTGGATAATTTAACTTTATAAAAATTAAGACACCTCAGAATAAAGGAGAATGAATGAATTGTTTCGTAAAACTACTCCAACTTATCAGGGACCTTTTAGAGGAATGAGTTAATTAAACTAAAATGTTATGTAGTTCTTCTACTCAATTGCCTGTTCTCTTCCAGCGTTCAACGGAGAACTACAATGAAGAGTGAAGAGAAAAAGAGTTAACTTAAAATTTTCCCTAGTTTGTGGCTCGCGGCGTTTGCCATCCTTGAGCCTTTTTTTTGCAATTTTTCTCAATAAATCTCACCACTGTCCTAATGATGTCTTCACAAAGAGATTTACGAGCAATCACCAAGTAACGTGACGTGATAAATCAACCATCTACTAAGATTGTATCCTCTGTCAGGATGGGTGGCAAAACCCATCAACTGATGGACAGACGGATGCTATGATTTATAATAATGGATTGTGGTGGTGGTGGCATTGGTCGTAACAACTGTCACAGGGCTGGCTATGTTGTGAATTGTGTCGTCCTAAGACAACCAAAGATGAATTGTCAGCGACCGAAAATATGTAATAATACAAAAAGAGAAAATGAGCATGAATAAGGAAGGAAAGCAACTCCACGATATGTAAATAAAGAAAACGTACCCAAACCAGACTCGTACATCAGATAAATTAAATAAACAGACGCGTGTTGGATAGGTTTACACTCATAGCATAGCATAGCTGCACTACATATGTGTTTTTGAGGGTTACTTTACTACAAAGTGTTAGAAATGTCTCATGTGTAATAACAGGAAGACTGAGCTAATAATAAAACGTGTGCGGATGAGCGTTTGTGAATACTTCGAAGACGAGTCATAGTTTGGGAATGTTAGGGTAGGGTCAAAATGAAAAATGTCCAGGGGAAATACATTAAGTGGCAGGAATTAGTACAAGATTGGGTAGTTGAAACTCTTAAAAATGTTGGCGATTTGGTACAATGTCCAAAAAAATATTGTAGAAAAATAGTTAATATTTAAATGTTCCAACTTTCTAAAAACTATTTTTAAAGAAAAACCTTCTTAAGTAATTTTTTTTAAATATTAAATATAAAAGAATCAATAATGTTTAAAAAGCAAAGTGGCTAGAAGCGGATTATTTTTTTAAAAATTTTAAAGAATTAAAAACAATATAAATAAATATAGGCCCACTTCCATCCAAAGCTTATATGTTACAGAGTTATTAAAGTTTCAATATGTAAAAAATTCGCAAAAATCGGATAATTTAAAAAATGGCATTTAAATTGAAAAACTCAAAAATCGCAAACAAACAAATTTTAATATTTTTTTTAAAATTTTTTTGAAAAGTACCGAAAATTACCAACATTTGACAACAAAGATTTTTCAAATCGGAACATAACTTGAGAAGATATGACAAAAACCCAATACACAGAGTCATATCTTAAAGATTCTTTAAATATGGATAACTTCTGAACGAGTTATCGGAAAGATCTGAAAAAATTCCACAAAGCGTTTCTTCAGGCGTACTAAACAATATAAACAAAATAGGAAAAAATAAAACCGAAGTTTTTTTGAAACCTTCAATTTGTCGTTTAATTCCCCTATATAAATATATATTCATAAAAATATTTTGATTTGAATAAAAAATCGTGATGTAAAGGGTTATCCAACAAGAGGAGTTATTTTTAACTACGCAGTATTTCGGTAGCTATCTCTCGAAGAGGTGATCACAATTGGTCACCTAGATCTTATGATTTAACACCTTGCGACTTCTTCCTTTGGGGCCACGTGAAAGATAAGGTCTACGCCAACAGCCTAGAGTCGAATCAAGACCTCAAAGATAGAATTCGTGAGGCTATCGAGGACATAGGGCAGCCACTTTGCGATTTCGTTATGGAAAATTTCATGAAAAGGATATGGTCCTGTAAGCGTGGTCGTGGTGGCCATATGGCTGATGTTGTTTTTCATTATTAACGGTATACCTTCCTCTATATTATGAAATAAACATTCGATCATTTATCTCAAAAAACTGCACTTTTCTTTGAAGACCAAAATAACACCTCTTGTTGGAAAACCCTTTTTTATCGTATAATATATTAAGACCCCCAATATTGTCGAAAAATTTTCAAAAAATGTGAATATTAAAAGAATTATGTGTTATTCGAATGTTTGAGAAAATTGTGTTCTGAAGACAATAATTTGGTACGGTTGCAGACTTCAATATTATTTAAAATATTTCAAAATTACACGCCTATTAAAAACTCTAATATTATTAAAAAAAAATAATAATATTAAAAGTAGCCAAATTGCTAAATTTTTTTCAAAATCTTTAATTTTAGAGACTTTAATAGTGATGAGAAATACAATTTATGTCAAAACATGGGCTTATGAGGACCGTTGTTTATGGGAAGCGTTCCGGTATAGATACATTGAATTAACAGGTACATTAAATTCCTAAGCTTCTTTACCAGAACTGTTCCTAAATTTTCTGACCCTTCTTTGCCCAGCAAAATTTGTGGATAAATACGATATATTTAAAAATTATTTCCATGGAACCTCTTTGTCGAATACATCATCATCATTCAAAAATTCCATCAACTTCTACGACTTTTAATACATCATTAATTTTGGAGGGGGATTTTCAGGGGTAAGGGGATGAGCGGGGATGTCGGGTGTTTTGGGAGAAATACTTCTAGGAATGTGTCCTTTATTTTGTTCTTTGACATGCAACATATTTCAAATTTCATCAAACCTTTATGGCAAATTTGGTAACAAAGGACATTAAATACGATTTCTTAGTTGTTAAATCGGAGGTAAATATATATATATTTATATTGTATGCCATACACATACTAATTTCTGTTCCCCACTGTATAACACAAACCAGGGAGAAAAGATAAATATCTTTCTTTTCAGCCAGCGACAGCATAACTAAATACTCATATAAAGACAGGAAAGGCAAAGCATAGAGGGGGAAAGCAAGTAAACATCAAAGGAAATGTGATAGGTGACAGACATCAATCACTGGAAATTGAAAATACACAACAATTGTAATGAAGTGATAAGGATTTTTTTCTCCCCGGTCGGGGATTCTTCCTCCTGCACACGATGTGATACACCTATGTAGGTAGGTGCACATTAAAGTCACAATTCAATTTCGGACTTACCCTCAAAGCCTTCCTTTTGTTTTTTAGCCTCGTATTTCTTCAAAGCCAACTTAATGGCCGCCAGTTCGGTTTCCTTTAGATTTGAAATTAAATCTAAGGCCCTTTCTTCGCACAGGGGATGCGAACCCAATGGCAAGGGTTCACGGGCGGCAGTAAATTTAGAGTAGTATTGGGCGGGAGTTGACAGCAGCAGCGGCGATGTTGGTGACGACGTTAAAGGTCTGCTGCTGCTGCGGCGAGTTGTGCTGTGATTTTTATTATTAATGGTGGCGTAGTCCGTTGAGGGCGACGTCGACGATGATGAGCAGCATGCTAATGTCAACAGACTCTGTTGTTGTTGTTGCTGAATATTTAAATGGAATTGTTGCTGTTGTTTCTTTAGCAAAGTTCGGCCAATTTGATTCAGCACTCGCATTCTTTGTGATGTGTTATGCATTTTGAATTAAAAATTTATTAAAATTTTAGAAACTAATTTGGATTTTAGTATTCCTTTCGATTTTGTTTTGGTTTTGTTTAAAAAAACGCACTATAGCAGTTTCCTAATAAACGCGACGCGCGACCTTTGTTTTGTGTGTTGCTGAAGGGTGATCGGCAAGGCGGCGAGGGGCAATGCAATGTTTTGAAGAATAATACTACTATGACGTCACAATTGTTTTGACATTTCTCTGAGATTTTGTTGTTGCCTTTGGACTTTCTTAATGCGATTTCTTTATTCTTATTCGTAACACAATCAATGCACTCAAATTTCTTTTTTTACTATTCCCATGTAAGCCGTAGATAGACCGCGTAAATCTTTCACTGAACTCTTCCAAGTATCACGAATCCACGGTCACGATATCGTTTGCTTTGCTTTTTGTTATCCGTTCGTTCGTTCCTTGATTCCCGGAGTATTTTGTCGTACTGGCGGATAGAAGACCTGTTTCACGGTAACGTCGTTTTTTTGGTAGGTTTGTCAGCCTTCTCACACAAAAACTTATTAACTGGTAATAACCAACTCTCTTCCGTTTTATCATGAAAGCTTTTGTTTGTATTTTTCTTCTTATATTCGCGTAAGCTTTCGCTTTTCGTTTCGTTGTCACTTGACAAAAAAAAAATGAAATTATACACCCAAATAGAATCAGCTGGCTTTGACAGCCAACACATTGCCAGATTGTTATCGAGCAAATATTTTAGTTGTAGGGATTAGTGGCAAATACGTATCGTAATGTTGAGTAGAAAAGCACGATTAGTTGAATCATGAGCTACGTGGACGTATTGCTTGAGAGCTTGAACAATTTTGCTAGGTATTTATTAAAGGATTTTTGATTTTACTTAATTTACAATGCAGAGAATCAAGTCGACGGTATATTTACCAACGGAAGAACAGAAAAATGTTCTTCAACTTGTTTTCTTTCAGAAATAAAAAAAGTAGTTTTCAGTGAAGAATAAATAAAGGGTTTGCCACTCAATAACAGAAAGAAGTAATTAAATGGGTCAATACTTATTTTGTCTCATCGATTGTAATACATCGAAATATTTATCAGAGACCTGTAAAGTACAGGTATTTAAGACATAATTATTATTTTTTTTTTAAAATACAATATATTAACGGAAAATATATTTTTTCCTGTGCAGAGTGGCCCAAAATGACCGAAGGGATTTGTTTCCTTATAATTTTTTAAGTCCCGATTTACACTGCCTGAATGTTCCGCAGATTATCGACGTTTTGTAGGAGAAAGAGGCAGTCGGCAAGAGGATGAAAAAATTCTCCCTGAAAGTTTTGAGTTCTTCATTCAAAGTTCAAGAGAATTTGATGATAAGCTGCTGAAAAAATGTGCCTAGTGTAAATCTGAACTAATATAATTTGTTTTATTTATTTTCAGTATTTTGTGAAAGACTTGGGAAATATAAAATGGAACAGTACTGAGCAGTTTAATATACACCTCATATGGGTGCCTGGGCATAGGGATATCCCGGGGAAATGCAAAGCCGATGAACTTGCTAGGAAAGGGACGACATTACAAATTCTCGAAGAATTTGCATGTATTGGTGCGCCACTATCCACGTGCAAGCTTTGGCTTAGGCAAGAGGCAATCAGGCAGTTCAACGAAAGATGGACAGAAATCGGCACCTGCAGGGTAGCTAGACAAATCTGGCCAAGGGAAGATCTGAAAAGATCAAAATATCTCCTCGCACTAGTGAGGCAAAGATTATCTACGTTAGTACCAGTTCTGACGGGACACTGCTTGATCGGCGAACACGCCAAAGATTGGGTATTGACTCTAATGACTTCTTCAGAAGCTGTGAAGATGAGGAAGAAGTGGAGAGCATTGAGCACTTGCTATGCGACTGCCCCGCTCTGAGTAAACGACGACTGGACATACTGGGGTCAGCTTTTCTAGGCAGCCTAACAGATCTTTCCAGTACCGATATTCGTACTATCTACAAATTTGTATATAAAGCAGGTTGGTTTCGATGAAGGGCATTTCAGCCCGTGGTAACACTAGGGACCTAAACTGGTCTATGTGAGCTTGTGTAAAAAAAATACGGCTGCCACCCTAACCTAAACCTATGCTTTCTGCCCCTAAGTCAACAGCCACATTACTCACGTCAAGGACAAAAGAAGTGAACCAGAAACTCGAAATCCACATACGTGGCCAGAGTATCCCAACGACCAAGAACCCCAAAATGCTTGGTGTTACAACATGTTCCTCTTTTGTAAACACGCTGAGATTGTGGCCAAACACGTAGGGAGTATGAACAAGATCCTGAAAGCCCTGGCGGGGAGCACATGGGGGAAAGATAAGGAGACAATCCTATCAACCTATAAGGCTATAGGACGTCCCTTGATCGATTACGCAGCCCCGGTATGGGCTCCCTGTTTAAGTGACTCCAAACGGCACAGAATGCGTCACTGAGAGTAGCCACAGGTTGTCATTCCAAGACACCTGAAGTGCACCTGCAACAGGAGAGCCAACTACTATCGGCAAGACACCACTGCACACTTCTTACCCGCCAGCACCTTCTCAAATGCGGAAACCCCGACCACCCAAACCACGCCACCAGTAGGAGAGAGCCTTCAGAAAGAACCGTTCCTATACGGTTTGACTTTAGGAAGGAAACCCGGTATCTATCGGAGAGACATCTAACGACGGACAGCTTAGATGAAGGCATTGCAACGGCATTGAGGCAAGTGCACACGGAAATGGTTCAAGAAGCCATCGAGTCATATCCAAGCAGCATCGTGCTTGGAGGCAGACCACCGCCTGTACATGACGATGAGAGGCAGTTACCTAGGGAGCCCAGATCTGTCCGTTCCCAACTCTGGTCTGGTATCTCTAGGCACCTGAACAGTTACATCTCAGTCTTGAACCCTGCAGTACGGGATGATTGCCCCAAGTGTGGTCACTCGCCGCCATCACCAGACACCTCTTCGAGTGTCCCGCAAACCCGACCCACCTGACACCAATATCACTCTGGACACATTCACTAGAGGCAGCTCACTTCCTCGAACTGGATGTGATAGCTTAATGTCTACCTTTAATTTTAACCTCTTTTCTTTCTTCTCTCTTTTTTTTCTTCCCTGTCTCAAATACATACGAATTCCTGGAGGGGCTACAACAACAACAACACCTATTACGCTACAACTGTAGCTTTTATACTGTATTGCTGAAAAAATTGGCCTACGCCATGGAAGCCACAAATTTGAACACAGTTATTATTATTTTATTTTTTTTTAATTTTTCGTTTTTCTCGATTTATTCGATAATTTTCTTATAACTAAAAACATATATACGATTTATCCTTAAGTTTCCTAAATATAAAAACTAATTCTAATCGTAGTTTATATTATAAACGATCTTGGTATGATTATTATATGTATATTGGCACTTTACTTAACTAATAAAACCTCATTTAATTTTATTTCTCTGTTCTGTTTTCACTCTTATTGTTCGTTTTTATCTTATTATTATTTATGTATTTATTTTACCCCAATTTACGTACAATCATTTGCCCGCTGACCGGGTATGCCACGCAATTCCTGATTGAGAGTACGCAACAAAGGATGTTTACCACAGCCGCAACGACCACGGAAATCATCCAGATCCAAAGCCCAGACCATACCACCACCCAAGCGCATTTTGCGTACAAATTGTGACTTACGACGAATATCATTGACATCGTCATATGAGACCCACTGATTGCCGTTGTAGGCATACGGACCAATGCGACCTTCTGGATCACGTGTCACCGTCCAGCCACCATTGCTGACCTGTTCACAAATCTCATAATAGGCCAAGAAACCACCAGCCCGAGTATAGGTGCCGGCGCGTCCAGGCCCTATTGTCTGATCATTGAGACTGCGAGCATTGGGATCGGCCAAAGAGAATGATTGACCGTACAAAGGCATACCCATGATCAATTTCTGTGGTGGTGTTCCCTTTTCCAGCCAATAATTAATACTGAAGTTGGCATTGAAGTAGGGATTTGAATCACCTTCCATATAGTATAAGGGAGCCACATGGCCGGTGTGTTTGTCCCAGTGACCATGGAAATCATAAGTCATGACCGCAATCCAATCAAAGTAACGAGCCAATTTGGGTACATCATAGCCAGCATCAATGACCATTTTACTGGGTGACACCGCTGCCGACAGCAGTAAACCGTGGGGTTTGAAAGCTTCCGACAATTCACGTACCAATGAAGCAAATCCTTCCTTTTCGTTGGCCGAACCCTTTGAACAGTCCACCTGCCAGCAGACAGGATATTCCCAATCTAAATCTAAACCTTCAAAGCCATACTTTTCACAGAAAGCCAAGACACTTTCAATGAAGCGACGGCGAGCTTGAGGATCCAAGACCATACGGGCATATTTACTGCCCAGAGAATCATTCCATCCGCCTATGGCTACGGTAACGCGTATACCCTTCTTTTTGTAGGCCACCACCCGTTCATAGAATCTATTGTCAATATCAGCCCAGGAATCATGAGTCTTAATGGTCAAGGCATTGCTGTTGAGTACAGCGAAGCCATAAACAATATGCGTACAGAGATTTTCATCTATATCCTCGGGTACATATTTGCCTTGTCCCGGACGATACCAAGCCCAATTTGTAAAATAACACACAACTTTGTAGTCTTCATTGCTACCCAGCGGCGGGGCAGGTTTGGTGGGTTTGGGAGATAAGGGTTTCTTACTGGGAGTGGAGTGCACCGGCTTCTTGGTGACCTTAGGAGGAGCCTTAGTGGTTGTTGGAGGATTTGTGGTGGTGGGTTTTGGTCTATGTATCACCGGCTTCTGGGTAGTCTTATCATCACGCACCATACACTTGCTGGCCTGGGGCCAATCGCAGTAGTTTTGATTCCAATGCAAACCATTAGGACATCTGCAAAACAAATTTAAAAGGATTATATTAAGTTGCTTAAGCTTAATTACCCCCCAACTTACTTTTGTTCTACCAATTCTCCATATTGACAGATATAGTATTTATTACAATCCCTTTCGTGAGCAGCATAATTACGGCCAGAACATTCCATTTTCATGGGGGCTGCCGTAGGCTTGGTGGGCTTGGCTTGAATAATCGCTTGACTCTCCACATTGGTGTTAACCGTTGGCTTTGGTTTGGAGGGCGATGAGGATGGCGGTAGACCAATTTCAGCAACTAAGATAGGAAAGAAGAAATTAATTCATAAAAATCTTTTATTCTTTAGGTCTCTCAACTTACTCATTGTCTTATCTTTGGTTTCCAAAGCACATTTGGGATGTGGTCCCGGATAATTTCTCAACACTCTATTGATAGTCTTCAGCAGCGGATAGGATTCGCAGTCACAATCATTTTTGAAGTCATCCAAATCCAAAGCCCAAATCATAGCTCCACCCAAACCCATGGCTTTCACATATTCCGATTTGTGACGTATCATGGGAGCATCATCGAAGGATACCCATTGATCACGCAAATAGGCATAAGGTCCCATGCGACCACGTGGATCGCGCACCACATTCCAGCCTCGTTTCCTTATGTAAGTGCAGATTTCATAGTAAGCCAGGAAACCACGAGCACGGGTGGCTTCTCCCGCCTCGCCGCCGCCATAGGTGGGTGCATTCAAATCATGGCTGCTGGCTTGAGCCAAAGAGAACGACTGACCATACATGGGCATACCCATAATCAATTTCTTGCGATCAGCTCCACTTTCCAACCAATAGTTGATGGAGAAATTGGCATTGAATCCCTCGGTTCCAGCGGGGTGTTCATACATGGGTGCTACATGCCCCGTTTTCTTATCCCATTGTCCATGATAATCATAAGCCATGACAGCAATCCAATCGAAATATTTACTCAATTCTGGAACATCATAACCGGCATCGATAACTTTGCGGTTGGGCGAAACAGCAGCCGACAAAAGCAGACCCTTATGCTTGAATGCTATGGACAGTTCTCTAACCAAATCACTGAAGCCTTCCTTCTCATCCGAAGTACCCTTCTTGCAATCCACCTGCCAGCAAACGGGATACTCCCAGTCCAAATCCAAACCATCAAAGCCGTATTTCTCTATGAACTCCATAATATGACGCACAAAACGAGCACGTGCCGCAGCAGATCTTACCAAACGAGAGTATTTATCACCGGCCGAATCATTCCATCCGCCAATGGCCACTGTGACCTTAATACCCTTGGAGCGGTAGGAAGCCACGCGTTCATAGAATTTATTATCCAAATCGGCCCAGGAATCATGAGGTTGTATGGTGAGTTTATCACGGTTCAAGACGGCAAAACCATAGACAATATGGGTACACAGTTCGGCATCAATGTCTTCGGGCAGGAACTTACCTCCACCTTGGCGATACCAAGCCCAATTTGTGAAATAGCAAACCACCTTGAAGTCTTCGGTGGTGGCAGTAACATCATTGGGATCTTGAATAATCTCGACTTGGTTATCTTCAACCTCTTCGTTGGGATCAATTACACTTTCCGACCCAAGACCGGTTTCAATTTCACTGGGATAGGTAATTTCTTGGGAATTGACAACTTCCTCCAGGGATTCGGGTTCTTTCAAGGGTATCAAACCAGCTGAAATAAAAACATTGCATTATAGTTACTATTGAAATTTGTATAAAATTTAAATTCTCTCCAACTTACGTGTAGGTTCATAGCCGGTGGGAGGATCTTTTAAGACATCATGGATCTGGGTCAACAGAGGATGCACACCCTGACCACAACGATTACGGAAATCATCCAAATCCAAAGCCCAAACCATACCGCCACCCAAATCTAAAGCTCTAACCAGTTGCGATTTCTTGCGTATCATTTCGGGATCATCAAAGGAAACCCATTGGTTGCCCTTGTAGGCATAGGGACCCATGCGTCCTTGTTCGTCTTGTACCACTTCCCAGCCTTGATGAATGATGCGATCACAAATCTGTAATAGATAACATATTAAGCTGACAATCCTACCAATTATTCGGTTAGATAAATCCCTACCTCATAGTAAGCCAAGAAACCAGCTGCCCGGGTAAATTCTCCAGCTTTACCAGGTCCTGGAGCCTTAGAGTTCAAACCCGTATTGCGGGTATTTTCCAAAGTAAACGATTGGCCATACAAAGGCATACCCATAACAATTTTACGCGAAGGAGCTCCCTTCTCTATCCAGTAACTGAGGGAATAGTTCTAAAACGAAAAGAGTTAGTTATACACTATTTATCCGACAATTATTCAAAAGTTTGACTAACCGAATTGAAGTAGTCATAATCATCTTCTGGATGATAATACAGTGGAGCCACATGTCCCGTCTTCTTATCCCATTGACCATGGAAATCATAGGTCATGACAGCAATCCAATCGAAATATCTCGCCAATTGCGGTACATCATAGCCAGCATCAATGATTTTCTTACTGGGCGATACAGCAGTGGATAACAGTAAACCTCTTGGTTTAAAGGCCTCCGACAGCTCTCTAACCCAGGCGGTGAAACCTTCCTTCTCATCTGCCACTCCTTTATTGCATTCCGTTTGCCAGCACACCGGATATTCCCAATCCAAATCAAGACCCTCAAAGCCATATTTCTCAATAAATTCAATGGCATGTTTAACAAACTTGGCTCTAGCCGCAGGATTTCTAACCAGACGACTGTATTTATCTCCCTGAGAATCATTCCAACCACCCAAAGCCAAACTGACCTTAACACCCTTACTCTTCAAGCCACTGACGCGAGTATAGAAATTATTGTCTATATCAGCCCACGAGTCATGGGTACGCAATACCAATTCCGTGTAGTCGAGTACAGCAAATCCATAGACAATGTGAGTACACAGATCTGTGTTAATATCATCTGGTGTATAGCGACCAGCTCCCTTGCGATACCAAGCCCAATTGGTGAAATAACACACGACTTTGTAGTAGCCATCCAAAGGCTGCAGCGAGGGTTTATCGGTGGGATAGGTGGGTCTCATTGAGGTGGTAGTGGGTTTGGCCGTGGTCGGTGCCGGTTTGGGTTTTGCAGGATTTAAATCATTCGATCCTTCACTGGATCCCTCATCGGCAGAACACTTAGCGGTGGCGGGCCAATCACAAGAGCCGGAAGCGGCATTGAAATGTAATCCAGGACCACAATCGGCAGCTTGCAAACGATTCCATAAACAGAACAAATATTTCGAACAGTCACCCGGGTAGGGCACTCTTTCTTCGCCATTGCAGGGATCTTCAGGATTGGATTTGGACTGCACTATGCGCAGATAACGTTTAGTCGTTACGCATTTAACATTTTCAGGCCAATCGCAGATTTTACGTATAGCATCCCAATGTAGATTGCCGCCGCAGGAGTTTGGCACCAAAACACCATTGATGCAGATATAGTATTGACCACAAT
The DNA here is from genome assembly GCA_963930755.1 of Eudasyphora cyanicolor. Classification (NCBI taxonomy): domain Eukaryota; kingdom Metazoa; phylum Arthropoda; class Insecta; order Diptera; family Muscidae; genus Eudasyphora; species Eudasyphora cyanicolor. The sequence continues at coordinate 12,507,782 of OZ005737.1, forward strand.
TGCGATGGCTGTAGTATTCTCCCTCATTGCATTTGGAACTGGAGGGGGGACGATGTTGAGAAGTCGGTTTACGGGTGGTGGCAATAGGTTTGGTTGGTTTGCGAGTGGTCCAGGAAGACAAAGTGGTGGTACGTTTGGGAGCAACGGTGGTTGTGCTGGTGGTGGTTGGTTTTTGAGTGGTGGGTTTAGCAGCCGCCGCGGAAGGCTTCTTCTTCGAGGGCGTACATTGAGCCGCTGCCGGCCAATCACAGTTCTTGTTTTTGTCATTCCAATGCAATCCGCCAGGGCAGTGTTGTTGGCTAACCTCACCGGCCACAATACATTGATAATAGCTATTGCAATTGTAGGGATCGGGATAAAATTGCCCCGGATTACAGTTGGCTGCCTGAATCACTGGTCTAACCACAGCCGGGGCGGGAATAGTGGTAGGTTTCTGAGTGATTTGGGTTGGCTTCTGAGTGACCGCAGGTCGTTTGGAGGTGGTAGTCTGAGTAGGTCTGCGAGTAGTGGTGGTGGTGGTCGTAGTCGTACTTGTTGTCGTTGTACTCGAGGGTGGAGACCACCAAATGGTTGAAGGCTTCTGAGTGGTCGTAGATACCGTGGTAGGCGCTTGCCATGCAGGATTGGCAGTGGTATGTTCATGCATACCTCCTCCACCGCCCATACCCGAGCCATCACTACTAACCGTAGTCATTACCGGAGGCACAGGTGTGGCGGGCATAGCAGGACGTGAACAATCTGAGCGAGTGGGAGGCTGCGAATTGGAGCGACCCAAAGCTCGGTTAATAGCCTTCAGCAGAGGGAAAGCTTCGCTGCAGCAACGGTTTTGGAAATCATCCAAATCCACTGTCCAAGCAGCTACACCACCAAAACCGGAATTAACAGCATAACGGGCCTTAGCCTCCACCGAGGCGGGATCTTCATAACCGACCCATTGATTGCGCAGCATAGCATAAGGGCCAGATTTACGCTCCGCATCACGTCCGGTCAACCATTTTTGTTTACGAATACGCTGACATACCTCATAGTAGGCCAACATACCCGGTTGCTTGGTAAACTCTCCCGGTTCGCCGGGACCAATGGCCGCAACTCCTTCTCCCTGCAGTTGAGTGCTGTCACGTTCCAAGGTGAAACTTTGACCATAGAAAGGTATGCCCATTATAATGCGTTCCTTCTTGGCACCCAATTTAAGCAAAAGTTGCATAGCATAGTCCGTATTATACTGAGGATATTTATCGCCCTTGCGGCCATACAATGGACTGACATGTCCCGTTTGTTTCTCCCAGGCTCCATGATAATCGTAAGACATAACAGTCATATAGTCCACAATTTTCGAAAGCTCCGGGAACTCGTAAGCTTCGCTAATGATTTCCTTGTAACCCGAAATAGCCACACCCAATCTTAGTTTTTTATCCACACGATCGAATTCCGCCCGGATCTCCTTCAAAAGCTTAGTTAAATTGGGTTTATCCGACGCAGGACCCTTGGAGCAATCACTTTGCCAACACTTGGGATAATTCCAATCCAAATGTAGACCTGAAAAACCATGACGCTGTAGGAAACCCACCAAATTCGAAGCAAACACGCGGCGTTTAATATCATCTGCAGCCAAGCGGGAGTATTTATCTCCTGCCGAATCCGTCCAACCACCCATGGCTATGAGCACAGGTATACCCGTGGAGACCACACGACTATATAGCTCATTATCAATATCTACCCAGGGATCAAATTCCTTGATATTCAAATGATCCGGATCCAAAGAGGCAAAGGAATAGATAAGTTTTGTGCAGAGATTTGTATTCTTCAAAAACTCGGGAACGAATTGGCCATCGGCTTTGCGGTAGAAAGCCCAATTGGTAATGTAGCACAAAACTTCGGGCGTTGTATTGAAGTCCTTAACCGGTTTAGCTTGTTTAATCTGAGCCAAAGCACCATAGGGTTGATCCAGATCATCGCTATCTTCCTCATCATCATCCGTATCAAATTCTTGGGAACGGCTGGAAGACAGAGCCCCATAGGACAGCAATTGTTGACGAACTCTGGCCACATCTACCACCTTTTCTGGTTCCGATATATCCGAAGCCTTGACCAACTGCTGGTAAGGAGAATCCGAACGATAGGGTTGTGGCAAACTTTCCAAATCATCATTATTGGGATTGGGCACTATATAGGCAGCATATTTATCAGAAACCGACCAGGCATCAGGTTCCTGGAAAGTCTCAACATCCATATCCGGTTCTGGTTCGGCTACTTCCAATTTCTCTGGCATGGCATCCTCAGCCGAAGATTCTCTAATGCTGGCCGAATACTCCTCCTCCTCGATGTAATCATCTTCATCTTCGGGAAAAGATTCCACAGCATCTCTTACAAAATGTCTTAAAGGTGAAGAGGATTCTCTCAACTCAGCCACGGAACGAGCATTAATTGTAGGAACACTTTCCACCGCACTGCGAAGCGGTAGGAAAACATCACCGAAACTGGGAGCCAGACTGAAACGACTCAGTCCTTCGGCGGTTTCATCTTCGGGTACACTTTCAACGGCCGAACGTAAAAAGCCGGGCTTAAATTTGGGGGCATAATGCTCCTCGGGAGCTTCAATGCGTATATGAGCCCAGATGGGGCAAGAGCAGAGTAACTGAGAACGAAAGAAAAACAAATTATTTTTTCACAAGGTGCAGGAATATTTCCTAAAAAAGAATATGTAACTCACCAGCAGTCCAACTGCTGTTACACTCCTCGGAGTTTTCATGACCTCGGGTTTTGTACACTCTTCCCGCTCCTTCCGCTTTCGATAAGGCCCTTTGTTCTTTCTGCTTTGATTTTAATCTGTAAAACATAAACAGAAATCATTTGTCATTTTTCCAATTCTTTGTGTGGTTTAATAGGAATGAATATCGACAACATTCATACATTCATTATGATTAATTCCCTGTGACTTTTTAAATGAATATGAGGAACCGATTACATATTCTGCATATTAATTAAACGAACTTTTATTATTTGCCTTTCGATATTGTGGTTGTTTTTGTTTTTTAGGTGTGCTTCGCTGATGTACACGATCGATTGTACTTCGTTCCCCGAATATGGGATGACAAATTAGGAAGTAAAAAGTTTTACTTTTTGTTTTTTTTTCTGGGTTTGTCAATAATTATAATTACTGAGGCTAGGTGTAATAAAGCTGGACAGACGGAGGAACAACAAAAATAACAGGTGGGATAGCATAAAACTTTATGAGATGAGAGCGAAAGCTAGAGAGAGGTGGCAATAAACTCTTCTCTTTGTAAGAAAGACCTTCACAATTATATTGAATTTTTTTTTTGGAGATTTGCGATTCTATTGAAAGTAGTAGTGCCTCGTATGAGTAATGTGTACATGTGTCTTCTTCTTGATTTCCGCTTAACACCAGTCGGAGCATAGGGCGCTCATAGGGTGGGATAGCATAAAACATTGTGACACGAGAGCGAAATCAAGAGAGGGACAATAAATTCGTCTCTTTCTACGAAAGACCTTTGTAATTTCATTGAAAGTATTTTTGGAGATTGTAGATTCTAATGAAAGTAGTAGTGCTCTCGTATGAGTTATGTGTACGTGTGTCTTATTCATCTTGATTTCCGCTTAACTCCAGTCGGAGCACTCATTGAGTGGGATAGCATAACACATTATGAGAAGAGAGGGACAATAAACTCTTCTCTTTCTATGAAAGACCTTCGTAATTTCATTGAAAGTATTTTTGGAGACTGTCGATTCTAATGAAAGTAGTAGTGCACTCGTGTGAGTAATATAATACGCTTTTATGTTAGAAAGTGGGAGGAGACTCCTTTCGTATAAATCCAACATCTGTTTCTTAAGTCTTTTGTTTACAATGCTGTGGGTGGTGTAGTTGTTGTTCCTCTCGCTGCTGGCTTTGTTCGGAAAACACGTGCTGCACGTTTGCCAGTTTATGGGATTTTCTCTGTAGATTTTATTGAATTCTTGATATAAATAACTTTAAGTTATATGTTATTTTGGCTTCATATGATTTGTTTTGATTTAATAAACTGGCAATCGTGATGTGCTGGTTGTATATACCAACAACAATAGGTCCCGCTTCACACTTTACTTGCGGGTAATAGGAGGTTTATAGGAGAGAGAGAGGCAGGAGGAATATAAATGGGAATTCCTCCCATTCCCCCTCCATCCTATGGACTTAGGATATCTACAACCAAATTTGCCTCGTGTGAAGCGGGACTAACGAATACGAGCAAATACTCAGCGAAAATAGAAAAGTGGATGTTCTTTGCACTCGTTAAGAAGATGCTTTGGGATGTAATTCTCATTAATAATAACTTGAGCTGTATTCAAATAGTCGACTAAATAATTAAGCAGTTTTTAAATGTATTTATTTAAATTAAAGTTAAAATGCTTAGAGAATATTGTTTTATGGCATAAATACGTATATGTATTTTGGAGCGACATCTATAGACATCTATAACAAAATATGAACCGATTTGTAAAATTTTTGCTGCGATGAATTCTTGTCAAAACTCGCGAAGACAAAAAATGTAAAATCTTGGGGGAAACCCTCTAAACTGGCAATCGTGATGTGCTGGTTGTATATACCAACAACAATAGGTCCCGCTTCACACTTTAGTTGCGGGTAATCGGAGGTTTATAGGAGAGAGAGAGGCAGGAGGAATAGAAATGGGAATTCCTCCCATTCCCCCTCCATCCTATGGACTTAGGATATCTACAACCAAATTTGCCTCGTGTGGGACTAACGAATACGAGCAAATACTCAGCGAAACCAAATTTGCCTCGTGTGAAGCGGGACTAACGAATACGAGCAAATACTCAGCGAAAATAGAAAAGTGGATGTTCTTTGCACTCGTTAAGAAGATGCTTTGGGATGTAATTCTCATTAATAATAACTTGAGCTGTATTCAAATAGTCGACTAAATAATTAAGCAGTTTTTAAATGTATCTATTTAAATTAAAGTTAAAATGCTTAAAAATATTGTTTTATGGCATAAATACGTATATTTTGGAGCGACATCTATAGGGTGACTATAACCAAATATGAACCGATTTGTAAAACTTTTGCTGCGATGAATTCTTGTCAACTGCAAAGTTTTTGCTAAATTGCTTTGAAAATGAGGTATCTATGGTTCAAAAGCCGTATTTTGGAGCGACCTCTATAGGGGAGCTATATCAAAACATTGACAGATATGGCCCATTTGTAATCCCAAACAACATGCAACTATAAGAAATATTTCTACCAAGCTTGATCAACCTAGCTCTATTATTACGGACTGTAGCGTGATTACAACAGCGAATAGACAGACGGACATGGCTAAATCGTCTTAGAATTTCACGACTCTTAGGAATATATATACTTTATGGGGTCTCAGATCAATATTTAGAGGTGTTACAAACGGAGTGACAAAATGAATATACCCTTCATCCTATGGTGGAGGGTATAACAAGTAAAAGCGTTAAGTTCGGCCATGTCGAATCTTATATACCCTCCACCATGGATCGCACGTGAATGGTTACGGGTACTAATAAACTCATTATACCAAATTTCAGCCCACTTCGTTGAAATTTGAGGTTTTTGTGCCGTTAAGAAGTCAAATCTAGAGGGACCTTTGTATGAGGGCTATATCAAAACATGGACCTATGACTAGCGTTGCTCGTATGAAGAATACCGGGCATAAATAAACTCCAGTTACTAACTTTCAGTCCGATCAGTTGACATTTGTGGTCTCTATGACGTTAAGAAGTCAAATCGGGGAGATGCCATATATGGGGACTACCTATATTCAAAATTGGACCGATATTGCCCATTTTCAATCCCAACATATCTGCAGATATAAGAAGTATATGTACCAAATTTCAGCCACCTAGCGGACGGACGGACATGGCTATATCGTCTTAGAATTTTACGGCCGTTTTTGGGTTATTGTGTTAAGTTTTGGGCTTTGGTGTGTTCTGACACATATAGTAAAATTTTATGGCCAACATTTTTGTAGAACATTTCATCCCCGCCCTCCCCATTTTAAGGGGTGTTTATTACGATTTGTTAAAATGGGACCAAACATTTTTGGGTTGGGGGGGGAGCTAGAAGGTTAATATGTTCCACAAAAAAATTGGCCTTAATATTTTCTATAATGTTGCTAGATATACCCTATACTGAAGTATGAAATACTAACTTTTGTGGGGTACAATGTGGTTTTTTGAGCTATTTAGGGTACCTAGACACGTTCAGATCGTATTAATATGTTCACAAAAGTTGTTCAGATTTACGTTGGCTACAATTTTGTCAAACATAGTTAGTGAAAAATTACGAGTCCCTGAAAGTTATGCTGAAAAAAGTGAAAAAAAATATTTTTTTCTACACTTTTTCAAAAAAAGTAACGGAAAAAAATATTTTTTCGCAAAAAATTTTAAGAAACTTCGTTCAGCATATTCTTAGCTACATTATTGCCAAATATAGCTAAGCGGTATCACCAAGTCTGAATTAGTTGTTGAACAAAAGCTGATGACACCTTTTTCGAGGGTCCCACTGATTTTCAGAAACTTTGTAGGCCCATAAAAAAAATTGGTCACCAATTTCGCCAAACCGAGTATAGGGTTATACTACCCTTTGATAGTAGAATCGCGGGTTTTTTACTGTTGCACAGTTGCACATAAATCAACTTGAAATATTTATGGAAGTAGTAAATTTCTTGCAACAACATTTTTGTCGAAGGGCTGTGCTTTATATTTTCTGGTGTAATATGGTGTCCTAAACACGAAAAAAATATTTAAAAAAATGTTAATGGTATTTTTTTTTTAAATCTTTCCTTTAAAATTTCCATCTTCTTGGAAGGTGCCATTACTTTTTTTAAAATTATATATGCTGGCATACCATTTAAATTAAAGTAAATTATGAGGGCTACAAATGCTGAAAACATCAGTATCAAGTAGCACTAGAAGTTTAGTAACGATCATTAAAACAATTAGAAAAAAAATTGATTTTTCTTTTTTAAAAAAAAATCAAATTTGTGTGGGAGGCATCAAAAGGGGTGGCAACACTTCGGCCATTTTTCTCAAGGTGATAGCGACAGTTAAAATATTACTATATGAGGTATTATAGATGACTCGGATAAGTAGTATAGAAGTTATTAGACAATCAATATTTCACTAAATTTAAACCCTGTGTGAGGGAGGTACTAGAAGGAGTGGACCAATATTGTCCATCCTTGAACGCATCATGAGATGGGAGAAAATATTACCACATACCAAATTTGAAGTCAATTACGCCTTTCAGACTGACAGACGGAATGACTTAAAACTCCTAAAATAGATTTCCGCCGAACATACTTATGACCTAAGGTCAATCCTTCGATGTGTTACACTTTTGGCCCATTGCATATGTATAAGTATGATTATATGTATATACCAAATTGATTAAAGTAAGACTATACAATGATAATCATTCAGTTCTGTTACCTGATGGTAGAGTTCTGCTATACATTTCTAGAGAAACCCCATTTACGCGATTTATTTAACATCTACAATTCCATATAAAACCCTGCATCATAAAGGCTTAAAATACTTATAGACAAAAAATATTACTCAGACAATTCGTGATTTTTTGAGACATGTTCAATATGAACGACTGAATACAAAAGACTTAAGACACCTACTTCAAGTCCAAGTGTATATTTTGTGAGTGGTTTTAAATTCGCTTTGAGTGGATATTCAATTTTTGGAAGAATGTTTATAAGTAATACTATTTTTCGAAGATATCAAGAAATTCACAAGCTACTGGATACTGTTATTTATGTATCTCCATTATATTGATTTCATTTAGTCATGTCATAGATTTAGATAATTCGAGCTTGGAACGGCTGAAAACAAAAGACTTAAGACACACACTTTATGTCATAGTGTTTATTTTGTGGGTGGTAAGAGATTCAATTCGAACATTTTTCCAATTTCTGGAAAAATCATTATAAAAAAAGATCTTTTTTCAAGATTAAAATTTAGCAGGGTAAGATATCTGATTAAGATATCTCTCTTAGTAATTCACAAGCTACTGCATTATTTTCGTTATGCGTAATCTGTTCAATCTTCAATATTTTGATTACATTTTTTGATATTTAAAATTAATAACTTTGAGTATATTACTCGTGTCGGCTAAATGATTCTATTGTTTTCATTTTAAGTAATTGCAACCTTTCTTATCACAAATTAAATACCTGTCAACTAATATGTCGGCCTTTAATGAAAGCTTAAACACATTAATAAATTAAGATAAAATGTTTAACAGACAATAAAAAACAACAAAATAATTCCCCATAAATCATATAACGAAACAATTGCCTTTTTAACAGATTTATAACATTTCAAAAGAGAACGGGTGAAAAAAAAATTAAACGATTACCAAATGATTTTTCAAGATAAAAATCTTGAGAAAAGTTTTAATCAAAAAACGAAATAACGAAAACAATGTAATTAGTATTAAGCCAAGTTCAGCAAAATATTAAAATTCTTAATGCAACTTTTGTTTAATAAACATACAGAATACAGAAAACCAGAAACAAACAATATTTGGATCAAAGCCAACAATAACAATAAAATTGTTGTAAAGAAAAAAATGTTCAATTCAGATTTTTTTATTTGAAAAACTCTACGAGGACTTCCGCCTAGTAAATAAACTAATTAATGTAATTTTGTTTTGAAATAAATTAAATAAATAAAATATACCACACAAAAAATAGCAAAAGTGAAAAGGTTCTTCAAAATCGCTCAAATCCAATGAAAAAGTAGCACAACACACAATGTGAACAAATGAAAAAAACCTCAAATCGTGCTCAACGCCAATTTTTTTCTTCATTTCCATTTTATATATTTTATTCTGGCGGAAAGAATCAAAAACCCATTTAAAATTCTAGCAACGTTTAAAAGGTTACTAAACAGACAGAAATGAGAGTGCGACGACGACAACATGCTTTGGGAGCTAATAAACAAAATAACCAAAGAATGCATAGATAGAGTATGAGGATTTTTTTTATAAATAAAAAAAGAGAAAATCGCCCGAAAAAGCGTGGAAGAATCAATAAAATCGTAAAATAAAAATGCTCAGATGTTGCCAACACCACCACTTCTAAGCTGAGTATTTTGTTGAAAGTAAACAAACCATTCTTTCGATGATATTGAAATCTGGTCTTTTTTTAAAAATGTAAATTTTTCAAATCCATTGACATATTTCCAAAGCGGAATACAATAGTTTTCACGACTTTGTCTCATAGAGCGAACATTTGAAAATTTAGATCATTGACTTGTGTGATATTGTGTTGTGGTAGGGGGGGAGGATGATGAATTTTAGCATTCTGTCATGAATGCTAAAATTCTTCAATTTCTTTTGGCAGTTCTTGGCAGCAGCAAATTGAAACATAAAACTTCTCCTTAATGGCGTTTTATCAATAAGTTTGTTTCTTAAGTCTTTTGTTTTAAACAGTTCCATTGAAGTTGTCTCTTAAATTTCTCCTTGATGGCACTTTAACAAGATGTTTGTTTCTTAAGTCTTTTGTTTTTATCACATTCAATGAAGTTGTCCCAAAAAGAATTACATATTTTGTTGCGTCGATTTTAAGTGTTTTTCATTTCTTCTTTCATTGCATTGCAAACTTGAATTTTGTGCAGAATTTTAAATGTTTGAATTCCTTATGAAATTTATGCATTTTTAAGTGGAAAGAATTCACTTTGAAAAATTACCCAAACCTCATGGGGAAAATATTAATGTTCTCATAAAGTACCGCAAACAACAAACAACCTTTAAAATGTTTGTGAAAAATTGGTCACGATTTTATACCACATATATTTATCAAATAAATGCATACATTCCCCTTTCGGGGATGTCTGAAATGTTATTTATACCCTCGCTTTAGTAGAGGGTGTAAGAAGTTACCTAAGACCCTAAGTATGTTTGGCGGAAATTCGTTTTAGGACATTTTGGGCATCTGAGCAATGTCCGTCCGTCTGTCTGGCTGGTATGCACGATAACTCTCGAAGGAGTAACGGATTGACTTTAAATTTGGTACGTGATAATATTTTTTTCTACGAGTATCTCAGGCAAAGCTCAAAGGTGGGCCATAATGGTCCACTCCTTCTAGTACATACCTCCCTCACAAAGGGTTGCCATTTAGTGAAATATGTATTCTCTAATAACGGGTTTTCCAATAGAGATGATATGATTTTTAAGTGACGTTTCGGCCATTTGTAAAATGTCATGATCTGACATTTGTTTTTCATTGTATTTAGTAGTGTTTACAATTTCATCATGGAGAGATATACGCAAGAACAACGTTTACAAATTATTCAGTTTTATTATCAAAATAATCATTCTCCAATTGCAACTTTTCGTGCGGTAAGTCCATTTTTTAAATCAAAAAAAACACTTTCCAGTCGACCTACGATTTTGAAACCCATGAGCAATGTTTTAGCTCTCGTTAAGATAGCTATCTTTTTGCCATTGGCCGTTTCCCGATCCGACGTACCGTTAAGGAGCTAGAACAAAAATTAACTTTCAGTTTACATTCGAAAATGATGCTAAGTCCATTTTTTTAAATCCAAAAAAAAACACTATCCTGTCGACCTAAGACCTTTACACCCATGAGCAATATTTTAGGTCTCGTTAAAAGCTATCTTTTTGCCATTGACCGATTGTGGCTACTTGCCGCACAGCAAAAGAAACAAATAAATTGTTGCGAGAAAAGATTGGAGATTCGATTATTTCAAGAAATTGTGATATAGAATGGCCTCCAAGAAGTTGTGATTTAACACCATTGGACTATTTCTTGTGGGTTTATTTGAAGCCATTTCTCTTTCGAAATAAACCAGACTCTCTTCAAGCTTTACAAGTCAATATAGAAAGTGCCATTCATGACATACGACTTCATTTAGAGGAAAAAGTGCTCGAAAATTGGGTTCATCGAATTCGTTCCTGCAGAAGAAGTCGTGGAGGCCATTTGAATGACGTTTTATTTAGAACTTAATTGTATCGATTGTACTTCACATTAAATAAAAAACTTTTGAATTTCTTTAACAATAATGGTGTTTTTTCAAAGAAATCATATCACTCTTATTGGAAAACACTGTATAAGTAACTTCATATACTTTTTACCCCCTCACTTTAGTGAAACGGGGGTATATATCATTTGCTACTGGTGAAAAGTGCAACACTTCGAAGGATTGACCTAAAACCCCAAGTATGTTTGGTGCTTTTTTTTCCTATTCGCCATTTGAAGTCATTTGAGCAATGTCCATCCGTCTGTCTGTGTCCGTCTACTGTGCACGATAACTCTCGAAAGGATTAAGTGATTGACTTAAAATTTAGTGTGCGGTAATATTATACTCTATCTCCGGCTAAATTCAAAGATAAGCCATATTGGTCCACTCATTCGAGTACCTCCCCCACAAAGAGTTAACATGTATTTGATTCTTTATTGATTCTTTAATAACTTTTATACTACTTATTTGAATCCTCTAAAATTCTACACATAGTGTTAGTCTATTAGTCACTATTATCTCGAGAAAAATAGGCGAAGTTGCCACGCCCCTTTTAGTACCTTCCACACAAATGGATCACTTTGCACTAAAAGTAAACAGCTTATAACTTTAATACCAGTTCATACAAACACTTGAAATGACACGCCCCTTTTGGTACCTCCCACACAAATGAACCATTCTGCCCCAAAAGTTAACTGATTATAACTTAAATAGCAGTGAACACAAATACTTGAAATTTTGTACAGTGTACTGCTTTTCTAACAAAATATAAACGGATTCGTATAAATTTTATTGAAATTAATTCTTGCCAAAATATAATACAAACTCCAAAGATTCAGTTACAATGCTTAGAAAATGAGGTGCTTATGGCTTAAACAAGCCGTTTTGCGAGCGACACCTATAGGTTGACTATAACAAAATATTAACTGATTTAAACAATTTTTACTTTGATGAATTCTTGTCTAATTAAAACACAAACTGCAAAGATTCAGTTAAAATGCTTAGAAAATGTGGTATTTATGACTTAAATAAGCGTATTTTGGAGCGACCTCTATAGGGTGACTATAACAAAATATCAACCGATTTGTAAAATTTTTGCTGTGATGAATTCTTGTCGAAATAGAAAAGAAACTGCAAAGTTTCAGCTAAATTGATTTAAAAATGTGGTATCTATGACTCAAAACCCGTATTATGGAGCGACCTCTATAGGGGGGCTATATCAAAACATTGACCGATATAGCCCATTTGCAATCCCAAACAACCAGCAACTATAAGAAATATTTCTACCAAATTTAATTAACCTAGCTGTATTATTACGGACTGTAGCGTGATTACAACAGACGGACGGACGGACAGACGGACTTTGCTAATCGTCTTAGAATTTTACGACGATTAAGAATATATATACTTTATGGAGTCTCAGATCAATATTTAGAGGTGTTACAAATGGAGTGACAAAATGAATATCCCCCGTCCTATGGGGACCTATGACAATCGTTGCTCTTGTAAAGGGTACTTGGTGTAAATAGACCCAAATTTTAGCCGGATACATTGGAAATTTTGGTTTCTATGACATTGAGAAGTCAAATAGGGAGACACCTTTGTATGGGAGCTAAATCATAAAATGGACCTATGACTACCGTTGTTCGTGTGAAGGATCCCGGTTATAAATAAACTCCTGTTACCAATTTTCAGTCCGATCAGTTGACATTTATGGTCTCATTGGTTTTAACAAGTCAAATCGGGGGGTTATATCAAAATCATGGGGGTTATATCAAAAAATGGACCGATATTGCTGCCCATTTCCAATCCCATGTTACCTGCAGCTCAAACAAGTATCTATAACAAATTTCAGTCATCTAGCTCAATTATTGTATGTAGATTGTGGCGTGATTACAACAGACGGACATGGCTAAATTGTCATAGAATTACCACGAGTAAGAATGGGGTCTCTGATCAATATTTAGCGGTGTTACAAACGGAGCGACCAAATTAGTATACCTCCCATTCTATGGTGTACGGTAGCGTAATTCAAGTAGTTTTGCGCCCCAGGTATCATTAAACCGCAGGAAAAAATAACTAATTAGACTATATACGAGTAAGCAGGAAAATTAATAAATTTATAATTCATACACTTTCTGTAATACAAATTTTCTGTGTCGATTAATGTCGATGATGCGGGAATGATATTTTTTCTCGAAGATACAAGCTTCCAATGTCAAAGATTTCTACGACATTTTACATGTGATTATTTTTGTTGCTAATTTTTCAGGGTTAAGGCTGCGAGAGGTGGTCGAGTGATTTGAGAGAAATTTTCGCCAAGGGCCCTCTTCATTTCCTTCTCAGGCCTGAAATCTGTATTTCAAAGCCTTCCAATTCTAGTTTAGACCCGAAATGATGAACCTTCTCAGTTTCTTAGCAAACTTTGTAGTGGAATATTTTGAAAAAAGTATGGAAGGTCTAAAGTCTGGTGGAAAAAATTTAAAGTTTTATCAACGTTGTCTTTATAATGATTTTTTTTTATTTTATAACCTTTTGATTCAAAATGGGTATATAGGTATGGGTAAGGGGTATAAATCTGGACCGATTTTCTTGAAATTAGACAACGTTCTTTTTTGATTCTCTAATCTGATATGTATCTGTAAAATTGTATATATAAAGGTCTGTTGAGAAATGCGAATTTTATAGCTTTTATTTGCAAAAACAGGATGGTGATATATATAAATCTGAACATATTTTCTTAAAAATTGGTAGTATTCGTTATTGATTTATGAAACTGTTATATGCCAAATCGTATGTATGTATTTCTGGTAAGAAAGGTGAATTCTTTACCTACATATATTTCGCAATCTAAATCAGAGTATAGGTAGATATAGGGGCTACATCTAGATTTGAATCGCTTTTCTTCTATTTGGACATAATTTCTATATTTATCCATAGATTTTTTCAACTTGGCATTTTTTCTTTGCTAGGATGCAGGCTACACTAGTTTACAAAATTTTTGTCGAAGGTTTGCGAATAACATTTCCTGGTGTAATATGGTCTAATATTACACCAGGAAATTTAATATTACAAACTTTTTTATGGTAATTTTTTAGTTTTTTTTATATTCCGATTTTCTTTGTAAGTGCCTTTAGTATTTGGACCATAGTTTTTAAGCTCGATAAAGCCGGGATACCCTTTAGGTTAAGAGCGGCAGCCTGTAAAACAGACTCACGTATACAGTTCATTGTGGGACTGTGAGATAACCTTTAAATTAAAGCATATAATGAGGGCTACAAATGTTGCGAATATCACTTTCACGCACAGACAAAAGTTAGTACCTGTCGTTAAATCAATTAGAAAAAATAGATTTTTTAATGGCACAAAAAAAAACGTAAAAATTAAAAAAAAGTTTGTTACAATATTTGAAAGCTAGTATCCTAACGGAGTAAACAATGCATATTTTAAGAAAATCTATGAATAAATGCAGATATTATAGCCCTTTAGGTAGAATTAAGAGAATTTCAACAACTACCGTTGTTCGTGTGAAAGATATCGGGTATGAACAAATACCAATTAGCAATTTTTAGCCCGATAAGTTGACATTTGTGACCTCTATGACGTTAAGAAGTCAAATAGGGGAGATGCTATATATGGGGGCTATATCCAAAAATTGACCGATATTGCCCAGTTTTAATCCCAACATACATGAAGATATAAAAAGTATATGTACCAAATTCAGCCACACAGCTCAAGTATTACAGAATGTAGCGTGTTACAAGAGACGGACAGATGGACATGGCTAAATCGTGTTAGAATTATACGAGGATTAAGAATACATATACTTAATTAAGTCGTCTTAGAATTTTACGACGATTAATAATATATATACTGTATGGGGCCTCAGATCAAGATTTGGCCATGTCCGTCGGTCCGTCTGTTGTAATCACGCTACAATCTATAATACTTGAGTTAGGTGGCTGAAATTTGGTACATGTACTTCTTATGTCTGCAGGTATGTTAGTATTGAAAATGGGCAATATCGGTCCAATTTTGGATATAGCCCCCATATATGGCATCTCCCTGATTTGGCTTCTTAATGTCATAGAGATCACAAATGCCAACTGATCAGGCTGAAAGTTGGTAGCTGGGGTTTATTTACACCCGGAATCTTTCACACGAAGAACGGTAGTCATAGGTCCATGTTTTGATATAGCCCCCATACAAAGGTCCCTCTAGATTTGACTTCGTAACGCCACAAAAACCTAAAATTTCAACGAATTGGACTGAAATTTGTTATAGTTAGTTTATTAGTACCCGTAACCATTCGCATGCGATCCATGGTGGTGGGTATATAAGATTCGGCATGGCCGAACTTAAACCGTCCTTACTTGTTTGAGATGTGCTCTTAGTCCAGGAAACCACAGATATATGGGTGCTATATTTAAATCTAAACCGATTTTAACCAATTTATATAGGCTTCGTTCGAGGTGTGAAAGAGTCCTCCTTCATATGAAATTTCATCGCGTTCCGAGTGAAATTGCGACCTTTATTTTTGCAAGCAATTTACAGACGGACAGACATGGTTAAATCAGTGATACGATTTTATTTATTTTTGATAAGATTTTGAATATGGTCCTGCAAGCGTAGCCGTAGCGACCATTTGCGGATATTGTATTCCGTTATTAATGGCATATTCTCCTCTTTACAATATAATAAACATCCGATGATTTCCCTTAAAAATACTCGTTTTTTATACCATCCACCATAGGATGGGGGGGGTATATTAATTTTGTCACTCCGTTTGTAACACCTCTTACTGGAAAATTTGTGGCAGCACCAAGACTGCCCTGTTCGAATGTCAGACAATCTGGCAACTTGGTAACGAACCAGAGGAGAGGAAAACCACAGCTGATTCCGCGACAAGTTTTCGCTCTACAGCCGTAGCATTTTTAGTAGTACTTCGTGAGATTTTGTGAACTAGTTTTAGTAAATAATAAATAGTATTAAATAGTTGTTTTAAATAAAAACAAAACGTTTTATCATTGCAACGGCAACTATAGATCCTCTATCATTTTCTCCAGGCTAATGTGTAACATATAGAAGGAGTGACATAAGACCTTAAGTATATTCTGCAAAAATCCGTTTTAGGACATTTTTAGTTATTTGAGGAATGTCTGTCCGCCCGTCCGTCTATCTGGCTGGTGAAGACGATAACTCACGAAAGCAGCAACCAATTAATTTCAGATTTGGTATGTGGTTATAATTTTATCAGCGCAAAATTGTTTTCTGACTCCCACACGTGGTACCATACTTCATATTACATTACTCGCATTACTTGTTCTAAAGTTTGCCTGTCAGGTACAGTGTTAATTTTGTCTTCTTACAAAATCTATCTGCATAGACAGTGTCGTTAATTCTTTACTTTCTACCTCAAAATAAATTGATTGACATTAACGACTTTATTTTCATCATATTGACGGCTTCTTAATTCCCCATACCAATAAGTAGCTTTCCGCAATTTCAATAATGATTTGCATAATTTTTTATTTTTATAAATAATAATAAATAAAATGAAACAAAATAACACATTTACGCACATTATTATTTGTTGTGTTGGCAAAACAAGAAATTCAATCTTAAGCCGACCGCATTAATTACACTTATCGTTCAAAAAGAGATTAACCCAATTCTTTGTTGTTATTCTCCGCTTAAGCTGCCGCGAGAGATCTGATAACTTATATAGGTCTTTGTCGATAAACAAAATATCTCTGCCATTGATTGGGTGTAAAGAATTAAGTTTATTAGTTGTTGGTATGCTGTTTCGGCACAATTTATAATTCTGTTTGTCCGTTGTTAAGAAGCTGTGAAATGACTAAATCATTTCCTAGCGTCTCTACAATGAGGGAAAGAGTGGCATAATGGGAGATATGAGAATTCCTACAGACGACTGCCAGCAGCCGGCTTAGTGTGTGCTAAATGTGATTATGCTTCATGGCTCAGAACCGGCTTTTTCCGTTGGCTAAACAAAAATTGGGTGAAGTTACTTAATTAACATAATACGCATGATACCGTAAGTTATTCCATTTGTCTGCGCTTGCGCTTGTCTCACCTGTAGCAGGTCGAAATTTAGAAAATAAACAATAAACATGTTTAACATATTGTTAACGAAATGTATGTGTTTGTTCTATATACCCACTTTTGTGTTTGGCGCACAGTAGTAAAGGGGCCTCCTTCCTAAGAGTTGCTATTTATTATGGAGCTAATATTACAAAATTTATTAATGTTAATCTCTTTTTTAATAATTAATAATGGTTGCGAAGATGATTTGTGATGTTATAAGGGCATCTTATACGTTCCAAAAGCATTGGGGTGGGGGTTTGCTTGGTAGTTTATAACAAAAGACTTAAGACACACACTCTTTTATCGTCATCATCAAATTATCGTAAAAAAGTGTTGACATGACTAAATGATGTATGGAACTGCTAATTGATATTATTAAAATGTTTAGTCGTATATTAAGCTTAATTTACATATTGCTACTAGAGATTAGGGTAGAATATTTAGTTTAAATTGTCATCTAATTTTATAGTAAATTAATTAGTATAAAAAATAGTTCATTTCTTTAACACCACTAAAGAAAATATAGCATCTTTCTTCTTTTTAACTATTTACAACAACCACAACCAAAAACACTTTAGAAACACATAATTCATTTCTGTTGGTGCATAAATTATGTATTTCCATAATCTTAAAAAAGCACGTGTTTTTCTTTGAAATCGCCAACTTCCGCAAAAGTTTTGCTTCAAATTAAAAATATATTTGATAGAAAGTTTTTTTTCGTTTGAAATAAAAAATAAATTATTTCCACCTCTTTTACTGTCTACTTTCACTAATTACTTTATTAGTGTATAATTTAAAATTAAAATATTTAGGTAGTTTCCCACTTTTAATGTTGTGAGAGAATATAATTATTTATATAAATATTTATATGGTTTCGGATACAAATAAACTCATTATACCAAATTTCAGCCTAATTCGTTGAAATTTGCGGTCAAATCTAGAGGGACCTTTGTAGGGGGGCTATATGAAAACATGGACCTATTACTACCGTTGTTCGTGTGAAGGATTCCGGGTATAAATAAACCCCAGCTACCAATTTTCAGTCCGATTAGTTGACAATTTATGGTATATGTGACGTTAAAAAGTAAAATCGGAGAGATACTCTATATGGAGGCTATATCAAACAAGTAAGAAAGTTTCAGTCGGGTAAACCGACTAAGGTATACCCTCACTTTGTGAGTAATGTAATATTGAATATTACACAAATTATTCTGTCAATTTTTTTGGGAGGTACCAGAAGGGGTTTAAGAAATACAACTATATTTCGCTGAACAGTAGATACTTTAAATACATTGCACTGTGCCGAATTGTAACCGTTTATATGGACTGGTATATTAACGTTGAGATATTAAATTGTGGTATAATTTGGCCATTTTGTGTGGGAGGTACAAAAAGGGGCGTGGTGATAACGCTCATTTTTCACTGGACTATAGGCATTATAAAAGCATTACACTGTACAAAATGTCAAGTAATTGTATACACTGATATTAATTGTATAAACTGATAACTTTTGGTGCAAAATGGTGCCTTTGTGGGAGAGGTAACAAAAGAGGCGTGACAATAACGCCCATTTTTCAATGGACTGTAGGCACTATAAAAACATTACGCTGTACAAAATTTCAAGTATTTTTATACACTGGTATTAATGTTATAAGCTGTTAACTTTTGGTGCAAAATGGTGCATTTGTGTGGGAGGTACCAAAAGGGGAGCGGCAATAACGCCCATTTTTCACTGGACTGTAGGCACTATAAAAGCATTACACTGTACAAAATTTCAAGTATTTCTAAACACTGGTATTAATGTTATAAGCTTTTAACTTTTAGTGCAAAATGGTGCATTTGTGTGGGAGATACCAAAACGGGCGTGGCAATTTCGCCCATTTCCCTCGAGTTGATAGCGACTAACAAACTAATACTATGTGTGGAATTTCAGAAGATTCGAATACGTATAATAGCAGTTATTAAAGAATCAATATTTCACAACATTGTAACCCTTTGTGGGGGAGGTACCAGAATGAGTGGACCAATATGGCCCATCTTCAAACTTAGACGGAGATAGAAAAAATATTACCACATACGAAATTTGAAGTTGAAGAAGGTTACTCCTTTCGAGAGTTATCGTGCGCACCAGCCAGCAGACAGACAGACACACAGACAGACAGACGGACGGACGGACATTGCTCATTCGACTTAAAATGACCCAAAACGGATTTCCGCCGTGTTACAATTTTTTCCGTAGCAAATGATATATACCCTCGTCACACTAAAGTGAGGGTATAAAAATGGACCGATATTGCCCATTTTCAAACCCAACATACCTGCAGATATAAGAAGTATATGTACTAAATTTCAGTCACCTAGCTTAAGTATGATAGATATTAGCGTTATTACAACAGACGGACGGACGGACATGGCTAAATCGTCTTAGAATTTTATGACGATCAATAATATATACTCGTATACTTTATGAGGTCTCAGATCTATATTTATAGGTGTTACAAACGGAATGATAAGATTCATATACCCCCATCCTATGGTGGATGGTATAAAAAGCAGTAATAAAAGATAGAAAGTCGGGCAGATAGACAATATAATACCCTAACCTTCCTACCAATGCTCAAAGAAGCATTGCGATAATAATTGGGAATAATTGAAATTACATAGCTGCGCCGCCTCATCAATTACACTATGCAACAAAAAAAAATTGTTTGTTTCCCAGACCAAAAACTTTTTTTTGTTCAGATTGAGGGATACTATATGATGAAACCAAAACAAATGTTTATACCCTACACCACACTGTACAGGGCATTATGACTTTGTGCATTTGTTTGTAACACCCAAAAGGATAAGAGATAGATCCATTGTTGATTATACCGATCGACTTGTAATCACTTTCTGAGTCGATTTAGCTATGTCCGTCTGTCTGTCTGTCTGTCCGTCTGTCCGTCCGTCTGTCTGTAGATGAATTCTTGTATTCAAAGTACAGGTCGCAATTATGGCCCGATCTTGACGAAACTTTACACATATCTTTTTTTTTTGCCCAAGGACGATCCCTATTTAATTTGGTTAAAATCGGTTCAGATTTGGATATAGCCGCCATAGATATGTTAGCCCCGATTTGACATGTAAGCGCTGTAAAAACTTTATTTTATATACGATCAGTATGAAATTCAGCAGAAAGAGGTCTCTTATTATATGAATGAACACTGTTAAATGTTGGTTAAAATCGGTTCAGATTTAGATATAGCCCCCATATATACGTTACCCCCGATTTCACATGTAAGCGCCGTAAAAAATTTATTTTATAACCGATCAGTGTAAAATTCGGCAGAAAGAGGTTTCTTATTACATGAAGGAATACTGCCAAATTCGGAGAAAATCGGTTCAGATTTAGATGTAGCCCCCATATGTATGTTACCCCCGATTTGACATGTAAGCGCTGTAGAATCTGTATTTTATATCCGATGAGTACGAAATTGAGGACAACAAATGCTGAAAACAACTCTTTGATGTAGAAACAGAAAATTAGTAAAAGTCGTTAAAACAACTACAAAAAAATATTAGACTTTTTTTAAAAATCTTTTTTTTACTGTCAAGAAAAAACCATAAAAAATAAAAATAAAGTCACAAAGTTTCTTCCATTTTTCGAAAGCTAGCTTCACAACGAAGGAATTAATGTCTATTTGCAAAAAAATTCGATGTATATATGAATAAACTATGACCGATATTCTAAAAGTAGGAAAAACTCAAAATAATCTTTATTCATATATTCGTGGCAATAACGTATATTTTTCTACAGAATATGAAGTGTAGTACAAAATTTCGAGAGTTTGTATGCTCAGTAATCGAAGTTATAAGCCGTTAATTTTCTGTGCAAAATGGTACCTTTGTATGGGAGGTAACAAAATAGGCGTGGTAATAACGCCCATTTTCACGGGACTATAGATACTGTAAAATCATTTCACTCCACAATATTTTAGGTATTTAGAATCAAAGTTATAAGTTACATATTATTTATAAGGATTCTTTTAATTATATGTATTCAAATGAATTAAATGAAATTAAAAAAAATGGTCCTTTTGTATGGGGGGTACCAAAAGGGACGTGGCAACTTCGCCCAATTTTCTCAAGATGATAGTGATACTATGTGTGGAATGGTAAAAGATTCTGAATAGTAGTATAGAAGGAATGGACCAACATATTCCATCTTTAACCTTAGTCTGGATAGAAAAAAATATTGACACATACACAATTTGAAGTCAATTGGTTAATCCTCTCTAAAGTTATCGTGCACACACGAGGCAGACAGACGAACATTACTAAAATGACCTAAAATGGCCAAAAACGGATTTCCGCAAATATTCTTGGGATCTCTTAAGTCACTCCATCGATGCGTTATACTTTTGTCGCGCAGTATCTGATACAGGGTTTTCCAATAAGAGTTATATGATTTCTTTAAAAACAAAAACACACTTAAGGAAATTCAAAAGCAGGAACGAATTCGATGAACCCAATTTTCGAGCACTTTTTCCACTAAATCAAGTCGTATGTCATACATGGCACGTTCAATATTGACTTGTAAAGCTTAAAGAGAGTCTGGTTTATTTCGAAAGACCAATGACTTAAAATAACCCCACAAGTAATAGTCCAATGGTGTTAAATCACAACTTCTTGGAGGCCATGGAATATCACAATTTCTTGAAATAATCGAATTTCCAAACATTTCTCGCAACAATTCAATTGCTTCATTTGCTGTGTGGCACGTAGCCCCAATCGGTCAATTGCAAAAATATAGCTCTTAACGAGAGCTAAAATATTGCTCATGGGTGTCAAGCAAAAATTAATCTCTCCGTTCACATTAGAAAATGATAAGCCAATGTTTTTTAAAATCCAAAAAAAAAACGCTTTCCAGTCGACCTACGTGAAAGCGGTTTTTTTTGGATTTTAAAAAAAATTGGCTTATCATTTTCTAATGTGAACGGAGAGATTAATTTTTACTCTAGCTCCTTAACGGTACGTCGGATCGGGAATCGGACAATGCCAAAAACATAGCTCTTAACGAGAGCTAAAATATTGCTAATGGGTGTCAAGGTAGTAGGTCGACTGGAAAGTGTTTTTTTGGATTAAAAAAATGGACTTAGCGCACGAAAAGTTGCAATTGGAGAACGATTATTTTGATAATAAAACTGAATAATTTGTAAACGTTTTTCTTGCGTATATCTCCCCATGATGAAATTGAATACAATGAAAAACAAATGACAGATCATGACATATTACAAATGGCCGAAACGTCACTTCAAAATCATATCATCACTATTGTAAAACCCGTTATTACCCAAAAATTTATAAAACATTCCAAAATATGGGATTCCCATTGCAAATATGTCCTGTAGCCCCTGTCAGGTGTAGACGGCCCAAACTTATGGTGATTTCAATTCTGGAAAATTTGTTGCTCCGTCGGCGTAAAATTCTGAATAATATTTGGCTTTTTAGGTGGAACTGATGTAGTCCCCCCAATTAAACTTAGCTCCTATTTCAAAATTCCAAAATGTGGTAAAAAAGACTAGTTTACGAGAAAAGGTCAACGAAAGTGCACTTTTTGGCAGAAAAGAATTCGCTATTTAACAAACGGCAGATATCTGTTAATTCCCCCACTGTGCCTTGCAATGACCCAAAATTATTGTTTAAATTTACAATTTATTGATTTTCGCATCACATATTTTACCGAAATACACAAAATATCACTTAAACTGATAACTTTTCCTTCCGATTTCACTGGTTTATTTGTTCAGGCCGCAGTTACTAATTAATATCTTACAATTAAACAACTAATACATAAGTATATATTGACTTCTTAACACTTGTTAATGTAATTAAAAACAGCTTAAAATCAATGAGAACGTTTGTAATAAAAAAAATAAAACAAACAAAAGATATTCTGTTAATTAAAGGCTCAGTGATTTACGATCTTATTTTTTGGATTTACATTAACGATTTGTAATCTTACAAAGAAATCGTTTACAAAAACAAAATCATAAAATGCCAAATTTAAAGAAACATTTATTTACAGATATAACTGAAGGTGCAGTCCGACCGACACAGAAGAAAGAACAAAGAAAGTCATGAAGAGGTTTTTTGTTTTTTTACATTACACCCACAAAACAAAAGACTTAAGACACAAACTTGCCCAATGCATTGCAGAGGGATGGATTACTTGGGCAATGACATTACAAAAAAAAAAGTTCATGGGCAATGACATTACAAAAAAAAATCGTAACACAAAAACGAATTTAAATTCTTATTTTGCATAAAAAAATCAAACAAATCCAAACACTATTTCTAAAAAATCCACTTGAGTGCATTCTCTTTGCATGAGTTTTTAATTTACTTGTATTTAAAAATGCAGGGCACGTTTTTATTTTCTATTTTTTTTTTCTTTTCTTTCAATAAACGTTTTCCTTTTCTGTTTTTTCTTTTTGTGTTACTGTCTTTTGGGTCGAAGAGGATTTATCTACTGACACATATATATAGACACACATACACATATTGATTTATAATATATATAAAAAATAAATTTTAATTGAAATTGTTCTTGAATTTTGCTTTAAATTTTTAAGCACCTTTTTTCGGGTTTTAAATTTTAACACTTTAACACCTTTCCAAATAGATTTATTTTGTTTTTTTAATTTTTCTATTCTTCAATATTTTTTTAATTTTCTTAGTATCAGAACCACCAGAAGCAGCGAACTGCCTTAAACACGCGTAGAAATCAAACTGATTATGTCGCTGGCCAGAACGCACCTATTTATACACAATCGCCTGAAGAAGTCACGTTTCATATATAAATAAGTCCCCAACAAAACAGCAAAAAAAAAAAAACGACACATCGCACAGACGACACACTCACGCCGTGGCAGTAATGTGTTGTTATAAAGAAAAGTAAAAGAAGAAAAAAAGTAAATGTGAAATACGGCAGAAATAAAGCGTTAAGAACTCCAAAAACAATCCACACCATCCAATGGCCAACAGCGTGAGCCAGAGACCAGCTTTTGAAAGCAAAAATAAATCCAGAAAAAAGAATACCTCGTAAAAAAAATTATGAAATTTACAT
This sequence comes from Eudasyphora cyanicolor, assembly GCA_963930755.1. NCBI lineage: Eukaryota > Metazoa > Arthropoda > Insecta > Diptera > Muscidae > Eudasyphora > Eudasyphora cyanicolor. Next base: position 12,532,032 of record OZ005737.1, read on the forward strand.
ACAATCTGCATAATGCTCAAATGCTTTAGAAAAGCAAAGCACTTTTGGGCCGTCCAAGTCAGCAGTCACCAGCTGCGGGCCAAAACACTTTGAATTGGCTTAATATTCACACCATTCTATTTTACTCCCTCTTCAGCGGGAGCAGCAGCAGCAGCAACAGGCCATCCATCCATTCATGGACTGTACTTGGCTAATGGTCCTTTGTAAGAAATTCTTGTTTTTTTGTCTTTGGTCTCTTAACTCGGCAGCTATTCTGGCCAATTGTGTTACATACATATGTTTATTTGCTTAAGGTGATAATTTTATAAGAATTTTGTTGTTGTCTTCATTTTAATGACATGACTTTCAAGTCCAAAGACCAAAGATGTGACCACAAGGAAATCAAATCCACCTTTCATCCTCGCCATCATTGTCATCTTCGGTCAGATGAAATAATGCCCTTAAGTGACTTGATTTTAATTCAAATTTCCCGTTATTTGTTTATTTGAATTTAAATTGTACAAATACTACCGCCATAGACTTTACTCATACCATTACAAAATATACTAATTCATTGCCGTAGTCGTAAAAGATTACATTCATATCGGCTTAAATTAAACGGGAGATTTTTTTTAATAGGAAACACTTATGTGACTCAGAACAGTTTCCTATTTATAATAAAGCGATAAAAGTTTTAAATATTAATTTATAGTTATCATCAATGGTAGTAAGTTGTTAAGGAAAATAAAAATTGTTGTTAATCAATCCATGAAAGAAGAATGACAAATATTTAAATATAAGTTTGTGGTTAGCTAAGATATAAATAGTATTTAATTCGTTAATGAAACGAAATTATAAAAAGAAAACAAACAACAGCAGACACAAAAGAAAAAGTCAGTGATAATATCAACAAATTTTCTAGAAGATAAGTACTCCATTGCACATAGTCATCACCAATTTTTCTATAAGAATTGGCACATAATATCAACACATTTCTCATAAGAAAAGTCAGTGATATCACCAAATTTTCTATGAAAAACTTCAGTGATATCACCAACTTTTCTATGCAAAAAGTCAGAGATAATATCACCAACTTTTCTATCAGAAAATTCAATTATAACACAGTGCGACAGTCCAAAGACCAAAAACCGCGATACTACTAACTTTTCTATACGAAAAGTCAGTGATAACATCACCAACTTTTCTATACGAAAAGTCAGTGATAACATTACCAACTTTTCTATACGAAAAGTCAGTGCTAACATCACCAACTTTTCTATACGAAAAGTCAGTGCTAACATCACCAACTTTTCTATACGAAAAGTCAGTGCTAACATCACCAACTTTTCTATACGAAAAGTCAGTGATAACATCACCAACTTTTCTATACTAAAAGTCAGTGATAACATCACCAACTTTTCTATACGAAAAGTCAGTGATAACATCACCAAATTTTCTATACGAAAAGTCAGTGATAACATCACCAAATATTCTATACGAAAAGTCACTGATAACATCACCAACTTTTCTATACGAAAAGTCAGTGATGACATCACCAACTTTCCTATACGAAAAGTATGTGATAACATCACCAACTTTCCTATACGAAAAGTCTGTGATAACATCACCAACTTTCCTATGTGCTAAAAGTCAGTGATAACATCACCAAATTTTCTATACGAAAAGTCAGTGATAACATCACCAAATATTCTATACGAAATGTCAGTGATAACATCACCAACTTTTCTATACGAAAAGTCAGTGATGACATCACCAACTTTCCTATACGGAAAGTCTGTGATAACATCACCAACTTTCCTATACGAAAAGTTGGTGATGTTATCACAGACTTTTCGTACAGAAAAGTTGGTGATGTTATCACAGACTTTTCGTACAGAAAAGTTGGTGATTTTATCACAGACTTTTCGTATAGGAAAGTTGGTGATGTTATCACAGAGTGATAAAATCACCAACTTTTCTATACGAAAAGTCTGTGATAACATCACCAACTTTTCTATACGAAAAGTCTGTGATAACATCACCAACTTTTCTATACGAAAAGTCTGTGATAACATCACCAACTTTTCTATACGAAAAGTCTGTGATAACATCACCAACTTTTCTATACGAAAAGTCTGTGATAACATCACCAACTTTTCTATACGAAAAGTCAGTGATAGCATCACCAACTTTTCTATACGAAAAGTCAGTGATAGCATCACCAACTTTTCTATACGAAAAGTCAGTGATGACATCACCAACTTTCCTATACGAAAAGTCTGCGATAACATCACCAACTTTCCTATACGAAAAGTCTGTGATAACATCACCAACTTTCCTATGTGATAAAAGTCAGTGATAACATCACCAAATTTTCTATACGAAAAGTCAGTGATAACATCACCAAATATTCTATACGAAAAGTCTGTGATAACATCACCAACTTTTCTATACGAAAAGTCTGTGATAACATCACCAACTTTTCTATACAAAAAGTCTGTGATAACAGCACCAACTTTTCTATACGAAAAGTCTGTGATAACATCACCAATTTTTCTGTACGAAAAGTCTGTGATAAAATCACCAACTTTTCTGTACGAAAAGTCTGTGATAACATCACCAACTTTTCTGTACGAAAGGCTGTGATAACATCACCAACTTTTCTACACGAAAAGTCAGTGATAACATCACCAAATATTCTATACGAAAAGTCAGTGATAACATCACCAACTTTTCTATACGAAAAGTCAGTGATGACATCACCAACTTTCCTATACGAAAAGTCTGTGATAACATCACCAACTTTCCTATACGAAAAGTCTGTGATAACATCACCAACTTTCCTATACGAAAAGTCTGTGATAAAATCACCAACTTTTCTGTACGAAAAGTCTGTGATAACATCACCAACTTTTCTGTACGAAAAGTCTGTGATAACATCACCAACTTTTCTGTACGAAAAGTCTGTGATAACATCACCAACTTTTCTATACGAAAAGTCTGTGATAACATCACCAACTTTTCTATACGAAAAGTCTGTGATAACATCACCAACTTTTCTATACGAAAAGTCTGTGATAACATCACCAACTTTTCTATACGAAAAGTCTGTGATAACATCACCAACTTTTCTATACGAAAAGTCAGTGATAGCATCACCAACTTTTCTATACGAAAAGTCAGTGATGGCATCACCAACTTTCCTATACGAAAAGTCTGCGATAACATCACCAACTTTCCTATACGAAAAGTCTGTGATAACATCACCAACTTTCCTATACGAAAAGTCTGTGATAAAATCACCAACTTTTCTGTACGAAAAGTCTGTGATAAAATCACCAACTTTTCTGTACGAAAAGTCTGTGATAACATCACCAACTTTTCTGTACGAAAAGTCTGTGATAACATCACCAACTTTTCTACACGAAAAGTCAGTGATAACATCACCAAATATTCTATACGAAAAGTCAGTGATAACATCACCAACTTTTCTATACGAAAAGTCAGTGATGACATCACCAACTTTCCTATACGAAAAGTCTGTGATAACATCACCAACTTTCCTATACGAAAAGTCTGTGATAACATCACCAACTTTCCTATGTGATAAAAGTCAGTGATAACATCACCAAATTTTCTATACGAAAAGTCAGTGATAACATCACCAAATATTCTATACGAAAAGTCAGTGATAACATCACCAACTTTTCTATACGAAAAGTCAGTGATGACATCACCAACTTTCCTATACGAAAAGTCTGTGATAACATCACCAACTTTCCTATGCGAAAAGTCTGTGATAACATCACCAACTTTCCTATACGAAAAGTCTGTGATAAAATCACCAACTTTTCTGTACGAAAAGTCTGTGATAACATCACCAACTTTTCTGTACGAAAAGTCTGTGGTAACATCACCAACTTTTCTATAAGAAAAGTCAGTGATAAAATCACCAACTTTTCTATACGAAAAGTCTGTGATAACATCACCAACTTTTCTATACGAAAAGTCTGTGATAACATCACCAACTTTTCTATACGAAAAGTCTGTGATAACATCACCAACTTTTCTATACGAAAAGTCTGTGATAACATCACCAACTTTTCTATACGAAAAGTCAGTGATAACATCACCAACTTTTCTATACGAAAAGTCAGTGATGACATCACCAACTTTCCTATACGAAAAGTCTGTGATAACATCACCAACTTTCCTATACGAAAAGTCTGTGATAACATCACCAACTTTCCTATACGAAAAGTCTGTGATAAAATCACCAACTTTTCTGTACGAAAAGTCTGTGATAACATCACCAACTTTTCTGTATGAAAAGTCTGTGATAACATCACCAACTTTTCTATAAGAAAAGTCAGTGATAAAATCACCAACTTTTCTATACGAAAAGTCTGTGATAACATCACCAACTTTTCTATACGAAGAGTCTGTGATAACATCACCAACTTTTGTATACGAAAAGTCTGTGATAACATCACCAACTTTTCTATACGAAAAGTCTGTGATAACATCACCAACTTTTCTACACGAAAAGTCTGTGATAACATCACCAACTTTTCTACACGAAAAGTCTGTGATAACATCACCAACTTTTCTACACGAAAAGTCTGTGATAACATCACCAACTTTTCTACACGAAAAGTCTGTGATAACATCACCAACTTTTCTATACGAAAAGTATGTGATAACATCACCAACTTTTCTATACGAAAAGTCTGTAATAACATCACCAACTTTTCTATACGAAAAGTCTGTGATAACATCACCAACTTTTCTATACGAAAAGTCTGTGATAACATCACCAACTTTTCTATACGAAAAGTCTGTGATAACATCACCAACTTTTCTATACGAAAAGTCTGTGATAACATCACCAACATTTCTATACGAAAAGTCTGTGATAACATCACCAACTTTTCTATACGAAAAGTCTGTGATAACATCACCAACTTTTCTATACAAAAAGTCTGTGATAACAGCACCAACTTTTCTATACGAAAAGTCTGTGATAACATCACCAACTTTTCTATACAAAAAGTCTGTGATAACATCACCAACTTTTCTATACGAAAAGTCTGTGATAACATCACCAACTTTTCTATACGAAAAGTCTGTGATAACATCACCAACTTTTCTATACAAAAAGTCTGTGATAACATCACCAACTTTTCTATACGAAAAGTCTGTGATAACATCACCAACTTTTCTATACGAAAAGTCTGTGATAACATCACCAACTTTTCTATACGAAAAGTCTGTGATAACATCACCAATTTTTCTATACGAAAAGTCTGTGATAAAATCACCAATTTTTCTATAAGAAATGTCAGTGATATCATCACCAACTTTTCTATAAGAAAAGTCAGTGATAATATCACCAACATTTCTATAAGAAAAGTCGGTAATAATATCACCAACTTCTCTATGAGAAAAATCAGTGATAATATCACCAACTTTTCTATAAGAAACGTCGGTGATGACATCACCAAATGTTCTGTAAGAAAGGTCAGTGATAATATCACCAAATTTTCTTTAAGTGATGATATCAATGACTTTTCTTATAGCAAAGTTGGTGATATCATCACTGATTTTTCTTATAGAAAAGTTGTTGTTTTTTTATAGAAAAGTTGTTGTTTTCTTATAGAAAAGTTGGTGATGTCATCACTGACTTTTCTTATAGAAAAGTTGGTGATGTTGTCACTGACTTTTCTTGTAGAAAAGTTGGTGATGTTATCACTGACTTTTTTATAGAAAAGTTGGTGCTGTTATCACTAACTTTTTTATAGAAAAGTTGGTGATGTTATCACAGACTTTTTTATAGAAAAGTTGGTGATGTTATCACAGACTTTTCATATAGAAAAGTGATGTTATTACAGACTTTTCGTATAGAAAAGTTGGTGATGTTATCACAGACTTTTCGTATAGAAAAGTTGGTGATTTTATCACTGACTTTTCTTATAGAAAAGTTGCTGATGTTATCACAGACTTTTCGTATAGAAAAGTTGGTTATGTTATCACAGACTTTTCGTATAGAAAAGTTGGTTATGTTATCACAGACTTTTCGTATAGAAAAGCTGGTGATTTTATCACTGACTTTTCGTATAGAAAAGTTGGTGATGTCATCACTGACTTTTCGTATAGAAAAGTTGGTGATGTTATCACTGACTTTTCGTATAGAATATTTGGTGATGTTATCACTGATTTTTCGTATAGAAAATTTGGTGATGTTATCACTGACTTTTCATATAGAAAAATTTGGGATATATTATCACTGACTTTTCTTATAGAAAAGTTGGTGATGTTGTCACTGAATTTTTCTTATAGAAAAGTTGGTGATGTTGTCACTGAATTTTTCTTATAGAAAAGTTGGTGATTTTGTCACTGACTTTTCTGATAGAAAAGTTGGTTGGTTATCACTGACTTTTCTTAGAGAAAAGTTGGTGATGTAGTCACTGACAAAAGTTTATAGAAAAGTTCGTGATATTATCGCTGACTTTTCTTGTAGAAATGTTGGTGATATTATCAATGACTTTTATAATAAAAAAGCTTGTGATATTATCAATGACTTTTTTTTATAGAAAAGCTGGTTATATTATCGCCGACTTTTCTTATAAAAAAATTGGTTATATTATCATTGAATTATGTTATAGAATGGTTAGTGATATCACTGAATTTTTTCGTATAGAAAAGTTGGTGATGTTATCACTGACTTTTCGTATAGAAAAGTTGGTGATGTTATCACTGACTTTTCGTATAGAAAAGTTGGTGATGTTATCACTGACTTTTCGTATAGAAAAGTTGGTGATGTTATCACTGACTTTTCGTATAGAAAAGTTGGTGATGTTATCACTGACTTTTCGTATAGAAAAGTTGGTGATGTTATCACTGACTTTTCGTATAGAAAAGTTGGTGATGTTATCACTGACTTTTCGTATAGAAAAGTTGGTGATGTTATCACTGACTTTTCGTATAGAAAAGTTGGTGATGTTATCACTGACTTTTCGTATAGAAAAGTTGGTGATGTTATCACTGACTTTTCGTATAGAAAAGTTGGTGATGTTATCACTGACTTTTCGTATAGAAAAGTTGGTGATGTTATCACTGACTTTTCGTATAGAAAAGTTGGTGATGTTATCACTGACTTTTCGTATAGAAAAGTTGGTGATGTTATCACTGACTTTTCGTATAGAAAAGTTGGTGATGTTATCACTGACTTTTCGTATAGAAAAGTTGGTGATGTTATCACTGACTTTTCGCATAGAAAAGTTGGTGATGTTATCACTGACTTTTCGTATAGAAAAGTTGGTGATGTTATCACTGACTTTTCGTATAGAAAAGTTGGTGATGTTATCACTGACTTTTCGTATAGAAAAGTTGGTGATGTTATCACTGACTTTTCGTATAGAAAAGTTGGTGATGTTATCACTGACTTTTCGTATAGAAAAGTTGGTGATGTTATCACTGACTTTTCGTATAGAAAAGTTGGTGATGTTATCACTGACTTTTCGTATAGAAAAGTTGGTGATGTTATCACTGACTTTTCGTATAGAAAAGTTGGTGATGTTATCACTGACTTTTCGTATAGAAAAGTTGGTGATGTTATCACTGACTTTTTGTATAGACTTCCCTTACTGAAATGTTTGTGATTTTATCACTGACTTTTCTTATAGAAAAGTTGGTGATATCCTGACCACAAACATTTATCGTTATTTATTTAAAGCTATTTATATTTTCCTTAACCACTGACTTCCTTTGATGATAACTTTATATTTATAATTACATCTTTTATCGCTTTATTAATCATAGCCCACCCAAGTATATTTTATATAAAAAAATATTTTACATTTAAATTATGACTATATGTATGTAATCTTTTACTAGAACGCCATCGAATTAGTACTTTTTGAAACGTTTTGCCATAGAATTTGTAATATTTTATTCTCGGAATTTTACATTTTACATTTGTCATTTGTTGAAAACAATAGATTTTTATTCTGCTTTTGTTATTGTGATTATATATATTTGTATACTGGTATTTCATATATTGCGCTTATTCGAATGGCTCAAAATCATAAGTGGGTCGTATATAAATCTCAATAAATCTCTAAATTATGTATATGTAATTGTCAGTTCCCATAGGAAACCCGTTAGCCGATTTATAAATGAGAATTTCCAAGCGGATCAAATGCAAGCTAGTCCCCGTAGCGAAGCATTTAATTTTCCACATCGAGGTCCTTTTACCATAACTAAAAGTTCTTTTAAGAGAAATTTTATAGGAGAACCGTAAACCAGTGGCCCAACGTGGCTAAGCTAAAATGTATTTAACCAATTTTGTTCTTTCTTTAGGTTTCAACCTACGGAAGATTCTCGTGTCTTGGTAGTACTGGAAAGCGGTGAACGACGTTTTGTACCTTCGGAAGCAGAAGGGCTTTCGAAGCGCTCCAGTAACAACTATTTAACGGGTGAACAGAATGGCGGTGATAATAGTCCTAAGCGGAAGAAAAAAGCAAAGAAAATGAAAAAATTAAAAGTGAAAATATTGAATAATTTTTAATATTGAGTTTAAACAAATTCCTTTTCGCCCCTCAGCCGCTTCGATATGGATATGGCCGACAAAAGAGTCGTCTGACATTTACTCCTCGTAAACATTCGGAGACATGCGTATTTGATGCCGAATTAAAAAATTCCATGGACATTGCGTCCAAGAGTTTCATGAAACAGTCCTACAACGTCTGTACCCAAACCGATCATTTTGCCATTCCGAGTTATCCACTATCGGGAGTTTCCAAGTCGTATGTACCACAAAACCGGTCAACTCCAACTTTACCACGGTTTGGAAAAACTCCAGCAAGTCGTCCCTTTGTTGCAACAAGGCCGCACTTGCAAATGTCACCGAGATTACAGCCACAATATCCAGGAAGAATGATCTATTCATTGAGTGATCCAAAATATAAGTACTATTCTGGTGAGCTTTACAAATAATATCACCAACTTTTCTATACGAAAAGTGATGATATCACCAAGGTATCATTATTCTATTAGATTGATGAAATAACCAACTTTTCTATAAGAAAAGTCAGTGATAATATCACCAATTTCTATAAGAAAAATCAGTTATAATAACCAACGTTTCTATAAGAAAAGTCAGTGATGATATCACCAACGTTTCTATAAGAAAAGTCAGTGATGATATCACCAACTTTTCTATAAGAAAAGTCAGTGATGATGTCACCAACTTTTCTATAAGAAAAGTCAGTGATGATGTCACCAACTTTTCTATGAGAAAAGTCAGTGATAATATCACCAACTTTTCTATGAGAAAAGTCAGTGATAATATCACCAACTTTTCTATGAGAAAAGTCAGTGATAATATCACCAACTTTTCCATGAGAAAAGTCAGTGATAATATCACCAACTTTTCTATGGGAAAAGTCAGCGATGATATCAACAACTTATCTATGAGAAAAGTCAGCGATGATATCACCAACTTATCTATAAGAAAAGTCAGTGATGACATCACCAACTTATCTATAAGAAAAGTCAGTGATGATATCACCAACTTTTCTATAAGTGATGATATCACCAACTTCTCTATAAGAAAAGTCTGTGATAATATCACCAACTTTTCCATAAGAAAAGTCTGTGATAATGTCAGCAACTTTTCTATGTGAAAAGTCAGTGATAATATCACCAACTTTTCTACAGAAAAGTCAGTGATAATATCACCAACTTTTCTACAGAAAATTCAGTGATAATATCACCAACTTTTCTACAGAAAAGTCAGTGATAATATCACCAACTTTTCTATAAGAAAAGTCAGTGATAATTTCTATGAGATAAGTCAGTGATGATATCACCAACTTTTCTATGAGAAAAGTCAGTGATAATATCACAAATTTTTCTATGCGAAAAGTCAATGATAATATCACCAACTTTTCTATAAGAAAATCTCCAACTTTTCTGTGAGAAAAATCAGTATAATATCACTCACTTTTCTTATGAAAAAGTCAAGGATTTTTTCAACATTTACAAATGCATAATTTCAGATTTACGTGGAATTATGTCTGTCTTAACCCTTATCACTGTGTTCTCTTGGCTATTTTCAATATTTTTTGATTTGGAATACTTTTCGAATATGGTAAATTTTGTCATTCAACAATTTCGTAATTGGTATGCAAGAGAAGAAATTCCCAAAACTAAAGCTGAGTTAATGATGGAATTTTTAGTAAATTTATGGCCTTAGTAAAAACAAAATACTGTTCACTTATTTTATAATAAGAAATATTAATGTTAAATAATATATAATAACAAAATAATATTCGTTTTTCTTTCTATAATATGAGTTTCATTCTAAATAAATTAAGGGGTTTTACAATAGGGATGATATGATTTTGAAGTGACGTTTCGGCCATTTGTAAATATGTCATGATCTGTCATTTGATTTTCATTGTATTCAGTAGTGTTTACAATTTCATCATGGAGAGATATACAAAAATAATGAATAATAAGATATGTCATCCCGGAGCGAGTAAGTTATCAGATACGAACGAATAAAAATTTCAACGAGTAGGACTTCAAAGAGTGAGGTTTTCCGCGGATTTCGGACCGATTTTCCCGAATTTTTTGTAATTGTCACAATTAAAAAATTAATATCAATCGATTAGTGCAAAAAAAGTTGAAATTACCTTCGCGGAAAAGTGTTTTTTCGCGTGTGACATTTCATTCCTATTCGTCCGTAACTGATAGATTTTGATAGTTCTCGGGATGACTTATCTTCATAATTTATAATTTTTGGAGATATACGCAAGAACAACGTTTACAAACTTTTCGTGCGCTAAGTCCATTTTTTTAAAATAAAAAACCCTTTCCTGTCGACCTACGACCTTGACATCCAAGAGCAATATTTTTTTGCCATTGACCGATTCCCGATCCGACGTACCGTTAAGGAGCTAGAGTAAAAATAAACTTTCCGTTCACATTTGAAAATGATGCTGTCAATTTTTTTTAAATCCAAAAAAACACTTTCCAGTCGACCTACGACCTTGACACACATGAGCAATATTTTAGCTATCGTAAAGAGCTATCTTTTTGCTATTGACCGATTGTGGCTACGTGCCACACAATTGAATTGTTGCGAGAAAAGTTTGGAGATTCGATTACTCGTATTTCAAGAAATTGTGATATTGAATGACCTCCAAGAAGTTGTGATTTAACACCATTAGACTATTTCTTGTGGAGTTATTTGAAGTCATTGGTCTTTCGAAATAAACCAGACACTCTTCAAGTTTTACAAGTCAATACTGAACGTGCCATTCATGACATACGACTTGATTTAGTGGAAACAGTGCTCGATTTTGGGTTCATCGAATTCGTTCCTGCAGAAGAAGTCGTGGAGGCCATTTGAATGACGTTTTATTTAGAACTTAATTGTATCGATTGTACTTCACATTAAATAAAAAACTTTTGAATTACCTTAACAATCAATGTGATTTTTTTTAAAGAAATCATTTCACTCTTTTTGGAAAACCCTGTATATGAATTGTAAGGTTTTCTTGAAATCGCCTGAACTGTCAATTCACCTTTGAATAACAATCTATCATTGCACGTATATTTGCAGCACATAACAGGATTGATAACGTTGTCTGATCTGGCAATCGTGTGTACTTAGCTTAGACTTGGTTCACATGAGACAATTTTTTCCAAGCATGTGTCAAAGTTTGTAGATGGGAGAGGCAGAGAGCTCTTTCCGCCTGTCTTACTTTGTCTTTCCGCCTAAAAAAAATAAAATTTCAATAAAATGTTTATATTTTTCGGAACCATTTTCTAGAAAAATGCAATTTTGATAAAATTCGCTAGAAAAGTGATTTTAAAAATTTCTTGCAAAAATATTTTTCTACACAAATTTCTAGAAACTTTTATTTTGATGAAAATTCTAAAATTACTAAATTTCTTAGAAAAATTTAATTTCGAAGTTTTTTTTATAGGTATACATAATCGAGCCCTAACAGCCAAAAAGACGTAAGCGCCACCATGATTTACTTTTAATTTTTTGAGGAAAATCGTTTACTTATGACAAATGACATCATGTATCCGAAATTTATAGCTGTAAAATGTACCGTTATACTAAATTTCACAGTTATATAAACATATGTATGCATTACATATGCATTTAAACAAAAAATAATCGCAAAAGAAACCTTCTCCTCTAAATTTTTGTGAGTGGCGCTTACGTCTTTTTGGCGGTTGTGGCTCGTAATTTTTTTTTTTATCTATTTATAGGGACAAAGTTCTTCTAATGTGAATTCATGTTCTAGTCATGATTCAGAGTTCTAGTTTTACGGTACAATAAAATACGTCGAACAAATCGACCACCTGTTTCTCATCACTCGGATAAATATGGCAACTTAAAGCTTAATGTTTTTGGCGCATATGGCAGTCACAGTGTTGCCATTTTCAGAGATTTTCCCCTATATTTAAGGGATTTTTTAGGGGAAGAAAGATAATGATAACAACTTAAGGCCCAACTATAATATGCATAAGCTAGCTTAAGCAACTGTGCGAATGCATGAAATCGTATGTGCCAAACTGTAATGTACTTAAGTGAACTTTTCGTTAAGTTCTCTCAGTTCTTCTCTCTTCCCATTTGCTTAAGCAGGGTGCGAAACTTAACGCACATTCCGTACGGAATTGCATATGCATATTATAGTTGGGCCTTTAAGCCGGGAATATCTTTCATTCTCTTCAGAACTTGCCTCTGTGTTCACATGAGGCAATTCTGTTTCGGCAATTCCAATATAGTAATAATATATAATAACAATAGTTTGCGTACATTGTACTTGTCTTCAGCAAAACAGAAAACAGATTGCAAGTACACGCAACTTTATTCCCATTTCTATTCCTCCTGTCCTCGCTACAATGAACTCCTAATTGCCGCCACTAAAGTGGCCTCATGTGAATGTAGACTAAATGTACTTGTTTCTCTCAACTAAATAAATGCAAAAAGAGGACTAAAGGTTTAATCAAATAAAATACTAGTGCGATATTGTTTGCCTTTTAATAATAATATAAGTTTTAAAATTATTCTTTTATTCCTTTCCCCTTATTGTTTGGCTAAAGGTATTTGGTATTTATATCAAATTTTTCGTCAATTCACATCACTTGTTATTTTGGAGATTTTCATTGAACCTCTGCTATATTAGGTGATTTTCATTGGACAGTCTAGGGAAAAGCTTAGAAAAAAGACTCTGGCAACTTTTATGACAGCATATTTATTATATTTATTGCAACAGTAAAACTCTCAAAGGATACGATTGGCCAAAAAACTGTAAACAGAATTTATCATAAATAAATAAAATAACATAATTCAACTTTCACGTTCAAAGTGGAAATTATACTTAATTTTAGGGGTTGAAACCATAAAATAAATTGTCAGCTGGAAACTGACAAAGAAAAACAAATAAAATTCTTCGATACCCTATACGAAGGAAAAAAGGAATAATCTATACACATAACAGCAGGCATTACATAAATACAACCGAGAAAGGTGTCCAAGGATACGATTTTTTATCTATCTATAACAACGAACCCACAACACTGTCCATTTCTATTTATAATTTATAAATAAAGAGGAAAAGGTGAGTTTTTAAGCAGCAGCAGTCACAAAGCAATATTAAACATTCTCGTACGTACATATGTATTTCATATTGTTTGTCAACAGATCAGAGATAACAAACAGTAGAGTATGGAACGCGCATCGACTAAAGAAGCAACTGCGCCAGCAACCAAACGAGGTGGCACAACTACGGCTGTGGGCGGTGTAACCGGCACGGGGCGTAAAAAATCTGGTCCTAAATTTGAACTATCCGATGCTCAAAAGGCGGACATCAAAGAGGCCTTTGATCTCTTCGATGTCGACTGTACCGGTTTCATTGAGGTTAAGGAATTGAAGGTTGCCATCAGAGCTTTAGGCTTTGAACCCAAAAAAGAGGAAATCAAACGCATGATTGCTGAAATCGATGGCAAGGATGGACGTATAAGCTACAATGATTTTCTCCACCTGATGACCATGAAAATGGCAGAAAAGGATACTAAGGAGGAAATTCTAAAGGCCTTCCGTTTATTCGATGACGATGACACGGGTAAGATATCATTTAAGAATCTCAAGCGAGTGGCACGTGAGCTAGGCGAGACACTTACGGATGAGGAATTGCGCGAAATGATAGACGAGGCTGATTTGGATAACGACGGAGAAGTTAATCAGGATGAATTTCTGCGTATAATGAAAAAAACTAGTTTATACTAAAACAATTTAAGAGTTACATATATGAAATATTCAATTATTTTTACCATACTTGTATTATTTGCACACTTATTTATTATATATTTTTGTAAGTTTTAAGACGAATTTTTATGCAAGCAAAATGCTTTTTTTACAATATGCAAGTACAAGAACAACCTACAACCACAGAAATTGTTAATGGATGCATGCGTTTTTTGAAAAACAAGCACAGACTTTCTTCAGAATTTTAGTAGAGAAAGGAAAACAATTCAAAGAATAAGAATATATTTTTAGAAACCAGAAACATATTACTATTTAAGCGCAATTAATCTTAAAAAGAACGAAACACTTTTCCAAATGAAAAACCAAAGCCTAGATAGCTGAAAATAGTTATGCCACTTTTTAATCCAAAAACATAAAAAAGCTCAGTAAAAGGAGCATAGATTATAAATCAAGAAGTGACAACGTAGAGCTCAGTTTTTTTTCTAAGCATCAATGCAAACTTTGTTCTTTTTAAATTTTAAATTTACACTATCTAAAATCTAGTTAGCAAAAAAAAACTGTCACCAACTGTTATTCCAAAAAAGCAGAAGCTCAACACAACAGAGCATAGAGATAAAAAAATCGTAGAGCTCAGTTTTTTCTTAAGTAAATGCCAAACGTTTTTTCATAATAGTTAAAGGTTTACAGTGGCTTTTTTGCACACAAAACTGCTATGAATATATGCCATTTATTTTTATCTTTAAAAATTAACTTAAAACATTTTTAGAACTTTAAGTAAACAATTTGCCAGTGGCAAATTATTTCATTATTAGTTGTAACGTTTAGTTTTTCGTTAGTACGTAGTGAGAAATTCTCTTGTTTTTCCTTTTTCAATATACGTATAAAAATATTCCTATATTTTTGGTTGAAATGCATAAAAGCCGAAGAGTTATATATATTCGACATTTCTGCAAAACATATAAATATATTTTTGAATTTTTACCACAAACCACTATTAAAGTATAACTTTTTCGCCCCTTTTATAGCATTTCACTCAAGAATACTGTGTAAGAACAACGCATCATTCCAAAATAAATACTTACAATTAAAAACAAACTTGATTTTGTTTAGTTATTTAGCCTGTCGCAGAATAGAATAGATGGATTTGTCGGTGTCTACAATTTCTCGAAATCAGCTACGATTACAAATTCTCTCACAGCAAAGGAACAATTTTAATCTATATACATATGTATGTATAACGATTTGATTTAAAAAAAAACATAAAATTTAGATAAATGTATGAAATCTTTGAGTCGGCTGCGCCACAAATGGTTCATACGCTGGGTTCAAATTTGGCATACTCTCTCCAACATATCGGCCGGTATAATGAATAAATTATTCAATATTGGCTTCCAGTGCGTCAACCGTTGCGGGCTTGTCCCGATAGACATGAGCCGTAACATAGTCACACACAAAATAATCTAAAGGCGTTAAATTGCACAATCTAGGCGGCCAATTGACCGGCCCCAAATGTGAAATAAACTGTTCACCGAACTCAAAATGCAAGAAAAATAAATAAAATTCAATAATCTGCAAGCGTTGTTCGTTTGTAAGTCGATTCATGGTTGAATTATAGACCAAAATGAACATGTTTGACATTAACATGTTACATGAAAACAACTGATCTGTCAAAAACAGTGTTTCGAAAAAGATTACCCATTACAGATATATAAAATTTTTGCTATACTGATTTATGTATTTATATCTTTCCAGGACAAATGGCTAAATTGGGATGTTTACTTAAGATATGAGGCTATTTTCTATAGCCCCTATATATACAAATATTCTTCCGATTTGGCCTTTTAGCGCAGTAGAAGCTGTTTTACACATTCAATCATTTTGAAATTTACCAGGGTAGAGGAGTTTCTTGATATAAGGATCCACATGCCGAGTTTTAAAATTAATGCAAACAATTTTTGTCGGAAGTATAACCTGGATATTACAGTGTTATTCGATATTACTAGAGTGGTGTAGGGTATTATATAGCGGCACCGCCCAACTTTAACCTTTCCTTACTGGTTTTAAATATTTAAAAAATGATAAAGGAGAAGTCCAAACCATTCAAATGCGCCGGCGTTTGCCTTTTGTCAAAATATCGATAACTTTTTCTAGTTCTGTTATTTTTACCGTTGATTTTATTGTTGAGTTTTGTTAACACAATGGTTTTAAAATTTTAGTGTCTTTTTAGTTTTTATTGTTATTTTTTAGTTTTTAATTTTTTCCTAAGGATTTTTAATTTTCTTTGTTGGATTAATTCAACGATTTCGATATTTTTGTAATCGATGCAATAACCTCGCTAATCGTCATTCGCCCGAATGTGCAAATTTATGCACGGTGGTCGTTCAATGGGGGCAATATGGGCAGATGTTTCCCTTTATAGCAGTAAACAACAGATTTTTTTAATCTGTATGGACATTTTCAAGAAAAAAGATTATGTGCAAAAATGAGCTGACTTTCTTAGAGAAATTCATAAAAAGTCCAATATAGTAAAAAAAATCGTAATTTCTGTTGCATTTTTGCTTCACGTTTCTATTATGTATCTTCTGTAATTCAAACGTTGTACTTCTGCACTACTTTACATACACGATAAATAGTCCCATGAAACAATAACTAGAGGTAAAGTTACTTGGCTAAAAATATGTCTTAAGGTAAGTATGTACACACGATTTGCAGATCGGACAACGTTGCCAGAAAAATGGCGGATAAATGCAACCCTGTGAATTTACAACCGTGTGAACACACAATTTTTGTTTTGCAACGTTAGCAGAAAAGTCATTGCGAGATAATTTGCAGATTGTTATATGTGCGAAGTTTATGCATGTGACAACGGCGCCATTGCCAGAAAAACATTTTATTTGCAACCCTGTCTATAATGTATTTTTATTGGCAATCCTGCATATAAATATTTACAACATATATTGTAAATATATAAAATTGTAATGTTTTCTGGAAATCGTCTGAACTGTCAATTCACCTTTGCCTAACAATCTGTCATTGTCCGTATATTTTTGCAGCACTTTAGCAGGGTTGATAAAGTTTGCCGATCTGGCAAAATGCACTTGTTTACAATTGTCAAAATTACTTGTCGTTGTTATATGAAGTTTTCAAAGTTATATCGCTGTTTTTGTATAAAACAACACACAGAGTTGTATGCATTTTACAAATTTGTAAATCAGCTTTTTGCTGTACACTAAAGTTAAGTACACAATATTGTCAGATCAGACAATATTCTCGAAAAAATGCAAGCCCGTACAACCGTGCGAACATACATTTATGTCTTGCAACGTTTGCAGAAAAGTCATTGTTAAATAATTTGCAGATTGTTAGATGTGCGAAGTTTAAAAAAATGTACGGACAATGATAGATTGTTAGGCAGAGGTGAATTGACAATTCAGACGATTGCAAGAAAACCTAACAATTTCTTATATTTACAGTACATTTTGTAAATATTTATATGCAGGATTGTCAGTAAAAATATTTTATAGACAGTGTTGCCAGTAAAATGTTTTTCTGACAATGGCGTCGTTGTCACATATTCACACGGTTTTACGTTCACAGGGTTGCATTTTCCCGCCATTTTTCGGACAATATTGTCTGATCTGGCAATCGTGTGTGCTTAGCTTAATTGTATCATTAATGGCCCCCTCTGCAACCGACATTCTGTCTACGCCCATGTGTGTGCTTGTGATTTTGCAATTATTTTATTTTGATTTACAATCAAGTCAGTCAGTCCCACAAACCCAGTTAAACCGCAAAACACAATATATCTACACAAACAAGCATATCTCCACTTATAATAAAGAAACAATTGAGTGCGATAAGACCCGGGAGAGAAGCAGCAAGTACATATAAAATTAATTCGTATTATATTAGTGACCGCTAAAGCTTAATAACCGTCCTATCGTCCATTCCAAAATACCTGCAGTGCGGATAATTATGAAAGACACCACGGAAATCTTAAAAAAACTGCGTCAGCTGATGCAGAGTCAGAGTCCCACACTCCAAGCGTACATCGTTCCCTCCGACGATGCCCACCAGAGCGAATATATATGTCAACACGATGAGCGCAGAGCATTTGTCAGTGGATTCGATGGGTCTGCTGGAACGGCCCTCATTACCGAAGATAAGGCTTTGCTGTGGACCGATGGTCGCTACTATCAACAAGCTCTAAAACAATTGGACTCCAATTGGGTATTAATGAAGGATGGTCTCCCCACCACGCCCAGTGTGGCCAGCTGGTTAGCCTCAAACCTACCCAAGGGCAGCAAAGTGGGTGTTGATTCGAAATTATTCTCCTATCGCCTTTGGAAACCCATCGAGAAGGAGCTATCGGGTTCCGGCTGCTGCCTTATACCGGTGGAAGAAAATTTAGTGGATATTGTTTGGGGCAAAGATCAGCCAAAAGTCACCTCAAATCCCATTATAACACTCGACACAACATTTTCCGGAAAGACGGTGTCCGACAAGTGGGCAAATGTCAAAATACAGTTGAGCGTAAAAAAATCGAAAGCTTTAGTGGTCAGCGCCCTAGATGAAATTGCATGGTTTTTGAATCTAAGGGGCTCCGATATCGACTACAATCCGGTCTTCTTTTCGTACTTAATTATTACCCACGATAAACTTATGTTCTTTGTTGACTCTACCAAACTGCCGAGTGATTTTAAACAACACCAGTCCAGCAATGGAGTTGAGATTAGCCTTTACAGTTATTCTTCCATTGGCGAAGAGCTAAGTCGTATCGCTGAGAATACCGAAGATGGCAAAATTTGGATATCTCCCGGTTCTTCGTACTACCTCAATGCCATAATTCCCAAGAAAATTCGTCATCAGGAAATCACTCCGATTGCCATTGCCAAAGCAATTAAGAATGATATCGAAGTCGAGGGTTTCATTAACTCGCATATACGAGATGGCGTAGCTCTGTGTCAGTATTTTGCCTGGTTGGAGCAAATGATAGGCAACAAACAGCCGGTGGATGAGATTTCTGGTGCATCCAAATTGGAGGAATTTAGATCGAAAAAGGAGCACTTCATGGGTTTAAGTTTCCCCACAATCAGCTCGTCGGGGCCCAACGGTTCAGTTATTCATTATCATCCAGCCCCCGAAACCAACCGCCCCATCAACGACAAAGAGGTTTATCTTTGTGATTCAGGGGCCCAGTATAAAGATGGCACCACTGATGTCACTCGTACTTTACATTTTGGCGAACCGACTGACTTTCAAATGGAAACCTATACCCGCGTACTTAAAGGTCAATTGTCCTTGGGCTCTACGATTTTCCCCAAGAAGGTGAAAGGCCAAGTTTTAGATACATTGGCTAGAAAAGCTCTTTGGGACGTAGGTTTGGACTATGGCCATGGAACGGGTCATGGTGTGGGTCACTTTCTCAATGTCCATGAAGGTCCAATGGGTGTTGGCATCCGTCTAATGCCCGACGACCCTGGTCTACAAGAGAATATGTTCATCTCCAACGAACCTGGCTTCTATCAGGACGGTGAATTTGGTATACGCATTGAGGATATAGTGCAAATTGTGGCAGCCTCATCGGTCAAACATGATTTCAATGGTCGTGGCGCCTTAACATTCAAAACCATCACTTTGTGCCCCAAGCAAACCAAAATGATTAAAAAAGAATTACTCTTGGAGGAAGAGAAAAAGTTGTTGAACGACTATCATCGTCTCGTTTGGGAGACCCTCTCCCCACTGCTAAAGAAAGAAGGTGACGCCCTCACCTTGGCATGGCTAGAGAGGGAAACAAAGGCAATCTAAAAAAGCATTTAATTTGAGAACAACAAAATTATTCTAACATAGTGTTTGATTTTTGTATGCATATTAACGAATTTTTATAAACATGTAATATATAATTTATAAACATGTACCGGTGTTTATATAAAAGAAAAAAACAAAGAAATAAATAATCATCCAACACAAGATGTTTTAATAAATGTCGGAGAGGGCCTCAAAGTTACATAAATCCTAAAGTATGGCCCATAACCACTTAGCATTTTTATAATATTGAATTACACAGAACTAAATTTATTGAAAATTGAATCTTTTGAAAGGGTTTATCTTGAAAACCTCATTTCCGAGAAAGCTACCTACGTTGGATAATTTATACACAGCTATAAAAAATATACATACATACATACATAGTTGAATAAATTTCATGAAATCTATATTCAACTCCTTGCTTTTGGCCAAATAAACGCAAGCAAATACAAACTTATACGATTACGAACAGAATGTGTATACATGTATACATACATTCCATAACATCCGAAATCTAATCGCAACATCCATATTTCATTTGGTATCGGACTATCAAACTCTGATAGGGTTTGATTATTTATATAATTTCTTTTGAAGTAAATGAGACAATAGTAAATAAGGAGATTCGATAAAGATAAACGGACAATCTTACAAGTATCGTCTATAGAAAAAATGTACGCCTTACACTCGTCTATAGAAAACAGACGTCTTACAGTCGTCAATGAAATAAGACGCCTAAATAATATTAATAACAGATCAACCCCGCGAAGGGAAAAATCAAAATAGAACGTGGCCATAAGCCGGGCATCGTTAAAGAACACTCACAGCATTGTGGCTATATAGTGAAGTACTCTACATTACTTTCAAATAAAACAGTGGAATAGAACGAAATCTGTTTAGTAAACATTTACCAACAACAAAAACAACTTTGAATGGTCGAGGGAAAAGCACTACGGCGGCAGACGACTGACTTGAGACTGTCCTTACTTGAAAGTAATTCCTGCAGGTAAATTTGGAATAACTTTCGTATAAGTAGAAGTAATAACAAACAATGCATCCGAAGAGATGACTAACCACCGAAGAAACGGGTCAGGCTTTGTTTGATGTTGGATTTTTCGGGGTCGTTTTCTTGACTTTCAGTTGACTAAAATACCTTTCTTCAGTTAGAAGGAACTCTTTGATCTTCAGTTCAACTCTACAGAGAGAAAACGAGAAATATAAGTCGTCTATAGATAATTGGCGTATCAATAGAGAATAGCCATATTTCAGTCAACTATAGAAAATAGACGCCTACAGAAATATACAACTTTGAGGCGTCTATTTTCTATAGACGACTGAAATACAGCTATTCTCTATTGATACGCCAATTTTCTATAGACGACTTATATTTCGTACGTTTCTAGAGCCGATTTTAGGGCGTCTATTTCCTACAGACGAATTTAATGCGTCTAATTTCTGTGAACGACTTTAAGGCGTCTGTCTTTTTTCTTTAGACAACTTAAGGCAACTGTTTCCTATAGACGACTTTAAGGCGTCTATTTTTTTATAACAATCTATAGACTACATTTAGGCGTATGTTTTCTTTAAACGACTCTAGATTCTATAGACTATATTAGGACGTCTATTTTCTATATATTACTTTAAGGCGTGTATTCTCTATAGACGATTTGAGGGAGTTTATTTTCTATAAACAACTTTAAGGATTCTATTTTCATAGACGACTTAATGGGTCTATTTGCCATATCAATCTATCATCAGACATCACATTTCATTTGTTATAAGACGAATAAATTCTTCAATATTGGCTTCCAGTGCGACGACCGTTGCGGGATTGTCCCTATAGAAGTAAAAATATGTATTTCCAATATGTATTTCCATTTCCGTAGATGTTCCCTGACAAGTTTATGGGGATTGCTTTTTATTGGTTTGTAAAGCAATGTATGGAAGATTGCCAGATCAGACAACGTTTTCAACCCTGTTAACGTGCTGCAAATGTACGGACAATGGCAGAATGTGAAACCTTGCAATTTAATATATTTACAATATATTTTTTAAACATTTATATGCAGGATTGCCCATGAAAATATTTTATAGACAGTGTTGCCAATAAAATGTTTTTCTGACAATGGCGCCATTGTCACATACATAAACTTCGCATATCTAACCATCTGCAAATTATCTCACAATGACTTCTGCCAACGTTGCAAGACAAAAGTTATATACTCACACGGATGTGCGTTCATAGGTTTACATTTTTCCGCCATTTTTCTGATAACATTGCCCGATCTGGTAATCGTCTGTAGAAGTAGTATTCATAAAATCGGGACAGAAAAGCTTTGCTCCCAGGTAATTGTTTTTTCTATACCTTTTTGAATAAAAAAAATATTTTAGTTACAAATCAAATTTGTGTGATCATTTTTTTACCCTCCACCTTTTATTATATATTGGATCCGTTACATATTACTGTAGCCAATTAGGCCACCTGGAAATATTGAAAAACTTGATCAGAGACCGCATAAAATATATATTGCTCACTTACTTAAAGTGACATAACTCAATATTTTAAAAGTTAAAGCTTGCCTTACAGAAATGCGAACATTATAATGCAAAATATTGTTTATTAGTAAACAACCATATTACGGGTTCAAAAAATCCGGTCCAAGTAATTCCTTTTTATATTTGAATATGCTTGCCTATCGGATCTGAAATTCTCTTTGCATTTCAAGCAGTATCATGATATGGTATAGATGAACTAAATTAAATTAATTGTTACTGAATTTGCAAACACTTTGTGAATTATTTAAAATTTTATTTTATTTTTTTGTATATATAATTTTACTTTGAAATATATGTTTAGGTTAAGCTAAAACAAAAAATATTGTTGAGATTAAAAAATGTATTTACAAAAAACTAAAGTTAAAGACATATTATGTATGTAATAGGTTTCTTTGTTTTGCTTGAATGTTAAATATTTTTCAACATAAATGCCAAATCAATTTAATAATAAAAATGAGTCATGTATCATCTATCCATTCATTAAGGGGACATTAAAAAAAAAGTTGTTTTTTCTCAAATTAATATTGATATATATGAATGGATATTAAATAGATTACTTCTTTGTTAAATAATATAAAATGATAAGGAAATATTAACATAGTTTTTTTTAATAAAATTTAAAAAAAAATCTGTTGGGAAACATTTAGAACAAATTATAAATTTAGGACAAATTATAAATTTAGTAATAGTGGCGGGCTATCGAATGAATGCTTACTTAAATAACTCTTAATGTGTGTGTGTTGTGATAATTGGAAAGACATTTCCCATCCTATATGTGTAATTAAACCTAAGGAGAGTAGTATACACAATTCATCCAACTTAAGCCTCAAAATCAGAGTCATCATCATCATCGCTGTCACTGTTAACAATGCGCTTCTTCTTCTTTGTCTGAAAAGTGATCGACAGATTTGTAATTATTATTATTGTCAATCAATTAGTAGTGAACAAATTACACACCTTCTTTTCGCCATCGCTATCTGGACTGGACATTGCCTTTTTGCGTGGCCGTTTGACGGCGGCAGCAGGTTTTTTCTTTTTAATCGGTGAATCATCTTCTGGTTGGAAGTCATCCAGATCACTATCCTCCTCGTCTGAGATTTTGCCAACGGTATGTGTGGGAGCTTTCACAGCATCATTTTCTTTGAACACAATTTCGTCGTCACTGCTCATTTTCTCATCAGCGTCGGAAGAGTCCAAAAGGCCAGAATAATCAATTTTCTTTGTTGATGCTGCCCGACGGCCGGGTCGTTCAGCGCGAGGAGCCACCTCCACTTGCATTTCCAAGTCACTGCCTGAAACAGACAAATCTCCTTCATCAGAGCTAGTGATCTTCTTGCGCTAGAAAATAATAATAAGCAAATAAAAAATAAGATTTCTGTCTCAAGAGGGAGAATGTAATTTTTACAAAAAAGAAACTTACGGGTTTTGCTTTGAAATTAAGCTGGGACTGTTTAAGTCCATCCTCGCCTTCTTCCTTCTTTTTACGTCCTCTCTTGGAACCGCCAGCTCCAGGCTCTTTAGGTGCTTTTGGCTCTTTTTTAACTTTTGGTGCCTTACTTGTGCCTCCTTCGACCAAATCATCAAACTCATCCCCTCCTTCACCTTCTTGTTTGATTTCACCATCCTTTCCCTTGGCGGTTTTCTTATCAACCTTTTCTTTCTTCACTTTAGTGAGAGCGGCAGCTGCCGACGCCTTCTTCAATATTTCCTCGGTTATTTTGAACGCAACCTTAACGCCTCGAGGATCGGGGAATACATCGGCATTGCCTTTGTCGCCGCCTCCACGTTTCTTCGTAGCGGCGGCAGCGGCAATCTTGTTCTTGGCCATAGCCTTAGCTTGCTTCTTGTTGATTCCCAATTCGTCGAGGCGTTCCTTCTCTTCAACTTCATCCAATTTCTTCTCCAATTCATCAAGATCATCCAACCACAACATTTGGATGGTTTTCTCTTTGAGTGCTGCCAATTCGGCTAGTTTCTGATCACGCTGTTTCAGCAATTCATTCTTACGTTCATCGGTCAACATCCACATTGACATGCCCAAGAGATAATCGAATTTCTTGACATCCGTCAGTTTTTGGAATGCCTTTTCCGGGTCTACTGTGGCCTTTTTCTCCTTCTTTATGCCCGATATGGAAGCTTCCTCTTCGCCCTCTTCCTCCTCCTCGGGCTCTTCTTCCTCTTGAATGTTAATGCGACGTTGCCACTCTTTAACGGGATCGGGACGATAACCACGTTTAATCAATTCATCAATCATAGCTTTACGTTTTTTGTTTTCTACCACCAAAGTGCGTTCGCATTTCTCCAGTATGAAACGGGCCTGATCAGTAAGACGATCGGCCTGGGCGGTTAACATGCCCACCAAATAGTCTTTACGCTTCTGATAGTAATCCAAACGCAGAGGATAGAAAGTTTTCAATATATCCATTGAGGTGGGAAAGCGTCGTAAACAATTCAATTCATCAAAAGCATGCATCTGATTGGTTGACATGGATGAAGTTAATTTGAACACCCGATGGAAGCCACCTTGCTCTTCGTTCAGACGATCAAATTCTCCCGGAGCCATGGTGATGACAAAGCGTACCGTTGTATCGGTGTGATACTCGCGATAGTCGGAAATTATGGGTTTAATCTTTTCAGAGCCATTAGACAAGGGTTCCAAAACGTTTTCCTTATATGATTGAGTCCAGGTGCCAACGGGCAATTCAGATATTTCGATTTTATCACCTTGTATAATTTGAATATTGCCAGAACTAATGTAACGACCATCCGAAATGTATTCAATATCACCGCGGAAGTTTTTATACCTGAGAAAGGAGAAATAAAATAAATCATTGAGAAAATGTTTTATATACAATTTTCATTTTACATGCAGAAGTGTATAGATCATTTATTACATATATATATATATATATATATATATATTTGTGACGAAATCGCACTTACCATGGATGCATTGGTAGTGGCTCCTCACCGCCCAACATGCGTCGCAGGTTCTTCATTATATCCCGGGGATTGTGATTGTAAATTTTGGTTGACCATCCTGTGCCAATGCCATCAGCACCATTAACCAAGACCATTGGTATAACAGGCATATACCACATTGGTTCAATTTTTTGACCATCATCGACTTCATACTGTAGCAATGGATCATCCATGGGATGGAATATCAAACGAGCCAGTGGTGACATAATGGTGAAAATGTAACGAGCGCTAGCACTGTCCTTGCCACCCGTTAAACGAGTACCGAACTGACCTCTAGGCTCGAGCAAATTAATGTTATTCGAACCCACATAATTCTGAGCCAAATTTACAATAGTCATTTGCAAAGAAACTTCACCGTGATGGTAGGCTGACATCTCGGCCACTGAACCAGACAACTGGGCGACCTTAACTTCACGTTTATCATTACGTTTGAAGCAGGTGAACATAACCTTACGCTGACCCGGCTTGAAACCATCCACCATACAGGGTATAGAACGTACATTATCAGCATTGGAGAAGAGCACAAGTTCTAAGTTAACAAAATCAGCATAGTTAACAGCCTTGGTGCCTTTGGTATAGAGGTAACGTTCCGGCAAACCCAGGGTTTTGCGTCTTTTAACTTCGTCCATGTGAGCGGTAAGCCATTCTTTACGAGACTCTATGTGTTTCCTAGAGAAAGCCATAACAATACTGTCATCATCTGTGCTGCCATCGTATTTGAAGAGAATGCGATGTCTTTCCATGTCTTGGAAATATTCTTTAGCCTCCTTTGATGTGGAGGTACCCAAACCTAAATGGGAAAGAGGGATAGAGATAATTGTTTAGTTAACATATTGTTTTAAAAGAAGACGTTATCATCAAAAATAATTACCTTTGTAGTATTTGATATTGTAAGTGTTATTATTGGGTGTATCGTTCTTCCATTCCTCGAACTCGGGCAGTGAGTAGAAGGAGAGCTCTTCATTCTTTTTCGTCGCCTTAACAATCGGCGTAATAAACTCCTCCAGGAAAGGCAAACGCAACAACTCTGGCCAATTGGTGTGTATAAAATTAATGAGCAGACCCTTAATATGGGAACCATCCTGATCCTGATCTGTCATGATCATTACTTTTCCATAACGCAGAGTTTTAATGTCATCCATCGTGAGATATTTCTTCTTATATTGCAAACCAATAATTTTGCAGAGATTATTGATTTCAGCATTTTCCGCCAACTGTTTGAAAGTGGCTTCACGCACATTCAAAAGTTTACCACGCAATGGGAACACACCATAGAAATTACGGCCAATAACTCCGAGACCGGACACGGCCAAAGACTTAGCTGAGTCTCCCTCGGTGAGAATCAAAGTGCACATATACGAATTTTTCGTGCCAGCCTCATTAGCATCTTCTAGTTTGGGTATACCCTTGATCTTGCTAGATTTCTTGCCTCCCGTTTTGGCAATATCATTTTGAGCCTTGAATTTCGCCCAGCTCAAAACGGACTCGACAATGCCCGATTTAGAGACGGTACCAATGAACTTTTCTGTTATGACGCATTTCGAGCCAAAACCTTTCGCTTGTAACGTCATGTTCTCTTTTGTTTGCGAGTCAAATGTGGGATTTTCAATTAAACAATTCACAAATATCCACATATGATTACGGACCTGGAATGGTTTGATGCTAATGCCACCCTTATTCTTTTTCTTCAAGACCTCCAGCAGTTGTTTAATAATATTATCCACCACATGATCGACATGACGACCTCCCTTAGTGGTGGCAATCGAGTTAACAAACGACACTTGCTGGAATCCACGATCAGAGGGACAGCAGGCAATTTCCCAACGGTCACCACAATGTTCGTGGACAATTTTAATGGGTTGTCCAGCCTCATTGTCGCCTTTGATATATAGATCAATGTAGTCTTTGAAATTCTTAACGGCCAATTTTTTGCCATTGAGATACACAGCAATGCCCTTGGTGGAAGCGGCCACATCAAAAGCTCTTCTTGACATTAGAGCTACAATATCGTCATCCAAGCGTTCCATTTTGAATTTAACCAAATCTGGCGAAAAGGTGATCTTAGTGTAGTCTGTTCCCGAAAAATCCTTTATTTTCGGTTCAGTGGTTTTGGTCATATTCGCACCCCAGGTCTGTTTGAACGAACGTTTATATTGCTTAGACGCCGTCTCCACGGTAAACATGGTCGAAAAGATGTTACACAATTTGGCACCATAACCATTACGACCACCGGTGACCTTTTTCTCATCATCATTGTAATTGGAAGAGGTTAAAAGATGGCCGAAAATCATAGTGGGTACATACATCTTCTCCTCTTTGTGCATGGTAACGGGTATACCCTGACCATTGTTCCATATTGAAACAGTGTTCTTTTCGGGTTCTATGTCGATTTTAATGGCGCTCATGGATTTGTCTCGTTGCTTGTTATCGGCAGCATTAACCAAGATTTCATCGTAAATCTTATAGAGACCGGGAACGAATGAGATCTCCTTTTGTACCATACGATTATTTTCTTCATTGTAGACCCACATCAATTCTTTGGTATGCTCTACTGAACCAATATAGGTATCGGGTCTCAAGAGAATATGTTCCAATTGAGATTTTTTTTGATACATTTTCTCAATGGACACGCTACCGCCGCCTCCGCTTCCTGAAGCACCACTTCCATTCTGCATTTTGTATGAATTTAGAAGTACTCGGGTCTTGGTGATAAATAAATTTATAGATTTTCTTATATTGTTTGAATTATATTTTTCCAGCTGCCGCTGTTACTCTTTTTATTATCGAGCTGGTGTAAATGCTTTTAGTAGAATTAATTTAATGTCAGTTTCACACTTTGGTGATGGGGGATTGTTGATAAGTGTTGTTTTCCTTTCTTTTTTATCCTAACTGACTTGTCACTACTAATTATTGTTACTACAGGGGTGAGCTAAAAGAAAAATAAACAAAAAATATCTTTAATCATTTTGAAATATTTTTTTTTATTTTTGTAAAATATGAGACCCATTTTATAAAAAAAATTGGTAACTTCAAGGTTAACATAACTATCTGCAATGTTTGGGATTGAGATGATTATACAAATTTTGGGCGGTGTAGTTGCCAGAGACAGTGCCAATAAGAAACCCCGAGCATTTTTTGAACCGATATCGTCCCCCAAACCAGGGGCCTAATGTCGCATCCGTTTCGTATCGTAATTCCATTACGTGAGATCTAATAACTCTAACATTTACATACATAAAAAAACAAACATCAAGAATATTTACATACATATGTAGATATGTTGATGACATTTCGGCATATTCACTGTCATAAATTGTATGTTGGGTCGGGAAGCCCAAATTCATCATGACTAATAAACATAATTTTCACGGTGAATAACTCATATTTTTTTTCCTTTGGAAGCCTGGTCAGCTAGAAATTGAAGCTGAACAAATTTTGTGGTTGTCACAGGATGAAAAATTCTCGCTATATTTTCAAAGTACAGTGCTAGAAAATTCGATAAAACTATATTGAAATTATTATAGACGCGAAGAAGGTAGGTAGTAAGAGTTTGAAATTAAATCTAGGTATTTAAAAAAATTAAATCACACAGCGAAATCTAATCTTTTTCGACATTTTTAAATTTAAATAGACCTAACCAAGGACTAAAATGCGATAAGGAAAAAAATGTAGTTTTTCGGGTGAAATTAAATTGCTACTTAAATTTTTTAAAAGAAACTAAACAATTCTTTGGTCGAATATTAAAATTGAAAAAAAAAAATATTTTTTTAATTACATATTTAATTTTTCCAAAATTCAGCACTTTTCTTGTTTACACAAAATTTTAAATAGCCGATGATAAACAAGCTCAAGGAAAATATCTCAGAAATGATTAAATATTTACCAAAAATGCTAAACAACGCCCGAAGATATACTTCGATCCTTTCTCTAACAAAGCAAACTATCAACTAAATCACCCGTCAACAGCGAATCAGCAAGCAGATGTTTTCTTATCGACAGCAGGCAGGGTCCTTCCTACGATCCCTTGCATACACATTTAATAAAATGAAACATATATGGAACGTCCTGCTATGTACAGTTTCAAAGTGTCGGGCACATTCAGTCAGGTAAAAAAAAGATTAAAAGAGCAGAGCGGGAAAACAGAAGGTATAGAAAAGTAGCCACTTTAGTACTTTTTTCTGTACAATTCCATTATGTGCCAAAATAGATTTTTGCATAGAAAGTCCCTATTTAAGGCGGCCCACAGTGTAAAGAGCTGCATGATGTTTGTTCAAGGATGTGAAAATGGAAAGAGATCGGCAATTTTTGTTGAATTATTAATAAAATAAATTCGCTTAATTTCTCCTTGAATGACCGACTTATATAACGCACGACGCAGATTCATATGGGATTAGGGTATAAACAAATTCGTTCAACAATTTCCTAATTATTCGTTTAAAAAAGTTGAAAATACCTTCATTTTTATGGTCGCATATCTTCATTTTTGCTGAACATATATATTTCTTCCGATTGAAAAAATCAACATTTTCAGTCTGGTCTAGGAAAGGACCATTTTAGTACATTTTCACAAAACAAATTTCCCATCCCTGGTAGAGAGAGAGAGCTCAAAATACCAATACATGCAGAGAAGTGAGCGGGAAGAAAAATGCACAACGCGAAAATGAGTGGAAAGAACAAAAAAAATACTAAACAAAGCAACACACGCGAAATGGAATATAAAATGCATGTATGTGAAAATGTGATGCTAAAATATAGGTGAAAACAAAAGCAGCTAAAACAGAATAGGAGAAAACATAACCAGCACTTACAAAACTGAAAAAAGAAAAACGCAAAGCGCAATTGGCAATAATAGTTGTTAATGGCCTCAAGAATATGAAAATGTACAAATAATATCCCACAACTAAGCGCCATTTTTTGCATAGCATCCCGAGTCCCCTTGAAAGCCAATTACCCTCTAACTATTCATAGAAATTCCCCGAAAAAATATATGTTCTTTTCCTTTCAGGGGTTTACTTTTTTTCTCCTCTAGCCCTATCATTGACCATTGGGTACATACCTGGTTCACTTCGGAGAATTCAACTGTACACCAATAATAATATGGTGTTATCGCCAATACTTTGCGCACAGAAACTATAAAATCCCTTAATTAGACGTAGAGACGGGACGCCGACTTCTCAATAAATATAATTTATTGATTCCGTCGTAGTTCTTTTTCTTTTCAATTCCACACAAAACAATTATAAAACACATAGAACTTCACGCGCAAAGGAAACCGAGTCTTTGACTTGTAGAAAATATTTTTGCCGCAACTTCGACTGGATGCAGCGTCGTCTGAACGTCTCACTCAAAACGTTAATTGTGAATGCTGATTCTTTTGCACGCTTGCTTGTTCGTAGTGTTGCAAAAAGAAGCCGGTAAAACACAGATTTGCATTGAATTGTAAGACAGTAAGGATGCCACCTAAATACCAAAATACGATCCAAAACACGCGCGCGCTTTCTGCCACAATACGATTAGGCAAACTGAAACAAATATGTAAGTCCCGATTTACACTGGCTGAATATTCAGCAGATTATCGTCGTTTTGTAGTAGAGGGAGGCAGTCGGCAAGAGGTGGGGAAAAACTCTCCCGTACTCGGGGTTATCGGGCTGAACGTTTTGCGTTTTTCACTCGCACTTTGAAACAACAACAACTCACACGAAAATTCATATCCGAAACAAAATTAGGTGTCTAAACGCAGAGGCAAGTTTAAAAGAGAATTAGCGGATAATCTGCTGAAAAAATATCTTAGTGTAAATCTGGACTAATTTTACACAACATAATTAATTGCATGATTTTAATGGTAATGTGTATTTCCAATTTTATTTATATAATTGAGATTACTAACATATTTTAAGTATTTAAGGCCGGGTTAGGCAAACTTAACCGTAATTTAACTTTAGCGCCGCCGTAACGTTGTCCGCTGGAGAAATTACCCAAATCGTGCTGTATTACTCAGACATTCACAACAAAAATAGCAACAAATTAATTTTATTTTATATTTATTTGCTACTAATTTAAAATTTTATTACTTATTTATCATTAGTTTTCAAAAGCTTCGCATAAATTTATGCTTTTTTCATTATTTTCCTAATTTTGTTTGCAAATGCAGGTAAACGTACCGTCCAAGTCAAATTTCAACCTTTCGTTTACGTTTCGTTTCCGTTGGCTAATCGTTTACACGGATTTCCATATGCCAGATTGAATCAGCTAATTCGTTACGCTACGGAGGCCTTACGGTTACGTTTGCCTAACCCAGCCTTTACTTTTCGTCAACTTTGAATTTCTAGCACGAATTATGTTAGAAACGCAGATAGGAAGCGTTAGTCAATGACAATTTAAAGTAAAAAACTTCCTAGTGTATTTGCAACTTTTTTTCACAACATCTTTGTTTGGGTGTTTGCTATTTTCTTTGAAATTATTTTTTTTCCAATGACAGCAAATGTTAGAGGTGAACATAAATTTTGGCCTGATTTTTATGCCACGGTGGCAACACCGTTGAGAATGTCGACAAGGAATTAGAATAAATTCTATTCTGGCGACACGCCGCCATCCATGACACTTGGTCGAGATCCACTTTTTCCAAGCAAGTGTCAAAGTTTGTAGGAGAGAGAGGCAGTCGGAAAGAGCTCTCTGCCTTTCTCTCCTACAAACGTTGACACTTGCTTGAAAAAAATTGCCTCGTGTGTAGCACTACTTAAGGCCGGGTTAGGCATACGTAACCGTAATTTATCTTTACCGTTGCCGTAACGTTGCCCGTTTGAGCGATTAGCCAACGTTGAGAAAACGAGTCATATGTTCTGACAACAACAACACATAAGTAAACAAAAAAGCCGCGATTTCTTTTTGTTTAGGTTTATTAAAAATGAAGTTAAAAAGAACGTTTATAAATTTGTGTTTTTTAAATCTGTGCAGAATTTACAATAAAAGTAATCAAGAAAATATCGTCGGATAAGAAGATGGGGTGGACGTCCTATAAACAATGACTGGGCGAAAGCCGGACACTAGAATGCCTATGGCAGTTTTTAACTTGTTATTATGTTAATAAAAGATGAGTTAACAACGCCAAAGCAACGGATTAGACCGGCAGAGAGACTAGCAATAACACCACTGTATGTCAAATATTGCTTTATCCTATGATTCCATGTTGGGAAATATTAACATTCTATTCTTTAAAATTGTAGATATTTGGGTCACGGTTGTTCCATACAATCGATTGCAGGGAGCCACAAGCTGGGAATAACAACAATTCGAAATATTCACCCTTATTCCAGTTGTCGTCGTCTATGTCGTCGACGTTTTTTTGTCGACACCACTTCGCATCGACGTCGACATCACATCGACATTGCCTTGGTATTCTCTAACACTCATGCGACGATGTCGATTGTTTATCGATAATATTAATAAAACAAAAAGCACATCTCTAAAATGTTGGTCAGCTGATTTATTTTGTTTGATATTTTTGTGCAAAAATGTTTTTTATTTCTGATTCAAGTTCAGATTCAAGTGATGAAGAAAGTAAAAGAGATCTAATACTGCAAAGAAAGCAAATCAGACAAGAGTCCGACATATTCAGTTTACCAGATGAACAGTGAGTATAAATATATGTATGTATGTATAAGTATTTCCTAATGCTTATTTAGTTATTTCCTTAAAATGTTTGAACGTTACTTTCGACTTAATAAAGCAGCCTTTAATTATGTATTGGAAACAATAGGTCCTCATTTGAAGAGCGGAATCAGAGCAACATTCGTTTCGAAAACAATAAATTAAACCAGGGGTCGTACCAACTTTGTGTTGGGAACGACTTTAAATTGGGACTGTCACAGCCAGTCGTCTCCAAGGTTATGTCTGAAACGTTGGATGTCTTAGAAAGGATAATTTGTCCCCAAAAGATAAAATTTGAAATGACCAATGCTGAAAAAAATGAAGCTAAATTAGAGTTGTTTAAAAAAACAGATTTTCCCGGTGTAATTGGTTGTGTGGATGGGTCCCGCACTGTAGCAGATTCGCTACAGCTTCATCCAAAGGACTTAATGGAATCTGCTTATATCTTCCGCCACCAGTAGCCAAACATTCATTTTTGTTAGTGATCATCTTGTTTTTTACTTTAAATTTGAAGTCTCGCCAAACCTATAAATAAATTAAGCTTAATTGCTTTAATTGTACACTATTGTCTTTAATGATTTCCTTACCTTCTGCCAACCATCTCCATTTCTTCGCGGCGGGCCAAGAGCATTTAACATCATAGAGATTTCATTCCACTTTTCTTTGAAATTACTAGGAGTTGTACCTCTGCCAAATCCCCTTGCAAGAGATGGATTATTTTGCAATTCTTCAACCATTTTTTCAAATTGTTGTGAATTAGTAACTTTTTTTCTATCCTGTTCTTGTTCGGCCATATTTTTTTTTTAATTTCTTTAAATAAATCTTTCAAACACTTCAGTCGTTAACAAAAATCATGACGATGAAATCAGAGTCGACGTTAAATTTTGTTACAGAATACCAAAAATGTGTCAATAGTCATCGATAAATGTCGACAACGACAACGGGAATACCAATTTAAAACAGACGACACACAACGGCGTCGTTTTGTGTCGACAGCGACAACTGGAATAAGGGTGATTATTTTAGAATGCAGTGAAGTTTTGTGGCGCTTGCTTTCGCCGATTTATTTAAGTGAACAAACTACACAGCTGTGCAAACACATTGCCAATGATTTTCAACGAATGTGGGATATGCCGAATTGTTTGGGAATCTGCGATGCTAACTATACATTCATATCAGTTAATGTTGGAAGTTATGGCAGCCAACACGATGGGGGTATGTCCATTAAACTTCAATTCACTTATAATCTATTTTAATACAAACAAATTCCATTTCTTAATTTTAATAAATACAGATATATTCCAGTACTCTCCGTTTGGCCAATCAGTTTTTTTAGGTACAATACCTGTACCTCCTAGTAAACCATTATCGTCAGCATCCTCTGAAGCCTTTCCTCATTTTTTTATTGGTGATGCGGCGTTTCCCCTGAGGAATATCCTTGGTCTAAGTCAACAACTTTAGACGAGCTCAGAGACAACATCCAACGCGAAATTGCCAATGTTCCGGTCGAAATGTGTCCAAGAGTGGTGGAAAATTGGGTCCAAAGAATAGATCGCTGTTGACGGGCTCGTGGTGGTCATATGAACGAAATTAAATATCATTCTTAAAATGTAACATTTACACTACACCTGGAATTTGAACTCTATATCTTAAATATTCTGTTTTATTAATATATTAAATTCTTATGCCTTAATGGAAAACCCTTTACTTATATCTATTTCCAATAAAGAGGGACTCAGCCAAATCCAATCCAATCTCTATCTATAAATAAGTCCACGTTTGTAGAGACGCTTATATTGCTGTCAAATTAACCCACAATGAAGAAGATTGGCGCAATGATTGTCTCGTACTGTCATCAAAAGAATCCTGAAACAGATTATAAATTTAATTTTTAATGGAGTCAGCCGCGATCTTCATAAAACTCACCTGTAACGCCCAGCTCCTTGCCAATTTGCTTCCAAGCTTCTCGCTATTTTCAGGTATCCTATATGCTGGATTATATTTATTGTATATATACTCGTGCGACTGCACCAATGAAATCAAATATTCATCTTTCATGTTTATTTGCACTTTTAAACAACAAATAACAAATAAATTATTTTCTTTACTTTTCTCGGTGAACATACAATTGTAATTGTAAACAACATGTAGTATCAGCTGTTGTCAAATTGTACGTAAACGGAACGTCCAATTCTGATTTCAACAGATTCAGCCGTCCGTTTACGTTTCGTTTCCGTTGGCTACTCGTTTACACTGATTTCCATATGACAGATTGTCCGAATTTACACTAGGCAAGTTTTTTCAGCAGCTTATCATCAAATTCTCTTTTGAACTTGCACGAATAACTCAGAACGTTCAGGGAGAGTTTTTTCCCCCTCTTGCCGACTGCCACTCTCTCCTACAAAACGCCGATAATCTGCTGAACATTCAGCCAGTGTAAATCCGGACATTGAATCAGCTGATTCGTTACGCTACGGGGGCGTTACGGTTAAGTTTGCCTAACTGGGCCTTTAGTTCAGATTTACACTATGATATATTTTTCAGCAGATTATCCGCTAATTCTCTTTAAGGGTGTCTCTTAAATACCAGTGAATGCGTCAGCGTCTGTCAAAAAAACGCATGATGGATAATTTTTAACGCGCGCTGTACAGAAATACGCAGTAAACAGAAAACAGCTGTTTTATCATCCCCATTTCAGAAAAATTTTGTTTTTCTACATTTGGAGTGGATATTCAGAGCAATATCGATATTATGGATGATTTATATGTTTTGAAAATATTCTGGACAAACCACAAAGAAGAAGGAATAGAAATATATTCCAAAACCAGGAGGCATTCGAATTTTAAACATTTTCAGACAGCAATTCATTTTTCTTCGCCTTCTCAACTTTCTAACTAAGTTTTCATAAGGAAAGATTGTAGAAGCTGCACTGAAGCAATTTGATAGTTTGCATTCGAGCAGTATTATTGTGTATGCACCCCAATGACACAACGTTTTTTAACTACAAAATTTCCATAGCATTGTAGTTATATGTTTTAATTTGTTTGTTATGCAAGATGCTGTTTTTCATTAGAGAAGAACGGAAACATTGCTAATATATCGTGGAGTATCTAAAGATGTTGGTTTTGTACACCGAAGTCAAATTATGTTTCTTAAACTCTTTATTGGTTGTGCAAAATGTAAAGACCTGTAATTCTCTTCCTGACTTTGTAAACGCCAACCAAATCTATCGAAGCTGTCGGCACTTGCCATGTTGGGACTAAATTGTGTTTTATATCACATGGCAGTGCCGCTATTAAATCAAATTCTATCATATAATCATGCTTCAAAGTAGAGAATTGTTTATTGGCCAGTTTCAATTGATATTTCCAAATGTCCTCGTTGAACATGGAATTCAAATGCAGCATCGTAAAGCTATGGAAATAAAAACTATGGGGAACAAGCTCGTGTCACATGCTTCATTGTAGGAAAAACAAACACCTGGACTAACGATTTTCTTAGATTAGATCCGACCGGAATCAAAATGTGTTCTTGAAAATGGATTCCTTGCGTACAAGCAGCATTAATAGATTCCCCACGTTTCTGTTGAATTAACAAACATTAATACAAAAATGCTGGTACATATTTTAAAGTTTTAGAATTTACTTGGTGTTAACAACTTCAGAGAAATTGCTTGCCATGTGCCCTTCTTGATTTTTACACATTTGTGGAGAGGCTTCTTTGTATTCCATAAGTGGGCAGTGTCTCAGCTATTTCAATCATTTCTTCGCTGTTAATCTGAAAAACATATTTTGATATAAATTATAACAGTAAAATATTAAATTCTTACCAGTTTGTATTTGGTATTTCCAGCAAATTCAATATTTAATATTTTTCTACTTCGTGCACTGTTCCAAAATAAAAAATAAAATGCTGCTCGTCATCTGTTTGTGTTTATGTTTTCTTTTGTTGTTGTTTTGTTTTCTTTCGTTGTAGTTGTAAGCGCACTGTCAAATTCGGATTTTATGAAATTATCCGGCGTATCCGTGTGCGTATTTCGGTAGCTGTAGTACATACAGATATCCACTCCAAATGTAGAAAAACAAAATTTTTCTGAAATGGGCATGATAAATCAGCTGTTTTTTGTTTACTGCGTATTTCGGTACAGCGCGCGTTAAAAATTATCCATCATGCGTTTTTTTGACAGACGCTGACGCATTCACTGGTATTTAAGAGACACCCTTAAACTTGCCTCTGCGTTAAGACACGTAATTTTGTTTGGATATTCCTGTGTGAATTGTTTTTGTTTCAAAGTGCGAGTGAAAAGCACAACACGTTCAGCCCGAAAAGCCCGAGTACGGGAACGTTCTTTCCCCCCTCTTGCCGACTGCCTCTCTCCGACAAAACGCCGATAATCTGCTGAACATTCAGCCAGTGTAAATCGGGACTTATATTATATTCGTTAAAAGTGATTGCACATATACAGTCCTCTGCTCTGTATTTCTAACGAAAGTCTCTGCGAACGAAAACCAGTCACTCACTTTCGTCCGGAATTTGGTTTCTCTAACATTCTATCGTTCGTTCGCCTGGCCTTACGTCAATGACGTTAAGGTAAGTACACACGATTTGCAGATCGGACAACATTGCTAGAAAAATGGCGGAAAAATGCAACCCTGTGAATTTACAACCGTGTGAACATACAATTTTTGTTTTGCAACGTTAGCAGAAAAGTCATTGCGAGATAATTTGCATATTGTTATATGTGCGAAGTTTATGCATGTGACAACGGCGCCATTGCCAGAAAAACATTTTATTTGCAACACTGTCTAAAATGTATTTTTATTGGCAATCCTGCATATAAATATTTACAAAATATATGAAAATGTAATGTTTTCTTGCAATCGTCTGAACTGTCAATTCACCTTTGCCTAACAATCTGTTATTGTCCGTATATTTGCAGCACTTTAACAGGGTTGATAACGTTTGCCAATCTGGCAATCGTCTATACTCAGCTTCAGCTTTACGGCCTGTTTCTGTATTTCTAACGAAAGTGTCTGCGAACGAAAACCAGACACTCACTTTCGTCAGGAATTTGGCTTATCTAAGGTTCGTTCTTTCGTTCGCCTGGCCTTACGACAATGACGTTAGCAATTGGAAAAAATGTAATTGCCAGATCAATAATTTCACAACTTCCGGTCTAAAAAAGCACACATTTTTGTATGGTCGACCTTAGAAAATACACCTCTGTATCCATTACACTAGCGGTGGACAATAATCAACCCTGGGTGGGTCACTCTCATTTTTTTCTCTCTCTCTCCCGTCTCTCCCATTGTGCAGTGATGAATTTTTTCCATCTCAGCGAGCTGCCAATGTTGACTTCTTTATGCTTAAATATGTATACATATGTATATAATTTTATTACTATTTAACTGCTTTTACCATAATTATATTAATATCCACTTATTTTTTTCCTTTTAATGCCGTTTTTTTGTCATTGTTCCTATCAGCCGACAAATAAAATAATGTGACTCGATCTGACATTTGTGTTCGCCCAGATGACAGCAAAGAGAGATAGAGAAACCAAAATTTACACTGAAATGATTACGTTTTCGTACGAGTTCATTATCGTGCGACTTGTCGTTGAGATGGTAGTTAGTGAAACCCAAATCAGCTGTTTGTCGTCTGACAGGCGAACGAATGCAACATTTTAAGTTACAGAAACAGGCTGTTAGCAATTTAGCAATTGGAAAATAATGTAATTGCCAGATCAATAATTTCACAACTTCCGGTCTAAAAAAAGCACACATTTTTGTATGGTCGACCTTAGCAAATACATCTCTGTACTATTTACACTAGCTGTGGCCAAAAAAGCAACCCTGGGTGGTCAGCTGAACTGCACCAAGACTCTCAATTCTTTCTCTCTTTCTTTCTTGTTTTAATAATGTTTATTTTGTCATTGTTTCTATCAGTCGACAAATAAAATAATGTGACTCGATCTGACATTTGTGTTCGCCGAGATGACAGCAAAGAGAGATAGAGAAACCAAAATTTGCACTGAAATGATTACGTTTTCGTACGTGTTCATTATCGTACGACTTCTGGTTGTGATGGTGGTTAGTGAAACCCAAATCAGCTGTTTGTCGTCTGGCAGGCGAACGAAAGATAATTTTTAAGGGCCTGTTTCTGTAACTTATTTTCGTTCGTTTACGGAGAACGATCAAAAATCTCTCAACTATTACTTGAATTCTATAAAACGCAGGTTAAAAATATTTTAGGTACGAGCTCTTTACGTGTTTTTCTATATACACACCGAATTATAAACTGCTGTGACTTATAGATTTCTCGGAATAATTGAGTGATTTTTTATCGTTCGCCGTAGACGAACAAAAATAAGTTACAGAAACAGGCCCTAAGTTACAGAAACAGGCTGTAAGTTTCGCATCGTAAAGTTTTTGTAATACATAAATTAAGAAATTACTGATCATTATTGCTGAAACATACATGGAAACAAAATACTTGCATTTTTTAATATAAGAACTTTAGATGCATCTGAACATACCCACGCTTAACGTTGACGTTTAACTTTAAATGCAAATATACTAAAACACCTCCTAAAACCGATACTTAGCTCTTATTGTAGGATATGTAGGATAAGTCCCCATTTACATGGTACATGTTTTAAGTAACTTATCGACTTATTCTCTTTTGAAAAAGTATTTACGTTCACACGCGTACTTTTTTTGAATACTTAACTTATTTTCATTTGTTTTGTTTCGGCTTTTCCTGTGTGAATTGTTGTTGCTTCCAAGTGCGAACGAAAAACACAAAACGATGAGTACGATAAGTACGAGTACGGCATACTTTTTTCCCCCCGTTTCCGACTGCCTCTCTCGCCCACAAAACGCCGATAAGTATGCTTAATACTTAAAAAAAAGTATAATGTAAATGCAGACTATTTACGTTCACACACGTACTTTTTTTTCAATACTTATACTTATTTTCATCTGTTTTGTTTCGGCTTTTCCTGTGTGAATTGTTGTTGTTTCCAAGTGCGAACGAAAAACCCAAAACGATGAGTACGACAAGTACGAGTACGGCAT
The DNA here is from genome assembly GCA_963930755.1 of Eudasyphora cyanicolor. Taxonomy (NCBI): domain Eukaryota; kingdom Metazoa; phylum Arthropoda; class Insecta; order Diptera; family Muscidae; genus Eudasyphora; species Eudasyphora cyanicolor. Next base: position 12,572,379 of record OZ005737.1, read on the forward strand.
ACTTTTTTCCCCCCGTTTCCGACTGCCTCTCTCGCCGCAAACGCCGATAAGTATGCTTAATACTTAAAAAAAGTATCATGTAAATGCAGACTAAAAGTATGTTGAGATTCACACAAGGCAATTTTTTCCAAGCAAGTGTCAAAGTTTATAGGAGAGGGAAGCAGGCGGAAAGAGCTTTCTGCAATTTTAAGACTTTCGACGAAACGGCACACTAGATATTATGATTTAATATATTTAATGTTACTTTAACATAAAATGGCACATAATATGTAAATAAGGTAATAAGTAGACTTACGGCAGTTTTCAGGTAGCTTCGTTAAATGTTAACTGGTACTTGAACGACCCGTTAAGAAAAAATGTTTTCAAGGAGCTCCGTTAAAATGTTACTGACATTTTTAACAGAAAATAAGTCGTAAAATAGTTTCACCAGTTATGTTATGTTTCACCAGTTACCACCCGGGTGAAAAATATGTATGAATTGTCAAAAAAATAAAAAAATTTGAAAAAAGTTATATACCGAATTATAAGTGTGGTATGCACTGGTATTAAAATTACGAGCTATGCAATTTTGGTATGATTTGGCCATCTTGTGTGCAAGGTATTAAAAGGTCGTAGCAATAACGCCAATTTTCACTGGACTAAAAATATTACACTACACACTTTCAAATATCTGTATGTACTGGTATTAAAGCTGTTAACCCTTTGTAAATTGGTCATTTTATGTGGGAAGCATTTGAAGGAGAAAGCGACAGAGAAGCTATTACAATGTGTTGACTTACAGAAGATTCGGGTAGTTAGTATTGGAAATATTAGAGGATCAGTATTTCACTAAATTGTAACGGGCGGTAAGTTCTAGAAGAAGATAAACAAACAATCGGTTACTCCTTTCGAAAGTTAGTCCGAATTTACACTAGGCAAGTTTTTTCAGCAGCTTATCATCAAATTCTCTTTTGAACTTGCACGAAGAACTCAAAACGTTCAGGGAGAGTTTTTTCCTCCCTCTTGCCGACTGCCCCTCTCTCCAACAAAACGCCGATAATCTGCTGAACATTCAGCCAGTGTAAATCCGGACTTAAATTGCGCTTCAGCCAGACGGAAGAAGGACACTGTTCAAATGATTTAAAATGTCCTAAAAAGTATTTTCGCCGATTCCTAGATCACCTTCGATGTGTTCGAAGGAATGATACGAAATACTGGTATCCTCCTCCACTAAAATTCATCTCCAGAGAAATGTTCGGAAGGGCCCTTCTGGTTCCTTCCACACATGACGTATAATCGTATTACAACTGATTATATAGGGTGATCCAAATTCACGTTCTGTGAGGAATGTGTTTCGTGCACTTCGCTCAACTTATGGTCAACATAATCGAGTCATCAAAAATTGGACTCAACGGATGGACCATCTGAGACGCTGTTCCATGATGAAATGCCAAACAATACTTAACAAAAATAACATGACACGACTCACACGTGATCTGTCAAAAAAGGCTATTGAAAAAGTATCTCTACTTGGATCACCCTATTTCAGTTGTAATATTCAAGTATTTTAGGTGTCACTCACAATAGTAAATAACACCAAGTTATCTAACGGAACATTCCTGAAAATGAAATTTTTAACGGACCGTTTAAAGAGTTCGCTAGACCAACTGTCTGTAAGCCAACTTTTTCAATAAAAATAACTAACGAAGCTACCTGAAAACGGCCGTTAATGTATTTTGATGTGTTATTTTTAGTATAGTACGTTGCTCATTTGTTGGTCAAACACAAGGGCAGTCATCGCCCGTCTTCATGGCGTGAAGATAATATTACACGCAGCAACCCTAGGAGGTCGAATAATTGTACAACCTGGAAGATGTATTTTTAAAGAGCTACAGCTTTTCTAAAACTCTGGGTTTTTTTGCTTTTTATGAACTGAACCCACAACTAACCTACTGGGGCGTTCTCAGAAGGTATATATTTGCATTTTAAACAAAAATGGAACTATAGACATTTTCTATGAAAATACTTTTATTAATATTCATATTTCGGCAAAGAAACTACTACCCAAAACGCAATCCTCATCATCATCAGATGCTAAGTCATTAGTGAATTCATTGAAAAATTTGCCATTTGTATTGGAGTTCCAGATTGAGGATTCTTCATTACTACCGCCGTTCCGGACCTCTGGTCTGAAGTGATCATAAGAACATGAGGTGTATTGTGGAGATGGACATTCTAAAAATTCTTTACTGGGCTTTATATCGTAGTTATCTTCGAAGAAGCTAAAAATCTGTTCTTTTGATGTAAAAGAGTTGAATTCCAAACGTAGTTTACGTTTCAAATTTGAACCCCACATAAATGTCAAGTGGTGATGAAAACAAAGGAATTGCAAATTATCCCCGGCCTGTAACGTTTTAAACGCATTTTAGAAGCAATTTAATTTGAAATGGGAACTATATATCGTAATTACCTCTGCGGCAATATCCAACCAATCCTGTACACATTGTAGTGGTGTCGTTGTTGCATCCTTATACTCTGGATTAAAAAGGGCGGGATTCGATAGAAGACCTCGTGCAACCATAATCCCATCAGCCCTTGTCTGATCGTGTAGTTCGCAGGCTTGTTGCCACGTTCGTACGCTGCCATTGGCTATGAGGGGAATATTCAACGACTCTTTGACATCTTTTATCGCTGCGATGTTTAATGGTTCAGACGTCTTCTGCCACATAGTCCTGCCATGTAAAGTTAGAAAGTCCGCGCCACACATTTCTAATTGGCGGGCAAAGTCTACTGTCGATTTGCTCGATTCATGTTGCAACAGCCGAATTTTCAGGGAAACACTGAACTTTTCACTCACCGTCCTTCTTATCGTGCGTACAATGTCTTTCACCAGTTCGGGTTGTTTCAGAAGACCACAACCATATCCCTTAGATATGGCCCATGATTGAGGACAACCACAATTGAGGTCAATACCATCGACATATGGATAAACCAGTTGAGCGGAACAAGCGAATTCATGAGAATTAGCAGCTGCAAACTGCGCAATTACAGGGTCATCATCTGGAGCAGTTGTGAATTCATTTTGTCTAGCTTTCTCACTTCTTATAAATGAGTCGGATATAATCATTGGTGTAAAACGCAGCTGTACCTAAAAATGTTTTCCAGAAATATGTATGTTAGCAATTTCTTTTATGTTTATAGTGTACATTCCTACTCCATGTTTCTTTAGTAGACGTCGAAATTCCAATTTACTATATCGAACCATAGGTGCTGCCACACGAAGGAAGCCATCTATTGTTTGACCTTCTTTGAAAACATCGAGGATGTTGCGATGAGACCGACGATATGTTATTAATTCCATTGGAGTTTTAAGAAATGGTGAATTTATGGAATTTAGGAATTGGCTTTTGTCGCCGATGTGTTTTTATGATTTTGTTTTGATTGCATATTTTGCCATCGAATCACGAATCAGCTGTAGTAAAGGTGCGACTTAAACATATGACTTTGGCACACAAATTCGATTTAATGTACGACTTGTTGACATGCGATTAATTGCTTGTTCATTTGTTTTTGGATTACTACTTATCTCTTAATTTAATTTAATTTAAGAGCCTGTTTCTCTATGTCAAACGAAAGCGATGCGAACGAAAAACAGCTGATTTTAGACCTACAAACTGACGTCAGCCAGTATGTTTGCATTAGCTTTGTCGTTCTAAAACCTTTTAGTAGGTCTAAAATCAGCTGTTTTTCGTTCGCATCGCTTTCGTTCGACATAGAGAAACAGGCTGTTAATGTATTTCTTGACTTTCACTGTTTCGTCTCGACTTTCGTAAAACGACACTACAGGAGAATGAGAGATGAGACTACAAATGTTCAGTGAATGAGAGAGAAACCGCCGGATAGAAATATGTGGATAATGTGGCTAAAGTAACGAAGACCAAATAAAAATACGTGCCAAACATTTTGACATTTTATTTGACATTTCAAATCCACAAAGAAAGAAATAATCTTGGAGATTGGTGATTCGAGAAGCAATAACAAATAGTTTAGAAAAATTGTTCAAAAAATATCATCATCAAAATACAAAATAAACCGTCAAAATACAATTAAAGCAAATGACCATGTCAAGTGTGTGGTGGTGACTAATTCGAATTAGGTGTTAATCCCACGTAAACTTGAAGAAATCAATGAATATGAGTAAATACAAAAGATTCGTTAATTAACAAACAAAAAGAAGGGTGAAGACTGAAAACTCAAAGATAAAATCCTTGCTTTTGTTTCCGTGGTAATAATAATAATGCATTTCTCAATTCCGGATACCCAGGAGTTATTTTCCGAAACCACAGGCACAACCTACACAGGATACAATATATACATTAATGGAAGTTTTCATGCTTGTCTGCGCTACAAGCAACTCCACGCATTAAATGATCAATTGCGTAGGCAGGGTATTCCAATTGGCCAGATTATACCAGAATTTCCCCCGAAAAAATTTTTGCCTCTGACAAATACCCAAGTTGAAATCCGACGACAGGCCTTGGAGCACTATCTGCAATTGGTGGGACAGGATACGAGGGTCTCCAAATTACCAATTTTTCAACAGTTCTTCTTAAACTCTCAACTGGAAACTGCATTAGCAGAAGGAGTCTTTGAGGAGTACTTTGGCTATGGCGCTGAGGAGAATGGCTCTTCAGGTAGGGTCGAGGAGTTTATGCGTTGTGTTTGCTTAGAAGTCATACTACCTAATGGATATCAATTGAAAATCGATTGTTACGTATCAGACAATGCCACCTCTTTGTTGCGAAAGGCCTTATCTTGTGTACAGTTACCTGTGGAAATGATGCCATACCTTTGTTTGTTTTTGGTGCGTAGAGAATCTAAGGATTCGCTAGTTTTGCTGAGGAAATTGATGGATTTTGAGGCGCCGTTTGTTTCACGTCTATACAACCAGCCATGTCAAATACAGATCAGGAAAAGTTATTGGAATCCCGCCTATGATTTGGTGCTAATGAAGAACTCGATCGCTTGCAATCTACTCTTTATGCAGACGGTGTCAGAAATCGAAAGAGAGTGGATCATTGCTTCACCAGAGGTGCTGAAGAAATTAAAATCTCTTCAAGAATATGGAATGCATAAGGAATATGTGGATATGGCTCGCCAATTGCCATTATACGGCTGTTTACAATTTCTTGCCTCTACCGTGGACTATCCGGAACCAGAAACGACGGCTTTAATAGCTATTGGCAACAAAGAGCTGAGCATGAGAACTATGCAGCAGGATAAAATTCTGGAAACCAAATTCCGTGTTACACGAATGAGAGTGTGGCGCGTAACGGCCTTACACAACACGCAACATGCTGAAGGCAAGGAAAAAACTTCAAATCTGCAGCTATCCTTTGAATATCTAATGTCTAGGCAAAATTTAAGATGGATAACCATAAATAGCCCCCAGGCCATGTTAATGTCCGTATGTTTACAAGAGATGGTCAATGAGCTACTGAACTATAAAGACAATGAACAATTGACGAACAATTCAGCCGAAAATTTAGGCAGCTCAATTAACACCACTTGCTCATCATCCTCATCAGCGTCATCATTTACCTATCCCACGCCCACATCATCATGTTCGTCCTCTTCTACACCCACATCCAATTATGTACAATCCTATAATGACGAATCACCATCGTCCATGGCCGCTTGTGATAATTCGCCTTCGGAGGCACCGGTTAGGTTTTTAGCCCAACGAATTTTAAATAAACAAAATCCTCGAATCTCCAAACAACATTCCTACGGGGCGGTTTTCTATCGTAACTCATTGGCTCGAGAAGATTCGGTGCAAAATGAGGCTTTTGAAGGTATAGGAGATGACGATTTGTAAGTGTGTAAGGCTGTAAGGATGGTGCGATGGTCACATCCTTTTCTACTCTCTGCTGTATGTAATGACTAACTATGATGTTTACAGGTATTTATGGAATTTTTATTTTTTGAAACTTGATTGTTGTTCAATTGAATTGTGAGTTTTAAAATGCACATTTTTCTGGTGGATTATCATAAGGTGGTGTACACATGGGATGTAATTTGTTTTTAAAATGCAATGGTTTCTAAGAAGTGTCCTTAGGTTTACATGTAGATACATACATACTTACATATATACATTTATACAAAATTGTTTCTCTACTAAAGGAAAGGGATAAAAGAGTGAAGACTCATTTACAGTAGTGCTGGCGTAAATGTTCTGCGATAACATTATTTTAGGTCCAATTCATGATCTTGAGAATACTTGAATGATAAAGACTATATTTTTTTATTTTTAATAGTAACAACTTTACATTCTTGCCATTTATTTATCTGATATTTTGTATGGCAGCCCACAACGAAATTGATAATATTTTATCACCTAACAAGAAAATATAAATACATCGTTCATTAATAACCTTTGCAAAAGCAAAGATTTTGAAAATTCTTATTTTAAGAAGGAAAGTTCTGATTTTTTCCCACAAAAAGATTTCAGATCTGATGGGAATAACTATGTTAAAAATTTTAACATTTCAAATAAATTTTCTCATAAATATGATTTTACATGTTCCCAATCGGACATCAAGACCAAGAGGATATTCAATTTTACAAAACATAAAACATTTGAATGGAACTGTTTCGAACTGTTTCGTAGATACTGTAAAAAAATGATGCGTGCGAAATATTAGGTTTGTAACTTCAATACTTCGACTTCGGAATGTAGGAAATTGTAATTGTATGCCAATGATTGTAAACAGTGTTTTCATCGTAATTTCTGCAGATATAAATGCAGTGCCTCTATTGGAGAATAATTAATAATGGTAAACTGGAATAAAACCAATTCCCCGAGACCAGCTGAAAATATTTTGATTGACATCAGGACAATAAGCAAATCATGGAGAAATAATATTTTCTCGAGATAAAGACTAAATTTGTTATAGATGTAGTCATAGAAATCAACACCTCAGCATTTCAAATGCAGCTATAACAACAACAAAAGTTGTAACATCTATTGTGTTGAAATAACGAAATAATGTTTTTTGTCAAACCATTTATAATTTTTTGAACGGAACAATCATCTGAAATTGTGATCTCATGAATATAAAGTAACAGGTCGCATATTCATTAGAAAATTTTATTGATATGTTAATAAAATTAATGGCACTTATGAGAAAACTGAATTCAGACGTAATTTGATTTAAATGTAAGAATAAAAAAACAAAACAATCAGCGACCTACGTTAGAAAAATGCATTTCCAAATCCGAGTTAAAAATCGTGTCGATAGGGAAATCGGTGACTAGTCGTTGTAGCGTTTAAAGGATGCCTCGTTTCGAAATAAAATAATAATGTGTGGAAAAATTTAATTTGAAAATGTATTTTTAATGAAATAAAGCATTTAGCAATGATCCCTACCATGCCCGAAAATATTTCTGGGAACTCAAATTGGGCTTGTAGTCAAATTAAATACGAAATTTGAGACTAAAAGCATTGTAACATAGCTTTCAGGCCTGAAAACGAAGTCAAAATTGACCTTTGAAGCAATGCATTTCTTATTGTACTCTATTCGATCTCTTTAAGGAATCCAATAAAAAGAATCCTAATCGAAAAGATAAAAAGGGTGTTAATCGAAAAAAATATTGTTTTTAATAATTTTTCATATAAAATAATAAAAACAAACTTCTATAAAGTCCGTCCGCTATATTTTACATACATATCAATAGCCTAATAACATTGAAACCCAAAAACCTTATTGACTTTTGTCTTACAATGTGTGAAATAAATGAAAGTCTGCGTGAATAGAAACTATCCTAGGATTTTAGATTTCCAAATGAATGAATATGCCGTCGCTGAGTCATACTCAACGAAATAAAGTATTTAGTAAATGAAATGATTTTTAAATCTTTTAAACAGCCGTGTGTAGGCATCAAATTCGCTACGATTTTTCCAACTTTATATTGATCAAAATTAAAGTCGCATTTTATGGAAAAGATCAATAGCTAAATAAGAAATAAAACAGAATTTAAAAGTAAGAATACCATACATAGTGTACATTTTAAATAACAAAATACTAATTGTAGTAATACGGTGCAGTAAATATCAGCTGAAAAATAAACAATACCATTTACCCTTGTCAAATTAATAACAATTTTAAATAAAACGTGTAACAAATATTATTAATATCTGACGACACAGCCAGACATTCATGAAATGTAATGTAATGCCAAAAAGCAGCTGATACAATATTTAAAACATTATTTTAATAAAACAAATACCTAATGTTAACGTAGTAGGGCGTTATGTTACATATTCATTCGTAAATAATTGAAGTAGTCCAACTTCAATACGTATAGAATTAATTAATACTCGTACATCTGCAACTTTGTATAATCCGACTTCATCCAACAAACCAAACACTGTAATTTTTTAGAAGTCATGAGTCGTAAAAAACAGCCTGTTTCTTTTCTACATTTTGTTTAAAACAACGAAATTTCTTATGATTCTCTTTTAGATTTATGAAAATTTTTTAGAAAAAGCTCATTTGATTGCCAACAAGTTTTTAAAACGAAACTTTCAATTTACTTATATGTTAAGAAATATAAAAATAACAAAAATATTTAGAAAAAAATTATGCAAAAAACTTGTTATTTCTTCCAAAAATTATTATAATTCTTGTCGTTGGAACTACATTTTATATACATATACGATTTATATTATACATATAGTTATACATTCATATTATTTAAAACCTATCTTTTGTAAATGCATTTAATACATTTTTATATATACATACATACATTTAAATAAAAATATATATACACATACATATATACCTAAAATTAGTTTAAATATTTAACATTTACTATTTTTACTACTCAATTATAAATATAAATCAATATTTTAAAAATGTGTTATGTAAAGTTTTTATTTAATAAAACTGAACATTAAATATAATTTTTTTTGGTAGTAAATTTTTTATTTTATTACCAGCAAATACCCGCTGCTTTGCAAGCGCACATCTAAAATATCATTAGAGTTAAAAGTAATATTTAAATCGGAATTGATTGACTCCAACACAGAAATTACCACTAAAATGACACAGTACAGCACGAAAAAATAAAGGGGTTCTGACAATGAATTTTGTACGTGTATCGGCATTTGGAAAGATACAAACGAAATTTTATTTTAGGGGGTTAATATTTCTTCCTTTGGATTTTTCGCATATCTTTATATGAAACTGTAGACTCGTATGTGTTCTTTACATCTGAGATGTGGGGTATGTTCAGCAACTCTGTAGCAAATATTAAGGCCAATATTTTTGTGAATCCTATTAACCTCTTTCCATAATTAATGGTTCTAATTTTACAAATCGTAAAAACACCTCTAAAATAGGGATGAAATGTTCTACGAAAATGTTGGCTATCAATTTTCACTATAGGACTATATTAGAACACTATAAAGCCCAAAATTTAACACAAACACCAAAAAACAGTAAATTTTCAGTCAAAAACCTCTTTGGACTGTTTGTGCAATGATCTAGTAATCGAAACAATCCGATCCCACCCTTTATTTGAAGGGTCACTCTCGTTGCTAATATAAGAACGTGCACCAAATATAAATATAGTAGATTTAATAGACATATGTTGAATTTAAATGAAAAAATGAATTTATTTCCATAGAATCTACTAACAGTAATCTAGTACCACGCCCACGATCAACACTTTCTGAGGTATTCCAATTTTATAATGCCACACCCACTTTTGGCCCCGCCGATGAAAACAATCGTCATATTACCATCAATGGAGAGCGCTATCGTGTCATGTTAGAAAATTATTTTTGGCCAGAATTGCGGTAGTTGCCTTGTGCATTGCAACGTATGAATAAATGAATTGAAATTGGATAAGCTAGACAGCGCCGATATGTGGTTTCAACAAGACGGTGCCACTAGCCACAAAGCAGGCGTCACAATCGATTTACTGAAAGGCAAATTCGGTGCCACATCAAGTCACTGGTCTATGCCAACAACTTTAGACGAGCTCAGAGACAACATCCAACGCGAAATTGCCAACGTTCCGGTAGAAATGTGTGCAAGAGTTTTGGAAAATGTTGTCCACAAAATAGATAGCGGTAGGTCATATGACCGAAATCGAATTTCATTCTTAAAATGTAACATTTGCATTATACCTGGAATAAATTTGAACTCTATCGGGTCTGTTCTGTAGCAAGGTGATTTGAAATCACGGTGATTTTAAAATCACCGGCGACTTACAGTCACTGTTGGAGTTCGAAATCGCCCGGTTTATTATGCATAGCCTCCCAAAAAAGATTGTTCGAAATATGTTCGGGTGATTTCAAACTCCAAAAGTGAAGTTAAGTCGCCGGTGATTTTAAAATCACCGTGATATCAAATCGCCGTGATTACAGAACAGACCCGTATATCTTAAATTATCTGTGTTTATTTATTTATTTAATATCAATACATAGAAAGCCCAAAAAGGCCAATTAATTTTTAATATATAAAATTGTTATGTCCTTAATGGAAACCCCTTCACCAACTGACCCCAGCAGACGTTTTCCAGCCCGTTATGTTTGGGATATATTTGTTTGTTATTCACTGAAATTTTTTCAAAAATGCATACACTCCGAGTTTCAAAAAAAAATTACCATAAAAATGTATATTGGACATTAGTCCACCACAGCGCAATCTGAGGGTTAGAATCATACACACAAACTATTGAAAGAGAAAAACCACATATACATTTTATATTTCAGTTAAATCATTTCATGTATAATTGGCCTTTTTGGCTTTCTTTGTATTGATATTGAATAAATAAATAAAATAATAAATCGCTCTGAAAATAACTTGACCACTCCGCAACCTGAAATTATACACGTAAACCAAATTTTCTTTGAAGAATGTTGTAATTTACCTTTAATTGGCCTACAGGCTTTAAATTACATTAAGTGTGCAAAAGAAAAATCATACATTTTATTTTAGTTTAGCTATTACACTTTATTCCAACATATAATTTATTTATACCAAAAACAATATAATTTAAGAAGACATTCCTTCCTGTAGCGAGTAATTAATTGTCAGTTACGAACGAATAGGAATGTGATTCGAACGAGTGAGGATTTTCGTGGATTTTCAGACCGTTTTTCCCGAATTTTTTGTAATTGTCAGAGTGAGATTTTTCGCGGATTTTCAGACCGTTTTTCCCGAATTTTTTGTAATTGTCACAATTAAAAAATTAATATTAATCGATAAGTGCAAAAAAAGTTCAATCAATGTTCGCGGAATACTGTTTTTTCGCGTGTTACAATTCATTCATATTCGTTCGTAACTGATAGATTTTGACGTTTCGGCCTGAAGGAATGTCTTCTTAAATTCTATTTGTCTTTGATTTATACAAAAGATTAAATGCTACAAATCATTTATTGATTTTAGGAGAACAAAAAGTCAATTGTACCACCTTCCTCATTTTCATCGTTTGAATCAAAAGTAAAATTATTTGTATCAAAATCCATAAAGTCCAAACTGTTGGATGCATTAGAACCGCCCTTTTGTTCCTTAGATGTAAAATCTAAACAACCGGATAAGTTGTTATCTTTACTTGTAACCACCTTGTGTTCCATTGAACTTTCAACGTTACTCTCTTTTAAAAACGAATTAAAGTCTTTTAAAAAATGTCTTGACGAGGTTGGTGTTCCCGATTCAGATCCCGACGAACCCATGGGAGGCGATGAGGATTTTAGCAACTCCTCGTAAAATGTCTTTGAAAAATTATCACGCCTTTTTAGCACCTCTGGAGTAGTTGGCGGTGGCATTATTTCTTCATCACTTTTTTTACTTATTTTTGAATTTTGTTCATTTGGTATATTTTCTTTCCCTTGAGGGTTTTCTTGATTATTAGCAAGAGTTGGCATTGGTGGTTTTATAACTATACACTCCAATATATTAACTTTGGATTTATTACCAGGCATACTCTCTTGTTCATTGACAGTTTTATTATCCTCATCTACGTTTGATTTTGTTTCAATTTCACTACTGCCTGAAGGTGTTAGTAGGTCAACAACAGGAATTTCCTCTTTCATTTCAATGTCTTCAGTTTCCTCCACTGTTTGGTTTGAATGTGGCATGGCTATTATAGTATCTTGTGAATCATCCGAAGCGGTATCTGAAGCTGTATTATCTGTGTAGTCGACAAATTCAAATTGTTCCTCCAATTGCAGTTTGAAGCGTACATGTTTGGTATGTTTCGTTGTAATGGATTGATTAATTTCCATCGAATTATCTTGACTATTGCGTAGAATGGATTTCACCATAATATTGGTGGTATTTTGAATAACTGTTATTTCAGGTTTAATTTCGTGCTTTGTGAGATCTTGATTGAACGATCGAAGTATTTCAGCAAACGTCGGAAATTTCGGCATGTCATTGTTGAATGTTTGCAAAACTGTAGAGGGAGACGGTGATTCAGTATTGTTATTATTAGTGAGGGAACATCTGTATGGCATTAGGAAACTGAAATTCTGCAAGAAACAATTTTAATATACATATATATTATGTTGTTAAAAACAAAAAAAGGTCGTTTAATTTAAAGTAAATTGTACCGACGACGTCTATGTATAATAAATCCACATACCTTTTTTTCAGCCTCTTCCACTTGTTGCATTAGCTCCGACTTTCTTTTTAATAGACTTTCCAATTTTTCTCCATACTCCTGCATGTTTTGATACTAATCAAAGAGATGTACATGTATTTTAAATATTTGTAATTGTATTAACGGTATCTATACTTACCTTCATTCTTAAATTATTTATGTCTCTGCGATTTTCAGCCAAAGTGACAATCAAATCATTTCGCTTCTCCTTTGCTCTATCCAGCCGCCCAAAACCTTTTTGTAACGAAATTTCAAGTGATTTCTTACTATGTTCCATGGTGTTTTTAGCTTCTCTGTTGGACCTTTCAACTTTACGATATCTCTGTACTACATCACGCTGTTCCATTTTATCGTGGCTTTTTAATATGGCCACTGTGTAATCTTGCATCTGTTGCCATTCTTTTCGCCAATTTTGTTCCATTTGCATATGATTACACTGTAGAATTTTTATAAAATCTATTTGCGAGATCGCATAACGGATATTAGTGCAACTCTCCATGAGTTGCATATTGGTATCTTCGATGGAAGGTTCTTTGGGTAGTTGATTTAGAGGCTCCATCATTGTTTTTACATTGAAAAGTTCAATCTGAAGACGTGTTTGTTCGCGTTCACTGTCTGAGAGAGATGAAAACGGTATAAAATACTGATGCAGCTTTTTTCCATTCAAACTAATTACGATCACTTGCACTTTGGTGTACTTTTCAAAGTAGTTGCCTTAGCATACATAACCTCAAAATTTGATTCGATTTTACCTTCCAACTCTTTCTCCAGCAAAGAATTTTCTCTTTGTAATTCTTCGGTTTCTTTTAGTAATTCCTCCACTTCTGGATCCTCCTCGCAGAATTTTTGCACAATTCCAATAAAAGTACTCCAATAACTCATTTTTTTATTAACACTATGCGTCTTGTTTAATAATCACAGAGAAATTAAAATAACGGTAAAAGAAACGGGAAGCGAAAAATATAAGGGAAAGTCACACGCTCTTCTTCTTACGTCTTCGACAGTCAAGCTGAATGGTAGCATATCAACTACAGGCTGGATTAGGCAAACGTAACGGCAACGACCGCGTTACGTATCGAAACAACTGATTCAATCTGACTAAAGGCCAGGTTAGGCATACGTAACCGTAATTTATCTTTACCGTTGCCGTAACGTTGCCCGTTTGAGCGATTAGACAACGTTGAGATAACGAGTCATATGTTCTGACAACAACAACACATAAGTAAACAAAAAAGCCTCGATTTCTTTTTGTTTTGGTTTATTAAAAATGAAGTTAAAAAGATTGTTTATAAATTTGTGTTTTTTAAATCTGTGCAGAATTTACAATTAAAGTAAATCAAAAAAATATCGTCGGATAAGAAGATGGGGTGGACGTCCTATAAACAATGGCAAAGAGATTAGCAATAACACCACTGTATGTCAAATATTGCTTTATCCTATGATTCCAAGTTGGGAAATATTAACATTCTATTCTTTACAATTTTAGATATTTGTGTCACGGTTGTTCCATACAATCGATTGCATGGAGTCACAGGCTGGGGAAAACAACAATGCGAAATATTTTTTTAGAATACAGTGAAGTTTTGTGGCGCTTGCTTTCGCCGATTTATTTAAGTGAACAACTACACAGCAGTACAAACACATTGCCAATGATTTTCAACAAATGTGGGATATGCCGAATTGTGTGGGAACCTGCGATGCTAACTATACATTCATATCAGTTAATGTTGGAAGTTATGGCAGCCAACACGATGGGGGTATGTCCATTAAACTTCTATTTAATTATAATCTATTTTAATACAAACAATTTCCATTTCTTAATTTAAATTAAATACAGCTATATTCCAGTACTCTCCGTTTGGCCAATCAGTACCTGTACCTCCTAGTAAACCATTATCGTCAGCATCCTCTGAAGCCTTTCCTCATTTTTTTATTGGCGATGCGGCATTTCCCCTGAGGAATATCCTTGGTCTAAGTCAACAACTATAGACGAGCTCAGAGACAACATCCAACGCGAAACTGCCAACGTTCCGGTCGAAATGTCGCTGTTGACGGGCTCGTGATGGTCATTTGACCGAAATTGAATTTCATTCTTAAAATGTAACATTTGCACTACACCTGGAATAAATTTTAACTCTATATCTTAAATATTCTGTGTTTTATTAATACTTTTACTTATGTCTATTTTCATTGAAGTCCCTCTTCAGCCAAATCCAATCCAATCTCTATCTATAAATAAGTCCACGTTTGTAGAGACGCTTATATTGCTGTCAACTTAACCCACAATGAAGAAGATTGGCGCAATGATTGTCTCGTACTGTCGCCAAAAGAATCCTGAAGCAGATTATAAATTTAATTTTTAATGGAGTCAGCCGCGATCTTCATAAAACTCACTTGTGACGCCCAGCTCCTTGCCAATTTGCTTCCAAGCTTCTCGCTTTTTTTCAGATATCCTATATGCTGGATTATATTTATTGTATAAATACTCGTGCGACTGCACCAATGAAATCAAATATTCGTCTTTCATGTTTATTTGCACTTTTAAAAAACAAATAATTAATAAATTATTTTCTTTACTTTTCTCGGTGAACATACAATTGTAATTGTAAACAACATGTAGTATCAGCTGTTGTCAAATTGTACGCAAACGGAACGTCCAATTCTGATTTCAACAGATTCAGCCGTCCGTTTACGTTTCGTTTCCGTTGGCTAATCGTTTACACCGACTTCCGTATGACAGATTGAATCAGCTGATTCGTTACGCTACGGGGGCGTTACGGTTAAGTTTGCCTAACTGGGCCTTAAGTCACCATTTACATGATACTTTTCTTTTAAATAAGTGTACTTACGTTTCGTTGGTGAGATGGGCGTTTTGTTGGTGAGAGGGGCGTTTTGTTGGTGGGCGGGGCAGTCGGAAAGGGGTGGGGGGAGTATGCCGTACTCAATGTTTTGTGTTTTTCATTCGCAGTGATGTTTATTTTGATATTCCGTTTTATGTAATACTAGCAAAGGAAAAAAAAATAATTTTAATATTAATAAAATATATTTAAAAAAAAACAATTGCACAACTAAATGCATATTTTAAAGTGGCAGAATATTAGAATAACAGAAGAAGCAACAATGAAATAAGTATTGTAGAAAAAAAGTACGTCGTGTGAACGCAAACAGAAGTTTAAAAGAGAATTAGCCGGTAATTTGCTTAAAAAAGTATCGTGTGAATCAGGACTTATATTGGCAATCCTGCATATAAATATTTACAAAATATATTAGGCGTGTTTTCGTTACAACACAGGTGTTTAATTTGTATGGGGAGCTAAGCACTTTTAAGCATTATTAGTTCCAGATGAAGTTTGGTGCTTGTGTTCCTGTCTTAATCGAGTATGGTGTTGCCAGATTGGGCATCCTATTTTTCGCAGTATGGCACCTCATTTTTGGAGAGAATGTTGTCAATTATTCCGAATTAACGGGATGAAGAAGAACAGAAATGGAAAATTGTTTCAATATTTGCAAATATTGAAACAATATTTCGCACTGTTCTTTCTTCGCAACTCGTGACATCATTGTTACCAGATAGTGGAAATCCGCAACCTACCGCTTATGCGCCATCATAAGCGGTAGGTTGCGGTTCGTTGCAAAGTGCTAAACTAACAGCCTGTTTCTCTATCTCGAACGAAAGCGATGCGAACGAAAAACAGCTGATTTTAGACCTACTAAAAGGTATAAGAACGACAAAGCGAATGCAAACATACTGGCTGATGCCAGTTTGTAGGTCTAAAGTTAGCTGTTTTTAGTTCGCGTCACTGTCCTTCGACATATAGAAACAGGCTGTAAAATTGCTAGCTTGTAACGAAAACATGCCTATTGTAAATATATGAAATTGTAAATTTTTCGAAATTATGTGGCGTATTCGAAAGCGTATTTGGTTGGGTAGCTGCAAAACTATACATTTGAACTCGATTTTGACAGACGCCGTACGCTTTCACTCGTATTTAAGGGCATCTCTTAAATACCGGTGAATTGCATCCGGCGTCTGTCAAAAGGCCGGGTTAGGCATACGTAACCGTAATTTATCTTTACCGTTGCCGTAACGTTGCCCGTTTGAGCGATTAGCCAACGTTGAGAAAACGAGTCATATGTTCTGACAACAACAACACGTAAGTAAACAAAAAAGCCGCGATTTCTTTTTGTTATGATTTACTAAAAATGAAGTTAAAAATAATGTTTATAAATTTGTGCTTTTAAATCTGTGTAGAATTTACAATAAAAGTAATCAAGAAAATATCGTCGGATAAGAAGATGGGGTGGACGTCCTATAAACAATGACTGGGCGAAAGCCGGACACTAGAATGTCTATGGCAGTTTTTAATTTGTTATTAATATTAATAAAATATGAGTTAACTACGCCAAAGCAACGGATTAGACCGGCAGCGAGACTAGCAATAACACCACTGTATGTCAAATATTGCTTTATCCTATGATTCCAAGATGGGAAATATTAACATTCTATTCTTTAAAATTGTAGATATTTGCGTCACGGTTGTTCCATACAATCGATTGCATGGAGTCACAAGCTGGGGAAAACAACAATTCGAAATATTATTTTAGATTGCAGTGAAGTTTTGTGGCGCTTGCTTTCGCCGATTTATTTAAGTGAACAAACTACACAGCAGTACAAACACATTGCCAATGATTTTCAATGTGGGATATGCACAATTGTGTGGGAATCTGTGATGCTAACTGTACATTCATATTAGTTAATGCTGGACGTTATGGCAGCCAACACGATGGGGTCCATTAAACTTACATTTATTTATAATCTATTTTAATACAAACAATTTCCATTTCTTAATTTAAATTAAATACAGCTATATTTCAGTACTCTCCGTTTGGCCAATCAGTTATTTTAGGTACAGTACCTCCTGTACCTCCTAGTAAACCATTATCGTCAGCATCCTCTGAAGCCTCATTTTTTTATTGGCGATGCGGCGTTTCCCCTGAGGAATATCCTTGGTCTAAGTCAACAACTTTAGACGAGCTCAGAGACAACATCCAACGCGAAATTGCCAACGTTCCGGTCGAAATGTGTCCAAGAGTGGTGGAAAATTGGGTCCAAAGAATAGATCGCTGTTGACGGGCTCGTGATGGTCATAGGACCGAAATTGAATTTCTTTCTTAAAATGTAACATTTGCACTACACCTGGAATTTGAACTCTATATCTTAAATATTCTGTGTTTTATTAATATATAAAATTCGTATGTCCTTAATGGAAAACCCTTTACTTATGTCTATTTCCACTGAAGAGGGACTCAGCCAAATCCAATCCAATCTCTATCTATAAAGAAGTCCACGTTTGTAGAGACGCTTATATTGCTGTCAAATTAACCCACAATGAAGAATATTGGCGCAATGATTGTCTCGTACTGTCGTCAAAAGAATCCTGAAGCAGATTATAAATTTAATTTTAAATGGAGTCAGCCGCGATCTTCATAAAACTCACCTGTAACACCCAGCTCCTTGCCAATTTGCTTCCATGGTTCTCGCATTTTTCCGATATCCTATATGCTGGATTATATTTATTGTATAAATACTCGTGCGACTGCACCAATGAAATCAATTATTCGTCTTTCATGTTTATTTGCACTTTTAAACAACAAATAATAAATAAATTATTTTCTTTACTTTTCTCGGTGAACATACAATTGTAATTGTAAACAACATGTAGTATCAGCTGTTGTCAAATTGTACGTAAACGGAACGTCCAATTCTGATTTCAACAGATTCAGCCGTCCGTTTACGTTTCGTTTCCGTTGGCTAATCGTTTACACTGATTTCCATATGACAGATTGAATCAGCTGATTCGTTACGCTACGGTGGCGTTACGGTTAAGTTTGCCTAACTGGGCCTAAAGTGTTGTTGTATGCACAGAAAATAGGATGAAATTTGAGTTTGACAGACGCCGGACGCATTCACTGGTATTTAAGAGATACCCTAAGATATACACTTAAATACGTTGTGATGATTACTATAGTGAAATTCGATTACTCACATAACCGTACTCGTGGTGAAAATCGAAACTGTCCCCCTAATCTGTCAAATCAACGCCGTTCTTCGAGTTGAATTCGTGGAGTTTTTTCCTGACTTGGATAAAAATAAAGCTAGGAATTTCTATTAATAAACAAATAAATAATAATAAGTCGAATAAATAAAATAAAGCATCGATTTTGCTCTAGTGAAGTAAACACAATTTCACGGAAACAACCAAATCCCTGTGAGAAAAAGGCCACCTATCCCTATCAAAACACAGCCAGCCGCCGTACACACACATCCATACATATACATCCACCATACCCATAGTCTTCGTTGTCGTCGTACAGAAAAAAGAAAACAGCAGCAGAGCAAGATAACAAAGACTATTCGCAATAAACAAATGAAGAAAATTGCATTTTCCACAAAATACAAAAAATAATAGAGAAGAGAAAAACACGATAGGAAATATTGCAACAAAAAAACCCAGCAACAACAACAAAGAAAAACAACGCGGAAATAACTGCGGACGATAAAAGATTGCGTGTCTTTTGAAAAATATTTTATTAATTATTAACAAAACAACAACCCCAAACACATCTTACAAAAATGGATCGCGGGTAAGTTTGCAACTAAAAATTGAGTTACATTATATGAAAGGGAAATGGGAATTACATTAAAAGGGGTGTGCGTACATACAATACATCACGGTGAAAATTCAATATTTGGGGGAAAAAACATTACAACTTTTGATGTTATCGACAAAAAGACAATTGGCTATGTTAATCGAATGTGAGGGAAAACAAGAAAGAAAAATTGTGCCAAGGTCTTTTATAGATTTTCTCATCGCTTACATACGAGTACGCTTAAAAATTAGGGCCATTTCGGGGTTCATTTACACTTGTGTTGTTCTTCTATGGTGATGGGTGAGGGGGTGGGGAAAAGAGGCGGCAGGCGGGGAGTCTTCTCGTTTTGTTTGTGGTACTGTTTAATTTTATAATTAGAGTGTAAGAGGTGATAGTAGTCGTATTTTTATAAAACCTCATTAGACCTTGTAATGGTTTTCCACCATCGACGATGACGCCGCCGCATTGTTTTCTCGTCTTTTTACTTTTCTTACACACGTTTGTAGTTCATTATTCTGACTGACTGCATTTAGGTATGTTATTGTTTTTTTATAATTTTTTTTATATATATATTTATATACATACCTACGTACATACACACGTTTGGCAGTGCGAATCAAGTATCAATTATTAGAGATCATGTAATTTTATTGATTGCATATACCAACAACTACTACACAGTACGTGAGTAAACAGGTTTTGTTTATCGTAGTTCCCTCCCCCTGCACCTTGCGGGCGGGTGTTGCTGTGATGGTAAGGCTGTACATGAACATATTGAATTTGAAAGAGTATGTTTAACAAGGAATTTTTATTTCGGATGATTTCTGTGACAGATTAGAAACACTAGTATCAAAGTGCATCTCCAATAAAACATACTTATCTTCCATGCATTGGATCTATGAAGCATTGAAAAATGTCAAGATGTGTAACTTTAAGTCTGTATAAAAAGATAAGTAGCACAAAATAAAATGTTTAGAAAAGCCGGAAATACGGATGTTTAATTATGAACAAAATTTCGCTGATATTAATTTACGAAAATTTGCAAAATTCCCATTTCTTTAAGAAAGCCTCAAACATTTTAAATTGTGTTTTATGTCACTCTTGAAGTGAGTGAGCGATATGTATGTAGTTACGATTTTGCTTCTGAATAGATCAAGACACTTTTCAGGAGCCTTAAGTAGTATACATTCATGCATATTCTTCGACCTATCCCTCTTCTTTTACTCATCTTGCAATGAGTATTCAGGACGAATATAATGGACCACGTCCATTAGGACGGCGTCCTTAATCTAACCTTACCTAACTTATATTGTAGGTAAACAATTTAAATGCTAAAAACTGTCTTAGTTTAATTATTAAATTCTAGATCAAACTTCGTAAATTTCATTGTTCTTCCTTTACTTGCAGTTCTGGACGTTATTCATACAATCGCCGTGAAGGTGGTCAACGCGGTGGCAATGGCGGCGGTCATAATCAACACCATAATAATCATTCAAATTCATCCCTATCATCGTCCTCATCATCATCGCTTTCTTCGACTTCAAATAATCATAATAATAATCATTATGATAATCATAATTCATACAATACACGTAATACAACAAATAATTCCTCGTCACATTATTCAAATAATTCATTGCAAAATAATTCAACTTCTTCATCGTCGTCGATGTATACAAATACAACAACACATATAAGCAATAATATAGCATCAACAGCCCGCGAACCGCTAACACAACATGATGAGCTTATACGTTATATAAGAGAAGCATGGACAAAAGTAAGTACACGATTACATATTTTTGATTGTCATTTTTTAGAATGATAAATATTTTCTATTTCCTTTACTTTCAGGTTAGTGAACAAAGTACATCTGTTCGATACAACGACACTGATAATCAATTAAAAAACTTTAAACCATTTAATTTGGAGGAGTATTGGGGCCAGCGAGTGGTTCAGAACATACACATCTCTTCTCATGGTCACCAATAAGAAGTCGTCGTCCCCTATTATAAGCAAACACAATAAAAATGTTTTTAGACAACATTAGTTATTTAATGGCAAACAACAACAGCAACAGATTAAAAACATAACATACAACAATTATAAAAACAAAAACAGAAAAGATATTTTGACAAAAACACATATACATTTGTTGCAAAAAAACAAGAAAAAAATCTTAACAATAATTACATTTAAATATGACAGATAAAAAAACCTTAAAAAAGGAAACTGAAAAATATCTTAAAATTCCTTTAAAGAACAATATAATTGATATTTATTCTTTGGAAAGAAAACAAACAACATTTAAAATTATGCATACATATATAATCTAAAAGAAATTTAAATTATATACAGGGTAAATTTACAACTTCTTTGGGTCTGTTAATTTTTGTTATTTTTTAAATGCAACAGCGACCAGGAAGGAAAAGGGTAATGGTTTAATTTTAAAAATAGTTACATTAATATGAAAAATACATACGAACATGTATGAATTTGGTGTACATGCATATGTTGTGTACTTTTTAATTAGTTTTGTATTTTTATAAAAATATAAGAAACAAAAAACTAGAATCTATTAGCATTTTATTGGGTTTCAAGCATTTGTCTTTTTGTAAACGAGTATTTCATAAAATACCTTAAACTGCCATTGAAAAGTATACAATTATCTATTTGTCATTATCAACAACACTCGATTCGATTTGCAAGCGATGAACATCAATGCATTGAAAGAACAGAACTTGTTGTGTCTTTGACCCTGTATATAATTTATATCTCGTTCGATATATAAGCAATAGTATATTAGTATTTAACAACAATATTACAAAAGAATCATTCTTCTGCAAACACCAATATTTTTAAATCAAAACAATGACAAATGGTACATTTATTTTTAAAAAAAATATTCCCCAGAACACAACCACACACGTACATACATATATATTTTCAACTTATTTAAACTACACCACCGCCCCACCCAAAAAACCCCAGTCCCGGGTAACCATTCCTCTTCTCTAATTTATTATTTTTTTAATTAACTTTTTACAACGTATATCCTTGTTTGTGTGTTTTTAGACCTTCTTTTTATTTCGTTTAATTTTGTATGTTTTTTATGTACTCGTCCTTTTTTTGTAAAGGTATTTATTAAAAGAAAACAAAAATCTTAAAGAAATCTGTTTGTTTTTTCGAATGTTGATAGAATTTTCTTTATAAAGTTTCAAAAATACATTTAAATACTTTTCAAAAATAAACGACATTTATTTTATTTCACCGTTCTAAATGTTTATCAACAAGATAAGATTATAATTCTACCAACCGCCACAGCCACACTTTTCACTCCATTAGAAATACTTGAATACCTCTATCCCTCATAACGGTCGTGACTATAGACAGACGATATCTCGGATATTTTCGGGTCACCGATGGGACATTCAACCACGCGAGGCTACAGCAGATGTAGTCTGGCAGGGTGCGATGTTTTTAGATATTTTTTTACTGTAGGATGAAGGACTATGTGTACAAACGATGGCTTTTTGGAGCGCTTTCGGTCCATGCCAGGGCCCATCATCAGCAAGGTTCTCGATTGCACTCTAACGTATTGGGCAAATTAAATGTAGGTATTAGCATGTAAGATTATAACCACAGTTATAATGTAATTATTATGAGGGGTGTAGTAGTTAAGATATCCTATGACGCCCTAATGCAAATGATGTAACTGAATCTATATCAAAACCTGACTCACCTGGGGAATCAAGCTACAAACATCCATCGGATGAGAAACAATAGCAGTAATCATCCAATAGGCATGAATCCCAGGTCCCAGGATGTCCCCGCAACGGTCTCCACAAATACACCAAAAGCCAACACGGTGCATAGGAATCCCTACAATCCAAGTCACAAAGGTTTTGTTAGTGAAGTAATGGGAGTAGTAAGTAATGCGCGCACAGGGACTAGGGCCCATACGTGGCCGTATTTAAAACTTAAACAAAGCGACGGAAAACGGCAAATCTTCCTTCATCTACAGTTTTGGGAAAAAGTACAGAAAAAACTCGCCCGTGTGTTTCGTAGATGTAAAATACAAACGACAGGCTAAATTGTTATCGTTATTTGTAACTTGGGTAATTCCAATGCAGTTCGAACAACGCCAAAAATGACGTCTTTTAATAAACAAAATTTAGCACAATAATACTAGTGAATATTTTGGCGTTTTTAAATTTTCTTTTTCTAAAGTTCATACCTCGGGGATATTGCTCCAAATTACCATTTTTTAAATTGTCATCTTAACCCCTTCTCGTATTTCGAAGATATTGATACTGCTATGAACTGACTATGAAAAGACTCTAAATGGAGCTTTGATAGAACTAAAATATATAGAATTTTATTGAGTCAATTTTAGACATTTTCTTGTATATTTTTATACGTATTGTTATGTTAAAAGCAAAATTGTAGATAATAAAATAAATAAATAATAAATCGTAGATCTATAAAATAGCTTTTACACGAGCTTGTTACAGTCGTTGTTAAGCATTATATAAACAAATCAAGCATTGTTCGAACACTACACATTTTTGTGAAATTTTATAACGTCCGATATAACGAAGATTGGGTAAACGCATTCTTATAAATCTTTTTAGTATCTACAATTATGCTGATAGCGATGGAATTCGAAATACGTATATTTTTGAAATAATTGCAATATGTGGCAAAATACATCCTTGGAAATGGATTCACACTCGGCAATTTTTTCCAAGCAAGTGTCAAAGTTTGTGGGAGCGGGAGGCAGGC
The DNA here is from genome assembly GCA_963930755.1 of Eudasyphora cyanicolor. Classification (NCBI taxonomy): domain Eukaryota; kingdom Metazoa; phylum Arthropoda; class Insecta; order Diptera; family Muscidae; genus Eudasyphora; species Eudasyphora cyanicolor. The sequence continues at coordinate 12,596,472 of OZ005737.1, forward strand.
GAAAATAGCTCTCTGCCTCTCTCGCCAACAAACTGTGACATTTGCTTAGAAAAAATTGCCGAGTGTGAATCAGGACCATGATACAATAATTGTAAAGGTAGTCTCATAAGCCCAACAACAAAAAGTCCGGTACAACCCTGCGTATTTTTGCCATTTTGGTTGTCAAATTGAACTGACAGATAGACGTCAGTGACAGAGTGAGCACAACAACAACAATTCAACAACAAACTCGGAATTTTGTTTGTTAAATAACAAAAGTTAGTGAAGAAAAATAAAAATCTCATAAAATCTCGATTTTGATTTTTGTTATGGTACTGGCCAAGGTACGTCATCGAAGAGAAGACGTAAAAAGTGCAGTAGTTTGAGATGTGATGTGGCAGTTGCAGTAGCAGCTAAATTCTTCGCCAAGAATTTGGAATCTTGGGCTACAGCAATGCAAAAACCACAAAGGCAACGAAAAGGAATTGTTTGCAAGAAAACAACGAGTACTAAAGACAACGGTTCTCCTCCCCCTTATCGAGTGTACGCATACGAGTGTACGCATACAAGTAACTACTCGGTTTGCTTGTTCCAGTTGGATTTTCAAATCCTCGACATCCATTTGAAGTTTTCTAATTTATTTTTTGTTCCCTGACGCTTGTCTCTGCATTTCCGAATAAATCGTAATGTGTCTAGGCGGAGTTTAAATTTTTATGTACAAAATGGTTTTAAATTACGATTTTGAAAACTTACTCTGTCTGTGTCTCATTGTCTACGAGTTCTACAGTGTATTCAAAATCGATGCATCTAGAGGTAGTGTTAAATAGTATACATATACAATAAAATAAATTTAATGAACGAGCAACTGTGGTCAATATTAATATTTATTAGAAAATTAAAGCCGTAATTGATATTTAATAACGAATGTACAATATGTGCCGCCATAGAGTGATGAAGGAAGTATTTAATTTTATAATCTTACTCTGTTTCTGTTCGCATATCTGTGTATTCCAAGGGATTTTCAGGAAGAATACTAGAAAAAGATTTGTAAATAAAAATTTAAAAAATTTATTTATTTATACTGATATGTTTCTTACTAACCCAAAGGACATATCCATCTCGTCATTAAAATTAATGTCGGAGCTATCGATGGAAAACTGACACTAAATTAGAAAAAGGACATAAATATTCATTGCTTCCAATACTGGAGTTACTTACTCTAGAGGTGGCGTTTGACACAGATCAGACACAACAAATGGTATTGCATTAGTCAATAGCACGCTCTTTTTTGCTCCTCTTACAATATCCGAGTGCAAAAAATTATTGTCGCAGATGAACTGACCGCTTTCTAATGCAATACCACTAGCCTGACACCACTTCCATCGGAGCTCTCCATCTTTAGGTATTTTGAAAAACGACATGGTCATCACGTTTGTCACAAATGCGACACTTGCGCATTTTTTCTTATTAGAAAAGTATTAATTTTTTAAAATAAAAACAAACACACAATATAATTTTAAAACAACAATAATTTTTTATTGTTTTCTCCACTTTATATTATATTTTTTCACTCAGTCTTATTTTTTTTACTTCCTATTACTTTTTTCCATTTCAATTTAAACTCATACGTTTCCTTTTTTCGCTCTCCACTGCTGTCAAAAAATGTAAACAAACACTTGGAATGTAAACAATGAGATTGACAACCAAAATGCTGTCAAACACGCCAAAATAAAAAAATTGTAATCAGCTGTTAGCTTGAGACTACCTTTACAATTATTGTATCATGATCAGGACATAGCGAATAGGAAAAATTACAAACTAGAGTAAGTTTTATTTATTACTACGAAAAAACAGTTTTATTAAGAAAATAGTTGTAAACAGAAAAATCATCACAAAAAGGCATTTTTTTCACCACCAATAAAATACATTAGGCATGTTTTCGTTACAAGCTAGCACTTTTAGTTTAGCACTTTGCAACGAAAACAACTGACTTCCACTAACTGGCACATAAGCAATAAGTGTCGGATTTTCACTATCTGGTAGCAAAGGTGTCATGAGTTGCGAAGAAAGAATGGTGCGAAACAGACAAAAAATTCGTGAAAAGTATTTATAAAACATATATTTACTATTCTATGTTCAATTGTTTACACTCTTTTTGCAAATATTAAAATAATTTCCCATTTTTCTTCTTCTTCTTCCCGTTAATTCACAATAATTGATAAAATCTCTCCAAAAATGGGATGCCATATTGCTAAATATAGGGTGCCCAATCTGGCAACATCATACTCGATTAAGACATGAACACAAGCACCAAACTTCATCGGGAACTAATAGTGCTTAGCTCCCCATACAAATTAAGCACTTATGGTGTAACGAAAACACGCCTATTATGCATGTTTTCGTTACAAGCTAGCAATTTTAGTTTAGCACTTTGTGCCGAAAACAACTGACTTCCACTAACCAACACATAAGCAATAAGTGGCGGATTTTCACTATCTGGTAGCAATGGTGTCATGAGTTGCGAAGAAAGAACAGTGCGAAACAGACAAAAAATTCGTGAAAAGTATTTTTAAAATATATATTTACTATTCTATGTTCAATTGTTTACACTCTTTTTGCAAATATTGAAATAATTTCCCATTTTTGTTCTTCTTCTTCCCGTTAATTCACAATAATTGATAAAATCTCTCCAAAAATGGGATGCCATATTGGTAAATATAGGGTGCCCAATCTGGCAACATCATACGCGATTAAGACATGAACACAAGCACCAAACTTCATCGGGAACTAATAGTGCTTAAAAGTGCTTAGCTCCCCATACAAATTAAGCACTTATGGTGTAACGAAAACACGCCTATTGTATGTAGTCGATTCGCTGATTTGCAACCCACGATACGTCAACCACTAAACGAAACAGTTAGCTCGGTGACGTTTTATACTTCAAACTGACCATATGATTGCACGTGTTTTTTTAAGTTTTGTTTATTTGGTGAATTGTAAATTAAAGAGACAAATTTCTAAGAAAAATGGATAAAATCAAGTTTAAAAATAATTTCAATGATGACGGTCAGTACGAACCTTCCGATTCTGATAATGATTATAGCGAAGAAGAGAAAGAACTGCTGCAGGAAGTGCGGAAGGGTCGAACTAGAGACCAACCAAAACAAAAGGAGGTTCTAGCCTTTACCGAGTCTGAAGAGGAGGATGACGATGATGATGACGGTGGAGTGGGTGCAAATGAGGATGATGATGAAGACGAAATGGGCTTAGCCGATAGTGATATCGAAGGAGCTGAACAGAATGATGATGATTTGCCAGACACCAAATATTGGGGTAAAAAATCCAGTGCCTACTATAACACAGATTTTGTGGATCAAGATTACAGTACATACAATGAAAAGGAAGAGGAACTGGCCAAACTGGAAGGTGAAGAGGCCAAAGCCATACAATTGCGCCTTGCTAAACAATTAAAGGAGGAAGACTTTGAATTGGATACTGCTTTTAAGAAATCGAAAAAATCCAAGAAAGCCTTACTCAAAGAAGAGAAAAGTACTGGTGCTAGTACTCTTCTCAAAGCAGATTTTTCTGGCCTTAGCAAAAGAGAACGTTTGGAACTCTTCGAGAAAGATTCGCCAGAGTTCGCTGGACTTGTAGGAGATTTTGAGGGCTATTTAGAGGAAATACAACAACTACATGCTCCCGTCTTGAGTTATGTCCGGGCAAATAATGTGCCCATGATACCGGCTTTGCAATTTGCCCAACACTATCAAAATATAGCCATGACTTATTGTTCCAATTTGGCATTTTACCTTTTGTTAAAAGCCAACAGATCATCGATACAAAACCATCCTATTATTCAAAGATTAATGCAACTGAAAAAGCTGCTCAATCAATTGGATGATAAGCATGAAAATATCATAAAACCCCAACTGGAAGCATTACTGGAGCGTATACAAGATGGAGATCAGTTTGAAATCTTGGACATGAAGAGTGTACCTCCAGTTGAGGGAGAAGTGTCAAATAAGAAACAAAAACGTACAGCGAAACAAGGGAAACTTGGCATTATGTCGGCATATAATGATGAAGAACCCACCAAGAAGAAAGCGAAACTTGAAAAAGACAATAGTGCCAAAGATTTGGCTACATTGGCCCAAATGTCTTCCGACGATGGCGAAGAAGATGAGGACGAAGATGCTATGGTTGAAGAGGAGGGTGATGAAGAAGGCGAGAATGGTGAATCACGTCGAGGCATTACCTATCAAATTGCCAAAAATAAAGGTCTTATGCCCCATCGTAAGAAGGAACAACGTAATCCGCGTGTTAAACATCGTGGTAAATATCGTAAGGCTTTGATACGACGCAAAGGTGCTGTCCGCACGGTACGCAAAGAGAACACACGTTATGGCGGAGAAGTCTCTGGTATTAAGGCAACTGTTAGTAAGAGTGTTAAATTTAGATCTTAAGAATTGTTCTGTAAATATGAACTGTTTGTACCACATTTATAATAAAACTAAAGAAAAAAAACTTTAAAAGACGTAAACTTTCAGCTGAATTCCAAAAACAATAATGAAGTTGGTGAGAATTTTTAATACCTATGTACATATCAACAAATTTTATAAAAAAAAGTTCCTCAATGTTCCTCCTCCGATTTCAACACACTTCGTTCGAAAAAAGTATCGACTAATCGGAAATTGAATTACTTAAACTTCTTTACAACTTACTCAAATCTTTTGAAATTCCACACATAGCATTAGTTCATTAGCCGCTAACACCTCAATAAAAAGTGTAATGCTTTTAAAGTCCCTATAGAGGCCAGAGAAAAGTGGGCGATATTGGCAAGCCGCTTTTGGTACCTCCCACACAAATGGACCACTTTGTACCAAAAGTTAACTGCTTATAGGTTTAATATCAGCTCATAGAAATGCTTGAAATATTGTACAGTGAAATGCTTTTATAGTACATACAGTCCCGTGAAATTGGGTGTCATTGGCACGACCATTTTGGTATCTCCCACACAAATAGACTATTTTGCACCTAAACAGCTTATAACTTTAATACCAGTGCATACTTTAAAGTTATTAAAGGCAATTTAAATTGACAATAATTAAATTAAAACAAAAAATTCAAAAAAATATTCGTTTTTTGGGACTGATGTTGGGGGATTTTCTTGTTTATTAAAAAATTGGAAAGAATTCAATGCTCAATCGTGGGGTCAAATCACGGCATTCGATATCGAGAACTTTTCGTTCGAAAATCCAATTTAATTCTGGTTAATAAGAAAAAGTGTATATTGGAACTAACTAAAAACTATTCAGATAATTGTTTATTGATAATGCAACTATAACACCAACAATTTATCTAAATGTACAAAGTAGAAAGGGAATAGCATTCTTAACCTCGCAAATCCAAAAGGGAACATTGCAATATTAAATAAATAAAAATTGAATAAATTACGAGTTTTTTAAAACTATTTTCTTGAATTCGGACTTGTTCTTCCAAAATGCCCTTAGTATAACATTCACCGTATTAATATCGATACTCTTCAGTTGGTGTCGACAAAACAAAATCGTCGTACACTGCAATTTGTTTAAAATTAAAAGTATTTTTGTGTAGACGATGGCAACTGAAATAAGTACTATTTAAACTGTATATTCATATCATGTCTTAAAATCTGTATAAAACATGTTCCTGTTTTCTAGCCTATCAAAAACGCTATAGCGAACCAATAACATTGATATCCATAAAAAGTTGGCTTAAATTAAAATTTTCCATCTTTTTGTTTACTTTTTCCATACATTATGTAAAAAAAATTATAAAAAATCATTGTTCTAGAAAACGCTCTCCAAGCGTTTTAAAAATTCAAACAGACTTAGTTTCCATTTTTTTTGTTTTGTTGTGTATTTTGTTGTCATTTTTTTGGAAAAACTAAACAAACAGACTTTACAAGATGTACATACTAATCTTCTGCATAGGCAGCAAAAATACCAACCAACATCGAGGATGTTTAGACCATTTTGCGGAGCAATTTGTTGATCTTGTCTTCACGGTTACCGAAGTCACCACCATCGACGTAGTGGTTAGCCTTCTTGCGCCAGCCGCCAGTGGGTGTGTTCAATTTGAAGGGCCACAAGAAGTTGGAGGCGTTCTTGAATTTGGGTCCAACGGTGAAGATCTCATGAACCAAATCTTCAACGCATTGAATGCTGTGAGCTTGACGCATTTTACGTTCAATAACAAAGTTGTCGGTGATTGGGACACGTTGACGGTTGTGCTTGACGAAACCACGCTTGTAGATCAATCCGCGGACAGACTTCAAGTTGGGGTAGCCCCAGGTGATGTAGGGTTCGGCAATACGCAACATGTTGATGGTAGCCTTGTTCAATTTGATGAAGACACCATTGTTGATTTGACGCAAACGGAAGAGCTGCAAGACCTTGCGGACCTTAGGGGCAACCTTGTTGATACTAAAATGAAGATATAGATATAGAACACACATTATTAACCAAGTAAACAAAGCGGCGACAAATCGAAAAGTAAGGTTATGTTTATAAACAAAAACACAATCATGTGCGACTAAGCAAGCAACAGCATTACAACACCACCACTTCTATGCCGAATTTTTGTTTTTGCTATAAGACACAATCTTACTTATCCTTTGTCCATAGCAAAATTCCATCACTACCCCATATTTCATCAAAACACTCACCCGCGAATACGGATCACGAAAGCCAATTTAGCTTCGCCGGGAACATAGAACTGACCACGGCTCTTGGCCAAACGACGCAATTTAATTTCACGTTTATCGGCCTTAATGTATTCACTTTGGTATTTTTCGGCACGGACCAAATTTTCACGTTTACGCAAAGCAATAACGGCAGTGCGTTTCAACTTCCTTTTGGTTTCGAGGGCACGTTTGCTCAGTTGCTTCTTGCTGAACTTCAATTTGGATTCAGGCACAACGGGGAGCTTTTTAGCTCCGGTTTTCTTTGCGGCCGTGGCAGGCATCTATATAAAGAACACATTTTAACTAATTAATAACGGTGTTCGCATTAAATTCACACAATTTTCAACGAAAACATTGAATTTTTCACTAACCTTTACTTGTCACAGTGCACGTTGAAAGAGAAAAGGAAAAGGCAAAAGGAAGTTGTTTTCAATGTTGTCAGCACTGAGGCAATGTTGTCCGCACTGTTCAATGCAACACTGCGGTTAAACAACTCTGCCCACGTCGAATTAGTCAACACGTAGGCTGCGTAATGTAATGTATGGATGTACAAATTTGATGTCTTTCTTTTGCAATGTCGAACGATAACTTTCGCATAACAAAATCATTCGCATAATTAAAATCATCTGGTTTGCAACCAACAAACTGGCATAAGGCACTATTTTTTCATTCGTCATCTGATGCCTTTTTGTAGAACGCAAATCGCATAGACGTTATGCGAACATCTGACATACGGCATCGTGAAATATGCTTAGTCCCGATTTACACTGGCTGAATGTTCAGCAGATTATCGGCGTTTTGTAGGAGAGAGAGGCAGTCTGCAAGAGGGGGAAAAACTCTCCCTGAACGTTTTGAGTTATTCGTGCAAGTTCAAAAGAGAATTTGATGATAAGCTGCTGAAAAAACTTGTGTGTTGTTTAGCATCTTTAAATTAACCTTCTTTATGCTCCTAGGCTTTTTGAATATAGGTCTAAACTTTTCTGTACCTTGTGCCCGCTTGTTCATGTTGTCTATCCTTTTGAGTTCTATGTCATCCTTCTTTGTATCATACCACAATGTTATTGTATCTATTACTTTAGATCCAATGGACCATATAACCTTTCTTAAGATGACAGCCAATATCACTGTTGGCACCATACCAATCATAAAACCAAAGAGGATCAGAATATTGCCCTAGTGTAAATTCGAACTTACTAAGAACCTATAAATTTGACAGATTTTTTATTTGAAATCAGGATTTTCATACTCCCATTTGGAAATAAATTTATCTTTTCTATAGACTTGATCTAAATATGCATTTATTAAAGAAAACATCAAATCTATTTAAATGATAAATATATATCGCTCACTTACTTCAAGACTGTCCCAACTCAAAATTGAAAATGGTCGAGAAGTGCAACTTTAAGTCCATATAAAAAGATAAATAAGATGAAGTAGGAAGTTTAAAAAAGGTGAAATAATCCGATATATGAATGTTTACTTAGGCCTGCTTCACACTCGGAAATGTTTTCCAAGCAAGTGTCAAAGTTTGTTGAAGAGAGAGGCAAGCGGAAAGAGCTCTCTGCCTCTCTCTCCTACAAACTTTGACACTTGCTTGGGAAAATTACCAAGTGTGATTTAGGACTTGACAAACTAAATTTTTTTGAGATTAATATATGGACATTTACAAAATTCGTATTTCTGTAAGACAACCACAAAAATTTTCAATTTTGAGTTAGGACACTCTTGAAGTAAGTGATATACCATTTTTGTAATACGTGTTTTTCGTTCGAAAAAAATAATTTAATTAAAAAACAGTTTTAATAAAAAATATGTAATAACATAATTACATCAGACCGCTGTGTACTAAAAAAGTGCAAAATTTCCGTGCGATTTTTATATGAAGTTAGGCAGATTAAATGGGTTAAATCGAATACTAAAATCGCGATGTCACATCAGTTTCGAGCAGTAAATTTCCACATCAGAGCTGTAAAATTTCATAGCTTGTGATCTTAGTACTCAACTTAATCGAAGAAAATATTTTAAATTAGAAGGTAGTATACAGCAATTAGCTGTTTGCAATTTTTTCTCGAGGGTGTGCTGGTTGTCAAGTAATTGTCAAATGCGAATTTGAAGAATATGGTAGTTTTGACACTTCTATTCAATTTGCCATATACATTTTGGCTTTCGACATCGGGGTTAGGCGATAAATTGTTTTCCTAAATAGCAGAAATACTAATACATTTCAATTAAAACCACCAAAAAGCAGTTAACAAATAAATATTAATATAAAGAAGGACAGTATCAATAAGAGGAAATTAATGAAATAGTTATTTCATAAAATTTATATTCGTATATTACAGTTTCTATTGATTTTTGCACTGTGTGAATAAGCTTCCGGTTTGTGTCTTCGCTTTATGTTCTCAACGACGGCTGTTTCCCATCTCAACGGCGTTATTTCATATTAGCAACGGCGTTTTGTTTTATTTGACTTTTCTGACAGCGCACAGCTGTTTTTGGCCAAACGCCATAAAATACCCGCCTTTTGTTTTGCACTGCAAGTTTTTACAAAATAATTATATATTTTACTAACACGCAAAAAATTAAGATCATTATGTCTTTGGAGTGTCCCACAAATCCGGTATACAATACCTCGGTTGAACAAAAACTTAAATCGAAAAATGCAGCCAAATTACATCGTTATGGAGCGGCAAAACTAAGGGATGTGCTAAGAGAGGTAAGTAGATTTTGGTAACAGTTATTGAATTTATCCACGAAATAAAGGCATATATTTTCCCATATTCCACAAACTACAGAAATGTATCATCCGTGCCAAGGAGGCTCGCCAGCAAAACTATTCTCAGTCTCGCTTGGATGAGGATGGTAAAATGGTTATAAGCAAGGTAAGTAGTCTGACCAAGACACAATAGTTTTGATTATTAATTTTAATTCTTCTTTATTTTAAAAGATTACCATTAACGACATCTTGCGCCAAGAATTGGCCGAGTTGGAACATGACATCGAGTTGCAAGATGCCATTTATAATGAGCTTTTGGAAGAGTTCAACGAATGGTTTGCTCAGGAACTTGAAGATGAAGCCCAGTATTTGTTGGAGGTAGTCGAGTCGCAGGCTTTGGTTTGTCCCATATGCCAGGTGAACAATTTGGTGGCTTATCAGACAAAAGATCAACGTTTTAACTACAGATGCAAATGCAACGCCAAGTACGTGCTATATACCAACTGTGTAAGTAACAACGTTTTTATGCAATCTTGTAACAATTTTGTTTATTCCCTGTAGCTTTTTCTTCGCCTCGAACATATCGTCACTGCATTCCGAGTTATTATCTCGCATTGATACACATGAAAAGAAATGCTTAACTAAATTGAATTTCTTTGTTAATCCTTTAACCTCTCAACTGGAGGCCATGTGTGATAATTGTGATTACTTTTGTAGCTTGTAGTTTATTTTTTTAAGTATTGAATATTGTGTTTTACCAAGGAATGGCTGGAATTCTAATTTTATTAAATTGTTTGTATCTTACTTATTTATATTGCGCGAATGAATTGATTGAATGGAAAATGTTTGATATCATAAGAAAGGATATATTATTTTTGGAATAACACCGTACAGCAATTACAGAATTTAGAAAAATGTTACACTCGAACCAAATGATATACTGCTGAAAGTACGTATTATTAAAAGAGAAGCTGCATTTACAATTTCTCATTTCGTGATCCAGCTTACATTACAAAGGATATCAACATTTCATAGGATACATTTAAAAAAATATTTAAATGACGACTAAGAATCTCGTCCAAGCGTGTCTTTATTAGCGAGCAAATTTTCTGCAAATCGATTGGACTTTCAAGCGTATACCATTTGATACATGTGTATTATTCACTGTCGGTCGTTGTAATAAAAGAAAATGAAATAAAAAGAAAAAAATATCTACATACATCAAATCAAAAACAATATAATTGTCAGTTACGAACGAATAGGAATTTGATTCCAACGAGTGAGGTTTTTCGCGGATTTTCAGACCGCTTTTCTCGAATTTGTTGTAATTGTCACAATTCAAAAATTTATATTAATCGATAAGTGCAAAAAAAGTTCAATCAATGTTCGCGGAATACTGTTTTTTCGCGTGTTACACTTCATTCCTATTCGTTCGTAACTGACAATTACTCGCTACATTACTTCTTAAATTATATTGTTTTTGGTGCCGTCAGCCCGAAACGTCAAAATCTATCAGTTACGAACGAATAGGAATGAAATGTCACACGCGAAAAAACAGTTTTCCGCGAAGATAGTTTCAACTTTTTTTGCACTAATCGATTAATATTAATTTTTTAATTGTGACAATTACAAAAAATTCGGTAAAATTGGTCCGAAATCCGCGGAAAAACTCACTCTTTGAAGTCCTACTCGTTGAAATTTCTATTCGTTCGTAAAGGTAAGTACACACGATTTGCAGATCAGACAACATTGCCAGAAAAATGCAACCCTGTGAATTTACAAGCGTGTGAACACACAATTTTTGTTTTGCAACGTTAGCAGAAAAGTAATTGCGAGATAATTTGCAGATTGTTATATGTGCGAAGTTTATGCATGTGACAACGGAAATCCTGCATATAAATATTTACAAAATATATTGTAAATATATGAAATTGTAATGTTTTCTTGCAATCGTCTGAACTGTCAATTCACCTTTGCCTAACAATCTGTCATTGTCCGTATATTTGCAGCAATTTAACAGGGTTGATAACGTTTGCCGATCTGACAATCGTCTATACTCAGCTTAACCAACATCAACAAATATTTTTGTATTCAAAATAAAAATAAATCACAAAATATCTAAACCAACAAAATCCCATAAATATATCATTGATTCAAATGATTTAAAAAAACATATGTATATTTAGTATTTCCTTTCGTTCTAATGAAGAAAAAAAACTACTTCATTTAGAAATACTCAAACGCATTACAAGTAAATTGATGTATGTATTTCCGTTTCCGTTTGTACGAATGGAATGAATGGTTTTCACATATACACACAAATATTGCATTAAATGTTTAAGTGTATGCATTTATACTTCGTACAGACATGTGTATGTATGTATGTAGGAATATACTCGATCTATGCATTCACAGTTTGGTTTACAATATTGGCTTTTTGAGTGATTCTATTGTTTATTAACTGGATTTTTCTGTGAGTGAGTGAGTGAGTAGTGTGGTAACATTGTGGCATTGCAATGTGAACATTTATTGGTAATATGTAGTACAAGTATACATACATATGTATTTTATATGTGGCATCGATTTACTTAAAATAACTAAAGCATTGAGTTTGGAAAACCAATTTACTCCATCCCACAAATTGTATGTTGATAACCATTCCAGAGAATTGCCCAACACAGAGCCATCAATCACATCATTGTATACTTTGTGGTTATAAACTTCAAATCATTTATTTGAATCAAATATGTTTGTGCTTTCATCAAACATATATATACGTATATAAGGCTCTGCCGAAAAAAAGAATTGGAGATACGAATAAAAGTTTTTAAGAGGTTTAAATTAAAAAAAATTATTAAAATATTCTTAAAAATTTGATTTTTTGCAATATCCTGTAAGATATTTTTGAAACCGCTTATGGCATGAAGAAATTATATATATTAGAAGAAGATGAAGAGTACTTAATTTAAGATTATTTAAAGCCTTTCTGAACCAATTACAATAAATGATTCTCCAGTTGTGCTAAAATATATGGTTGAACCTCAATTTTTTTTTTGAGGTTTGTCTTTTTGATTTTGATAGATAAACAGGTTCAATCCTAATTATAGTCTACAAAGCACTTAAAGAAAATGACCTAATCAAAAATAACATGGGTTTTTACAAAAATTTTTTGACATTTTTTTCTTGTGTTAATTTCGCAAAAGAAAATATTTTTAAACATTTTTTTATTTTCTTAAAAAGATTGAAGAAAAAATTATTAAAACACTGGGAAAAATGTTCTAAATACAATAGGTAATAAAAAAGGGCGTGTGACCAAAATTTCAAAATTCAACACCCTCCAGCTAGGACAGTCTTAAACCGATCTCGTTGACATTTTGTGCCATAACTAACTACTATACAATAGGACTAAACATGGTGGTAGTTTCATCCCCATCAGAAGAAATCGCTTTTAAAAATTAACTCACTTGACATGAAATCCCCCATATGTATTTTTCTTTATTTGCACAATTATTCCTTTGGTATTAAGTTTCTATTATTTTTAAATTGTTTTTAATAAACTTTTGTCAATACACCCTAACGTTTATCCTCATATATTTTAGATATTTGTGTAATGATGTGCATTTGTGTGTATGTGTGCATTGATATATTTGATAGCAATTGATGTAGTCAATATTTGTGAATACAACAAAAATGGTTTAGGAAATCAATTTTTGTTGTATTACCACAAAATACTCGAGTCATGGCACGACCATGTACATATAATGATGCTTAAAACGGATGTTCAACTTTAAATTTTTAATAATAAAGAAAATACTTTTATATAATTACACTGTGCTAGTCCAAAAAAGTAACAAAAAGGAGACCCTATCTATGGATATACTTTACTTGGACCTTGCTGAATCCAGTGCTGCTAGCCGTTTTTCCAGGTTAGCTCTTGTTTCCGCTGTATTCAACCACAAATTTTGCAAGGAAACAGAGAGTCCACAAGCCAACTCTTTTGGTTACCATTGACTGTAACGTAATGTAGTCATGCAGCCATAGTTATTGTACCTTCACATTAATAGACACTTCTATCTCAATTGCAATTTCTGTAGCCAGAATATTAATCGGCAGTAGATGAAGTAGGACTTGTAGAGACTCTGACACTGTAGTCCTTAGAGACCCACTGATGCTCAGGCAGTCCTCTGAACCTTCATTAGTTGGCTGGTGACGGATCGCTTATCAGTTGCTGTCCACCACACCACAATGCTACAGAGGCTCCAACGCGATCCTACAGCTCTCCTGCAGGAATTTAAGGTGACATTGGCTTTCCTTACAGATTCCAGTAAGTTAAGTCTGAATAACAGTTTCCTAGCTACAATTATTCCTAGAAATTTTGCACGGACGAGGGTCCACATGTGGAACCCTATACATACTTACTAGTAAAGGGAAGCAATTATGTCTTGTTTGGCTTAAAGCTCAAACCACTGATTCTGGTCCATCTGACCAATTTGTTCAGAGCGACCTGTACAGTGTCTCTGAGGACATTGGGGAATTTGCCAGTTACTGCGATGCAACGTCGTCTGCATATGCCACGACTTTACAACCACAACGTTCCGTCCGTCTGCCCATATATATTTTTGTGACCAAATGCAGGTCGCAAATATCAAGCCGAAATTGGTACAGGAACATTCCTTAGGATTCTTAGGCACAATTACTATTGAAAATTTCGCTAAATTTGCAATTTTCTATAAAATTTTGTTGAAATTGCCCTTTTCTATAAAATATTTCTTCAAATTGCATTTTTCTAGAAATATGGTCAAAATGATAGTTTTAAAAAAATTGAATTTTTCTATAATTTTTTTTCCAAATTGCATTTTTCTATAAAATTTCTTCGAAATTGCCTTTTTCTATAAAATTTTTTCGAAATTACTTTTTCCTAATATTTTTAAAAAAATTTTCCCTAGAAAATTTCGCTGAAATTGCTATTTTCTATAGAATTTTTGTTGAAATTGTAAATTTTTTTGAATTTTTCTACAAAAATAGCTGAAATGGTTTCAAAAAAAATTTTAAATTTCTATAAAATTTCTTCGAAAGTGTAGTTTTCTATAAAATTTGTACGAAATTGAATTTTAGTATAAAATTTCTTAAAATTGGAATTTTTTCATAAAATTTCTTTAAACCAATTTTTTTCAAAGTTTTTCGAAATTAAATTTTTCTTTTTTTTTACAATTTCTTCGAAATTGTATTTTTCTACATTTTTTCCAAATTGCTTTTTTTATAAAATTTCTTCGAAATTGCATTTTTTTATAAAATTTGTTTAAAATTGTATTTTCCAAATATTATTAAAAATTTTCTCTAGAAAAATTCGTTGAAATTGCTATAAAATGTTGTTGAAATTGTATATTCTAGAATCTTTTCTACAAAAATAGTTTAAAAAAAATAATCATTCTATAAATTTTTTCGAAATTAAATTTTTTAAAAAAATTTCTAAATTGGTTTAATATGTTTAAATGGTTTCTATAAAATTTCTTCAAATTAAATTTTTCTACAAAATTTCTACGAAAGTGCATTTTTATATAAAATTTCTACGAAATTGCAATTTTTATTTATAAAATTTCTTTAAATTATTTTTTTTTGTAAATTTTCTTTGAAATGAAATTTTTCTATAAAATTTCTACGAAATTGCTTTTTTCCAATTTTATCAAAAATTGTCTGAAAAATTTCGTTGAAATTTACTTTTTCTATAAAATTGAATTTTTCTAGAAATATAGTAGAAATTATAGTTTTCAAAAAAAAAAAAATAATTAATTTTTCTATAAAAATTCTGCTAAATTGCATTTTTATATAAAATTGTTTCCAAAAATGCCTGTTTCTATAAAATTTCTTCGAAATTGCATTTTCTATAATTTTTTTTCGAAATTGTAATTTTCCAATTTTTCCCGAGATAATTTTGTGGAAATTGCCATTTTTCTATTAAATTTTGTTGAAATTGTATATTCTAGATTCTTTTCTACAAAATTGTTGAATGGTTTCCAAAAAATTTAATTTTTCTCTAAAATTTCTATACTTATATATATATGTATATTATTATAAAATTTCTTTAAATTCATTTTTCTTTCAAATTTCTCCGAAATTAAAATTTTTCTATGAAATTTCTACGAAATTGCATTTTTCCAATTTTGTTAAAAATTTTCCCTGAAATTGCATTTTTCAATAAAAATTTATTGAAAATACAATACTTTCTAGAAAAATAGTTGAAAGAATAAAAAATTAAATTTTTCTATAATATTTCTTCAAAATTAAATTTTTCTATAAAATGTCTACGAAATTGAATTTTTATATAAAATTTCTTCGAATTTGCAATTTTTTTTATAAAATTTCTTTAAATTAAATTTTTCTTTAAAATCACTTTGAAATTGCATTTTTCCAATTTAAAAAAAAAATTTCGTTGAAATTGCTTTTTCTATAAAATGTTATTTTTGCATTTTTTTTTTTTGCAATGCATTTTTCTAGAAGTATAGTTGAAATGATAGTTTTCAAAAAATAGAATTTTTCTATACAATTTCTTCGAAATTATCTTTTTTTAAATAAATACATTTTTTCCAAATGGCCTTTTTTTATAAATCCCTTCGAAATTGAATTTTTGTACAAAAATTTTTCGAAATTCTATTTTAATAATTTAATAAAAAATGCAATTTCCAAGAAATATTATAGAAAATTTAGATTTTTTTGGGAACTATAATTTCAATTATATTTCTAGAAAAATGCAATTTCAATAAAATTTTATAGAAAAATGCAATTTCAACGAATTTTCCTGGGAAAATTTTTAATAAAACTTGAAAAATGCAATTCCGAAAAAATTTTATAGATAGATTTAATTTCAAAGAAATTTTTTAAAAACATGCAATTTCTAAAAAATATATAAAAATGCAATTTTGTAGAAGTTTTATAGAAAAATTCAATTTCGAAGACATTTAATAGAAAAATTATTTTTTTAAGCCATTTTAACTATTTTTGAAGTATAGATTGTAGAATATAAAATTTCAACAAAATTTTATAGAAAACCGCAATTTCAGCGACTTTATAGAAAAATCAATTGGAAACAATTGTATAGAAAAATGCAATTTCGAAGAATTTTTATATAGATAAATTATTTTTTTTTTGAAAACTTCATTTTAACTAAATATGTTTTGGCAATTTTTAACGAAGTGGGAGACATTTTTATAAAATTGAAAAAAAATCAATTTCTAAGAAATGCAGTTTAAAGAAATTTTATAAAAAAATTTAAATTCCGAGAATTTTATAAAAAAATTCGGAGAAATTTTATATAAAATGTATTTCGTAGAAACTTTATAGAAAAATTCAATTTCGAAGAGATTTTATGAAAAAATAAATTTTTTTGAAACCATTTCAACTATTTTTGTAGAAAAGATTCTTGAATATACAATTTCAACAAAATTTTATAGAAAAAGGCAGTTTCAAAGAAATTTTCTAGAGAACATTTTTAATAAAATTAGGAAAATCCAATTTCGAAAAAATTTTATTGAAAAAGTGAATTTCGAAGAAATTTGAGTCAATTTGGAAACAATTTAAAAAAAATGCAATTTCGAAGAAATTTTATGGAAAATTTAATTTTTTTGAATACTATATCTTTCAACTACATTTCTAGAAAAATTCAATTTCAATAAAATTTTACAGGAAACGGAATTTTGCAGAATTTTCAGGGGAAAATTTTAATAAAATTGGAATAAATGCAATTTCGTAGAAACTTTTGTAAAAAAAAATAAATTTCGAAAAAATTTCTTTTCTATTAATTTTTTTTCCAAATTGTCTTTTCTATAAAATTTCTTCGAAATTGCATTTTTCTATAATTTTTTTCGAAATTGTATTTTCCTAATTTTATTAAAATTTTTCCCTAGAAAATTGATTTTTTTTTTACAAAATTTTGCTGAAATTGCATTTATCTAAAAATTTTGTTGTAATGGTATTTTTCTGTAAAATTTCTTCCAAATTCTATTTTTCTATAAAATTCCTCCTAAAAAATTTAATTTTTCTTCAAAATTGCCTTTTTCTATAATATGTTTAAGAAATTGATTTTTTTCTATTTTTTCGAATTGCATTTTTCTTTAAAATTTCTTCAAAATGTTTTCCTATATAGCATTTTTTTAAATTTCTTCGGAAAAATTGAATTTAAGTTTCTTCAAATATGCATTTTTTTATAAAATGTCTTCGAAATTGAATTTAAATAAATTTTTGTTGAAATTGTCTTGAAATTTTCTGGAGAAGAGTTGAAGTGGTTTCTCAAATTATTAATTTAAGAAATAATATTTCTTCGACTTTGAATTTATCTTATTTTATTAAAATTTTTCCCTAGAAAATTTCGTTGAAATTGCCTTTTTCTATAAAATTTTCTGAAGTGGTTTCTAAAAAATTTAATTTTTCAATAATATTTCTTCGACATTGAATTTATCTTATTTGATTAAAAATTTTCCCTGGAAAATTTCATCGAAATTGCCTTTTTCTATAAAATTTTATTGAAATTGCATTTTTCTAAAAAAATATTGCTGAAATTACATTTTTCTAGAAAATATTGAATTCATCTATAAAATTTCATCGAAAATGTTTTATCTATAAAATTTCTACGAAACTGCATTTTTCTATAAATTTTTTTCTAAACTGCATTTTCCCAATTTTAATTATCAAGCAATATCAACCAAGAAAATCGGTTAATTTTGCCTTTTTCTAAAAAAAAATGTTGAAATTGTATTTTCTGGAATCTTTTTTAGAATATTAGTTAGTAGTAAGGTTTCTAAAAAAAATAATTTTTTTATAATATTTCTTCAAAATTTATTTTTTTTAATTTTATTAATAATTTTCCATACAAAAATTTCTTTGAAATTGCCTTTTTCTATAAAATTTTATTGAAATTTGTCTATTTTTTAAAAATTTTTTTTAAAATCCATTTTTCTATTATTTTTTTTTCTAAATTGTATTTTCCTAAGTTTAATTATCAGGCAATATCAACCAAGTTTGTGCCTAGAAAAATTATTTGATATTGCCTTTTTCTATAAAACTGTATTGAAATGGAAAATAGATTTTTTTTTAGAAAATTAGTTGTAAGGTTTCCAAAAAATTAAATTTTTCTATAATATTTCTCCGAAATGGAATTTTTCTAATTTTTATTAAAAATTGTCTCTAGAAAATTTCATTGAAATTGCCTTTTTCTATAACATTTTATTGAAATTTTTCTATTTTTTTTATAAAATGTCTTCAAAATTGCATTTTTCTCTAAAATATCTTCGAAATTGC
The DNA here is from genome assembly GCA_963930755.1 of Eudasyphora cyanicolor. Classification (NCBI taxonomy): domain Eukaryota; kingdom Metazoa; phylum Arthropoda; class Insecta; order Diptera; family Muscidae; genus Eudasyphora; species Eudasyphora cyanicolor. Next base: position 12,615,182 of record OZ005737.1, read on the forward strand.
ATTTTTCTATATTTTTTTTCTAAATTGTATTATCCTAATTTTATTAAAATTTTCCTTTGGAAAATTTGGTTTACATTGCCTTTTTCTGTAAAATTTTGTTGAAATTGTATTTTCTAGTCTTTTCTAGAAAAATAGTTGAAATGGTTTCTAAAAATTTAATTTTTCTATAATATTTCATCAAATGGAATTTTTCTATAAAATTTCTACAAAATTGCATTCGTATACAAAATTTTTTTCGAAATTTAAATTTTTTTTTATAAAATTTCTTTAAATTGCATTTTTATTTAAAATTCTTCGAAATTAAATTTTTCTATAAAAACTACCAGATTTAATTTTTCCAATTTTATTAAAATGTTTCCCTAGAAAATTTCGTTGAAATTGTCTTTTTCTATATAATTTTATTGAAATTGAATTTTTCTAGAAATATAGTTGAAATGATACTTTTTTAAAAAAGGGAATTTTTCTACAAAATTTCTTCGAAATTGCATTATTATATAACTTTTTTTTCTAGCTTATATTTTCCTAATTTTATTACAATTTTTCCCTAGAAAATTTGGTTGATATTACCTTTTTCTATAAAATTTTTGAAATTGTATTTTTGCATTTTCTAGAATCTTTTCTAGAAAAATCGTTGATAGGATAGTTTAAAAAAATTAAATTTTTCTATAAAACTTCTTCGAAATTGCTTTTTTCTATAAATTTTTTTTCTCTGGAATTGCATTTTTCTGTCAAAAATTGTCCACAAACATTCGATCTAATATGAAGCGATTTTTACGAAAATTGGTACAGGAGCATTCCGTGGGATTCCTAGGGACGATTTATTAAAAAAGAGGCATATCGGTCCACGCCACTTCTAGAGAACACAGTTTTCAACTGATCTGTAATCGTCCCTAGCAAAAATGGGGCACATCGGTCCATGTTTTGACATATCCCCCGATGTCACTTTTTGAAGCTCTAGAGAAATGATCAAGCTGAACTTTAAGCATTTATATCTTATATTGCACCAACGTCCTTAGCAAATGTGTCACATCGGTCCATGTTTTGTTTTAGCTCCCATATAAAGGCCCCTTCCGATTAGACTTCTTGACGCTCTAGGGAACTAATTTTTTAACCGTTTATGGTGAAATATAAGCTTTTATACTTTCTACGAATAATGCACCTAATCGTCCCTTTTGAAAATGGGCCACATCGGACCATGTTTTGATGTCATATGAGGGTTCCTTCTAATTATATTTCTTGAACTTCTAGAGAACACATTTTTCAATTGATCTGGCTGAAATTTGAGCATTTATATCTACTATATATTACAATAAATGATTCCTAGTGAAAATGGGGCACATCGGTCCATGTTTTAATATACCCCTCTCACAGCCCTTTGTTCATTTTGAGCCACTCTGTATAATACTTTTTGCATATTACAATGTTTCTCAATTATATCTCCACATGACACATTTTACGAGTATTCAACTCTATCTGTACTCCAATTATTCTGGGATCATAAAAATTAACCAAAAAATAATATTTTTCATGTAAACATATCGTTAATTTGTCTTTACGACAACGAAGATGATGATGACGGCGACGTCGTCGAGGGTGGTGGTTGGTGGTGCTTTGTTCCAATTAATTCGAAAATATGAACGCATATCGCTTCATTTGTTTTGTAAATATTTAGCTTTTTGCAACAATTAAGGAAATTTCAATTCATTCCAAAGGCGCACAACAAACAACCACAAGAAGTCACAATGTTCGGTCACAGTGACCAACTGCTTGAATGTTGGGGCCACCGCCAGAATGGCTGATTAAAGTGATCGTCATCGACGGCGGCGGCGGCGGCGGCGGCGGCGGTTGTTAAGGGTCAATTAAAAACAACACAAAGAGTATCCCATTTTCTGAAGTGGAAGCAGTGACCGATCAAGCATTTCCCATATAGAATCATCATTCATATTGATGTTGGATTTGTAATCGACTTCAAATAATTGCAAACATTTAAGAAATACATATATACGACGGCGGAGCTGATGTGCGTAGCTACAGAGGAAGCTGTTGTTAAAACAAAACTAAAATAAAAAATGTCATATATTAATGCTCTAATTAGACAAAACAGCCTTAGACTGTAGAAACAAATTGGGGAGAAGTACGACTACTACAAATGAAACTACATTTAATGGAAGACATAAACAGGGGTTTGCATGAGGTGGATGGATTAAATGAAAATCAAAACAGAAATGTCCAATTAGTTCATATTATTTAAAATAATGTAAAACAAGTACGGATGATTTAGTGGAATAATTCGACTAAGGTATACCCTTAGTTTGTGATATGTATATCTATATTTCATAAAATACATAATATGAAAACATTTAGATGATTGCTACAGTAGTAATGGAGAATTTGTGTTCGAACGAATCTTCTGTCAATTTGTGTGAGAGGTACCAGAAGGAACCCCCTACCTTTTTGCCTATAAAATTGTCTTTTTCCAAACAAATTAGCTGAAATTTTATTTTTCTAAAAAATAGTTGAAATGACATTTTTCTAAAATTTCTTTAAATGCAAAATTCCATGTCTTTTTCCTAAAATTTCTTCGAAATTGCATTTTTCCCTAGAAAATTTCTTTGAAATTGTATTTTTCATTAAACTTTTGTTGAAATTGTATTCTTCTACAAAATTTTGCTTAAATTGCATTTTTCTAGAAACATATTTCTTCTATAAAATTTCTTCGAAATTGTCTTTTCTATAAAAGTCTTCGAAATTGCCTTTTTCTATAAAAAGTCTTCGAAATTGCATTTTTATAAAATTTCTTCGAAATTGCATTTTTCTATAAAATATCTTTAAATTGCATTTTTCAATAAAATTTCTCTGGAATAATTTAATTCTTCATTAAAATCTCTTCGAAAATGATTTTTCTATAAAACTTCTCCGAAATTGCATTTTTCTATAAACAAAAGATACAATGCACTTTTCTATACAATTTGTTTATTTATTTATTTATTTATATGAATTACAATACAAATTAAATTTATATTCTAATTTTAAGGTCCAGGGAAAGGCCTGGTTACAAAGACCATATGGCTGAATTTTGCAGCGACAGACCAGAGCCTCTGGTGGGAATCGAACCCACGACCCCCATACTCATAGGCGAGTACGCTACCAACTCGCCTACTGGGGCGCTCTATACAATTTGTTTGAAAACATGTATTTTTCTAAAATTTTTTCTGAAATTGCATTTTTCTAGAAAAACATTTTTTCTATAAAATTTCTTCGAAAAAAAAAAAATATTTTTTTTTAAATTCCTTCGAAATTGCCTTATCTATAAAATTTATTCGAAATAACATTTTTCTAATTTTATTAAATATTTACCCTAGAAAATTTCGTATTTTCCTAAAATTTTTTTTTTACATTTTTCTAAAAAAAAAACAAATTTTCTGTAAAATTTCTTCGAAATGGCATTTTTCTATAACATTTCTTCGAAATTAAATTTTTATTAAATTTTTTCCCCAGAATATTTCGCATTTTCTAACACATTTTTTTTTTATATTTTACTACCAACTTTTATTGATGTTGCATTTTTGTAGAAAAAGAATTAATGTGATATTATTATAAAAAAATTAAATTTTTCTATAAAATTTATTCAAAATTGAATTTTTCTATAAAATTGAATTTTTCTATAAATTAGCTATTTTATATAAAATTTCTTAAAAATAAAATTTTTCTTTCAAATTTCTTCGAAATTGTCTTTCTATAAAGTAATACTAATAATATAATTGATTTTTTTTCTATAAAATTTCGTTGAAATTGCATTTCCAATAAAATTTCTTCGAAATTGCACTTTTCTATATAATTTCTTCGAAATTGCACTTTTCTATATAATTTCTTCGAAATTGCATTTTTCTATAAAATTTCTTCTTTAAAATTTTCTTCGAAATTGAAATTTTTATAAAATTTCGTCGAAATTGAATTTTTCTATAAAATATCGCAGAAATTTAATTTTTAAAATTTTATTAATTTTTTCCCTAGACAATTTATTGAATATTGCCTTTTCTACAAAATGTCTTCCAAATTGCATTTTTCTAAAACTTTTTGCTGAAATTGCATTTTCCTAGAAAAATAGTTGAAATGACAAAAAAAAAATATTTTTCTATAAAAATTCTTCAAAATTAAATTTTTCTATAAAAAGTCTTAGAAAAGCATTGCATTTTTCTTAAAAAAATTCTAAGAAATTGCATATTCCTTTATACATAAATATTTGGAATTTGTTTTTTTTTTAATATCGTCGTTTTTTTAATATATCGAAACGTTGATATTAAATTTTTCTACGAAATTTCTGTAGAAAATTACATTAATTTTTTACATTTAGTTATTTTTAAATATTTTGTTCAAATATAAGTTTTTCGAAAATTTCATCGAAATTGAATTATAATAAATTTTTTTATTATTTTTTTTTTTGAACAATCGCTGAAATTGCATTTATCTGGAAAGTTTTGATATAATTTAATTTCTTTACAAAATTTCATAAAAATTGGATTTTTTAGAAAATTCCGGTTAATACCCTTTAATCAACCATCCGATCTTTAATCACGTCATCATCGATCTTTATTCGGATCATCGAACTTTCATCCCATCATCCGTCCAGTGGACATTAATCCGTCCATCGGATTTCGAACTATAATTCAAAATTGCATTTTTCTATAAAAATGTCTACAAAAAATTCGAGTTTCTTTAAAATTTCTTCGAAATTGCTTTTTTTCTATAAAATGTTGTTGAAATTGCCTTTTTCTATAAAATATCTTCGAAATTGCATTTTTCTATATAATTTCTTCGAAATTGCATTTTTCAATATAATTTCTTCGAAATTGCATTTTTCTATAAAATATCTTCGAAAAAATTTCATTGCTATTAAAAATTTCTTCGAAATTTTCATTTTAATAAAATTTCGTCGAAATTGAATTTTAATAAAATTTCGTCGAAATTTAATTTTTCTATAAAATATCTTCGAAATTGCATTTTTCCATTTTTATTAATTTTTTTTCCCAGACAATTTAGTTAAAATTGCATTTTCTAAAAAATTTCTTCCAAATTGCATTTTTATAAATTTTTTGCTGAGATTGCATTTTTCCAGAAAAATAGTTGAAATGAAAAATTAATTTTTTTATAAAAATTAAATGTTTCTATAAAAGTTCCTCGAAAAACATTGAATTTGTCTTTAAAATATTTTCGAGTTTCTTTAAAATTTCTTCGAAATTGCTTTTTTTCTATAAAATGTTGTTGAAATTGCCTTTTTCTATAAAATATCTTCGAAATTGCATTTTTCTATATAATTTCTTCGAAATTGCATTTTTCAATATAATTTCTTCGAAATTGCATTTTTCTATAAAATATCTTCGAAAAAATTTCATTGCTATTAAAAATTTCTTCGAAATTGTCATTTTAATAAAATTTCGTCGAAATTGAATTTTAATAAAATTTCGTCGAAATTTAATTTTTCTATAAAATATCTTCGAAATTGCATTTTTCCATTTTTATTAATTTTTTTTCCCAGACAATTTAGTTAAAATTGCATTTTCTAAAAAATTTCTTCCAAATTGCATTTTTATAAATTTTTTGCTGAGATTGCATTTTTCCAGAAAAATAGTTGAAATGAAAAATTAATTTTTTTATAAAAATTAAATGTTTCTATAAAAGTTCCTCGAAAAACATTGAATTTGTCTTTAAAATATTTTCGAAATTGCATATTTCTAGGTATTTGAAATTTTTGAAATTCCTTTTTTTGTAAAAAAATATCATTAAAATTTAATTTTTGGTACAAAAAATTTCGTTGATATTATATTTTTCTACAAAACTTCGTTGATATTAAATTTGTCTACATAATTTCGTTGGAATTCAATTTTCTACAAAAGATTTAATTTCTGTAGAACATTACATTAAATTTTTTTTTTTTAAGTTTCGTTGAAATTTTAGTTTTTTTTTTTGAAAATTTAAACGAAATTGCATCCCAAAAAATTTTTTTATATTTCGACAACATTTCATTTCTCTACAACATTTCATGAAATTGTATTTTTTCAGAAATTCCGGTTAACACCCTTTAATCGACCATCCGATCTTAAATAACGTCATCATCGATCCGTTAATCATTGTTCATCGGTCTTTACTCGGGCCATCGAAATTTAATCCGACCATCTACCTTTAATCCGATCAGTGGACATTAATAATTAATTGGACTAGCGGTCATCGATCTTGAATCCGGCCAGAGGCCCTATATCCAGCCATTTACATGTAATCCGATCAGTGGCCAATAATTCGGTCATCGGTCAACGACCTTCAATCCGCCTATCTTTGAAATTGCATTTTTCTGTAAAAATAATTAAAATTTCTTCAAAATTTAATTTTTCTATACAAATTTCAATTAAAAAAATTCGATTTTCTTTATATTCTTGAAAATTGCCTTTTTCTATAAAATTTCGTTGAAATTGTCTTTTCCTATAAAATCGAAATTGCATATTTCTATATAATTTTTTCGAAATTGAATTTTTCTATAAAATATCTTCGAATTTACATTTTTCCAAGTTTATTATTTTTTTTCCTAGACAATTTAGTTAAAATTGCCTTTTCTATAAAATTTTTTCCAAATTGCATTTTTCTAAAACTTTTTCCTGAAATTGTATTTTTCTTGAAAGATAGTTGAAATGAAATTTTTCTAAAAATCTAATTTTTTTATACAAATTCTTCAAAATTAATTTTTTCTATACAATTTCTTCGAAAAGCATTGCTTTTTTCTAGGTAAATATTTGAAATTCCATTTTTTGTAAAAAATATCGTGGAAATGAAAATTGAAAAATATATCAAAACTTTGATATTGAATTTTTCTACAACATTTCCTTGGAATTCAATTTTCCTACAAAAATCATTGAAATTCAATTTTTCTACAAAAATTCGTAATACATACTTATATTCCATTTCTGTTGAAAATGACATTGAAATTTAGTTACATTGAAATTGAATTATAATAAATTTTTTTATTATTTTTTCTAGAAAAATCGTTGAAATTGCATTTCTCTAGATAATTTGGATAAAATTTAATTTCCCTACAAAATTTAATGAAATTGTATTTTTTTTAGAAAATTTCGGTTTCGGGCTAACTTTGCAAATTCCTTTGGGGGTTTTGATGTACTAGTGGTGTACTATCATGTCCAATTGGTCTCGTTCAGGAAAGATTTTCTTGTTGCACAGTGTTATCCGCCTATCGGTCATCGATCTTGATTCCGGTCAGTGGACCTTTAGCTATCGACATATAAACCGAACTGGTCATAGTCCTTTAATCCGTCCATCGGTCATCGACCTATAATCTGGCCACCGGCCTTTAATCTAATCAGTGGCCCTTAATCTGCACATCGACATTTAATCCGGTCAGTGGACATTAATCCGTCAATATGATATCGGCATATAATCCGTCCATCAGCTTTTAATCTGACTATCGGTCATCGATCTTGAATCCGGTCAGGTGCCCTTTATCCAGCCATCGATATTTAATCCGATCATCGGCCTGTAATTCGGCCATTGACCTTTAATCCGTCTGTCGGTCATCGACCTATAATCTGGCCATCGGCCTTTAATCTGATCAATGGGTCTTTCGAAATGAAAAATATGTTGGTCCACATTTTGATATAGCTTCCATATAAAGGTCTCCATACCGATTTGAGTTATTTTTGTCCTAGAACACATATTTTACGGTTGCAATTTGGCCGTTGAGAGCCGCAGGTTCCTAGAAATCCTTTTTGGTAGCTACTACAGTGTATCCGCTTAAATATGGAAATGCAAATTATACCTGTTGGCAGAACTTTAAAGGAGCCTCGTGTATAAAGGTTCCTCCTCCACATTTTAAATGGATATATGAGGAACTTTGTCTGTAACAAACTAAAATTCTTAGTCCCTGGGAGTTCGTTATAACAGTACTGTGTTTTATTTTATACTAGCGGACCCGGCGAACTTCGCCTCGCCCCAATTTAACGCCTTCAGATAAACTCCAGAGTGATAATAAAACACAGATAGTTAAAATTTTAATGCGATTTGTTTAAAAGGAATCAAAATAAGTAGAGAGCGATGTGATAAACAACAAACAACGAAGACAGAAGACAGGCAACGTACAGATAGATGACCGTGCGAAAAACAGGGAAATTCGAGATTAATTCCACAGACTTCCTACGATTTGTCTTGAGATTTATTGATTGTCATCGTAAAAGCCAATCGTACAGGTAACTGAATCCGCTTGAATTGGAATGAAAGATCAGTTGGAATAATCGGAATTCGTGGGATAAGGACTTCCTCTCCTTTGAATTTTCCCTTGATGATCGTCGCCTGAATCACATTGTCCATCAGTTTCATAATGGACAACCGCGAACTATGCACAATTTCGGATGATTCAGATTCCGCAACATGATTATGATCGATTCCACCTTCAGCTGTAAATTATGCGGCGGAGCTCCTGGCACATCAAGCGAGTTCGATTTTACTTTGAATAATAAAATTCATGCTATTGACGTCCTTATTCTTCGCTGCTAATATTGCCCGTTCACTAATCTAATCGAGATTTGGAAACACTTTGGTGATGAGTTCCTCGTTCGACGATGTGAACTCGCAAAAATTTGCCGGGAACAATATCAATGCAGTGGAAACATCAACAGTAATTTGGCCATTGCCAAGCGCCAACAGTTGTTTCGAGAATTCAAGAGCCGATGAGTCGTTCTGCAACGCGACTCTCATGTTCGTGGTCAATTTCAACTTCTTGACATGCCGCCACAAAGACCACGATTTCAGGCATGCATTAATTTCATCAGCAGTAGATTTCGGGATGACGGGAAGCGTTTGACGAAAATCTCCGGAGAGCAATATCATAGACTCACCAAATTGTCTCAAATCACGTCGTAAATCCTTCATCGTTCGGTCAACTGCCTCCAGAGCTCGTTTATGCGCCATCGTGCATTCATCCGAAATTATGATTTTGCAGTGCCCGCAATCCAATAAGATAAGCTTACCTCTTATACTCAAACTTATTATCTGAAAAAATTTTCGAACTGATAAATATCGCGTTGAATTTTAATTGATCGTAATGCTTGTACCGTTTGTCGATGTGATACGCGAAATCAGTGTAACAATACGCAAAACTCGAATGAATTGCAGCAAGAAAAATAGCACATACTCGTACATATGTTTAATAGAAAACTTTTTTGTTTAATAGAAAATTAATAAAAAAAATTGGATTCAAAAAGAGAGTAGTAGATAGGAACAGTAGGAATCTCGCAAGAAATAGCAATTTTCGATTTTCCCAATTTTCCGACTTTTCCGGAGGTTTTTCCCAAAATTTTCTTTCGTAACAACCTTCTCCAGGCAAATACGAAGAACTGAAAAAAAATTGAGCCAAATCGGTCCAGCCGTTCTGACGTGATGCCATTACACAGATGGACCGTTTCATTTTTATATATATATATATAGAATATAGATTATTTTATTTGTTTATTCTAAACAAAATTAGAGCGGATATCTAGAAAAAACTGTAAAAAATAATATCGCTTAAAAGGGCTTAGAGTCGAAAGAACCCAATTTATCCTCATATTTTAAACATACCAGAAAATATGCTATGATTGTTTCCAGTGGACAATTAATTCAAAGAAAGTAGTACCAGTTTTTTTTTCTGCCCATTTTGTTCATAGCCATTTTTCATAATTAAAAACTCGCCCAGAAAAAAATATAGAAACATTTCTGCAACTTAATTAGATGTGGCGCCAATTTCTCACAACATTCTCACCACAGTCCCATTTGAAATAGTGCGGAAATTTGTGCAATCTTTAATAAATAAAAAATACACTCTCCACTATGGGTGCACGCACCACCAGAGTAAAGTTAATAAAAAAGTCATCGTAAAAATGAAATACGCCCCGAAAGCACACTAGAGATACAAATAAAAGACTATTGAATGAAGATATGACTATATAGGCCCGAACAAAAATTCATTCAGAAAGCAGCTAAAACATTTCGTCGACGGTTTGTTTTGAAAACATTCGTTCGTTAACAACAGCAGAGAACGCCACACACAAACTTATTTCAGATTTCATATAGATTGTTGTGCTATGAACAGTGGTTCTTTCCCGTAGACATATTTTTTTCGCGGGGTTTCGACGCAAACACATACGTATTTTCCAAAATATATACACGGTGTTGTGCAAGCTAATTGGTGAATTTTATCTTTCTTCACATTTTCGAAATTAAAAATGTTTTTCGATCATGTAACAAATGCACATTTAATTTGTACGAATGCCCTATATTGGGCAAATGTGACTAGAGGGAAAATAAGCCCAAATAACAAGAAACGAACTCTAAATTCAGTTAGAGTTATTTGCCAAATTACTCGAGAATAGGTAAGAATTTGTGACATTTGATAAATAAGCAAATGGGGTCAACATGGAACAATATCTTCCAATAATAGAGTTCCCTCAACCTCGGAACATAACCATCTTGTATTTTTTACACCATTTCCTAATTACTGGTTGAAATTTCAGTCCATGGGCGAACAGAGAAAGTTGAAACAGAAAATCGACCTAAGCTTAGCACTCTTTTTAGGTGTAATTTACCGGAAATCTTTAGAAAAAGGTCTCAAATCGAAATAAAACATCCGGGTGTCAGAAGAATGTGAATCTTAAAATCTCTATACTTCTGCCCCGAATTTCGTATATAGAGAAATAGCGTCACAGCTTTTATCAACATGGGAAAAATCCTATATATGGCCGCTATCATGGAGCGTATTGTTCACAGTTCTGCTCCCACTCAAAATTACTAACTCACATATTAACATCATAAACTTTAGACCTGTCGATCTTAAAATCTTAAATTTTTTTTATTTCATCATGAGTTTGTAGTGACACAATACGAACATATAGCTTTCCAGTAATGTTTATTTTATTTCAATCTGAGGGTATTAGAGATCAGCCGAGATTCACGTTAAGTGATATGGGAATTTGATATGGTCTCATTTTTTTTCGATTTAGAAATATTACTGTTTGCAAAAAGACGATTTAAATTACTATTTTGAATATAAAAATATGTCACGCAGCTTCCAAACAGCACCCACGTTCATATTATTACAGCTGAAGTCTTTAAAAATTTAGATCAAAACAAAATAGTTAAATAACTCTCGTTGAGAAAAAAGGTTATGAACATTCAAATGCAAGCACTTTTCCATATTTTTTTTGCCAAATTTCTAATGTTTTAAATGTATGTAGATATCTCCCACAGTTTTCAAGATTTTTTAACAATGTTGTTTTTTCTTTTATTAGGGCCCTTAACATTTCCACCAAGTTTCATCAAAATCGGAGACCATTAGCAATTGTCCTTGATCACTGCACGTGATTCTCGTAATCACTACAAGTTCAGCACAAAAATATATTGACTTTTCGGTACACGATACGAATGATTCATATTTATTCTATGGCATATGGAGCGTATGATTTTCTTTATTTTTTTGGGAATAGGGGACGTATGATTAATATTAAATCTATTCTTTAGTAGCGAAGCAAAGTCTAGTTTCTTATATGACTTAGGTGTTCAATTATAACACAACATTTATCAGCTCATTGATTTGGGGATCAATTTTGAAAATTTGACGTGAAAGTATCCCCAAAAATAAGAACTTCTGCATCATTCGTTTAGTCTAGATGACTCAATTAATAATTTAATGCCCATACAAATTTTGTTCGATATATTTAACCACAATGTTTGTTGTGTAAACAAAGAGGTTAGTAGATTCAAACACAATTTTAGTATAGAAAACTTCGGAATAGATGCTCCATGTCAAAGAATGAAAGAAAGAAGACACCTGAGGAAGTATTTGTCCCAAAACACCCGACAGCCTTGATCAAACCTTACCACCGAAAATCTCCCTCCAAAAATAATGTATAAAAAGTCGTAGAAATGGTTGAAGTTTTTGGGTGATGTATTTGACAAAAAGGTTCCTTATCTTTATACAGGGAGGCTGATGAATATTGCTACATTAAGAAACTCAAATAACTTTTTTTCAGTGTATGGAATTCAGTATTCTTTTATTCACGTTAAAGTAGTTTTAAAAATAATGGAATTTAAATGCCCCCCTGCTCGTTGATGCATGTGCGGCATCTTACCAAAAAGTTGTTCATTACTGCTTGGAGAGTTGAGACGGGAATAAAAATTTGTTGGTTTTGCTTTGTAGACTTCCTGTTTGCAATAACCCCACAAGAAAAAGTCAGGTGCAGTAAGGTCAGGCGACCTGGGGGGCCAACGGAATGTGGAGTTTCTGGATATCAGCTTATTGCGAAATTTTCGCCGCAATTCTGTCATAACAGGCCGGGCTATGTGTTCTCATTCGGCGTAACTCTGGATAGAAAAACTCTCTCAACATGCTCAAGTAACGGCCTCCAGTAACTGTAACGGTGTGACCGTTTTCTTCGAAGAAGTAGGGCCCGACAATGCAGCGTGATGAAACTGCACACCACACTGTGACACGAAGTGGATGCAATTCCGTCTCATGGAGTATCTGTGGGTTGGAAGCACTCCATATTCGACAATTTTGTTTGTTTATGTTGCTGTTTAAATCGAAATGGGCCTCGTCAGACATGAAAAGACAGTTTATCATGTTTCCGTCCTCTTCCACCATTTGAAGCATCTTCTGACAAAATTCCAAGCGAATCGGAAGGTCTGCTGAGTTCACTTTGTTGGTCATTTGAATTTTATATGGGAATAACTCCAAATCGTTGTGCATAATTGACTGCAATGACTGTCTGCTTATACCCATTTGAGCAGATACGGTTCTTGTCGAAACTCTTGGATTGTTTTGTATGGCATCAGCTACAGCAGCGATTGTTTCCTCCATCCGAACTGAAGGCTTTCGATGGTAAGGTCTTCTGTTGACTGTCCCATGCTCGGAAAAATTGTTAACAAGTCTTATTATGGTCCATCTGCTCGGAAGATTGCCGCCAAACGTGCCCCTATACTCTCTTTGAACCGGAACTACGGACTTCAGTGCGTAATAGCGGCGGACAATCCAAATTCTTGTTTCAGTGTCCCAGCAAAATAAAAAAAAATTAACCAGATTCATTAAATAGAAAAAAAGTTATTAAATTTTTTTTGGTAGCAGCTTTCATCAGCCACCCAGTAGGTCCCCTCAATACACTTTTATGGCAATCAAAAGGTTTTTTGAGAGAAATACTTCTTGAAGCGTCTCCTTTATGTTGTGCTTTGACATGGAACATCTAACGGGTTTTCCATTAAGGACATAACATTAACTTTGGCAGAGCCCTTTCGGAGAAGTTTCGGCGTTTCAAATGATCAAGTGGTTTTAGTTCTTAAGTCAGTTTGATCTTATAAGGATGAAGGCCAAGATCTTTTCGCAAAATACGCCACAGTGTGGTTTGAGAGATGCCCAATTCCTGAGAACGACGTGGAATCAACTGATTTGGCTTATTTTGAACGGATACACTTACGGCTGCGATATTTTTGTCGCTTCGAGCGGTACGGCGTCTCTTTGGCGCCGGAACATCCAAAAGTGAAAATTTGGATTTAAATGAATCCATTATAGCACGCAAAGCCTGTCGAGTGGGACGTTTATTACGGCCGAAAATTTATTAAAGTTACGACCACCGACTCAGAATCGCCAAGTAATATTCTTTTATTTGCACACTTTTTTAATTATTTTCGTATATTCATTTGAATGGTGCGTATTATTGTTATTTTTTAATAGAACACAGTGCGTATGATTTATATTTATATTAATATTATTATATTAATTTTGCATGCATTGGGCGAAGGCATATTCTAATAAATTTTTAAATCTCTAATCAATACAAAAAATTAGATAATCTCAAATAGTTTCTTTGCAGACGCACTTTAATTGTCCCCTCGCCTTAGAGAGGAGGGTAGGTTTGGTTTAGGTTAGGGTGGCAGCCGTTTTTTTCCTTCTGCTCACATAGACCAGTTTAGGTCCCTAGTGGTACCACAGGCTAAAATGCCCCTCATCGAAACCAACCTGTTTGATATACAAATTTATCGATAGTACGAATATTGGTACCGGAAAGATCTGTTAGACTGCCTAGAAAGGCCGACCCCAATATAGAACTAGAGATGGTATCTATTTCCTGGTATTCTGCCAACCCATTCATCCCTGGCTGGTATCGTAGTGATGTAGTACCTCTCAAAGGTGCGCACCGTTGATATATAGTCCACTCGGTCGGTTACCATAGCTCTACACTTTGATATTCTCATGTGGCCGTAGTTCTTATACCATTGATAGGCTGTTTTATCTTAGTGTCGCTTTGGTTGCAACTTATCTCGCTACAACATTATTCGGCAGTATATGGAGAAGGGCTTGTAGAGATTCAGTCGCTGTAGTCCTTAACGCTCCGCTTATGCACACGCAGGTAGTTCTCTGAAACTTTGATAGTAGGTTTGTGATGGTTTGTTTGTCAGTTGCCGTCCACCATGCCACAATCCCGTATAACAGTATTGGACGAACTACTGCTATTTATATCCAATGGGTTATTTTAGGAGAGAGGCCCCACCGCGACCCACAGCTTTTTTGCAAGAATATAAGGCGACGTTGGCCTTCTTTACACGTTCCAGTACGTTAAGTCTGAATGACAGTTTCCTATATAAAATTATTCCTAAAAATTTTGCACTTTCAGAAAAGACTAGATCTGTTCCATTTATCCGAGGGGGAGGGTCCACATGTAGGACATTATTCATCCTAGTAAAGAGAACCAATTCTGTCTTGTTTTGATTAACACCCGAAGCGCTGCTTCTGGCCCATCTAGCCAACTTATTCAGAGCCACCTGTAGAATGTCTCGGAGGACGTTTTCGAATTTGCCACTCACTGCAATTGCCACGTTGTCCGCATATGCCACGACCTTGCAGCCACAACGTTCTAGATCTTGCAGAATTTTATTCACCGCTAGGTTCCAAATTAGGGGAGAGTGTACTCCCCCTTGTAGGGTTCCTCAGTTTACAAACCTTGTTAGAGTTGTGGACCCATGACACGCTGTTATGCGTCTTGAGCAGGCTGTGTATTAGTCTAATTAAGCTAGAGTTCACCTTAAGATGTGACAGTGCAATTACCACATTTGAGTGAATGTTGTTAAAAGCTCATTCAATGTTAAGAAATGCCACCATGGTGAATTCCTTGAAATGTAGGGACTAATCGATAGTGCTTACAAGTTCGTGCAGGGCTGATTCTGTAGACTTTCCCTTATTGTAAGCATGTTGGTTTCCCGACAGGAGTTTTGTATTAAGATTTTCCCTAATGAAATAATCTAAAAGTCTTTCCAGACCTTTCGATAGGAAGGAGGATAGGCTAATTGGTCTGAAGTCTTTTGGCCTAGTGTGCGATATCTTTCCCGCTTTGGGTATGAATACCACTTTGGTGTCCCTCCATCGATACGGGATGTATGAACGCCTGATACAGCCTACATACATTTGCTGCAGCCAGGGGATAATGTACGTTAAAATTTTCTGCATTTCTGCTGGAGTGATGCCGTCTGGTCCAGGTGACTTGAAGGGGTCAAAGCTGTTAATAGCCCAG
Source organism: Eudasyphora cyanicolor (assembly GCA_963930755.1). NCBI lineage: Eukaryota > Metazoa > Arthropoda > Insecta > Diptera > Muscidae > Eudasyphora > Eudasyphora cyanicolor. The sequence goes on from OZ005737.1 coordinate 12,630,772, forward strand.
TCAACAAGCTAGGGACGCTCGCAGTCCACTCGCACTTTTTTGGTCCTGTTGATGAGGGTATATATAATTTGCTACGAGCCAAAAGTGTAACACATCTATGGTGTGACCTAAGACCCCAAGTATGTTCGGCGGATATCGGTTGTGGACCATATCCGTCCGTCAGTCTGTCTGTCTGGTAGCAGGTGAGCACGATAACTCACGAAAGTTTTAACCGATTGACTTCAAATTTGAAATACGGCAATATAAATTTTATTTGATTAAAATCCAATTTATCTTGTAGAGTATTGTATGTTCGTTACGGAGGCATAGCTCAAGCTTCTTGCAAAAAATGCAATTGCTTCTCTCCAAAAAATGTTCTTCGTTTGATGTTGTTCCATCACCAAGATCTTTCGCCATTCCATTATTTGAACGACCAATTAAATATTTTCATTCTTCGAAAACACATATTTCATTCAAAATTTTGAATTAATATTAGTTCTCCAAAAGAGAGAGAGAGTGAGAGAAACCGAAAGTGTTTGTGTTCTTGCACTTCCACATATCTCCAAGATATTGAGAAGGAGTATGAGCCAACAGCTGATCTGTCGGCTGGTCGAACGCATTCGATGAGATGTCGAGTGCCACTGACCGAGGGCAATGAGAGGAGCAGAGCTGGGCAGAACGGCGCTGCGCAGCCCAGCGCCTTTAAATTAATTTTCTACTATTCACAATTCAGACGATCTTCGGTACTCAAGGGAAACGGTTGATTTGAGAATATTTTGAGAACAGTGAAATTACTTTACGAGTGATTTTTCGATTTTCTAGAGCATCTTTGTTTGTGTTGTCGTTGTCGCTATTGTTGTTGATTTTTGGAAAAATAAACATTTTTCATATTGGTATAGTACTATAGTACTTTTTTTGTCGGTGGATGTGTGTCTTGTGCAATGAATGTTTGTTCGCGCGTGTGTTTTTTGGGCAACAAAGATTTGGAAATGATTTGAAATTTACCACAAAATTCGAAAAATAAAGAAAAAGAAAACAATTTTGAAAATTTGTTGTGGAAGTCCAAAGAGTTTTTGCGGGCGATTTGTATAAAAGAATAAACGAATTTACGAAAGAAATTAAATGTGAATATCTAAACAAAACATAAATTCAAAGCAAAAAAGGAAAGAAGCATTTGCAATATTAAAAATTTACAAAAATTTTTTCAATTAATTGCTAAATCTAAACAAATGTGTGAGTGAAATAAGGAAAAAAAAATTGAAAATATTAGAGCGCTGGAAAAATTAAATGTGTTTTGCCAAAAGCAAATAAGTAAAATTGTATTTAGAATAATAAAGTGTATGGAAAAATTAAAATTAGTTTTAAAAGCAAAAGATTATAGCCAGAAAATAATGCAAATTTTGTAATTAAAATCAGTGCAGAGTGAAATCATTGGATTTGTCGATGAAATATGGGTTTGACCGTTTATTGTGATACAATCAGATCGGAAGTTTTGCACGATGAGTTGGGTACCGATATTTGTCTTATCAATTCGCTGAAATGGGAAGTATCGGCAGTCTTCTCGATTCTGCTGTTGGGCATTATTGCCTATATGCTGCTGAAATGGAAATATAGGTAAGGCGATAAGAGATGGACAAAAAAAGAAAAATTTAAAATAAAAATTTCAAACGAAATGGGGTATTTTGTTGTTGATTACAATGAAAATATGCAATGATTTAGGACTCTGTCATAGGAAAAAAATTACTAATATAATAAGTACAAAATGTATAGATATACATATTTGAGAACTAAACGTCATTTTGAATTATTAATGTGCCAAATATAACTTGATGAAATAACTAACATTAATATAAAAACATAAAAATTATTTATCATGTGTTAACTTGAAAATTCTTCGATTCGTTTGAAATTTGTTTATTTAATTGAGACAGACACTCAACATTTAATGACTCAAACATAAATATTGTAGAATTTTTTCTTAGTCGCATTTTTAATGAAATTTTAAAGAGATAAAGATTTGAAACAGATGAAGTGGTGATTGATGAAATATATTCCATAGAAATAATATACATATGTATTTATGTACATTAGGTTCGGCCTAATTACACGCTGAAAAAAAATCGCTTCTGTAGTATATTGTCCCAAACATATTCTGCTTGAAATATACAAATGTTTAGGGTACACTCCAAATATATAATATTTGACACACATAAACATTATATGTTAGTTTTGTTCTAAATAAAACTATGCCTATACTAATTTTTTTTATTTGGAACTAATATTTCCGAAAAAAATATTAAATTTATTTAAGTATTTTGGCAGTGTATCAAGTTTTCTGTTTTTCAGAAGTTCAAATTGCATTTTTTTTTAAATTTTATATGTTTGTAAAATTTGATTGACATTTAAATCGTATAATCTTTCTTAACTATAAATTGTATTGATGGATTGGCAAAAAGTCATGAATTAGAATATTTATAAATTAAAATCTAGTGCTGTAAAACTAAAGCTAATGCGGCTTATGACATTCTAAGCTATCACGCATAACATGAAGTCTAGGAAAAACTAACTAAAATTCGAAAAAGTCAGAAAAGTTTTAAAAATTATTTTTTAAATAAAATATATTTGGAAAAGTTCTTAAACAATAACTTTGTTTGTGCGTAAACACTAGGGTAATCAAAAACCGCACCGGTTAACCGGTTAATCGGTTTCTCTTTAAAAACCGCCTATCGGTTTTCGGTTTTTCTGCATTTTCGAATAACTCGAACCGTCGGGTTTTTCAACTCGGTTTATTCGACTTTTCGGTTTTTTAAAACCATTATGAAATGATAATGAAAATATTATTATTGAAACAGGAACCTACCTAAAATTTTGAAAACATCAATATAAAAACCGTTGACATCATGTATATGTATTTATACTGTTTACATTGCTAACATCCCTATAGACTTCGTCAGCATATTTTATCAAGTGTCTAGGTGATTATTGCAGTATATAAATTAAATAACAATCCTTTCTAATTGAAATGTAGGTATAAATAAAAATACATATATCCAGTTTCACATATCGACAAGTTTTCATCTCTATAGTATGCTCAAGTCAGAATCGGTTTGCCATTTGTATGATGGTAAAGGCTAAGATTTAGCTGATCTTTACTATTAGTCAAGTTTTATAAAAATCATAATCAATTTTTTTAAAGAAATCTTTTTAAAAATTGAACATATATATTATAAATATTGCGGAGATTATAATATTATATCATAAATGAAATCGGAACAATTACATATTATAAATAAAAATATGAAGTGTTTCCAATACAATTTTCAAATAAATCTTAATTTAATTGGAATATGGTTGTGAATTGAATTTGCACTACGCCGAAAACCGTATTTTCAAAATAACCGGTTTTTTGATCACCCTAGTAAACACATATTTTATTTGTGAAAGTCAGTTCGCAAATATATATTGTTCTAATATATTAATATATGCGTTCCAATCAATATTTCTTGATTTTCAAATAAAATGTATTTGTTTACAAATATATAATATTTAAAAATATTGTTTCCAAATATATTTTTTCATTTCAAACATATCAAAAATGGCGATTTTTCCCCGTGTACAAATAATGTATTGCTCTACCCGTTTAAAATTAAAGCTCGATGTATTTTCTAAATGTTAACAAAATATTTTACCGGTGCAGATTATACATTCCTCAAAAAACATGATAATCTTACACAGAGTATATGTACGAGGTATGTTAAAAAAATATCGCGAATTTTGTATTTTTTCAAAAAGAATTTATTTATTCATGCAGCAGCACTTAAAATAATAATTTTTTGTGATCTTGTTCAGCTCCTCCTTCGATGCCGTCTTTATCTCCTCAATCGTGGCGTAGTGTCGTCCTTTCATGGGCCTTTTCAGTTTTGGGAACAAAAAATAGTCACAGGGGGCCAGTTCAGGGGAATACGGTGGCTGCGGCACCATTACTGTGTTGTTTTTGGCCAAATATTCGCGCACAAGCAAAGATGTGTGTGCAGGGGCGTTATCATGGTACAAAAGCCAGTTTTTGTTCTTCCACAAATTCCGGCGTTTGATGCAGATTCTTTGATCCATTTTCTGAATTAGATAAAAATCGAAGACAAGTTAAAACACATCCAAGCACAAAATGGCCAACCTTGTCAGCATAAGTAAGGGACATGAGTACCAACATAACGCTACAAAAATATCAAAAATCAAATACACGTCGCCAGCGGAAATTAAAAATTCGCAATATTTTTTGAACATACCTCGTATATCTGGATTTTTAGAAGGGCAGCGATTTTATGTCCCACAGTACCAATATTTGATTTCTGTGTCTTGTAAAATTATTATTTTGTTTGGAATTGGTCTAAAAGAATACTACAGTACCTGAAACTTCAATTTTACGCAACATAGGTCACATTTGAAACCACATAAACATATACTATTTAATCGTTGAACTTCGAAAACTGTTCCAAACGGGTTATCTGAATAGATAACCCAACTGGTCACCTACTGAGATGTAGATAACCCAAGTAATCATCTACAGAGTGGTAGATAATGCAAATGTGCCTGAACTAAGGAGTAGATAAGCCAACTAACACTATACTATCGAGTAGATAACTCAACTCGTCGTTTTCTAAGGTGTAGACAACCCAATCTGACCCTTGGCTAAGAAGTAGATAACCCAGCCGACCTCCTACTAAGGAGTAGATAATTCAAATGGTCATCTGCTAAGGAGTATATATTCCAACTGGCCGCCTACTAAGGTGTAGATAACTGAATTTGTCGTATACTAAGGAGCAGATAACCGTCTGCAAAGCTGTATATTTTTCTGATGCTGTCGTATGATGAAATTTTATTTGGTGCCCTAATAAACTGATGCAGGGGCCCTAATAATCTGATACAGATCAGTGATTGGAGTCAGTAGACTCAGGTAAATTGATACATAATTTCCCGTAGCGTTTATATGGAGCCTATATTTAAATGTGATCTTGTTTTCTTGAAATTTGCCAGTGATTGTTTCTCTGCTTCAGAAAGCTTCTATGCCAAAGAACCGAAGATGGTTTCGTAGAACTTAAGACGGTTTCCCAGAACCGAAGACGGTTTCCCAAATCCGACGACGCTTTCCCAGAACCGAAGACGGTTTCCGAAATCCAAAGACGATTTTCCAGACAAGTAGATAACACAACTGTTCCTTCACTAAGGAGTAGATAACCCAACTAACACTCTACTAAAGAGTAGATAACTCAAATCTTCGTATATTTAGAAGTAGACAACTTAATTTGTAGCCAACTAAGGAGTTGTTAACCCTACTGGCCCTCTGGTAAGCAGTAGATAACCCATCTGGCCGCCCACTTAGGAGTAGATAACACAACTGTATCCGTACTAATGAGTATATAACCCAACTCGTCGTTTACTAAGAAGTAGACAACCCAATCAATAGTCAAGTGAGTAGTTGGTAACCCTAGTGGCCATATGCTAAGGAGTAGATAACCTAGCCGACCTCCTACTAAGGATTATATAATCTTAAATGGTCATCTGCTAAGGAGTATATACCCCAACTGGCCGCCAACTGAGGAGTAGATAACCGTCTGCTAAGCCGTATAAACTAATACTAATCACACCCTACATGATAAGACTTAGGTAAATTGTTTCTGCTTTAGTAAGCTCCTATGCCAAAGAACCGAAGACGGTTTCGTAGAGCTGAAGAAAGGTTTCTCAGAACCGAAGACGGTTTCATAGAACTGAAGACAGTTTCCCAGAACCGAAGACATGTTCCGAGAATCGAAGACGGTTTTTGCAGAATCGAAGAAGGTTTCCCGAAACCGAAGACGCTTTCCCAGAACCGAAGACGTTTTCCGAAATCTAGAGACAGTTTTCCAGAACCGAAGACGGTTTTCCAGAACCCACGCGGTTGCACATAATCAAAAATGGTTCTAAATGACATAACCGAAAAAGATTTCACAGAACATAAATTGCTTACTAGAGTCGAAAATGTGAAATGAAAAATTGGAAATCGGGACAAAATTTCAAATAATCATTAGAAGCATTTAAAGTTCTCATTTTTATACAGGGTTTTCCAACAAGAGGTGTTATTATCACCCGGTATTTCGGTAGCTGTCACTTTTGAAGCTTTTATTCTTTGACATTTGACAAGTAGAAACTACGCCTTTACTAAAAAAGGAACGATTCACGATTCAACAACGCATTGAAATTATTAAAATTCTCTACAAAAATGGTGAAAATCTTGCAGTTAAAGTTCGCAAAACTAAAGAATTTTTGGGTCGTCGTGAAGCACTTTGTCGGACCACAATACAGAAATTGGTGGAAAAATTCCAGCTGTTGGGACAAGTTAGTGATGTGAAGAATAAAACCCGTGCACGTCGCTCAAGAACAACTGAGAATATAGCTGCTGTAGCCCAAAGTGTTGAAGAAAATCCAGGTTTGTCCATTCCTCGTCGTTCTTTAGAATTGGGCATTCCACAAACGACATTACACCGTATATTGCATAAAGACTTGGTCTTAAGGCTTATTAAGTTCAATAAACACAAGAACTCAAGCCGGCCGATCATCAACAACGTCGTGTCTTTGCTGATTGGGTCCTTGAAATGCATGAAAATGATCCGGAATTTCATCGAAAAATCATCATGACTGATGAGGCCCATTTCCACCTCCGTGGCTACGTCAACAAGCTAAATTGTCGCATCTGGGTCTCGGAAAACCCAAGAGTTATTGTTGAGAAGCCTCTCCATCCTCAACGTGTGACTGTTTGATCTTACTTTATCGAAAATGAGGTTGGATCAACAGCTACGGTAAATGGATTGCGCTATAGAGAGATGAATAATGATTTTTTATGGTCGGAGTTGGATGGTATTGATCTGGACAACGTTTACTTTCAATAAGACGGCGCTACGCCACAGAAGCAACGAAACCATTGCTCTGTTACGGGAAAAGTTTCCGGACCGTGTTATCTCTCGAAGAGGTGATCACAATTGGCCACCGAGATCTTGTGATTTAACACCTTGCGACTTCTTCCTTTGGGGCCAAGTGAAAGATAAGGTCTACGCCAACAGCCCAGATAGAATTCGTGAGGCTATCGAGAACATAGGGCAGCCACTTTGGGATTTGGTTATGGAAAATTTCATGAAAAGGATATGGTCCACACCTTCCTCTTTATTATGAAATAAACATCCGATCATTGATCTCAAAAAATGGCATTTTTCTTTGAATACCAAAATAACACCTTGTTGGAAAACCCTTTACTAGCAATTGTTGCTGGAACCTTCATATGGGTAAATCCTGCGTTGCTGACGTTACATCGTACGCATTTTTTACTAATATTAATCCCGTTGGCGTTCTGCAATATTGCAGAAGGTTATATGCAATATTTTCATATATCCTGTAGCAAGAACCGTTGAGAGTCTTTGAAATGACATTTAAATATTTTCCCTAAATATTATTGAGGAGTGCAATATTCGCGGCTACAGTGCCGTTGACGACGTTACAAAGTATAGAAGTAGGTTTACATGAATTTGTATTTTTTTTATCTAATATTGCATATCAATCAGAAAAATCGAAAAACTTAAAAGAAAGATGAATATTTAAGGATATAAAAATAGCTTTCTTTAGAATTGAACATTTCTTGGTTCATCCAAAAATTTGAAATTTGTCTGTTGCGGACGGTACACATCAATTTCAATGCGTTAAAACAGCAACATTTTGTGGAAAATTTAATATTTTATAGGCAGCCGTTTTTTACCAGCTCACATAGACTAATTTAGGAAACCAACCTGTTTGAGGTACAAAGTTATCGATAGTACGAATATCGGTACCGGAAAGATCTGTTAAAATATCTAGAAAGACCGACCCCAGTATGTCCATATGTCGCTAACTCAAAGCGGGACAGTAGCATTGCAGGTGCTCAATGCCCTCCACTACTTCGTAATCTTCACAGCTTCTGCAAAAGTCACTGGAGTCAATACCCAACCTTCAGGAGTGTTTGCCGATTAGGCTGTGACCCGTCAGAACTGATACTAACGTAGATAATTATTTCCTCTCTAGTGTAAGGAGATATTTTGACCTTCTCAGGTCAATGCAAATGCAAATTCTTCGAGAATTTGTAATGTCGTCCCTTTCAGAGCATGTTCATCGGCTTTGTAGTTCCCCGGGATACCCCTATGCCCAGCCACCCATATGAGGTGTATGTTGAACTGCTCAGCCATCTCGTTAGAGATATGCGGTAGTCGAGAGCTGTTTGTGAAAAAGGGATGTGGCCTCCAGAGAATTGATGACAGCCTGGTTGGCCGAGTAAATGACAACGCCAGTGTTGGTCACTATGTTGCGACTAAGTCACTTGGCGATTTTCCGTATTGTCATTATTTCGGCTTCGTAGACACTGTAGGATCTGGTAGTCTGTGAGCTATATCAAGACTGAGTTCTTCGCAACCTTATCATCAAGCTTCGAAACATCTGTATAGAAGTGGAGACGGTTTTGTACTACCTGGTCTTCTGCCAACCCATTCATCTCTGGCTGGTATCATAGTGATGTAGTTCCTCTTGGAAGTGTACACCGTTGGTATATAGTCCACTCGGTCTGTTACCATAGCATTACACATTGATATCCTCATGTGGCCGTTGTTTTTGTACCTGCACATTGATAGGTAGTTTAATCTTATGGCAGATTCTTACGTACCCCCTCCTCCGACCATTTGACCTCCACGGAACTGCTGTGAAATATTACTTCATGAAGGATGGTTAGCCATTAGGCTGTTGTTGGATGTTATCTACTCTGTGTAGCTCAAGGATTGTTTTTTGTCACTTATTGAGATATCTTTTGCCAAGAATCTTCGCAATGTAACATGTATTCTCTAAACTTTTGATAATAGGTTGTTGATGGATAGTTTATCGGTCCAGCACCGCAAAATGTCGTAGAACTGTATCCGAGAAGGGTCCACATGTGGGACCTTATTTATCTTAGTAAATAGAAACAATTCTGCCGTGTTTGGGTTAACGCACGAACCGCCACAGCCACAGCGTTCTACATCTAGCAGGATTTCATTCATCGCTAGGTTTCACTGTAGTGGAAACAGTACTCCTCTTTGTGGGGTACCTCTATTTACAAACTTTTTTAGAGTTATGAACCCAAGACTTGCTGTTATACGTCTTCTGTTGAACAGGCATTGAATTAGTCTAATCAAGCTACAGCTCACTTTTAGATGTGACAGCGCCGCATGGAGACCATATTAAAATATGGACCGATATTCCCTATTTGCAATAGGGGTCGTTACTTGTTTCAGAAGTACCTCTGTACCAATTTTCGCAAAAATCGCTTTATATTTGCGACCTGCGCTGTGATCAGGAGAAAATATGGACAGACAGACGGACATTCGATTTATTTCGTAAAAAAATTAATATTTGTTTTTGCTAGTTTTAGTAAAATTTGCAAGCAAATAAAAAATACCCTTTATGACAAATTGTTTATAAATGTTTAGACTATATTTCAAGCTAAAAAAAATGGACAAGTTTTCGTAGAAAAATTTATGTTTTTATCCGAATTTTGTCGGATGATTTCGTAGTGATGCCAACTTTTTCCGAAGCAAAAGCGTAATGAAAAATTTAAAAAGCGTAAACTATAATATTGCTTTAGTTGGGAGAGACGACAACATTATATCCGCCTCCATCAGAGCTGAATAAAAAGAAATATGTTTTGTCAAATTTTATCAAAGTTGTTTTCTTAACGAAAACAAAAATTTTTATTTTTTTTGGCGCATAAATTCTATATCAGGATATAGAAATATACAGGGGACATACCTAAATCTGAACATATTTTCGTAAAATTTTTTAACGTTAGTTGAAAAATTTAAAGCTTCTACATTTAACATTGGGAAATATATCTTATGGAGTCTATATCTAAATCGGAACCAATTTTCTCTAAATTTGATATGTCCATTTGTGGTTGAAGGAACCGTTATATACTAAATTGTATGTACTTATAGATCTGATGAGAAACAGGTATTCTACGGCGCTAAGACCCAAAATTGGTATATCAGTATATTTGACGGATATATCTAAACCTGCCAAACATTTCATAAAATTTTCCAGAGTTTATTATTGGCTCCATCAACTTTTCTATGCCAAATTTCTTAAAGATTTGATGCATATTGTGGCGTATGATGGCAAATCTTGAAGTACATATGGTCTAGCAAAATAGTCAAATTTCTTTATGTTACCAGATTTGTACTGACAAATGTACGAAAAGCGTCAAAAGCACTAACGAAAACTGTGAAAAGCGTACAGTTAGTGCTTTTTTTTCATTTGGCACTAACTGACAACTTTTCGCGTATTGAGTGGTCTGAAAAGCACTAAATCTGGTGCGAAAAGCACTAAGTTGGCATCCCTGGAAAACTGTCGCGGTTATGCAAAATTTCACCTGTCTAATATTTTATGGTGACATAGGTATACATCAGTGGTCGGCGTAAAGAGAACGTGCCAAAATTGTGTCTGTATTGGTGTGTTTGCACTGAACAAAATTGTTGGTTTTGTTATTATGTGCTGTGTTATACAGAGTGGAAAATTATTTTTTTACTGACTAAGTATAATGTGCATTGGTGTGAACGTTTTAATAACGCAAATGTTGCAAATTCGAATCAAAGTTTTTATTTTAAAAGAATTGAAAAATATATTTTAATTAAATAAAAACAATTTTCATTCCAGTTGATTACTACCAATGATTTCGACCAACAAAATTTTATTGATTAAAATGAAAAATTTTACTAATATTATTAATGTACAAGTTTTTTTTTTCGTTGATAAAAATAATGTGAATGTTTTAATAAAGTAAATGTTGAAAATTCAGTTTATTAGTCCTTCATTTTTAAATAGAAGTAAAGTTAATGTGCAAGTTTATTTTTGCCGTAGATTAAAATTTGAAAAATACGAATGTTTTAATAAAGTAAATGTTTTTATTTTAAATAGTGCGATTGTTTTAATGCGATAGTTGTTGAAAATCCTGTTAATTAGTTTTTCATATTTAAATGAAATTAGAACATATTTTAATTAACTAAAAACCATTTTCACAATTACTTCAGTTAATGAATGCTAATATAAAAAGTTTAATCATCTGGATACAAAAATATTATTAATTAAAATACAAAATGGTACTAATATTATCGAAAATTATTATTAAATTGTATAGACATAAGATTAATTTAAATAATTAAAGAAGAATTTAAATAATTCTGCAATATTTTTGGGAAATAAAACTTAACTGAAAGCTTATCAAATTTTCTCAATATTAAAGAAGTATATACTCTACCAACCATAGGTACTCCATGGGTGATTCATTGCTTTGCTCAATGTATAATATTCTGTAGAGAATTCACCTCTAGTAATTATAACACCGTGCGACAAATTCGAACTTTTTTTCCCTCCCAAAAACGGGACTGTGTAGAAATAAAACTATAGGCCAGGAAAGTTGTGTCGCACAGTGTAATGTTCCAAGATTTATATGTTAACACTATTTTCATTATTTATCTGGTGAAATTCAATTAAACTATCTATATTTATTTCTTTTTCATAGCATTTTATTTTAAGCAAGGTCTCCAAATCGCTGTCGGTTACTTTATTCCGGTATTTGCTCTTTATTTGAGACATTGCTGAAAAAGATACCTCACATATGTATGTTGTGGGAAACATAGAACAAATTTCCAGCATTTTATCTCGTGAAGCGGAATATTTATTTCGACAAATATTTTTCCAAAAAGGTATACCCTTTTCCATTGGAATGCAGAAATCTTGGCGCATTGTTAATAGCTCGAGGCGAATATTCTCAGGAATATTATCCATTGAGCAAGTCAATGGATCATTGTATACCCGTATAATCCATTCCATCTTTATGAAATCATGAAATCTGCCCTGGAAGTCTTCTAATAGTTTATGAACTTCTTCGCTATACGCTTTTAATCTATCAGTGTTTGGAAAAGTCTTAAATATTTCTTGAATATTGGGGAAATTGGTTAAAATGTGAGCCGCAATTTGACTTCTTAGGATTTCTAATTTTCTACAGAAGTCAGTAACCACATGTAACATCTCGGCTATGTTTTTATTTCTTCCCTGCAACACAAGGTTTAAGTTGTTTAAATGTTTTGTCATATCTGTAAGAAATGCTAGGTCTAAGAGAAAATGTGGACTTTGAAGAGAATTCAGAATGTCTCCATCTTTGGAGCTAGCCTCGGACTGAAAAAAAATTGTTATTTCATTTCGAAGTTTCAGAAGCCGCTCAAGACATTTCCCACGACTTAACCATCTTACTTCCGTAAATAACAAAACATCACTATACTCGGCTTCAACCTCTTTCAAAAACGCAATAAGTTTTCGATGAGTAAGGGCATTGTGTCCGCCTCTTAACCGATTTATAATTTTTACTGCAGTTCTCATGACATCTGTTAAGCCAATTGTCTTAGCAAATAGAGCTTGCTGGTGGATAACGCAATGAAAAGTGGGTATTTGGAAGCCCGCTTTCATTAATTGGAGCAAAGAATCTGTGTCTGCTTGCATGCAATGACTAACATGAAATGATAATAAAAAATACATCAACATAAAAATTATGTGATCAAAAAAGTTGGACACCTAAGAAATTAAAAAATCTCCAAATTAATAATTACAACGTACTTTACTAAAGCAAAGATTCTACGTAAAAATTAATTTTGCGATATTTGCAGATTATCTTAAAAACGGGGAATTATTTAAATAAGTTGCGATATTTTTTTCCGACTTGGAGCAAAAAAGTAAATTTTCCGAAAAATTATTTGTGGGGTGCCCTCAAAGATAAGTGTTACGCCGACAAGCCAGAGACAATTGACGCTTTAAAGGACAATATTCGTGAAACCATTGGTGAAATACAGCTGCACACAATCATATGTGCTTAAGCTGCACACAATCATATGTGCAATCGATAATGTGCTTAAAAATTGGACCGATCGTGTAGGCTACTGCATGGCCAGCCGAGGCAGCCATTTGAATGAAATTATTTTCCATTATTAACCGGAAAGATTGTACTTAAATAAAAAAAGAAATTTGAGAAAATATTCCGTACTTTCTTTTTTATAGCATTTTCAAAAAAAAAAGTTATTTGGCGGGCGCTTTATTTCCAAAAAATATGCTAAATATTTTGTATTGGGTACATCAAAAAATAAGGTACAAACAATAAATGTGATTTCCAAGATAAGTGGAAATAAGAAATGTACAAAAAACATTTTTTTTAAAAAACTTAGAATACCAAATTAAACTAGAACATGTTATATACCTCCCTTCGACAAAAAAATAAACTAGTGTTATTACCATCACGTATTCTAAAGTGTCCAACTTTTTTTGATTACGGCAAATCAGTCGTATGTCAATTTCGTTGGTCATATACTCATTTTATTTTGATCTTCATATACTAAATATTTTTACTGATATATGTATGTCTTCCTACATAATACATATACAAATCATAATACATTTTTTTTGGAAATATGTATAATTTCTCAGTGTACCAACTTTCCGATAAAAAGCGACATGAACCTGCTTTGTTGAACGCTGATGAGCGACTGACACATTTTTTTCTTACTTTTGTGCTCTTTGTTATGCTGTTCGTGTTGTGTACGTGTGAAAACCCGATTGCGTTCGGGGCTCGGCCTAACCAGCCGCCGACCACTGGTATACATACATACATATGTACAATAAAAATTCCACAATTCTTCTTTGATTGTCTTTGTTCTTTTTTTACTCCAAGAATAGAATGATAATATTGAATTGTCTTCACATTTAAGACGGGGAAAATACTGAAGAAATTATAAACAAATTGTATTCCTCAGGCGTTGATTTTTGATTTATTTCCAGTATTTTTCCCTTAACATTTACTCATTAGTCTTCATTAAAGTTTTTTTCATTCAACACAGCATATAATTATTTCATTTTCACAAATAAAGTTTCATTAGTCTGAAAAATGCGGTTGGCCACAATGAAATTTGAAAATAAGTTTAAAAATGCCGAAATCGTTGAAATTTAAACACATGTATGTATGTGTGTTTTTCTTTTCAATGGAATAACACAAATTTGAAATAAAATCGTTAAATAAACAAATTATGTATGTACACAACACAACGTACCCAATACTATTGAAAATGGCCAAAACGAACGAACAATGCTTATTTTAAATTTAGCACAAAAAAGAAAACAAATCTCAAAAGAATAAACAATATCCCTAAAAATGAAATAAATGAAACGTACAAAGCCGCAATTTTTTTTGAAAAAATTGCCGTTAAAATTATTATTCTACAGAACATTTTTTTTGGAAAGAAAAGTCAAAAAACTCATTGAAAATGAAGAATTTGTCGGTGATCACAAATTTTTGTTGGTTGATGGATATGTAAAGCGAAGCGAAAGGCATTCGTCGTTCGTTAAGAATTAAATGAAAATTTGAACTGTTTATTTTGAAAGTGGCGTAAACGCCACTCTGCTTTACTCGATTTATCGTTTAAAATAGTGGGTTAATAAAACTCAAATGCGAAAATTGTCACTTAATATTGAAACGTTGAAGTCTTGTGGTGAACTGAAGGTAAATAATATATTTCTACTATTCACTTAGCCTTCTAACGATACTATTCTTGCTTTAAAAACAGAATGGCGTTTACTCCACTTTCAAAATAAACAGTTCATTTAATGTAATACATTCATATGTATGTATGTACGAGTATATGAAGTATAAAGGTGTTTATGCGTTTTTTTGTTACAGATAATTTATGTGATTCGGAGTATGAGAATGCTTTGGGTGAATAGAACATATTTTTATGGCTAATTTTAATAACTTCATTTTTATGAGGGGAGGGGGAGGGGGAGAGCCCATACCATAGGAAGCTAAATCATAAAACATAATGATAATTGTGGTGATAATCGTATTGGTTTCTTCAATTACACTCAAGAAAAAATATGTGCTAATTCTTTTTTAAAATAGGGGAAAATAATTTCAAATAGTGAAAGAAAATATCCTATCTTATTTTTTTATTAAAAAGGAATCGAATCCATTGTTTATACTGAATAGATCTGTATTCATGTTGGGATATCTAAATTATTTCCAGATTTACATATTTTAATATGGACCTAAGAAAGTTTACCTTTCCCCACGAGTATTGGTGGTATGGTTTCTTAAATTGTATGAGAATCAGCATTTTTAATATCGAAGAACAACTGATTTTAATGACAATTATGTCAGTTTTAAGATAACTAAAGGAGTTTTTTGCGAACTAAATATTGTTTAATACATTTAATTTTTACCAATAAAAAAATGCTGTAATTTTGTTAGTTTAGATTTTTCTTTTTTCTTGGTCAGCAAACCATACAAATGGCTAAATAAAAAATAATTTGTTTTCGACGCTACGGACCAAATAATAGCCTGTTTTTTTACTTACTTGCAAGTGTTGAAATTCAACGTTGCAGGAAAAGTAGAAGGCCATGTCCTATTACCTTAAAACGTATTTACAATGTACTCTAATGCCTAATGCAGGATTAGCATCAATTGCTAAACCCAACTTCAACATTAAGCACGTTTTTCAAGAAAAGCTATTGAAAAAAGTAAAATATTTATAGATTGTCGACCGTAAGGAAAATTTTAAGATTTTTTCTTTTTGGTACAGAACTGTGACAAACCTGTCATAAAGATTTAATTATTTCTCGAGGAAGATAAAAAAGGCCATCGTGGAAATAGGATATATTGTAGAGGACAATTTTGCCTAAAATACAAAAAATAAAATTTAAAATTAAAAGGGGATTTTTTTAAAAAAAATATTTTTAATATAATTTTTTTAAAATAAATCAGGCAAAATAAATTAAAATAATTTTAATAAACCCAGTATTCCTCAAAATCCACAGTTTCGAAAATTTTAAAATCTTCTGTTTTGAATTTTTTTGCAAAATAATTTGCATGGTTTGTTGACAACACTTAGTACAACCATCATACCAATGTTCATCAAAATCCGTGACATGATCCAAAAATACTGTGATTCTTAACATGGAAATGCTCTACTCTTTCACGTATTTCTAGGAACTGGTTATAATCTGTTAACTTTTTGTGCAAAATTTGTCCCTATACAGTAATGTCCTATACACTAATGTCGACCGCTGGGGTCTTTCTCCATACACGAGTCGACCTCTGAGGACTTCCTTTACATATATTACAGTCGACCTCAGACGTCTTTCTCTGTACTAGAGTTTTACTGAGATTTTTATTAATACTAGAGTCGACCTCTGAGGTCTTCCTCTATACTAGAGTCGACCTCTGAGGTCTTCCTCTTAACTAGAGTCGACCCCTGAGGTCTTCCTCCTAACTAGAGTCGACATCTGAGGTCTTTCTCTAATACTAGAGTCGACCTCTAAGATCTTCATCAGTACTAGAGCCCATCTCTGAGGTCTTTCTCTATACTTGAGTCGATCTCTGAGGTCTTCCTCTGTACTATAGTTGGCCTCTGAGATCTTTATTAATACTAGAGTCTACCTCGTCTATACTAGAGTCGATCTCTGAGGTCTCCCTATACACTAAAGTCGACATCTGCGGTCTTTGTAACAGGTGGCGCAAAAGTAATATTCCTATCAGAAAATGCTATAAATTTTGCGATTGGCCCCTAATGTCAGTTCTGTTTTGACATGTTTGTAGTAAACACATGCGAAATACACGTTAATAAACAATGTTACGCTACACTGCTCCAGAACGCGGAATATTGCTGACTATTTATTTGACCAATAATCGGTCGGTGACTTTGGTACAGATTTCCTGGCCGTCCAACGCCTACTGGTGAAACACTGCGACGTTTAGCCGCTCGCCTCGAAGAGACTGGCACAACACGAGATGCTGCCAGGCGTGGCAGACCCCGGAGTAGCCGTTCTGCAGAGAATATTGCTGCTGTAGCCGAGGATGTCATGGAAGCGCCGTCGACATCGACCAGACGACGTGCCACACAAATGGGTATCAGTCAACGGTCTCTACAGCGAATTTTGGTACAAGATTTGAAGATGTTTCCGTACAAAGTCCAGACGGTGCATCAGCTGTTAGCTGCTGACCGCCAATCGCGTCTAACATAACATCGAAAGGTTACTTTTGCGCCACCTGTTATATACTAGATTCGACCTCTGAGGACTTCCTTTATTTTACAGTCGACCTCTGACATCGTCCTCTGTACTAGAGTTGACCTCTGAGGACTTTCTTTATATTACAATCGACCTCTGACGTTTTCCTCTGTACTAGAGTTGACCTCTGAAATCTTCATCAGTACTGGAGTCGACCTCTGAGGTCTTTGCCTCTACTAAAGTGGAGCTTCTGAGGACTTCCGCTATATAAGAGTCGACCTCTGAGGCTTTCCTCTATTATAAAGTCAATCTTCTGAGGTCTTCCTCTATATTAGAGTCGACCTCTCTGGTCATCCGCTATACGAGCACTATAGTCGACTTCAGACGCCTTCCTTTATACTAGAATTTACCTATGAGATCGCTGAGATCTTGTTCTATACTGGAGTCGATCACTGAGATCTTCCTCTATACTATGCTGAAAAAAAATTTGCCATAAAATTAAAGAAATGCTCCAAAGACGTCCTTATTCTTCGAAATAAGTACATTTTGTACTTAAAATTAAGAAAATTTACTTAAAATTAAGTAAATTACTTAATATTATTGAAATTATCTATATTTTAAGTACAAAATGTACTTATTTAAAAAGTAAAAGTAAATTACTTAATATTATTGAAATTATCTATATTTTAAGTACAAAATGTACTTTGACGTCTTTGGAGCATTTCTTTAATTTTATGACAATTTTTTTTTCAGTGTAGAGTCGATCACTGAAATCTTTCTCTATACTAGAGTCGACATTTGAGACCTTACTTTGTACTAGAGTCGACCTTCTGAGGACTTCCTCTATAGTAGAGTCGACCTCTGAGGCTGTTCTCTAGTCTTAAGTTGATCTTCTGAAGTCTTCCTCTATATTAGAGTCGACTTCAGACGTATTGTTCATAAACCGACTGAGGTACCCTCGCTTTGTGAGTAGTGTACTATGGAATAAGATACTTAAGGTGGTAGCCAGAGACGTGGTCTTTCTATACACTAAATTCGACCTCTGGGGTCTTTGTCTTTTCTAGAGTCGACCTCTGAGGACTTCCTTTATATTACAGTAGAGTCGACCTCTGAGGCTTTCCTCTAGTCTTAAGTTGATCTTCTGAAGTCTTCCTCTATCTTAGAGTCGTCTTCTTTTATACTAGAATTGACCTCTTAGATCTTCGTCAATACAAGAGACGACCTCCGAGGTCTTTCTCTATACTAGAGTCGATCACTGAAATCTTTCTCTAAACCAGAGTCGATCTCTGAGGTCTTCCTATATATTAGAGTCTATCACTGAGGACTTCCTTTTTGCTATAATCCATATCGGAAGTGCTTCTCTATACTGGAGTCGATCTCTGAAGTCTTCCTTCATACTATAATCGACCTATTAAAATTTCAGTTGAGTAAACCGACTGAGGTACCCTAGCTTTGTGAGTAGTGAACTATGAAATATGGTACTTGAGGTGGGAGCCAGAGACGTGGAAACAATTCATCCACTCTATAGCCTTTGTTAAAGTTTTCTAAAATACGGAATATTAAAAAACGTGAGGATTGCTATAAAAGATATGTTCGCATGAATCTGTAAATTTGTGTGGGACATACCAGACGGACATTGCTCAAGTGACTCAAAGTGTCCTAAAACGGATTTCCGAATAAACTTAGGGTCTTAGTTTACTCCTTTGCTGTGTTACACGATCGGCCTATACTTGTGACTGACTTTAAAGAAATTTTTCTCCAAAACTAAAAATAAGTCCTATTTGAAATATTTTTTTACTCTATAGAAAAACGTCAAATTTTTCATTTAGAAATATTTTTAAAGAAAACATATCGTGTTTGGGGATTAATTGATTTTTAATTTTCCAATTCCAAATTGCAGAACATGTTTTAAATTTTAAAAAAGAGCCACCCAGTAGTTTTGTTTGTAGTGTGCTCGCCCATGAGTTTGGGGGTCGTGGGTTCGATTCCCAGCAGAGGCTCTGGTCTGTCGCTGCAAAAATTTAGCCACATTGTTGTAACCTGACTTTTCCCTGGAACGTAAAATTAGAATATAAATTTACTTTGTATTGTAATTCAAATAAATAAATTTAAAAAAATAACGGCCTTATCCTTATCTATCCAATAAAATCATATAATGTTTATTTTTTTCGAGAGTTGCAATTGCCAAAAGTGGTTCAAATTTGCACAACTTTGGCGCTGTCCAATATGCCCATTTTTACGAAATATGAACAATTTTGCTCCATGTTTTGTTTTACTATTATATAGTTCTAATTTTTCAAAAAATTTAATTCAGATTTGAAGAATGTTTTTTTTTGTTGATTTGATATAGAAATCGCCACATGTTCTTACATTTTCCTTTGAGTGTAATTGTGTTTCTACTTATGATTTGTCGTCACTTTCCCCCAAAACCCAAACGTCATAATGACCATGTCAAGAATGACGATGGCGATGATGATGACACGGCGATGGCTATGTGAATGTGTATGATGTCGCCACAGATTATGATAATGACGATGATCTTGTGTAGACATCTGGAATGCCATTATCCGTCGCAAGCGACAACCCAACGAAACACTGACTGACATCAACTCACGTCGTCATCACAGAACCGCGGCAAAATCACGAAACGATGACGTTTTTTCCCGAATGCGAAAGTATGTTCGAAATGACAAAAGAATTCGAGGAATTTTTCGTGTGTGTGTGTTGAGTTCGAAATGACATGTGTCTAGTGGTTCCGGTGGTTCAGCTGGTTTGAGGGGTGGCAGCAGCTATACACATTTAAACATTTTCAAGAAAATTTAAAAATCCAAAAAATTTAAAAATAACAATAACAACAACAACAAAATGACACCGGGAAATAGGTGTGAAATGTTTTCACATGTCATTTTCGTTTAGGTTTTTGATTTATCAGAGTGAAAAATGTGTTTTATATTAATTATGGTAAATATTTTTTGTTAAAAAAAGTATCACTTTTTAGTTTTTGATTTATTTGTGGTTCTTTTAAGCAATTTTTATTTGACAAATTTGTGTACTCAAAAGAGTGGGCGTAATTTTTCATTGTATCTGGTCGGTTTTGTTTTGGCGCAAATTTTTGTATATTTTTTTTTTGAGTTATATGTTGTATATTTCAATTTGATATATTTCCTAATTGTATTTGGACGATTTTGTTTTGGCACTACATTTTTGTATATTTTTTTTGGAATAATGTTTTGTGTATTTTAATTTGAAATATTTATCTTTTACCGTTTTGATTCCAAACAAATACTAGATATTATTTGGATTTTGATTTTGTTTTATTTTTTTAAATTTAAATAAATTATTTTTAATGTATCGCAAGGTGATCCATAACAAAATTTAATTTATTGGTTTATTCCAAACATTCCAAAAGATTGTTCTAGAGTTTATTTTGATTTTTTTTAAATTAAATAAACAAACGAGGTGATTCACAATAAAATTTAAAATATAAGATTATTTTTTTAAATCTTCCAAATTTCTTTAAATTATCTATGTTCGAATGCAAAGACAAAAAGCATTCATCGATTCATTTATAAACATTTTAATGGACCACCTTAATATATACACACATCCATAGATCAGCAATGTCTTATACTAAATACTTCATCTGGTTGCCATTAGAATGTGTGTTTTTGAACAAGAGGAAATCCCGCTGTGCTAATTTGCCCTTTGTTCCATTTTGCCGGGAACTAATGATCGCCTTGAATAAATAAATAAACCGGGGAAAATCTCGAGCACCCAGCAACACAGAAAACAGGTGCCATGTGGGAATCTTGTGTGGGGATGTCAATAAATATTTGGGTCAGCCGCCTCCCCATGTGAATAAAGTTTTTGGGAATTTGTCGATTGAAGAATTGCTTTGGGTTTCCTTTGTAAAATGTCGAATATACAAAAATGTGAATATTGTAACGGAAACATTTTTCATTTTGTTTGCAATTCTGTGGCTGATATTGATTACATGAAATAGGGGGATTTGCTGTAAATTTCCTGGAAACATATATATAAAATTAGATTTTTCTAACTCAATTTTTCTCTTGACTCTTGTACAGAGGAAGACCTCGGAGGTCGACTCTAGTACAGAAAAAGACCTCCCAGGTCGATTATAGTATAGAGGAAGACCTCTGATGTCGACTCTAGTATAGAGGAAGATCTCAGAGGTCGACTCTAGTATAGAGGAAGACCTCAGAGGTCGACTCTAGTATAGAGGAAGACCTCAGAGGTCGACTCTAGTATAGAGGAACCCCTATGAAATCGACTCAAGTATAGAAGAAGTCCTCTGTAGTCAACTGTAGTATGTAGGAAGACCTCTGAAGTTGGCTCTAGTATAGAGGCAGACCTCTGAAGTCGACTCTAACACAGAGAAATGCCTCTGAAGTCGACTCTAGTATAGATACAGACCTCAGAGGTCGACTGTAGTATAGAGGCAGACCTCAGAGCTCGACTCTTGTATTGAGGAAACCTCAGAGGTCGACTCAAGTATAGAGGAAGACCTCAGAAGCCGACTCTAGTTTAGAGGATGCCCTCTGAGGTCGACTTTAGTAGTGAAAAAACATCTGAAGTCGACTGTAGTACAGAAAAAAGACGTCTGAGGTCGACTCTAGTATAGAGGAAGACCTCAGAGGTCGACTCTAGTATAGAGGAAGACCTCAGAAGTCGACTCTAGTATAGAGGAAGACCTCAGAAGTCGGCTTTAGTTTAGAGGATGCCCTCTGAGGTCGACTCTAGTAGTGAAAAAAACATCTGAAGTCGACTGTAGTACAGAAAAAAGACGTCTGAGGTCGACTCTAGTATAGAGGAAGGTCATAGGCCGATTTTGGAATAGAAAAAGACTTGCGATCAATCAGATTTTTTGGAAACTTGTATTTATTATTTTATGATAT
This sequence comes from Eudasyphora cyanicolor, assembly GCA_963930755.1. NCBI lineage: Eukaryota > Metazoa > Arthropoda > Insecta > Diptera > Muscidae > Eudasyphora > Eudasyphora cyanicolor. Next base: position 12,652,785 of record OZ005737.1, read on the forward strand.
GTACTCAGAAGAATTGGTTATCAAAACACTTATTTATGGATATTTATTATACACATCCTGTTTGAAAGCCTCTTAATTTTGTAAATATTTTTTTTCAATTTATAAACTACTATCAAAATTGCTTCCTCTTCCCCCCACTTCCAAAAACAAATTTTACGACTCCAATAGACATGTTTCCATTCACACCAAACTCCAATAAACCCTCCAAAAAATAAGGAAACAGAACATAACTCACGAAGATCAGTCATAAATTTCACAAACATTTGAACATGAACTTTTCTTTTATTCTTGTCGAACTTCCAAAAAAAAATAAAAACTAACAAAACGTGAAAAATGCACTTGAAATGCATTTGATATGTAAAGAAAAGTGACCTTTAAATTTTCATATACACATAATATAAAAACTACACAAAACTCATGAAATGTTCAGCAGAATTGTTTACACGAAATGCAATAATCCAACTGCAGACAATTCAAATGGAATTTTATGGATTCCATTGAATTGGGGGCAATACTTGAAAACAACAACAATGATCTAATGATTCATAGTTGTTTCTTCTCATTGTTGGACTGAGAATTTATGTTATTAACTCTTCCCCTTAGGCAGATATTATTCCCCCATTAAATTAATGATTTACTTACAAATTGAGGAGATTAGTTATCCGTCCAGGGGAAACCTTCTCTATTCCTCATTTACGAATTGGGGGAAAATACAGCAAAGAGATGTCTCAATTGCTTGCACATTGCATTGCGCACAAGTGCAACGAATAATTGCTCCCTGCTTAATGACAAGGCACTCCGCCCGGTTAGAGGTGTTGGTCTCTGTGGCAAGTGGCGAGTGCCACAGCGTCGCGGCACAAAGTATATACATGTGTTGCCTTAACACCACCCAGAATCACAATCAACATTGACAGCGACATCATCATCATCAGAGCGATCGAGAATACCGACGACAATGCGGCACAGTGTTTCGCTACTTAAAACATTGGATTAATGTCCAATTACTGACTTTTCTTCTAGAAAAGTCATGGACTTTTCTTATAGAAAAGTTGGTGATGTATCATCACTGACTTTTCTTATAGAAAAGTTGGTGATGTATCATCACTGACTTTTCTTATAGAAAAGTTGGTGATGTATCATCACTGACTTATCTTATAGAAAAGTTGGTGATGTATCATCACTGACTTATCTTATAGAAAAGTTGGTGATGTATCATCACTGACTTATCTTATAGAAAAGTTGGTGATGTATCATCACTGACTTTTCTTATAGAAAAGTTGGTGATGTATCATCACTGACTTATCTTATAGAAAAGTTGGTGATGTATCATCACTGACTTTTCTTATAGAAAAGTTGGTGATGTATTATCACTGACTTTTCTTATAGAAAAGTTGGTGATGTATCATCACTGACTTTTCTTATAGAAAAGTTGGTGATGTATCATCACTGACTTTTCTTATAGAAAAGTTGGTGATGTATCATCATTGACTTTTCTTATAGAAAAGTTGGTGATGTATCATCACTGACTTTTCTTATAGAAAAGTTGGTGATGTATCATCACTGACTTATCTTATAGAAAAGTTGGTGATGTATCATCACTGACTTATCTTATAGAAAAGTTGGTGATGTATCATCACTGACTTTTCTTATAGAAAAGTTGGTGATGTATCATCACTGACTTTTCTTATAGAAAAGTTGGTGATGTATCATCACTGACTTTTCTTATAGAAAAGTTGGTGATGTATCATCACTGACTTTTCTTATAGAAAAGTTGGTGATGTATCATCACTGACTTTTCTTATAGAAAAGATGGTGATGTATCATCACTGACTTTTCTTATAGAAAAGTTGGTGACGTATCGTCACTGACTTTTCTTATAGAAAAGTTGGTGATGTATCATCACTGACTTTTCTTATAGAAAAGTTGGTGATGTATCATCACTGACTTTTCTTATAGAAAAGTTGGTGATGTATCATCACTGACGTTTCTTCTAGAAAAGTTGGTGATGTATCATCACTGACGTTTCTTCTAGAAAAGTTGGTGATGTATCATCACTGACTTTTCTTCTAGAAAAGTTGGTGATGTATCATCACTGACTTTTCTTCTAGAAAAGTTGGTGATGTATCATCACTGACTTTTCTTCTAGAAAAGTTGGTGATGTATCATCACTGACTTTTCTATCAGGACTGTATCTATATACACTGAATTTTCTTATAGAAAATTTGGTGATATTATCACCGACTTTTGGTGAAATTATCACCGACTTTTGATGAAATTATCACTAACTTTTCTTATAGAAAAGTTAGTGATATTTATATCAAGTGCTTTAGTTTGGTTTTGAAACATTGTGCCGCGGTTGCATCCTCAACAGCAATTGATAGTTCATCCGCACGTGCATTTTGGAAAACATTGCATTGCATCCTTCGGATGCATTTTTATTGAATGCGGTTATAAATAGCAATGCACTTACGCACATACACACGCACGCAGGTTCCGTGCATTGCTACACTAAGTGTTGCCATCAACCGACGGAGTGCAGCAAGTGCAACACGGCGGCGGCAGCGGTTGATGGTGTCGACGTGGCATATTAATGGAGATGTTTTGGTTTGGGGTTCTTTTTTTGTGTAGGTACATTTTAATCATCGCCACGATACTCTACTCAAGTGTTTTGGGAAATTGTAATTGAGAAGTACATTCACTCATTCGTTTACCCGCCGAACTTGCATTTGCGGAAGTTGTGACTTTCAGAAGAGCACGCGTCGTGGCGACGACCACTTGGGCCGCTATTAGTGGAATATGGAATATATTTAAATAGGAATAATGGATGATTCCCTAACCTCGGTATCCACATTGTAGTAGGAAGAATTTTTATGTAAAAAAGTCAGTGATGTTTATCAACAACTTTTCTAAAAAAACAAATAGTGATATTTGTCACCTACTTTTCTATAAGAAAAATCAGTGATGTTTTTCTCCATTTTTTTATAAGAAAAGTCACTCGTTTTTCTTTTGGACGAACATTTTATATAAAAATAAAAAAACCTAAATCTTGACTGTCTTGTAATTTTACTTTTCATAATACATCAATAATTAAAAATCAATTTTTTTCTCAAAATTTTAACTGAAATGTAAAGAGTATTTATTCTATATAACCTTGACTCCCACATAGCCAAGCAACTTTTATCAACACATACTACTAGTCTGTGTAATCGAAATTAAAACAATGAGTAAATTCAATATTAAATTTTGAAATTAATTTGCAATATAATGACATTGTTTATTTCAAAACTAATAATAAAGAACAGATACAATAAATGTTTACATATAAGTAAGACAGCGTATTCCAAATGTACCGCAAATTGTGAAAGTGGTCTAAGGCCTTGTTTTATAAATTTCTGAAGAACAATATCTATGATGACTGATATGATATGGATCTATGATCTACTGATACGATCTAGAAAAATTGGTGATAAATATCATGCTAAGAGTGGACTTGTACTACTGTCATTATCCAAGGCTCCTATATCTGAAAACGATCTCTCAACACTCAAATAAAAAGCTTACGAAAAACTTCAAAATAAATCAAAATAATTCGACACAAACTCAACGGCAAAATAAAAACCATTTGCGGTTGGGGAATTAAAAGGAAAAACCCAATTCGCACAACAGATGTCTGATATTGAAATTAAACCTCCCCTCAATGAAAAATAAAGAAACGCCGAAAAACATTAAATTGAACCTGTAAAAATATGATACATATATTTTCGATATAAAAACAGTAAAAACCGTTGTCTGACATTAAATGAATGAGTAAATTTTTTAAATTAAAAATTAAAAAAGAATGAATAAATTCAAAGTAAACGAATGTTATAAGCAAAAACATTTTTTTGTAATGAAATTGAACAACAATTTTTTTTATGAGATCAATAAAGTGCTCCACACTTACTCTTTCACAGGTTATGGCACTTCCTATTTTTTTTGAAGGGAGAGGGGAAATGCCTGAAATTTCACTGTTGAAATCATTGAATATTTTGTATTTTTTTGTCGATTGGTTCAGGAGCTATAGTAGTAACCTACTTTTTCCCCATCGCTCTCTGTTATTTTCTCGAAGCGGCAAGTAATAACCGTCTGTGTTCAGTGAATGCATTGAGTTCATTGTTATAGTTTCGGAGTTTATTTTTTTTTTTACTTTTAGCACATTTTTGCGTAGAGATTGGGAATTGGGCCTTTAATGAACTACTCCCTCTGAGTGCTCGGCTCAGCGTCATCCAGGCAGTTTAATAATCTTCATTGGTTGGAATGAAATAAATAAATAAAAATACGTGAAAGTTGTGGGCTTCAGATGCGATGGCCTAAATGGGGGAAAAAAGCATATGGGTGTCAGACACTCGAAGAAAATGGTGTTAAAAACTATTTCGATTGAATTTTGTAAAATTATTTTATAATTATATGAATCATGACGAAATTTAAAAAAATTTTATTCATTTTTATGTGGATTATGGGAATAATAAAGGGTTTTCCAATAGGGATGATCGGATTTTGAAGTGACGTTTCGGCCATTTGTAATATAACATGATCTGTCATTTGTTTTTCATTCTATTCAGTAGTGTCTACAACTTCATCATGGAGAGATATACGCAAGAACAACGTTTACAAATTATTCAGTTTTATTATCAAAATAATCGTTCTCCAATTTCAAATTTTCGTGCGCTAAGTAATTTTTTTTAAAATAAAATAACAATTTCCAGTCGACCTACGATCTGGACACCCATGAGCAATATTTTAGCTCTCATTAAGAGCTACCCTTTTGCCATTGGCCGATAACCGATCCGAGGTACCGTTAAGGAGCTAGAGCAAAACTAAACTTTCCGTTCACATTTGAAGTTATGCTAAGTCCTCGTTAAGAGCTTTCTTTTTGTCATTGACCGATTCCCGATCCGACGCACGATGGGAAAATATGATGAAATATGCGCGCATAGGACTTTCAAAACAACTTTTAAAAATCAGTTTTTTGGGATTGTTGTTTTATTGTGGATAACATTTAATGAAAATACCTTCAAATTTTATGCAAATATCTCTAGGTGATTCCGAGTTATGACCATTCAAAGTTTGTCTTTTTTACTCATAAATGCAAATAAAATTGCGATGATAAAATGTATATACTAAAATGCTTGTAGAATTCTCGTTTGTTGGTGAAATGCGACAGGACTTGTAACATATTATAAGGTTATATTCATCTTAATTTTTGTGTATAAGACGCATTTTTAGCGTCTTTAAATTAAGAGATATTTCAAATAAAAAATACAGTTTTTTTTTGTTTTTCAAAAAAATTATCCACAGTAAATGGAATACAACTTTTTTGGATCACGTGGGATCACTACCACATGACATGGAGAAGAGAGGTGACTTAGTGGTGAATCCAACAGTACCAAGTTTATCTGCGACCTTTTGCGACTATGGCAGTTTTTTGTACTTTAAATATGTCCTTTTTTACTTTAAATATAGACAAAATGTGTGGAGCTACATCGATCTATGAACCGATTTTCCCGAAACATATGGACCGATTTTCTTGGTCAAAAAAAAAATAACCTTTACGAAATTTCGACAAAATCGGACAATAAATACGATCGGAAGATGTCCGGCTGCAAGTTTGTAGTGTCCCACGATCACAAATAGTGATCTTATTAATTTTATAAGAATTATATGTGTAATTATTATTGTTTACTTCTTCTACAAAAACTATAAAAATATAGTTAAACGCTTCTGTAGTTTGTGTATATTAGGGTGGACCGATTATTTTCTGTTTTTAATTTAACTTTTCTTTTATTACCAGTCGACGACCCATTGTGTAAGAGCATTATTGGAACACTTCAGCTTTCTAAAATATTGCAGACTACGATTTTATCCTATTTATGTTGTTTTGGTTTCAATTTCAAAAACATTGCCCTGTTTTGTAGACTTTTAACGCAATGTTGACAAAAATAAGTTTGAATTACAATGGTCTATATATTTAAAACGCACCAACACACAATCAAGTAACTCAAATCGATTTTGAACTAAATATTGTCAGCTCTAATTTAAAATAAAGATCACTGAAGTTGGTACGATATTTAGATTTTTACACTAATTTCCTCAAAGTCGCTTTTGTAGCCTCACTGTGCGATATATGGTAACAGTAAAATAAAATCTGGGTACAGCTATTTCTTCTCCAAAGAATTCTCTTGAATATGGTCCGAACCGTAGGACTCTATCTCTAACGGTATAGTCATGAGATAGAAAATATTGCTATGCGCGCGTATTTACCCCTTTTTTCCCATTGTGCGACGTACCGTTAAGGAGCTAGAGCAAAAATAAACGTTCCGTTCACATTTGAAAATTATGCTAAGTCCATTTTTTTTAAATAAAAAAACACTTTCCAGTTGACCTACGACCTTGACACCCATGTACAATATTTTAGCTCTCATTAAGAGCTACCTTTTTGCCATTGGCCGATTCCCGATCCGAGGTACCGTTAAGGAGCTAGAGCAAAACTTATCTTTCCGTTCACATTTCAAAATGATGCTGTCATTTTTTTTTAAATAAAAAACACTTTCCTGTCGACCTACGATCTTGACACCCATGAGCAATATTTTAGCTCTCTTTAAGAGCTATCTTTTTGCCATTGACCGATTGTGGCTACGTGCCACACAGCAAATGAAACAATTGAATTGTTGCGAGAAAAGTTTGGAGATTCGATTATTTCAAGAAATTGTGATATTGAATGGCCTCCAAGAAGTTGTGATTTAACACTATTAGACTATTTCTTGTGGGGTTATTTGAAGTCATTGATTGGTCATTCGAAATAAACCAGACTCTCTTCAAGCTTTACAAGTCAATGTAGAACGTGCCGTGCCATTCATGACATACGACTTGATTTAGTGGAAAAACTGCTCGAAAATTGGGTTAATCGAATTCGTTCCTGCAGAAGAAGTCGTGGAGGCCATTTGAATGACGTTTTATTTAGAACTTAATTGTATCGATTGTACTTCACATTAAATAAAAAACTTTTGAATTTCCTTAACAATAATGGCGAATTCTTTTCTGCAAAAAAGTGCAACATTTTCATTGCCTTTTTTCCGAAAACGGCACTTTTGTGATACTTTTTTGAAATTTGGTAATTAAGTTACTCGAGTTTAGCATAACTAAAATATCAAAAAGCGATATTATAGTGCAGTTTTCGGAAAAAGGGCAATGCAAGTGTTGCACTTTTTTGCAGAAAAGAATTCGCCATTAGTGTGTTTCATTTCAAAGAAATCATGTCACTCTTATTGGAAACCCTTGTATATGTATAAAACTTGCATAATAAAATATGTAGAAATTATTAAAAAATACATATATAAATATATACAAATATAAAGAAATATATATAAAAATGTATACAGTATAAAAATTAATTAATATAAACTTATGTATATAAATAAATAAAATGTAAACAAATTATAAAAATATATAAAAATTATATAAATATACAAAAAGTATAAAAATATATAAAAAATTATATAAATATACAAAAAGTATAAAAATATATAAAAATTAACATAAGAGTATATAAAAATATATTAAAATATACAAACATTTATATACATATAAAAAATATAGAAATATATTAAATAAATATATAAATATAATACATAAAACTATATAAAAAATATATGGAAATATGTTAAAATAAATGAAATGCATAAAAATATATAAAAAGTATATAAATATGTACAAACATAAAAATATATAATAACATATAAGTATATTTATAAATATATAAATATACAAATAAATATATAAATAATAAATATACAAATGAAACTATACCAAACTGTATAAATTTAAAACATATATAAATATATGTATATAAATTTATAAACATATATAAAATATATGAGTCATTCCATGCCAAACGGCACGATTTTTGACCTCACTATTTTTGATTGCTTCGAAATTTTGTGTATGTATTATTTTCTTAAAAATATCTTATACGTAGTTCAAGAAAAAATTTAAAAAAAAAATTTTAACGAGTTATGAGCAATTTAAAGTTGACGAAATTACGTTTTTTTTCAAAAGGTTCCTTAGCTTGTATCTCCTGAAATACGTGACCGATTTTAATGTGCTATACCTTGTTTTGAAGGTAATTTTAACTACTACACATAACTGGAGTATGTATAAAAATGTATAAAAATATATACAAATATATATAAAAATAAAAAAAAATTATATATAAATGAATGAAAATATATTAAAATAAATAAATATATAAATATAATAAATAAAAATATATAAATATACATTAAAATATATAAAAATATACTAAAATGTATAAATATATGTAAAATATAAAAATTTATAAAATTATAAAAAAAAAGTATATAAAAACTGTCAAAAATATAAGTATGTACTTCGAAAAAATTTACAATTTATTCTAAACGTTTTTCCTTGAGTCTTTGGTGATTCCCCACAAACCATGTCCCCTCTGCAAATGATTTTGATTTTTTCGCTCTTCCTCTCTCTTCAGTTAACAATTTTACAAATTTGTTGAAGCACTATTTCCCACACACACGTATGCACGCCTTTGAGCGGGAATCACACAACAATCGCTGTATCTATAAATGCCAATAACAATTCTTGTTTTAACAAGAATTTACGTAAATGGTGCGAAAAAATTGTTTGCCATACATTTGGGTGTTACAAATGCCTTTAGTATTACTGTTGCATATTTTCAGGCGAATTTGAGGGGAAACGTTCGTCGAAACAGAGCCAAACTCTGTATCTCTTCTATTCCCCCAATCGTTTGCCGAATGCACAAATTCCCATACAATTTGGCGTTAGTTCTGTGTGCATATTCGCTCCGAGCCCTTCTCTCGACCCTCTCCCCCTCCTCTTCCTTCATATATACATTTGATGATGTATTACACTTTTTCAAGTCCTAACAAATAAACTGCCATAAATGTGCAGAAAAAAATGTTTTGATAAAATGGTCCGGGGAAAAAATTGGCATAAATGCAAAGAGAAAAAGTCGAGCATTAATTACTTTTTGCCGCTCGTATTTTTTTGTGAAAATGAACGTGAATAATTGATATGTTTGCATACTTTATGGATTTGTTTGTTGTTTTCCCATTCAGTCGGATTTTCGGATTCACATTCTCATTCACAGAATGTGAATTGTTTCCAAGTGAATTCCCATTAGAAAGTGTTTAGCGATTTCTTCTTTTTTGGGGCGAAAAATCTAATGGCTTAGAAAAGAAGAGATAAACGAGAAAAAAAATAAACAAAGCGACATTTTGTTAAGTCAAGGTGAAAAGCGATGGAATTAGTTTGAACAAAAGAAGGGAAAATGTTGCTGTTACTTTTTTTAACATCACACAGGATTGGTTATGACATTTGGGATTATTTTTGAACAAAAAAGGATTCCCAGGACAAAGGACTTTGAGCGTAATTTTTGGAGACATTTTGGAAAGTTTGCATTTAACTGAAAAGAAATGACCATGAGAAAATTTTTGCTTATAATTATTTTATATATGTCAGAAACTTGTTGAAAACATACGAGTGTTTCCATAAATTTGTGCAAAACATATTTAATTATCCAAAATGTTGATGTCTTTATTAAAATGGGAGATTTTTATATACATAAAATTGGAAATTTTTATGTTATTAGATCTTTTATTAAGTCCATGTTTAAATTTAATATCTTCTCAAATGTCTTCTTTAAATTCTTTAAAGTTATAAAAATGCATTTTAATATATTTTCTCAATTAATTTAGACTCAGTGGTTTTATAGTGCCGCTGATTTATATATTATCAATATTATTAATACGCCACAGAGATCCTATAATTATTATTATTCATAATTCTCATAGTTCTGCCTTTAGTTCGATTTGAATATTGTTTCCAAATATTACTGTGAATGATTGATATGGAACTACTTTTGAAGTACATACGAGTACTTCCAAAGAAATAATTTTAGAATTTAAATTTAGAACTTTGATCAAGTCCAAGTTTTATTAAATATTTTCTCAAATGTCTTCTTTAAAGTTATAAAAACGCATTTCAATATATATTTTCTAATTTAAATTAGACTCAAGTGGTGTTAACTGGTGGTGTTAGCGGCTTATTTATATTATCAATATTTTTTATTCGGCACAGGGATCCTATAATTATTATTATCATTAATACGTCTCATAGTTCTGCATATAGTGATTTTAATATTTTTCCAAGCATTATTCTGAATAATTGATATGGAACTCCAATTGAAGTACATACTTTCAAATAAATAGTTTTCAAATTTTAATTTAGAACTTTTAACAAGTCCAAGTTTCATTTATTATCTTCTCAAACGTCTTCTCTAAATTCTTTAAACTAATAAAAAGGCATTTTAATATTTTTTCTAAATTAATTTAAACTCAAGTTGTGTTATAGTGCGGCTGATTTTTATTATCAATATTTTTAATACGCCACAGGAATCCTATAGTTATTATTATTCATACGTCTCATAGTTCTGCCTTTAGTTTGATTTGAATATTTTTTCCAAATATTATTGTGAGTGATTGACATGTAACCCCATTTGAAGTACATTCTCCAAAGAAATAGTTTTAACATTTTAATTTAGAACTTTTAACAAGTCTAGTTTTTATTTGATTTCTTCTCGCATGCCTACTCAAAATTCTTTAAAGTTATAAACACGCAATTGAATATATTTTCAAATTGTGACTCAGGTGGTGTTAACTACTGCGGCTGATTTATACAGGGTTTTCCAATAAAAGTGATATGATTTCTTTAAAAAAAAGCACACTTATTGTTAATGTGAAGTCAATTGTTTCATTTGCTGTGGGGCACGTAGCCACAATCGGTCAATGGCAAAAATATAGCTCTTAACGAGAGCTAAAATATTGCTCATGGGTTTCAAGGTCGTAGGTCGACTGAAAATAGTTTTTTTTGATATAAAAAAAATGGACAGCATAATTTTCAAATGTGAACGGAAAGTTTTTTTTGCTCTAGCTCCTTAACGGTACGTCGGATCGGGAATCGGTCAAGGGCAAAAATATAGATCTTAACGAGAGCTAAAATATTGCGCATGGGTGTCAAGGTCGTAGGTAGGCTGGAATGCGGTTTTTTTATTTAAAAAATGGACTTAGCGCACGAAAAGTTGCAATTGGAGAACGATTATTGTGATAATAAAACTGAATAATTTGTAAACGTTGTTTTTGCGTATATCTCTCCATGATGAAATTATAAACACTACTGAATACAATGAAAAACAAATGACAGATCATAACATATTGCAAATGGCCGTAACGTCATTTCAAAATCATATCATCCCTATTGCAAAACCCGTTGTTTGATAAACGCGTTTTATGTTTGAGATGGAAATTTAGAGGACCCTTAGAGAGATTTGATTTACTTTAAAATTAAATAATCTCCAAAAATTTCTATTAAGGAAATATATATTTTCCTTACACGAAGTTGGTGTTTAACGTATTATTTTCAGAAAATTTGGCCTTTGACAGTTTTAACTTAAGAAATGGTCGCTGACAACTTTTCTTTAAATGGTCTCTGATGACCTTTCCTTGACAATTTCCTGACAATTTATATTTAGGAAAAATACATATTTTTAAATTTCTCTGTAGAAAAGGTGATCTTTGACAAATCTTCCTTAACTGGTCTTTGATGACCTCTTCTCGGGAAAAGGTAGACTCTGACAAGTTACATTAAGAAAAGGTTTCCACTGACAATTTGACCTTACGATCTCTGACTTATTTTCCTTAAATGGTCTCTGATGACCTTTCTTTGGGAAAAGATAAACTCTGACAACATTCAGTAGGAAACGGTCTCTGTTTATATTTACGAAAAATACATATTTGAAAATTTTTTCGTAGAAAAAGGTTTTTGACAAATCTTCCTTAACTGGTCTTTGATGACCTCTCCCCTCGAAAAGGTAGACTCTGACAAGTTACATTAAGAAAAGGTTTCCACTGACAATTTTACCTTAAGGAAAATGTTCGTCTTTTCAAAAAAGTGATCTTTTAAAACATAGTCATTGGAAAAGGTGATCTTTTTAAAATTTCGTCTTTGAAAAAGGTGATCTTTGATATACATACTTAAATTTGATAGTCTCTTTCTAGGGAAAGTGTAGACTCTGACAATTTTCCGTAGTCAAGTGTTGCAATAACAGAAGTGAGGTAATAAATATTATTCGTTTGGAAGAAGCTAAGCCTCTTAGAGACGGATTTGTGACCGAACAATCACAGCCAAATCTCGGTGAATGATCGGAGTAGCATCCGTGAAATAGCTACACGAGGAGCCGATCTGTCAAGTAATTGTATTTGTTTCACCGTTTTCAAAAAACTTCGGATAACCTTTTCTTTGGAAAAGATAGACTCATTCAGATTTCCGTAGCTACATGTTGCCACTGACAAAATGTTACCACTAAGAAAATTATCTCTGATAAGTCGTCTTTAGAAAAAAGTGATCTTTTTAAAATTTTCCTTGAGAAATGGTGATCTCTGATAAATTTAGCTTAGCTGATCTATGATGACTTTTCCTGGGGGAAAGGTAGACTCTGACAAATTTCCGTAGGAAAAGTTTGATACTAACAACACTACCTTTAGAAAAAGTGATATTTTACAATATCTCCTTAGGAAAATGTGATAATTGATAAATATCCCTGACCTTTCCTTGGCAAAAGCTAGATTCAGACAACTTTCCGTAGGAAAAGTTTGCCACTGACAACTTTGATTAGGAAATTCTCGTATCTTTTATAAAGTCTGCTTAAGAAAATGTGATCTCTGATATGTTTTCCTTAGCTGGTCTCAGATGACCATCCTTGGGATGTACACTTTTACTTAGCTGGTCGCTGATGACCTCTACTTGGACAAAGTGTACTCGTAATCGGACAATTTTCCGTATGAAAGTTTTGCCACTGACAACTCTACATTCTCTTTAGGAAGAAGTGAACTTTGATAAATTTTCCTCGTAACCTTTCCTTGCGAACTGGTAGACTCTGAAAACTTTTCGTAGGAAAAGTTTTGCCGCTGATAACTTTACATTGAGAAAAGTCGTATTTTATAATTTCTCCTTAGGAAAAGGTGTTCTCTGATTAACTTTCTTCGGGAAAAGGTAGACTCTGACAAGGTACCGTAAGAAAAAGTTGATGCTGACTACTTTACCATAAGAAAAAAGGTATCAGAAAATGTCGCTAAAGGAAAAGGTGATCAATGATAAATATCCCTTAGCTGATGTCTGATGACCTTTCCTGGGGAAAAGGTTGCTTCAGATAAATTTCCATAAAACCTGACCTTTAAAAATCTCTTGTTAAGAAAAGGGGATCTCTGATGATTTTTTTGTCGTATCTGATTATCTTTCGTTGAGTAAAGGTAGACTCTGACAACTTGCCGTAGGAAAAGGATCAGATAATATGCCTTTAGGAAGAAGTGATCTTTTGAGTCATAAAAAATCCCGTTAAAATTAAAGCTTATTCATTTTTGTTTTGGTATAAATGTTATTTTCATACTCGACGTCACCCAGAGCGTATAATTGACATTAATATGATCAGTAAGTAGCAGGGGGCGTATGATTTATAATAACTTACTTAGCTGGTCGCTGATGACCTATACTTGGGACAAAGTATGTATACTCGTGCTCGGACAACTTCCCGTAGATAAACTATGCCACTGACAACTCTACCATCTCTTTAGGAAAAAGTGATCTTTGATAAATTTTCTTGGTGACCTTTCCTTGCGAAAAGGTAGACTCTGCAAACGTTTCGTAGGAAAATTTTGCCGCTAATAACTTTACATTAAACAAAGTCGCATTTTAATTTTCTCCTTAGGAAAAAGGAGTTCTTTGATATATTGTCTTTAGCTGATCTCTGATTTACTTTCTTCGGGAAAGGGAAGAGTCTGACAACGTGCCGTAAGAAAAATGGCCTTAGACTTGACTAGGATAATGTGAACTTTTAAAATTACTGTTTAGGAAAAGGGGATATCCGCTGAATTTTTCTTTAGTCATATCTGATTATCTTTCGTTGAGAAAAGGTAGACCCTTACAACCGTAGGAAAAGGACTCAGGTAATATGCCTTTAGAAACAAGTGATCTTTTGCGCAATGTTCGTCCGTCTGTCTTTCTGGATAGTAATCGCGATAACTTTCAAAAGGGGTAACCGATTGCCTTCAAATCTTGTATGTGGTAATAAGTTCGAGGATGGCCACATTGGTCCCTTCATTCTATTTAAAAACAGTCGCGTTCAAATTAAAGCTTATTCATTTTTGTTTTGGTATAAATGTTATTTCCTTACCCGAAGTCACCCAGAGCGTATAATTGATATTAATATGATCAGTAGGTAGCAGGGGGCGTATGATTTATAATAATTATGTTAGACATGTTGGGCGTATGACTGATATGAATTTCTCTTTGGCGGTATCTGATTATCTTTTGTTGAGAAAAGGTAGACCCTGACAAATTTGCCGTAGAAAAAGGACTCATATAATATGCCTTTAGGAACAAGTGATCTTTTGAGGCATTTCAGCAAATTTCCGTCCGTCTGTCTTTCTGCCTGGTACGTGCAATAGCTTTTGAAAGGAGTAACCGATTGACTGCAAATCTTGTATGTGGTAATAAGTTCGAAGATGGCCACATTGGTCCCTTCTTTCTATTAATTCCCCCACATTTTTTTATATTCTGTATTTTAGACGACTTTTTACTAAAGGTAAACTTACTGTGTAAAATGTTACCACTTTTCTGCCTGCCATACATAGTACGTTACAGATAAAAGTCAGTTTAATCGGCTAAAATTTTCTTACAGGGTTTTAAAAAAATCGCTTTAAAATTAAAGCTCATTCATTTTTGTTTTGGTATAAATGCTATTTCCTTACTCGAAGTCACCCAGAGCGTATAATTAACATTCATATGATCAGTAAGTAGCAAGGGGCGTATCATTTATAATAATTATATTAGTTTTATATTACATGTTGGGCGTATTACTGATATAGCTGTATATATTCTAAAGTAGCCTAATTCTCAAAAGTAGCCTAGTAGATCTAATCGAAAATTGGTTATATTTCCTTGTTAATAAGTATCCTTTAAATAATATTTGCGGGCCAAAAATGTTTGTTCCAATTCCATTTTTCCAAACACAAAAACGTTTTAATTGTCTACAATTTGTAATTCAAAATAATCAAGTAATATTGACATGATTTCGCTTATGCCTTCTTTCCTTTAAAATACTTGTACAATAAATTAATTTAAAAATGTTATACATAACGTTCTTATATAAATTACATTAATACGATGCTCAAGTTCCAGCGTGCGTATAATTTACAATAATTATATAAAACACGTGGCGCGTATGTGTGATATAATTGTATTGAGTTCATTGTTAAATGTAACTTGTTAAATTTAAAACTTATCAGCAATACAAGGGAATGAATGCCAGGAATTATATTTTCATACGACAACACTTCAAGTTGCTGTGTTCTCCGGACTTTTGTTTTTTGTTTCAATTTCATTGGAAATCATTGGTTGTCAAATTTCTATGAGATGTAACTTTTTAATGGTCTATAATTTCTCTTTTAATAATCAAGAAATGTTGACATTCATTTTATTTACTTATATCTCTCTTCAAACTACAATAAATGCAGTTACAAGTGTTACACAGAGCGTATAATTGACAGAAATATGACCAGTTACGTTCCAGGGTGCGTATGATTAAAAATAATTCTATTAGACACGTGGCGCGTATGAGTGATATAATTGCATTTAGTTCTTTGTTAAAGGTAACCTAATAAGACAATACAAAAACAAACGGGAAAAAGGCAATAAATAATTATATTTTTTAAGAAATCATTTGAAGGAGTCCTTTCATTACTTTGGTTTAATTTGTTTGAAACTCAGTTTTTGTGAAAAATATTTTCTGAACGTATTTTATTTGTTTCAATTTCAATAGAAGTTAATTTTCTATATAAAAAAAGAAACCTTTTTAATGGTCTAAATTTTCTCACAGGTCTTGAAAGACTTTTTATTTACTTCTACTGTCTTCTACAATAAATACATTAGATGTCACGTGTATAATTGACACTATTATGATCAGTTGAGTTTCAGGGTGCGTATAATCTACAATAATTATATTAGACATCCGGTGCGTATAATTTATTTAATTTTATTTTCTGAAGTAGTCTAATAAAACTACGAAAAGGCGAATAAAATAAAACGACAAACTCTATTATTCTTCCGAAACCACTTTAAGGAGTCTATGGAAATCAGTTTTTGAGAAAAATATTTCCCCACTTATGTTCTCTTGTTTGAATTTGATTGGAAATTTGAACAAAATTTTCAGGAAAAATTTAATTTTAAGAAATTTTGTAGAGAAATTAATATTTAAAAAAATTTGCTGAAAAATTACACTAATGATTTTTTCTAGAAAAATTCAATTTTGGCGAAATTTTCGGAATAAAAATCAATGAAAATTTTGTAGAAAATTTTGATTTAAACTTTTGTTTTTAGAAATATGCAAATTTGAAGGAAGTTTTAAGAAAAATTCAATTTTGAAATATAAATTCAAATTTCAAAAATAATGAAATTTCAAGAATTTGTGTAGGAAAATTTAAGTATGATTTTTCTTAAAAATTTTATGAAAATTGAAATTTAATAGAAAAATTTAATTTTAACGAGAAATGCAATTTTAACGATTTAAACGAAACTTTATAAAAATTGTATATTTAGTGGAAGTTGCAATTTTATAGAAAATATGAGAAAATCTAATAGAAATCGAATTTTTATTGCAAATTTTGTAAAAATTGGTATTTTAAAAAAGATTAAAATTGCATTTTTCTAAATTTTTTCCAAAATTAATTTTTTTTTAGAAAATTTTGGTAAAAGTAATATTTTTGAAAATTTTTATTTTTAAATAAAAATTTTCTAGAGAAATGTAACCAAAAATTTTTCAAGAAATATGCAATTTTTTCTACATTGCATATTTCTAGATCGTTTTTTTTCGGGAAAATTTCATCGAAGTTGAATTTTTCGGAAAAATTTCTTCGAAATATATTTTTTCAAAAAAGAAATATTGTAGACATGAAATTTTCTAGAGAAATGTAACTAATCATTTTGTAGAATAACCCAATTTTGGCAAAATTTTCAAAAAATCATTTTTTACGGATTTTTTAGAAAAATTTTATTTAAATTTCTATTTTAGAAAAATACGAATTTTATGACATTTCAAGAAAAATGCAAATTTTAGGGAATTTCCCAAATATACAATTTTAAGATTTTACGTAGAAAAATTTAATTATGATTTTTCTACAAAATTTTATGAAAAACCCAATTTTGTAGAAAAATTTAAATTTAACAAGAAATGAAATTAATTTTTTTAAGAAAAAATATAATTAATGAAATTTTATGTTATAAGGGAGGGGGAGTGTTGGCAGTAGATTTTTTACCTGGTTCTGGGAAGCCATATGGTTGAAAGGGTTGGGTTGGGCCTGATCCAGAGGTTCATGTCAGCTTCCATTCAAACTACAATAATGCTTTTATAAATGCTACAGTGAGCGTATAATTGACATTAATATACTCATCAAGTTCCAGGGTGCGTATGATGTATAATAATTGTATAAGACACGTGGCGCGTATGATTTATTTAATTTAATTTAGATAATTTTGTAAGGTAAACCAATAAAACTATGTATACGAACACACGAATGAAAGAGTATTACGAATTATATTTTTCTACCGAAACCTTTTTAAGGAGTCTGTGTTGGGAAATCAGTTTTCTATGACAAATATTTTCTGTAACCTTTGTTTTTTTGTTTCCATTTCATTGGAAATAAATTTTCGATATAAAAGAGAACACATTTTTAATGGTCTTCAATTTCTCCTTTAATAATCCAGAGGTGTTGACATAAATTTTATTTACTTCTACTTTCCTTCCAACTACAATAAATGCATTTATAAATGCTACATTTGCTAGAGAACTACAAAAGTATCCATCATCCAACAACTTTGAACTCAGTCTAAGGTAATTGCAATTAAACTTAATTTGTCTGGGAGACCTTTGCTCTGTAAGACCGACCATTGGGCTTGTGAGTACACCGAAAAAACAGAATATGGGAAGACGTTGGGAGTGATAAAACACTAAAATTTTGTATTTAAATTTAAGATAATTTTTTAAGTATTAAGTGAATTTATATATAGTTTAAGTATAAAACGTTCTTATCCTAATGTTTTCTTGTCTTTAGAGCCAAACGACATTGTCGTTAATATTGGGATAGTTTCTTTTTCAGTGTCGGATATAATTTTAAGACTATTAACTAAACTATGTTTACTTTAAGTATACCACATTTTTATCCAAATAGTTTATTGTCTTCAGCACCAAATCAATGAAATTGTCTTTAATATTAAGACAGACTTTTTTCAGTGTAGTACACAATTTTTGTTTTTACTCCAATGCGTTTTATTGTCCAAATAATAGGGACAATTTAATATTTTTTCTTAGTTTTATTTTTTTTCTCACCTATTTTACCTTTCTTTCTCCCCCTTTTTTCCAGGTGCCATAAAACTTTGTTAACGTTCCATAATTTACGGGCTGCTGTGGCTCTATTATTGCTGGCCATTAATAGCATAGAATTAGCGAAGGCTTTGCTGCCTTTGCCCAATCATATAAACGATGCGGGGGGAGGTGGAGGACACAGCGGCAGTGGTAGTGGTGGAGTTGGAGTTGTTAATGGAAGCGGAAGTCAAAGTAATTTGCCACAGCCATCATCGCAGTCATCAACATCCGTTGAAAGTGAAACGACGGAGTTGATTGTCGTTGTCATTGGTACATCGATATTGGCCAATGCCATAACGGCCATAGTTTTGACCATAACGTTAATGTGGTATCACCGCGTTGTCGAAATAAAAAAATCTCTGGGTGGGTTGTGTTGAACTGCTGTATTCAATTGATCTGAATTGAATTCAACTTTTTTTTTCATTATGTTTTTATTTTGTGTATTTTATTTTCCCTTTTTAATTTCATTCAGAATTCCTGTATGTCAGCAGTACTCTGGCGGTGTTAATTTTTATTTTACGTATCTATGAATTGGCGGAAATTGTTTATTATGATTCAATTATGGAATTGGAATCAATAATACAGGCAACATCGGCTGCGTGTTTATTATTTTTGGCCATCATTGACGGTTTTACAGTTTACAAAGAGGTAAGAGGTTTTTAATTAAAATTTTTATATTTATTATTTTACAAAAAAGAAAACGAAAACAATGCAAAGGGCCCCGCACGCACACACATAGATGGGCTGATATTTCTTGGAAATTGATGAATACAATTTTTATTTATAATAAACTGCGTATAAATTGGATAATAACACTATGCAGCAGTCGATTTTTTCAAAGGATAATAATAACATAGATTTTGCGAATTTTAGCATTCGGAAATGGCAGACATTAAAATTTGATCACCAAATTAAGTGCTATGTTGGCAAAAATTTTCTTCAAAATAGTTTTTCAGAAATAATGGTAATTCAGAGGGCAAAGTATTGAAAAAAAATATTCGAAAAATATATAAAATCGATCTCAGAAATGTTGCTTTTAGAAAAGCTTTATCTTTTAAAAATTCTCCTCAGAAAGAGTCGATTTCTGACACAATTTCCGTAGATAGTATCTGATGACCTTTCCCTGGAAAAAGTTAGACTCTGACGACTTTCCGTAGTCAAAGGTTGCCTCTGACAGCAATACCTTAACAAAATCGATCTCACACATTTTGTCTACAGGAAAAAGTGATCTTTAAAAATGTCTCCTTAGGAAAAAGTAATCTCTGATGACCTTTCCAAAAAAAGATAGACTCTGAGAACTTTCCGTAGGCAAAGGTTGCCTCTGACAAAATTACCTTAAGAAAAAAAGATCTTTTAAAATTTCTACTCAGGAAAAGCTGATCTGTGATACATTTTCCTTAGCTGATCTCTGATCACCTTTTCTTGGAAAATGTTTGACTCCGACAACTTTCAGACAAAATTACTTTAAGAAAATCGATCTCAGAAATTTTGTTAAAATGTCTCCATAGTGATCTCCTATGTGATCTCTGATAAATTTTCCTTAGCTGAAATCTGATGACATTTTCTTTGGGAAAAAGGTGGACTCTGACTACTTACCGTAGGTAAAGGTTGCATCTGACAACATTACCTTACAAAAAAGTGATATTTTAAAATTTCTCCTTTAAAAAAGGTGGGAATTGATAAATGTTCCTTTTTGGCATTCAGAAGCGAAATAAACTTTCGTCGGAGATGCCTTCTTTATTATTTTGACTATAATTTCGTAAGGAGACTTCAAATCTGATCACCAAATTAAATGTTATATTGACAACAATTTTTATGAACATAGTTATTAAGAAAAAAGTATTTTAAAGGGCAAGGAATTGAAAATAGTTTTTGGAAAATAGTTTTTGATGGCTGTAAAAAGTTCACAAAATTATATATATTTTCGATATTGGATGATTGAAGAACTTAAGTCTTGTTTCTCCAAATCAGCAAAATTTGTCTAAGACAAGTTTCAATTCTCGTGCGACCCTTAATTTTCTTCCAATTTCCTTTATATAATAAATATATTTATTAATGGTACACAGAGCGTATAATTGACATTAATATGATGGGTAAGATCCAGGTTGCGTATGATTTACAATAATTATATTAGACACGTGGTGCGTATGATTTATATGATTTTATTTAGTTCATGATTAAAAGTTGCCTGTTAAAACAAGTCGCCAAAGTGGAAGAAAGAACTAAACAGTTATTTTTTTTATATCTTTGCATATATTTAATATAACTAATTATTAATATTATTTAATTAATTTTTAAAGTAACTTAATAAAACTATAAAGGGTTTTCCAGCAAGAGGTGTTATTTTGGTATTCAAAGAAAAATTCCATTTTTTGAGATAAATGATCGGATGTTTATTTCATAATAAAGAGGAAGCTATGCCGTTAATAATGAAAAACAACATCAGCCAAATGGCCACTACGACCACGCTTACTGGACCATATCCTTTTCATGAAATTTTCCATAACCAAATCGCAAAGTGGCAACCCTATGTCCTCGATAGCCTCACGAATTCTATCTTTGAGGTCTTAAATCGACGCTGGGCGGTTGGCGTAACCCTTATCATTCACCGGGCCCCAAAGGAAGAAGTCGCAAGGCGTTAAATCACAAGATCTCGGTGGCCAATTGTGATCACCTCTTCGAGAGATAACACGGTCCGGGAACTTTTCCCGTAACAGAGCAATGGTTTCGTTGATTGTCGCCGTCTTGTTGAAAGTAAACGTTGTCCAGATCAATATTATCCAACTCCGACAATAAAAAATCATTAATCATCTCTCGATAGTGCAATCCATTCACCGTATTCGAAAAAGTAAGGTCCAATGACCCCGCCGGGACATAAACCGCACCAAACAGTCACACGTTGAGGATGGAGAGGCTTCTCAACAATAACTCTTAGGTTTTCCGAGCCCCAGATGCGACAATTTTACTTGTTGACGTAGCCACCGAGGTAGAAATGGGCCTCTTCACGATGACGATGATTTTATATCGTTCGTATCGTTTTTTTGTTCGATCGTTTTTTGATCGTTTTGTATCGTTCCATTTTTAGTAATGGCTTGTCAAAGAATAAAAGCTTCAAAAGTGACAGCTACCGAAATACCGGGTGATTCAAAATAACACCTCTTGTTGGAAAACCCTGTAGAAAGGAAATTGAAAAATATGCAAAAATCCGATGTCTATGGATGATACAATGATTTAATTGTGCTTATTTCATTATTAAATATAATCTAATAATATTCAACAAATGGAAGAATAATCGAAGACATATTTGAAGAAAATCCGTGGATACACGACGATGTCTCTCTTTGCAGAAATACTAGAATTTCCAACAATAACTGCTAGTTAATTTGTTGTTAATTAACGGACAGGCTAGGCTTTTGCAATTCTTCATAATGGACCAGTTATAATTTAAAAAAATGTTTTTGTATTCACATCCTTTGGACGAAATGACTGTTGCTTTGTGTTATTAATAATGCGGCAAACCTTATGGTGGCTTTTTTTGTTTGCTGGCAAAATACAAATAATTGAAAATATTTACATTTATTAAATGTATAAACTCATAGATATTCTCAAGAGCTTAGGCTTATTTTGATTGCGGTAGAGATATTATTTCCATTTTGTCTATCAATTATATACATATTATATTGATTTTCAAAATATCCCGCAGCAAAATTGAATTTATGTATATCCAAACGCACACACACCCACCCACACAAATATTCACTTAAAAGCGTATAATTGATATTAATGTAATCCATATCCGCCATAAGGTGCGTATGAGTGTTTGCAATTAAGTTAGTCAGGGTGTGCGGGGTGTAATTGCTATAATTTGATTAAAATTAGAATATTAATAATTTATTTTAAAAATTAGATGAAATAACCACAGCCTAAACCAGAAAAAAATCAGAGGACCAATTAAACAAAGAGGAAAATATGTTGTCATTTTTAAACGGATAAAATTGGAAATTTCCGGGAATATAATTAGTTGATAATACGTTTAGTTTATTAGCTAGATTATTTAAATACATTTGGTTTATTGCAAAATTAAAATGTTTATTTATTATAGAGAAACTTTTATAGTTATTGTAGTGTATTATTCCATTATATTATATTATTTCCATGTCCTCTATGACGTACTACCGTTTAAAACTTACAGAACTTAGCCGCTCCCCTATACAACGAACTCCGGTTCGGGTTCAAATGAACACTTATCACTCAATTGAAATAAGTATGAGTACAATTGTTTCATTTCTCCCTTTTACTAAACGAAAATTAAAGAGAATTCTGAATATTATTCCAAATTAAATTACACAAAATATATACATTTTTATTTACATTAAAAGCTAATACATGAATACAGTGCCAATTCTACAACTACTTACCCCGTATATCCTAAGAGAAAAAATACTATTAAAATAACTGAAATTCTCCTCCGGCTACTCAGTCAAAGTGAAGAGGGTGAGCGAGAGAGAGACAGAGACTTGGAATAAAACAAATTGGAAATATGAAAAAAAAAAGAAATGAAATTTAGTTGGCATTGCAGCGGAAGTGAATTTATAAAATAAGTACTTTTCCGCCACTTGATGGCCAAATAGAGTACAACAAAAAACAACAGCCAACACATAATGTCATAAGTGAAGAGAGATATAGAAAAAGAGGAGAGAGACTCTAAATCTCTTCCTTTACCTTCCGCCTCAGAGCAGACTAGTAGTGAAGCCCAGAGCAGAGTCAAGGAATCCTAGTAGTAAAGATAAAAAGATAAAGACGCAACAAGAGTTCACATTAAATAGTGAATAAAATCCTGCTGAGGAACAGAAGGACCAAAGCACAGCAATGCCAGAGCGGAGCAGAATTTTAATAAAATCCGGAAATTTATTTGTTTTGTATAAACCATCCTCCCACAAAACAGCAACAAATGAAATGAGTAGAGAAGTGGAGAGAAGAAGTGCAAACGTTACAGTTACAGTTACACACATCAAACAACAATAAACCGCAACAGAGAACAGCAAAAATGCATTTGCATTTTGATTGCATAAAAATAAAGAATTAACTTGACATCACGCTCGGCAGAGCTCAGAGAGCTTGGAGCCAAGGCATGGTATAGCACCGCACAGCACAGCACCAGGCATGACATGACAGCACAGCTGCCCACAATAGGGATGCCAAATTGGAAACTATAAACATGTTTGGTTAGCGGATTGTTATAAGATGTTAAATAACATTTTACCAGCTAATACAATATTTTCTATTTGCATTTCATCTTAGAAATTGAGAAAAATTTTAAAATATATTTTTAATTGTTGAGTTGAGAAATGTTTTTTTTTAAAAATTATTTAACTTTGTGGAAATTCATTGATATCTGACAGAACTATAGCCATTTCAAATCCAAGCTTTAATACTTTGACCCAGCAAAAGAGCATATTCATGTTAAGTGATCACAGCATTTGTGGCTCATGTTACGGATTTTAATGAAACTTGATATAAGGGTTATATTAAGCGTTGATTTTTTGGTAGATCAGCTGTTTTCGAGCATTTCAAGAGCAATTAAAAATTTCGTAAAAACGAAAAGAAAATTTGGGAAAAAATTATTTTTTTTAGAAGAATTTAATTTTTTTTTATTTAATTCATTTCTGTAATACAAGAAGCCCTTATTGGCCAAATACATATTACAATTGATTATCAATATGTTATAAACTTAAGTAACCCTAAAACTTAACTTAAATCTACAATTGTTTAAGTATATTAACAGCTTCAATCCATAACATTTACAAGACAAAAACATATTATGTCGAATGGAAGTCCACCAGCGATGGAATGCAATAATTTAGTCTCCAAGAAAATCTAGAAATTTTCTAGAAAAAGCAATTTTTACCACATTTTTTAGAAAAAGGAATTTCATAGAATTTTCCAGAAAAAATCAGTTTTGCGAAATTTTCTATAAAAATTAAACTTCAGCAAAATTTTTGATAAATGTAATTTTCTGTAAAAATACAATTTCGGAGAACTTTTGTAGAAAAATTTAGATTTTGTCGATATGAGATTTTCGATAAAAGAATTTAATTTTGTGGAAATTTTCTAGATAATGCAATTTTTACCACATTTTCTAGAAAAATAAATTTCATAAAATTTCTGTCAAATTATAGAAAAAGGAATTTTTGTAGAAAAATTAAAATTTTGTCGAAATTTTAGGGAACAATGAGATTTTCGAGAAAATCTGGGAACAAATTATTATTTTTTAAAAGATTTTAATTTTGTGTAATGCAATTTTTACCACATTTTCTAGAAAAAGGAATTTTATAAAATTTCTGTCAAATTATAGAAAAGGAATTTCATAAAATTTTCCAGAAAAAATCAATTTTGCGAAATTTTTTAGGAAAATTAAATTTCAGTTAAATTTTTGATAAACGCAATTTCAATGAAATTTTCTGTAAAAATGCAATTTCGGAGAACTTTGAAGAATAATAAAATGTTGTTAAAACTTTAGGAAACAATGAAAATTTGGAAAAAAAATATTATTTTTTAGAAGAATTTAATTTTGTTGAAATTTTCTAGAAAAGGCAATTGTTACCACATTTTTTAGAAAAAGGGAATTTCCCAGAATTTTCCAGAAAAAATCAGTTTTGCGAAATTTTCTTGAAAATTTTCTATAACAATTAAACTTCAGCAAAATTTTCGATAAATTCAATTTCCTGTAAAAATACAAATTCGGAGAACTTTTGTAGAAAAATTTAAATTTTGTCAAAATTTTAGGGAACACTGAGATTTTTGAGAAAATTTGGGAACAAATTATTATTTTTTATTTTATTTTATTGTGGATATTTTCATGATAATGCAATTTTTACCACATTTTCTAGAAAAAGGAATTTTATTATATTTCTGTCAAATAATAGAAAAAGGAATTTAATTAAATTTTCCAGAAAAACTCAATTTTGCGAAATTTTCGAGGAAAATTAAATTTCAGTAAAATGTTCGATAAACACAATTTCGATGAAATTTTCGATTTTATAAAACTTTTCAGATAAAATCAATTTTACAAAATTTTTTAGGAAAATTAAATTTCTGTACAATTTTCTATAAACGCAATTTCGATGAAATTTTCTGTAAAAATGAAATTTTGGAGAACTTTGAAGAAAGATAAAATGTTGTTGAAACTCTAGGAAACAATGAAAATTTCGAGAAAATTTGGGGAAAAAATATTGTTTTTTTAGACGAATTTAATTTTGTTGAAATTTTCTAGAAAAAGCAATATTTACCACATTTTTTTGAAAAAGGAATTTCATAGAATTTTCCAGAAAAAATCAGTTTTGCGAAATTTTTTTGAAAATTTTTAACAATTAAACTTCAGCAAAATTTTCGATAAATGTAAAAATACAATTTCGGAGAAGTTTTGTAGAAAAATTAAAATTTTGTCGAAATTTTAGGGAACAATGAGATTTTCGATAAAATTTTGCAACAAATTATTATTTTTTAAAAGAATTTAATTTTGTGGAAATTTTCTAGATGATGCAATTTTTACCACATTTTCTAAAAAAAGCAATTTCATAAAATTTCTGTAAAATTATAGAAAAAGGAATTTCATAAAACTTTTCAGAACAAATCAATTTTGCGAATTTTTTTGGGAAAATTATATTTCTGTAAAATTTTCTATAAACACAATTTCGATGAAATTTTCTGTAAAAATGCAATTTCGGAGAACTTTGAAGAAAAATAAAATGCTGTTGAAACTGTAGGAAACAATGAAAATTTCGAGAAAATTTGGGAAAAATATATTATTTTTTTAGAAGAATTTAATTTTGTGGAAATTTTCTAGAAAAAGCTATTTTTAACACATTTTTTAGAAAAGGGAATTTCACAGCATTTTCCAGAAAAAATCAGTTTTGCGAAATTTTCTTGAAAATTGTCTATAAAAATTAAACTTCAGCAAAACTTTCGATAAATGCAATTTTCTGTAAAAATACAATTTCGGAAAACTTTTGTAGGAAAATTAAAATTTTGTCAAAATTTTAGAGAACAGTGAGATTTTCGAGAAAAATTGGGAACAAATTACTATTTTTTAAAAGAATTTATTTTTGTGGAAATTTTTTAGATAATGCAATTTTTAACACATTTTCTAGAAAAAGGATTTTCATAATTCAGTAAATTATCTTCGAAAATTAAATTTCAGTAAAATTTTCGATAAACACAATTTCGATGAAATTTTCTGTAAAAATGCAATTTCGGAGAACTTTGAAGATAAATAAAATGTTGTTGAAACTTTAGGAAACAATGAAAATTTCGAGAAAATTTGGGAAAAAAATATTATTTTTTAGAAGAATTTAATTTTGTTGAAATTTTATAGAAAAATCAATTCTTACCACATTTTTTTGAAAAAGGAATTTCATAGAATTTTCCAGAAAAAAACAGTTTTACGAAATTTTCTATAACAATTAAACTTCAGCAAAATTTTCGATAAATGCAATTTTCTGTCAAAATACGATTCCGGAGAACTTTTGTAGAAAAATTTAAATTTTGTCGAAATTTTAGGGAACAATGAAATTTTCGAAAAAATCTGGGAACAAACTATTATATTTGGAAATTTTCTAGATAATCCAATTTTTAACACATTTTCTAGAAAAAGGAATTTCATAAAATTTCTGTCAAATTATAGAAAAAGGAATTTCATAAAATTTTCCAGAAAAAAATCAATTTTTCGAAATTTTTTAAGAAAATTAAATTTCAGTAAAATTTTCGATAAACACAATTTCGATGAAATTTTCTGTAAAAATGCAATTTCGGAGAACTTTGAAGAAAAATAAAATGTTGTTGAAACTTTAGGGAACAATGAGATTTTCGAGAAAATTTGGGAACAAATTATTATTTTTTAAAAGAATTTAATTTTATGGAAATTTTCTAGATAATGTAATTTTTACCACATTTTCTAGAAAAAGGAATTTCATAAAATTTTACAGAAAAAATCAATTTTAGGGAATTTTCCAGAAAAATTAAATTTCGGCCAAATTTTCGATAAAAAAACTTAAAAAAAAAATAAAATTTTGTCAAAATTTTAGGAACAGTGAAAAAACTTATTTTGTCAAAATTTTAGGGAACAGTGAAAATTTTAAGAAAATTTGGGAAGAAAATTATTCTTTTTTTAAAAGAAAATTAAATTTTTACCATATTTTCTAGAAAAAGAAATTTCATACAATTTTCCAGAAAAAATCAATTTTTCGAAATTTTCTTCAACATTTTAATTTCGATGAATTTCATTTTTGAAGAAATTTTCTAGAAATATATAATTTCAACAAAATCTTGAAGAAAAAATAGATTTTCAAAAAAAAAACTAAGTAAATTTCTAGAAAAAGTTTAATTTTGACTAAATTTTCTATAAGTGCAACTTCGCCATAAATTTTCGGGAAAAATAAAATTTTATCGAGATTTCATAGGAAAGTCCAATTTTGGTTATGTTTTCTAGAAGTAATAATTTCGAGGAAACTTTCTAGAATGTTTTGTTCAGAAGACTGATCAATTTTTTTAAAAAAATGTAATGTAAAAACCACGAAATTTTCTGTAGAAAAATTAAATTTTTGCAAAAATTTTCTTGAAGATTTAATTTTGACCAATTTTTATAAAATGTGGAATTTCCACTAAATTTTCAATTTTCTAGAGGAAATGATTTTTTTTTCTTTAAATTTGAAATGTTGCCAAAATTTAATGTTTTCAAAAAAATTGCTCGAAAATGCATTTTTCATCGAAATTAATTTTTAAAGAGAATGTAACATTTCTCGAAATCGATTTTTTATTGAAAACTTCGTCTAAATTGTATATCTTTAAATTTGATTAATGTTGCATTTACTAGAAAATTTAATCGATATAACATTTGTATAGACAAATTAATGAAAATTAAATTTCAAAGAAAATTTTCACGAAAAAATTAATTTTGATGGGGTTTTCGGAAGAAAAACTAATAAGACAAATGCATGAAAATTTAATTTCAAAGAAAATTTTCACGAAAAATTTAATTTTGATGGAGATTTCGGGAGAAAAACCAATTTTGAATAAAATTTCTAGAAAAATTAAAGTTCGGCAAAATTTTCTATAAATATAAATGCAATTTTGACGAAATAGGGAAGAATTCATATAGTAATAGTCCTCTTTCTTTCGAATTTCATACAGATCGGATATAAAGTACAACTTCTGTAGTGTTGTGATACCAAATCGGGAGGAACATATAACATGGGGACTTATCTAAACCTGAACTAATTTCCCACAAATTTGGTAGTGTTCCTTCATGTAATAAGAATCCTCTTTTTGCGGAATTTCCTACTGATCGGATATAAAATACAGTTTCTGCAGCTCTTACATGTCAAATCGGTGGTACCATATATATGAAGACATATATCTAAATCTGAACCGATTTTCCTCAAATTTAGTACATATTGACTCTAAAGTCGATTTCTTTTTTGCAAAAAAGTGCAACATTTTCGTTGCCCCTTTCCCGATAACTGGACTTTTATACCACATTATGGACTTTTGAGAAAGCAGTTGTGTTTAATTCGAGGGTCTACATCGGTTCCACCTAAAAAGGGTAAATATTTTTCAGTATTTCACGTCGACGGGGCAAAATTTTTTTAGAATCGAATTCACCAGAAGTGTGTCAAGAGACTTCTCTGTGTCAATTGTTTATGGGAGCTATATGCAAATCTGAAACGATTTTAACCAAATAGAGATAGTCCTTGGGCCAAGATATGTGCAAAGTTTCGTTGAGATCGGACCATAATTGCGACCTGTACTGTGCTCAGAAGTATACATGGACGGACGGACAGGCAGGGCTAAATCGACTCGTTGTTTCGGTTCCATTGTTAGCAAACGCATCGCACACATCTTGCGCACAGCTTTCTCATCATAAAATTTTCCGTCAATATGCGATGTATAGCACTTTTTGATATGCCTATGACTTCAGCTAGCCCACAAATCTTCAACCGACCGTCATCCAAATACCATTTTGTGGATTTTTTTTAACAATTTTGGGGCGTCGACACCTCAATTGGTCTGTCACTACTGTTTTCGTCTTGGAAGCTCGTACGGACCTGTTCACTACTACTAGTACCTTCGAAACAAAGGTTACATTTTAGTGATATATACTATCCGAATGTTCTATAATTCCACACTTATTAGTAGTTTATTTGTCGCTGCCACCTTTAGAAAAATGGGCGAAGTGGACAAATTGGTGGTTTTATAGTTCCAACAAGAATTTCCCTACACTTGGGGTAAATAATTTACATTATTTATTTATACTTATAAAGTAAAGTACCCATTTCGACATCCCTATTACATGCACACATTTCCTCCAGTATTTATTTCCCTTCTGCGGTACACCCAACAAATAAGTGGCAACATTAACAGCAACAAAACCACAATATCAACACCAACAACAACCACGACGCTGTCGGCGGCGACAGAGATGGCGAACAGGCGAAGCTTGAATAACCAAAGTAAATGCAACTTTGCAACAGATATTTTGCAAATGCGAAAGGAGGAATAAATGCACAGAATACACACCCACAGACACACAATACTCGTCGTGCCATAACTTAAGAGACGACACTGATTTTTGTTGTTTAAAAGACAACAACAACAAGCCACACACAGCTAGTCAAGCTACTACGTACAATGACGTTCGTAAAAATTAAATAATTTATATTTAATGCAAAATGCAAAACAAAGCATAGCTAAACCAACAATATGAAGGGCGGAGGTGGGGTTGGCATTGGAGCTAGTAAGTATCAAATGGCAAATCACATTTTATTCAGTTTTATGGAGAAGGATTTGTTGTTTGTTTGGTTTCAGAGAAAATCCCTTCCTTGCTATGGTCAAGGATTTTCATAAACAAAGCACTCCGACTAATATTGTATGCTCAGCTTGAAGGCTAGTCAAAGAGAATGGCAAGATGTAAGCGCTGATAGAGAGGGAGTGAGGGAGGGAGAGAGATTGAGCGAGACAGAGATTTTTGATATGTTTACAAATTAATTGAGGTTAAGCTGTTGTATGTATTTTGTACGAAGTACTGCAGTGAGTTTGGTTATGTTGGTTATATAGAGGGCGTATAAACACACAAACACACACGCGTATAAACGCGAAGGGTGACAGTGTTGTCAATGTAAGCAGTTTTTTTTTTCTTAAGAAAGCAATTTTAAGAGGTTTTCTTAATTCTGGTTTTCTCTACGACAGGACTTACCAAACATTTCAACCATACGGCTCCCCGTAATCCTGTTAAAATCTTAATGCCAATCTCAGCGAAAAATTATCAGAAATTATATTTATTTTTTGATAATTAATCATATCATAAAATAAATAAAATCAATAAATCAAAGCCAATAAAATTATAATAGCCCAGCAAATTTGAGACTAAATTATCAAATTGTTTTCATTGCACTATAGGAAATGTGATCCCTTTTTTTGGGCAAAAATTAATTACAGCCCAACGACTGAACCGATTTGAATGATTTTTTGGATAAGAGGGAGGGATGTACAAATACAATTTTTTCATACACTCAAAAAAATTATAATTTTTTGTTTTTGATTGTTCATAAACTTTTGATGTTACCATTATAACCTTTTTTTTACAAATTTAATGAAGTAACATATAACGTTGATTTTACAAAAATTTTAATTTAAAAAAAAAATTAGTACAAAATTAAATAAAAATACTAAATACCTGCAAAAAACATTTTTTAAAAAAGTTTGATCCGCAGCTGAAATATATTAGAATTGGAAGGTGTATGATAGTGCTATGGAACTGTTATTCTAGCAAGTGCTAAAATTCCAATTCATAATTTCATTAGCTCATCTTTAGGCCACTTTAATTTTTCCAATACAACCGATCTAATATAGGAGTTCGCGAAATTATAACTATATATTACACAGTACAACATTGATTTGGGACTCAACTCTGAGAATTGGACATGAACATAGCCCGAAAATAGCAAAATAGCATGAAAATAGCACCATTCGTTCATTGGTGATATACGAGTATTTATTAAATGTACTCATAGCTCCGATTGAAGATCGCTACGGCCCCGCTAGACAGCTGTGGCTCCCCGCTTGAAAAGGCCTGCTCTAGAAAATATGATTCTTTTTTATGAAGCCGTTAGATTTTAAAAAGTCTTCTATATATACAGGGTGGCTGAAAAGCAAAAAATGTCGGAAATAACATAACATTTTAGGAACAGTTTAGATTTGTTCGAATTGGCCACCTTTGGCACGAATTATGGCCTTCAAACGGCCGATAAAGCCATCACACGCTGCACGAAATTGGCTCTGCGGTATTTTGGCCCATTCCCGGCGAAGCGCCGTCTTGAGATGGTCGATACTTTGGTATTTTTAGTGCGAACCTTACTATCTAAAATGCCCCAGGCGCAAAAGTCCATCGGATTGACATCCGGAGATCTTGGTGGCCATTGTGCGGTAGAAATGAAGCGAGGAACCTCCTTTTTAAACATTCTTGGTTGACGCGTGCTGAGTGCGATAGTGCTGAGTCCTGTTGGAATGTCCATGGTCTGCGGCCGAAATGTTTGTCTGCCCAGGGCTTCAATACTGTCTTTAGGACATTTTCCCGATAATATTCGGCATTTATTTTGACCACATGGTCGATGATCCACACCGGTCGGCGGTCCACACCATTACCATCGGGGCGCTTGAGTTCTGACCTCTTTGGCAAGTAAACCCGATCATTTTGTTTGTTCACAAACTGCTCAATTTGGAATGGCTTCTCATCAGTGAGCTCTTGCACTTTTTGGAACTTCAATGGCTTTAGTCTAAGCTCATTTTGTAATATGTGTTGTATCCGTTCTCGCGATATGTTCAGCTCACGAGCAATTTTCTACCACTGCGGCGTGGATTTCGATCAAATCTGGCCTTCACTTTTCGGATCATTTCTGGTGTTGTTACCGTTTTTTTTCGTCCACTTTTTGGACGCGATGCAACACTGTCAGTATCACGGTAACGAGCAATGGTACAAGAAACAAAAGATTTATTCACATTTAAATGCTGGAGGGCTCTAACGATAGCCACTTGTGTTTTTCCACCCAAATATAAAGCAATCACACTATCACGCTTGAATTCCATCACGAATAACTTTTTTCTGAATGCAATAGATCAAAATGCTTTTGTAAGCTTGTAAACAATAAAATGAACTGTCACTGAAATAAA
This sequence comes from Eudasyphora cyanicolor, assembly GCA_963930755.1. Taxonomy (NCBI): domain Eukaryota; kingdom Metazoa; phylum Arthropoda; class Insecta; order Diptera; family Muscidae; genus Eudasyphora; species Eudasyphora cyanicolor. The sequence goes on from OZ005737.1 coordinate 12,685,570, forward strand.
TCTGTCAGCTATCAGACTATCGGTTTAGAAATGATAGCAACCTGAAATTGGTTGCAATACATATCAGCCACCCTGTATATATAACAAACAGTTATGTACTTACGAATCTTTATCTAAGACCTACGAATCCATTGTTATTGAGTATTTGGCTATACCAACGATTCTGTCTTTATGAAGTTATCTTTACGATCTACAGTTCTGTTTTTATAAAGCTTTTTGTGAGAGCAATAATTCCGCACAAAGTATTATCGAGGACCTACAATTTAGTGTTTATGAATTTTTCGATATGACCATTTCTGCCGCACCTCACTCTCTGCTCTTGCGAAGCACTGTCTGCACCAGCGTTTATGTTTTTTATGAAATATGCAGTAGGAACTACGATTCTGTCTTTATGATGTTCTCTCTGGAACATACATTTGTGTCTTCTGTATGGAGATTCTCGTTTACGATTTTGTTTTTAGAATGTTTTCTCTAGGTCCTGCAAGTCCTGTGTAAGACGTTTGATTCTGTGCTTAGGTAGCACCTACAATTCTATTTATATGAAGTAATTTCTGCGTGGCATATAGTTCTCCCTGTTTATACGAAGACATCTGCAACTCCAAAGATTCTAGGACCGTTGGTTCGTTTTGTAAAGTATTCTGCAAAACATACAACCTTCACGTATCTAATGCTTCTATGCCTTCATTGTTCAGTAAGACATACGTTTTGCCTTTAAAAAGTTTTTTCTTGGACATCTGCAACTCCAAAGATTCCAGGACCGTTGGTTCCCTTTTATAAAGTATTCTGCAAAACATACAACCTTCACGAAGTGTCATCTTGTATCTAGTGCTTCTATGTTTTCACTGTTCAGTAAGACATATGTTTTGCATTTACAAAGATTTTTCTTGGACATCTATTTTTTTAATGAAGACTTTTAAAACACTCCCTATATGACTTTCAATTCTGTTTTTATGAAGTCTTTCTTTGATATAACAATCTTCCTTTTCAATGTTACGTCTAGAATATACGGATCTCTTGTTATGAAGTTTTCTGTAAGTCCTATGCTTCTGCATTTTTTGATGTTCTGTCTCGTTAGTTTGGTCCGTTGCTATAAAGACTTGTGTAGAACATGCAATGCTTCTTTTATTGGTGTTCCCTCTAGTACATATTGATTGTTTGTATGATCATATCTTCTGCATGATCAAAGATTCTGCCCCATACCCTACGATTTTGCTGTTACGAAGTTCTCTTTAGGACCTTCGATTCAGTTGTTATGGAGTATTCGGTTAGACCAGCGATTCTATCTTTATGGAGTTATCTCTATTTGTTTTTATCTCTCTGTTTTTCTAAAGCCTTCTGTATGACCAACAATTGCGCATTTGCAAAGTTCTGTCTAGAACCTAACTCTCCGATCTTACGAAGCACTCGCTAGGAAATTTTATCCGGGAGTCTCTGTTTTTATGAAGTCATCTGTAACACCAACGATTCTGCCTTTTGGATGTTCCCTCTAGGAAGTCTTTTTTTTATGAAGTCTTTCTAAGATCTGTGATTCTTCCTTTATAAAGTTATCCGGATCTGTTTTTATGAACTCTTCTGTAAGTCATACGTTTCGGCGTTTTTGATGTTCGTTCTGCGACCAGCGGTTCCGTTGCTATGAAGATTTCGGAAGGACCTACCATGATTGTTTTGTCAATTTTGTATCAAGTACATATAGTTTACTTTTTTTAAGTCTGCTTTATGATCAACGTTTCTGTACCTAGGGCCTACAATTTTGCTTTTACGAAGTTCTCTCTAGGTCATTCGATTCTGTTGTTATAGAGTATTAGCGGTCTTTATGAAGTTATCTCTAGGACCTACAGCTTTGTCTTTATAAAGCCTTCTGTTAAACCTACAATACCGCATTAACAAAGTTCTGTCTATATATTAGTTCTGTCTGTTATAAAGAATATTATATAGGGATTCTGATTTACGAAGTTGTCTCCATAAACTACGCATCTTTTTATGATCTTACGATTCATCCTCTTCTCTCTCTCTCTCTCTCTATGGCACAGTTATGTTCCTATGAAGTCTTCAGAAACGATTCTGTATTTACGAATTTCTGTCAAGAACATCCGGTTTTGTTTTTACAAATTTATCTTTAGGACCTGCCTTTCTGGTTTTATTTATTATTCGAAGTTCAACGATTCTGCTTGTTAAAGTTCATTTTAGGACCTACGATTCTGTTATGTCGAAGTTCTGTCTAGGATAAACGCTTCAGTTTTTATGAACCCACGATTCTGCCTTTCTAAAGTTTTCTCTAAGACCTACAATTCTGTTTTTATGAAGTCTCCTGTATGACATATGTTTCTTACCTTAGGTAGTTCTCTGTAGAACCTACTTCACTGTTTTTAAGAAGTCTTATGAGAGACCTACGATGCTATTTTTTATTAAATTATCTGTATGACATACGATTACATTTCATACAGCTTTCTGTAAGACCTATGATTCTACAGGTATGAAATTCTCTCTAGGGCCTACGTCTCTCTGTATGAAGATACCAGTTATTTTAGTTTATCAACTTTTCTCTAGAATCGGCGGTTCTGTATTGAGGTTCTGTCTACAACATTTGGCTTTGTTTTTATTGAGTTATCTCTAGGACCTGCCCTTTTGGTATTATTAACTATTCGACAAGGTCAAAGATTCTGCCTGTTAGAGTTCATTTTAAGGCCTACGATTCTGTTCTCTATAGAATCCATGCTTCAGTTTTTATTAAGCCATGATTCTGCCTTTCCAAAGTTTTCTCTAAGACCTACAATTCTGTTTTTATGAAGTCTTTTGTATGACATATGCTTCTGCCCTTAGACAGATCTCTGTAGAACCTACTTCACTGTTTTTAAGACCTACTATTCTTTTTTTATTAAATTATCTGTATGACTTATGAGCGCATTTCTGGTTTTATACATCTTTCTGTAAGACCTATGATTCTACATGTATGAAATTCTCTCCAGGGCCTACGTCTTTGCTTTTATTAAGCCTTCTGTAAGATTAGCAATTTTACCTTTATGAACTTTTCTCTAGTAACAACGGTTCTGTATTTATGCAGTTCTGGCTAGAACATTAGGCATTGTTTTTATCAAGTTATATCTAGGACCTACCCTTCTAGTTTTACGAATCATTTGGCAAGATCAACGATCCTGCCGTAAAGAAATTTTCTGTTCTGTCCTTAGGCAGCTCTCTGTAGAACCTACTTCTCTGTTTTAAAGAAGTCTTATGAGCTTTTATAGAGATTTATGTAAGTCCTATGACTCTGTCTTTAGGAAATTCTCTCCAGGGCCTACTGTAGAACCTTCTTCTCTGTTTTAAAGAAGACTTACGAGTGACCTCTGATTTTATAGAGATTTATATAAGTCCTATGATTCTGTCTTTATGAAATGTTCTCTAGGGCCTACTATAGAACCTACTTCTCTGTTTGAAAGGAAATTCTCTCTAGGGCCTACTGTTGAACCTTCTTCTCTGTTGTAAAGAAGACTTACGATAGACCTCTGATTTTATAGAGATTTATGTAAGTCCTATGATTCTGTCTTTAGGAAATTCTCTCCATGGCCTGCGTCTATGTTTTTATGAAGCATTCTGTACGACCAGGGATTTTACCGTTATGAAGTTTTCTCTGGGAACGACGGTCCTGTTTCTATGAAGCCTTCCCCAAGATCTATGACAGTGCTGTCTAGAATCTAAGGTGTATGTTTTCATAGAGTTTTTTTGTAAGACTTACATACTTTCCAAGATCTAACACTACTCGTTTATGATGTTAGTTCAGGATAGACTGTTCTCTTTGTATAAAGCCTTCTCTGGACCTTCGATTCTGTCTTTTTGATGCTTTCTGTAGAACCAATTGTTCTGTATGTAGACTTACGATTCTTCTTTTTTGATGTTCTCAGTAGGATCTGCTAGTTGTTTTTATTGAATTTTCATTGAGGATTTTATTTTAAGCTGTGTATAGGTGTTACAATTCTGCCTTTAGGTAGTATAACCTGTTTCCTGCCATTCTGCTTTTGAACTTTAATTTAAGACATACGATTCTCCCATTATTAGATCACCTCTTATACCGAATATTCCTTTTTGTGGATTATTGTATAAGACCTTCGGTACTACGTTTGTGAAAACGTCTGCAAGACATGGCACGACATATGTACGGTTCTATTGTTGGTTTTTAGGAAGTCTTATGACGTACTTTACGATGCTATTTTTATGAACTTCTCTCTGTGACATACAGTTCTGCTTTGTAAAGCAGAACTTCTCTTTTATGAACTTCTCTCTGTGACATACTGTTCTGCTTTGTAAAGATTTCCAAAAGAGCTATGATTCTGCATTTCTGAAATTCTCCCCAGAACCTACATCTCTGTTCTTATGAAGTCTTTTGTAAGACCTGCGATTCGGCATTTATGATGGATTCTCCTCTCTGTTTTTACGGACATTTTAGACCTACTTTTACGTTTTTTAGTTTTCCCCAGTTAATTCACTTTTGTAAAAAAATACGATTATGTCTTTAAGATAATGTCCATAAAACTATCAATTCTGTTTTTATAAAGTCTTTCTATTATCTACGACTTATCCTTTATGAAGATCTGTATAGGATCTGCCGTTTTATTTTTATAAATTTTTCTGGAAGATATGTGATTCTTCTTTTTGAACCTGCGGTTTTGTTTAGTAAAGATGCATCTATGACCTATGGATATATTTATTAAATTTTGTAGTGATTTTGTTTAGCTGATGCAAACTAGCTACGCCAGCATCATTCTTTTCTATTCACTTATTTTAAGCACCGTTTTTGCATACGAAAATAGCTCTGTTTACAAATTATACCAAAAACAAAAGCTTATTATTTTCTTTTTGTTCTTTTTTGGAATAGGGATTGTATAAATATTTAATAATTACACAAAAGTATTATATACATTTACAATGATTGCAACAAAGAAACAAACAATGAGTATAATACGAATTAAGCTAACTAACTAATGCAGTGCCACAAAGAAAAAAAGAATTGAGATTTATGCAAATCTCTACTATACCTCGGCAAGAACACAAATTAAATCCCAATTGTAGCAAATTCCAAAAAAAATATTCTTCTGAATAATAGATTTTCATAAATTAAAAGAAAAACAGCTGACTGACTACCTTAAGCTGCAAAAAGAGCTGTATTTCTAGTAAAAGGCATAAACTTTCTCCTTTTTTAAAAATTCGCATTCAAAAAGGAAAAGAGGATTTCTGCTTGTTTTTTGTTCACTTGTAGTTCGGTGCCATGCAATGCATCATTTTCAATGGAATTTATGTGACTTCACATAGGAAAACATAGAGATTGCTCGGCAATTGAACAATTCACCAGAGAACTCTCGATGCAGCAGTAGCTACAGCAGCTACAACTACACTGTGTTGTAAATGCATTTTACGATTAGGTTTTTTATGGCCAAACTCAAGAGGTTTACAAAAACATTTTTCCAAATCGTTCGAAAAAAGTGGAACAAAAAAACAAGCAAACGCGGAACCTTTGAAATTCACAACAAAAACTCCGACTGAACGACCTTCAGAATTATAAATGCAATTGGGGAGAAAAACAAAACAAAACAAATGGCAGGCGGAAAATAATATGTAAATATTAGGGGAAATGTACGTGTAATAGAGTAACCCTCCAAAGGAAGTCACTTAGTTTGGGATGACGTTGTTGCCTTGGTGGGAAAAGCGATAGGCATGGGAAAAACAAAGGCATTTGTCAAATCAGGAAAGTGTACAGAGGTTTGATTTAGGGATGTTCATTGTATTATTTTTCAGTGTAGGCGGAAAAATAGAGTAAATATATAATGTTGAAGTTTATATAAATATAAATATGAAGTAGAAATTTGAATTAAATAGGATACTTCATTGAATTTTTTACAAAAGCAGAATCACAAGTCTTGCAGAAAACCTCATATGCGCAAAATCGTAGGTCTTCATGGGGAATGTAGACTTAAAACAGAAAGAACTGCAGGTCCTTCAGACGGCTTTCCAACAGAAGAATCACAAGCCTTCATAAGATTCGTAGATACTTAGGAGATCTTAAAGAAGAATTGAGTCTTTATAGTAGAATACTTTACAGTAAAATATCGAATGCCTGAAAAAAACAGAATTCAAATTCCTAGAGAACACTTCATAATGACAGAATCATACCTCATATAAACAACTTCATAGCAGCAGAATCGTAATTTCAATAAAACTCGTCATAAAAGCTGAATCCTGGAAGTATATGTATATAAATATGAAGTAGAAATTTGAATTGAATAGGAGACAACAGAAGAATCACAAGCCTTCATAAGATTCGTAGATACTTAGGAGTTCTTATAGAAGAATTGAGTCTTTATAGTACAATACTTTACAGTAAAATATCGAATGCCTGAAAAAAGCAGAATTCGAATTCCTAGAGAACACTTCATAATGACAGAATCACAGCTCATATAAACAACTTCATAGCAGCAGAATCGTAGTTTCAATAAAACTCGTCATAAAAGCTGAATCGTAGCTCCTATGGACGACTTTATAAAAGCCGAATCATATCTCCAGCAGAAGACCTAATAAAAGTAGAACCGTTTCTCTTCTAGAAGACTTAATAATAGTAGAATCGTATCACCCTCTGAAGGATTAAAAACCATCAAATTTGTAGCTGAAAATATGGCTTGATAAAAGCAGAATCGCAGATCCTGCAGATGGCTAAATAAACGTAGAATTGTAACTCGTATAGAAGGCTTAAAAAAGTAAATTTATAACTTTTGTGAGAGACTGTATAAAGCGCACTCGTCTCCTACATATGTCTTTATAAGAGCAGAATCGTAGCTTCTATAAAATATTTAATAAGAGCAGAACCGTTAGAACTGTCATAGAAGATTTTTTGGTAGCAGTAAAAGTAGAAACGTTACTTCTACAGAAGAATTGATAACAAGTAGAACCGTAGCTCTTACAGAAGTCTTCATGGCAGCATAATTAATAAATCTTGTACTGGATTCTATAAAAGTAGCAGATGGCAACTCCTATAAAAGACTCCAGAACAACAGAATCGTAGCTCATACAAAAGACTTCATTAAAGCAAAATCGTAGCTTCTAACGATGACTTCAATAATTGGAAACGTAGCATCTCTACATGACTTCATAAACACAGAATTGAAGTTCATAACAGGTGAGTTTAAGCTCTTACCGATATAGATGTCTTAAAAAAGCAGAATTGTATTTCATACAGACGGAATTTTAGCTCCTACAGAAGACTTCCGAAAGGTAGAATTGTAGCTCGCTTAGAATACTTCATAGCAGCAGAATCGTAGCTTCTATAAATGAATTCATAAAGAAGTCTTCTAAAAGATGAATTGGAACTCTTACCGAAGACTTAGTAAAAGTAGAATCGTTCCGACTTTCGAAGATTTCAATCCATTCAAATAAGGGGTGATGTTCCCTACTTTTTTAAAGAAAAAAACACTGAAAATTCAACTTGAATGGGGAATGTTTATTATCATTTGAAGAACATTCTTTGGCATTTATTTTTGAAGATTATGTCTATCAAATGTTGCCCGCGGCTACGTCTCAGGTGGTCCATCCATTGAGTCCAATTTTCGATGACTCGTTCGAGCATTTCGACTGGTAACTGGCGAATGACACGCGTGATGATTTGCTCCAAGGCCTGGATCGAAGCGGGTTTGTCCGCATAAACTTTAGACTTTACATATCCCCACAGGGGATATGCCAATCGACCGGCCCAAAACGTGAAATTATCTGCTCACCGAAGTGTTCTCTCAATAAATCCATTGACTGATGCGATGTGTGGGACGTGGCGCCGTCTTGTTGAAACCAAATGTCGCCGAGATCACGAGCTTCAATTTCAGGCAACAAATAGTCGGTTATCATGGCACGATAACGGTCGCCATTGACGGTTACGTTCTCACCGGCATCATTTTAGAAGAAATATGGACCGATGATTTCACCGGCCCACAAACCACACCAAACCGTTGTTTTTTCTGGATGAAGTGGTACCTCTGAATCTGTTCAGATTGCTCTTCGTCCCAAATGCGGCAATTTTGCTTGTTTACATAAACATTGAGCCAGAAATGGGCCTCATCGCTGAACAAAATTTGGCTCGAAAACGTGGGATCTTCTTGGAACTTCTCAAGAGCGCATAGAGCGAAGCGATGTCGCTTGGGAAGGTCGGGCGGCTTCAGTTCTTGCACAAGCTGTATTTTATATGCTTTCAATTTAAGATCTCGACGTAAAATGCGCCAAGTCGTTCCATACGTCAGTCCGAGTTGCTGCGAACGGCTCCGAATCGACTCTCTACGATCTTCGTGTACACTCTCAGCTACGACCGCTACATTTTATTCACAGCGTGCTGGACGTGGTCTATTCGGTCAAATATTATCCAATAATGAATTCTGGTTCTCAAGATGGGTGATGGTGTTGCGAATAGTACGCTCAGTAGGCCGATTATGTTTGACCATTCCTCAGAGAACGTGAATTTTCGAAATAAAGTTGAACGATTTGTAAACGTTGTTCAGGCGTAAGTCTTTCCATGATGAAATGTCAAACAATACTTAACAAAAATAACATGACAGCATGACACAAATCACACGTGATCTGTCAAAAAAAGGCTATTGAAAAAAGTATCTGTAGTTGGATCACCCGTTATGACTTTAAAAAAACAAGAATCGCAGTTGCTTCTGAAGGCTAATTAAACGTAGAATCGTGGCTCCTACAGAAGACCTCATAAAATAAAATTTATAATTATTGTAGAATACTGTATAAAAGCGGACTCGTTTCCCTCTGGAATTCTTGTTAAAAGTAGAACCGTATGTCATGAGAAGACCTCATAGCGGTTTTATAAAATTGTTGCTCCTTTTGAAGACTTAATAGAAGCATAATTATATATCTCATATAGGATCCTATAAATGTAAACTCTGGCCGCTCCTGTAGAAGCCTTCAAACAATAGAATCGTATCTCTTTCATAGACTTCATAAAGCTTATAATGATAACTTTAAAAATAAGAAGACTTCTTTAAGGCTAAATATTACCGAAAATGTAATGAATGCAGAATCCTAGTTCCAACAAAAGACTTTATAAAAAGCGTCGTAAAGGATAGAAGACTTTTTTAGAGCAGAATTGTGGTTCCTCATTAATTAGGCCTCATTAATGCAGAATTATATCTAGTTCATACAGAAGACCAAAATAATTACATCAAATCAGAATCGTTGCTTTCAAAACGTCTTCATAAAGCAAATCCGTAGATCATACTGAAGACTTCGTAATATCAGAAGGTTTTACGGAAGACATTTTAAATCCAAATCCTTGATCTTATACAAGAATTCATGGTGACAGAGGCGCAGTCTCTATAAATTAGGGCATAAGACCGAAATGCAGGTCTAACTGGAGAATTTTAAACGCAGAATTGATGGTCATACGTATGGATTATGATGACAAAGGGAGCTTCAGCTCCTTCAAAATACTTAATTTTACTTCCATATGAAGACTTTATAATGTCTTACTCCCTTAGAAGGCATCATAAAATCAGTATCGGATTTCATAGCGACAAAACTGCATTTTCTATAAATTAGTTCATAGAGACAAAAATGCCAGTCTAACAGGAGAATTTTTAAAATCCAGATTCAAGGTATTGCATAAGGCTTTATAATGAGAGAACCACAAGGTAGTTAAGAAACCCCCATATACAGGCAGAATTTCATAGCGACAAAACTGCATTTTCTATAAATTAGTTCATAGAGACAAAAATGCCGGTCTAACAGGAGAATTTTTAAAATCCGGATTCAAGGTCTTGCATAAGGCTTTATAATGAGAGAACCACAAGGTATTTAAGAAACCCCCATATACAGGCAGAATAGCAGGTCTTGCAAATTTCCCATAAAAGATTTCATAAAGGGAAGTCCTTCAGAATAATAAATTAAATTAAAATTGTAGTTCCTACAAATTTAACGTTCCATTGATACAGAATTATATCTAGGTCCTAGGGAAGACTATATCATATCAGAATCCTTGCTTCCGTAAACGACCCCACAAATAAATGTGAAACAAAAGTTCGTACAGAATATATTTTAAAACCATAGATCTTACAGCAGACTTAATAACGACAAAACGGCAGTTTCTATCAATTGGTCCATATATATATATATATAAATGCAGGTCTTACATAAGACTTTAAAAGCATAATTGTAGATCTTACAGTAAGAAGAATCACAAGTATTACAACAGAAGCCTTCATAGGGTCATATTCGCAGATCATTTGTAACGATTTATAGCGAATGAATTGTGTGTCAAAGGTTTTTTCATAGAGACGGAATTGTATATCTTCCAGATTCCCACATATATATATCAGATTTGCAGAGGAGTTCATAAATTCAGAAGACTTAATTGGAGCAAAGTCGTAACTAAGATAGCAGACTTCATAAATGGAGACTATTGACTTTTAGTTCCAGCATTTTATTGATGAATAATTCTATATTCTGAAGAAATCAAAATCTCAGCTTCTATAAATGATTACGTATATCCAATTGATGACTTCGTAAAACCAGATGATCCCTCAGAATAGATTTAATAGAGACAAAATCCCAAATCTTACAAAAGCCTTCACGGCAGGTCCTTCAGAATGTAAAATCGCAGTTAATCAGAATAATACTTACTACGATACTACAAGAAGATGAAGACATAAAAGCAAGTCGTTCCAAAGACAGATTCACAGGACTTAGAAAATACTTTATAAAGACAGAATCGCAGGTCTGACATATGGCCAGAGATGTAGGTCTCACATAAATGAGGGCATAGAGCAGATTCACATAGGACTGTATTTAGTCCAAATCGTAGTTCTTACAGAAGACTTTATACATACAGAATAATAGTTCTTTCGGAAGACTATGTAGAAGAATAATCGAAAGTGTTTCATAGAGACAGATTTGTAGATCTTTTATAGAAATTTATAGAACAGAATTTAAGGTGAGAAGTCTTGATAGAGAGAATCGCAGGTTATATAAAAATTGTGTTTATAATCGAGTAATACATGTCATACAGCATAAGTCTTCATTGTAGAAGAAAAATCGGAGTGCTTCATAGAGATAGATTTGTAGATATATTATAGGAATTCATAGAACAGAATTTAAGGTAAGAAGTCTTGATAGAGAGAATCGCAGGTTTTATAAAAATTGTGTTTCTAATCAAGTAATACAAGTCATACAGCAGAAGTCTTCATTGGAACAGATTCGCAGATCTTTTAGAATAATTCGTATATAATGAATCACGTGTCTGCGAGAATATTTCATAGAGACAGAGTTATAGGTTTTTTCAGATTCATGAAATTGTATTCACAAAGGACTAATAGAATTAGCATCGAAGGTCTTTCAGAATACTTCATAGAGACCGATTCGTAGATCTTTTGGAAGACTTCATAAAGGCATAGTTATAGGCCTAACAGTAAATTTTATTGAGGATACACAGACAGATTTGAATATATTCAGAAGATTTTGTAAGAGATCATAAGACTTAGAAAATACTTCCGAATCACAGGAAGAATTGTATGCCTTTATAGACAGAAAATCATTCCAAAGTCAAACCTTTATAGTGTCAAAAACGCAGGTATTGCAGACAATTCTTAGCTTACGAATTTTGCAGGTCTTTTGTGAGATTTCCTAAAAGATGAAGACAAGTACTTCATAAATACATATTCGCAGATCTTTAAGAAGACTTCGTAAATACATAATTGTAGGTCTTGTACAACCTAGATTAGATCATGAATATGTCAGAATATCCGAATCATATATATTGTATTTATTTCGTTTTATGGAAAACCCTTTACTCTTGATTGTTGCTTATTTCCTGTTTAGCTACTTAAGAATAAATCTTTTTTATCCATTCTCAATGTATAAGCTCTCTCTCTCTCTCTGTGTTACCAAATCTGGGAAAACTATAATGGCAATCAAAAAATCTTTTGCACATGTGAACGCTTCCACAAGTAGCCACAACCAAGTACAGCAGCTCATATCCAGCAATCCAATTCCCCATATCCTCTCCAATGGCGGTGAAGAAAATAAATGTATAACATATGGTTTCAGTGGAAATTCCTACAATTGCTTTGGAACACAATGCGGTGCTATTCGAATGTAAAATAAAATGGAGTAACCGAGAAACGTATAAATCTGTGCATAACTGTAGCATAACTAATGCTCGAGTGGTATGATGGACTAGAAAGGAATTCCAATCCTCTGCCCTCTCCTCCCAGTCACACCCTAGACCACGCGCACACACACACGGCCACTTGGAAGCACATTTCAAGTAGAAAACATATTCTCATCCAGACATTCTCCAGCATGTTCAAATCACGAATTTCAAATACGAAAACATAATGGTGAGATAAAAAATCAGTGGTGGCCCCGAAAGCGAAATGATAACATAAAAAGCGATAAAATACAAGTATCGTCAGCTGCAGCTGATCCCTGCAGAAAAAATTCACAGCTAAAAAACCCAGAAAAAAGAACGAACTCAAAACACTTGCTTTTTATCCTGTTCAAAATTCATGCAGCAATAGAAACAGAAACAAAAGAGCAGCCATCACCACCAGGATCCATCACGACACACACACAAAATAAAGACAACAAAACTATACCACAACAAATACATAACTGTTTTGTAGGTTGGGGTGTACCGAGCAAGTTTATGGGATAGATTTAGGGCCTTATTCATAAAAACTTAATGAAGGTTTTAGGAACGTTTTAGCAGTGTTAAAACGTTCTTCAAACCTTCATTAAATTTTTATGAATAAGGGACTTATTATTTGTAATATGAAAAAAATATCCTCTATTAATCTAATAAATATTCTTCATAAAATCTTCCTTATAGAAAACTTTTAATTTTCGTATTTTTGAAATTTTATATTTTTATATTTTTGTATTTTTATATTTTTATATTTTTATATTTTTATATTTTTATATTTTTATATTTTTATATTTTTATATTTTTATATTTTTATATTTTTATATTTTTATATTTTTATATTTTTATATTTTTATATTTTTATATTTTTATATTTTTATATTTTTATATTTTTATATTTTTATATTTTTATATTTTTATATTTTTATATTTTTATATTTTTATATTTTTATATTTTTATATTTTTATATTTTTATATTTTTATATTTTTATATTTTTATATTTTTATATTTTTATATTTTTATATTTTTATATTTTTATATTTTTATATTTTTATATTTTTATATTTTTATATTTTTATATTTTTATATTTTTATATTTTTATATTTTTATATTTTTATATTTTTATATTTTTATATTTTTATATTTTTATATTTTTATATTTTTATATTTTTATATTTTTATATTTTTATATTTTTATATTTTTATATTTTTATATTTTTATATTTTTATATTTTTATATTTTTATATTTTTATATTTTTATATTTTTATATTTTTATATTTTTATATTTTTATAT